>CM061235.1:32517323-33736089 GCA_030848705.1 Heracleum sosnowskyi | reverse complement strand
GAGCACTTGCCTATATATATATATATATATATATATATATATATATATATATATATATATATATATATATATATATATATATACTAGCTTATATCCCGTGCGATGCACAGTTTTCTTTAATATTTTATTTTTTTTATTTAGATTTTTCTAAATATATTTTTTGTGATGAAATTTTAATATATATATATATATATATGTATAATAAATTTGATTTATATATATAAAAATATAAGTATTTTAATTTAATAAATTGTTGACGTAATCTTTAGTAGTATTTTAGATATTAAAATAGAAAAATATTTTTAAATAATAGAGCTAACGGTTCATATTTATTTGTTCTTAAAAAATCTAAGAGTGACTAAAGTGCAAATAACAAAATATGTGCCCTGTAATGTGCTGAGTTTTTTTTAACATATGCTATTACTTTTATTTTTTATTAATTATCTTATTTAAATTGAATATTATAATTCGAATATGAGTTGTTTCAATTAAAACATATAAAACGGACAAAATCCTTAAAAAGACAGTTAGTTACTTATTAATAATTATATAAAATTATATTACATTTATATATATATATATATATATTGCCCGTGTTACTTTTAGAAAATTAGTTGTTTAAATTAGAAAATAGAAAATTATATTACCTTTCTATATATATGTTGCTCGTGTTACTTTTAGAAAAAATTAGTTGTTTAAGCTATAAAAAATTAAACAGGTTATGTGTTAAGTTGAAAATGGTAAGCGGTTATTACCATTACATATTTATTTTGTAAGTGTTATGTTTACAACATGAGTTGTTTTAGTTAGAAAATGTAAAACATATAATGTGTTTTAGCTTAAAAATGTAATCAGTTATAAATATGTAATAATATTACCATTTTATATATAAATATATATATATATATATATATATATATATATATATATTACCTATTTTATTTTAATAAGATTAGTTGTTTTAGTTAGAAAAATAGATAAAATAGGTAATGTATTTTAGCTGAAAAAAACCATTGGTTATAAATAAATTGGTTATATATAGGCCCGACCCAAATTATATAGGTCCGGCCCAAATACCGACCGACCGACCAACCAAAACTTTTAATGTTTCGTCTTTAATAATATAGTATATATATATATATATATATATATATATATATTAAAATTTCATCAAATAATATATAATTACAAAAATATAAATAATAAAGTATTAAAGTATTAAAGAAAACCTTGCATCGCACGGGATATAAGCTAGTATATATATATATATATCTATACTATTATATTAAAGACGAAACATTAAAAGTTTTTGTAGTCGGTTTGTAGTCGATTTGTAGTCTGGTCCTCCATAGTTTGGTCATCCAATCTCTAACCGTTAGATCTTTTAAATTAAACTAGATTATTAAGCCGCGCTTCGCAGCGGCGTTAGAATATATTTGTTAAAGAAAAAGAATATTAGAACAAAATTTATGAAATAAATATCTACAAAATTATCTAAATTATCAAATAAAATATATTCTGTAAAATTTGCATTTGGGTAGGTAATATTATAAATTATTTACATATTCTTTTTGTTTATATAGTTTGATTTTTTATTTTCTTAGATCGATATCATTACCATATATATATATGAAAAAAATTATATTGATAAAAATCAATGTAAACATATAATATTACTTATATTTATATAGTATTATTAGAAAAAGATAATATTAGAACATTATAGTTTGAATTTTAACTTATATAATAGTATTACTTATATATTACTCTAATATATTACTCCATCAAAATACCTGAGAGTATGTTAGTGTCATTAATACGTGCATGAATAATATCTGGGCATATGAACTGAAATTTGTGCAGTGATATGTTGACGATGCCTTCTTCCAATCTCTAATGCGACGTTATGCGTATGAAGAGCAATTTAGACCCATGTGATAGTGGTCTATATTTCCATGTACTTGAAACAACTTTCAGATTTTTGATACTGTACACGGAGCCCTCCTCTAAAAGTTCTTTGAACCGAGAGACCAGAATCTTTGGGATCGTAGCATGTATCAAATTTTCCTGTCATACAATATATCTTAGAAAAGTTAATAACATCATACAATTTGACAAACTAATAAGTTTTAAGTATATTAATTGATTAACATTTTCATCGATCAAAATCATGTAGACTGATCAGTTCTTCAGTATTTGGATTGATAGATTCTCACATTCATACTCTTATCATCCAGGTATAGCTGCTGTCGTTCAAAACATCCAACATGGTGTAGGACATAGTTATATTGATCGTAAATATGGTTGTAAAGATTTGGAGTTATGTAAAAAAATTTCGGTGTAGATTTGTTGTTATGAATGACCTTTAATTCATAGGTGTTTGTAAGGTGAATAACATGGAAATTCATTATATTTAAAAGTCAAAAAGTATTACATATTAAGTTAATTTGTAAAAGCTATACAACTTTTCTTATAAGCATACTCTTTAGTCGTTAAAGAAGATGCTGAGGAAGGAAAGAAACTGTTTGACTTAGGGCCTGAATAATAATTGCAAATTCTAAAAATACGAAAAAGAAAGTTGTAAATAATAATGCATTAGATCCTAAAAATTCGAAAGTAATAAAGAAATTAACATTAAATCTTACAAATTTGCAATTTTCCAATTCCATTTTTACATATTTGAAAATGATAAAAGGAAATTGTAATTATTAACATAAGATCCTACAAATTTGAAAATAATAAGGAAGTTTTAACATAAGATCCTACAAATTTGAAAATAATAAGGAAGTTGTAATTTTCTAATTCCTCCAATATTACAAATTTGAAAATAATAAAAGAAAGTTCTATCAAGTTTGAAAATAATAAAAGAAAGTTCTATCAAATTTGAAAATAATCAAAGAGAAAATTGTCATTATTAACATAAGATCCTACAAATTCGAAAATAATAAGGAAGTTGTAATTTTCTAATTCAAAGAAAGTTATATCAAGTTTGAAAATGATAAAAAAAAAAAGTTCTATCAAGTTTGAAAATAATAAGGAAGTTTTAACATCAGACCCTAAAATTTTGAAAATAATAAGGAAGTTGTAATTTTCCAATTCTTCCAATCTTACAAATTTGAAAATAATAAAAGACAGTTCTATCAAGTTTGAAAATAATAAAAGAAAGTTCTATCAAGTTTGAAAATAATAAAAGAGAAAATTGCAATTATTAACATAAGATCCTAAAAATTCGAAAATAATAAGGAAGTTGTAATTTTCTAATTGAAAGAAAGTTCTATCAAGTTTGAAAATAATAAAAGAAAGTTCTATCAATTTTGAAAATAAAAGAAAGTTCTATTAATTGCCTTTCTACAAAATTGAAAATAATAAAGGAAGTTGTAATTTTTCAATTTCCTTCCTACAAAATCGAAAATAATAAAGAAAGTTGTAATTATTAATATTAAAAATTGTGAAAATTTGAGAAAATTAGAAAAATAGAACGAAGCGATTTGAGAGCCGCCACCTCACCGCCCCGTCTTCTCCTAATTTAAAAATAATAAAAGAAAATTCTAGCAAGTTTGAAAATAATAAAAGAAAGTTCTATCAAGTTTGAAAATAATAAAAGAGAAAATTGTAATTATTAACATAAGATCCTACAAATTCAAAAATAATAAGGAAGTTTTAATTTTCTAATTGAAAGAAAGTTCTATCAAGTTTGAAAATAATAAAAGAAAGTTCTATCAATTTTGAAAATAAAAGAAAGTTTTATCCATTCCCTTCCTACAAAATTGAAAATAATAAATGAAGTTGTAATTTTTCAATTTCCTTCCTAAAAAATAGAAAATAATAAAGGAAATTGTAATTATTAATATTAAAAATTGTGAAAAATTGTGAAAAATAGAAAAATAGAACGATGCGATTTGAGAGCCGCCACCTCACCTCCCTCGTCATCTCCTAATTTGAAAATATAAAAGAAAGTTCTGTCAAGTTTGAAAATAATAAAAGAAAGTTCTATCAAGTTTGAAAATAATAAAAGAGAAAATTTCAATTATTAACATAAGATCCTACAAATTCGAAAATAATAAGGAAGTTGTAATTTTCTAATTGAAAGGAAGTTCTATCAAGTTTGAAAATAATAATAAAAAGTTCTATCAATTTTGAAAATAAAAGAAAGTTCTATTAATTGCCTTTCTACAAAATTGAAAATAATAAAGGAAGTTGTAATTTTTCAATTTCCTTCCTACAAAATCGAAAATAATAAAGAAAGTTGTAATTATTAATATTAAAAATTGTGAAAAATTGAGAAAATTCGAAAAATAGAATATTAAGATGATAACTTTGAGTTTAAAAAAAAGTTTAAGAGAATATCAACATGGTAATTTGACTTGAAGATAAGTTTTAGGACAATATTAAGATAATAATTTGATTTAAAAAGAAAGTTTGGGAGAATATAAGGTAATTAATATTTTTTTTACTAAAAGTTTAAAAGGCAATTTCTCAAATCATCCCCTTTATTATTTTCCTCGATGACAGGATAGTAAAAAATAAATTAGTATATTATTAAATTGAACTCGTAGAATAAGTTTAGGAGAATATTAATATAGTATACTTAGTTTCCTCCATTAAAAGATAGTGGTAACGAATTAGTATATAAATTGGACTTGAAGAGAAAATTTAGGGAAATATTAATATAA
This sequence comes from Heracleum sosnowskyi, assembly GCA_030848705.1. Taxonomy (NCBI): domain Eukaryota; kingdom Viridiplantae; phylum Streptophyta; class Magnoliopsida; order Apiales; family Apiaceae; genus Heracleum; species Heracleum sosnowskyi. Next base: position 33,731,416 of record CM061235.1, on the reverse strand, counting down.
CATATTTAGCTTTCTTACTTGAAAGACATTATTAAAGAAATTAGTAAATAAATTAGATTAGTAGAGAACATTTAGGACAATATTAATATAGTATATTTAATTTTTTGCGTTAGAAAATAGTAAGAAAGAAATTGAGAATTTATAGAATATTATAAATGCAAAAATATTAAAATTTTATATTTAGTTTTCTCTATTAGTAAAAATTTAAAAGATAATTCAGATATTTTCTAATAAAAAATTTAGGAGAATATTACAAGAATATTAAAATTATATATTTAGCTTCCTCCATTAGTAAAGATTTTAAAGGCAAGAATCTTAAAATTGAGATATTTTCGAATCTTTAATATTAATAAGTCCAAAAATTGAGAAAATTATAAAAACAGATCGGAGCGATTTGAGAGCCGCCACATCACCGCCCTCGTCTTCTCCTTTATATAAGTATATTGATTAATGAGAGTCATTGGATATAATACTAAATATTTTTTGATTTATTGTGATTTTACTTAATTGCCCTTACTTAACTGTACTTCATGTTTTTACTTAATTATCCTTACTTATTTATAAAAAATATTATTAAATAATAATATTACATATTTATAACCAATTACCTTTTACACCTAAAATATATTACTTTTTTTATTTTTTCTAAACAATTTCCTTACTTTTCCAAAAATATCAAGGGCAATTACCTTTTTTAACTAAAACATATAAGCTTTTTATTTTTGCTTACTAAAACCTCTCATTTTCCAAAAATATCACAGACAATTTCATTTATTAAAATAAAATAATAAAATAATAATTGTTAATAACTAACCAATTACCTATTTTAGCCAAAGTGTATATTCTTTTTTATATTTTCTAACTAAAATTTTTACTTTTCTATTTTTTCTAACTAAAACCTCTCATTTTCCAAAATATCAAGGGCAGTTCTTTTTAATGAAATAAAATAATAATATTTATAATTACTAATAACTAACTGATTAGCTTTGTGTTTCCAAAGCGTATATTCTTTTTTATATTTTCTAACTAAAAGTTTTCCTAAGTAAAATCTCACATTTTTCAAAAATATCACATGCAAATTCATTTAGTAACATAAAATAGTAATATTATAAATACTAATAATTAACCGATTATCTTTGTTAGCCAAAGCGTATATTCTTTTTTATATTTTTTTAACTAAAATTTCTCCTTTTCAAAAATTATCGCAAACGACATATATCTAGAGGAAGTCAACCTCGGGGTGTGTTTTTAATTTAGGAGGTGGAGCCGTAATATGGAGGAGTGTGAAGAATAAATGTTAGGAATATGTTGTTCTTGATGATAAACATAAAACACTTAGTAGAATTTGTGTAAAGTTATTTTGTAGCTGTCAACGAAATGGCATGCTTTGCAGCATTCCGTTGACAGGAAGCTCATCAACGAAATGAGTGATGTAGCAATTGCACTGTACAATACTTCACAGTTTGATATGCATTTTGTTGTATGTATTAGATAGGTTTTCTAAGTCATGTTGACTAAATGATAGATAGGTAAAATAGGTTGGTTAATTGTAAATATCTTGTGCCTTGTAATTTTGCCTAAGTGAAGACATGTCAACGGAATGAAGATTACTCATCAACGGAATGAAGATTACTCATCAACGAAATGAAGTTTACTCATCAACGAAATGAAGAATAAAGCTATCAACGAAACACATCTCCCTGCTATCAACGAATCATTATTGCTTTTCTGAATAGTTGACAAAGTGATAGTGACAGGTTACTGAACAGATCTAAAGGTGACGTGGAAGTGTACTTTGCATTGGAAACCATTAAAATGGACATGGGGAATAAGGAAACATCCCAGTTTCCAATTGGGCTCTTGGGAGTGATCATAATAAGCATGAAGACAAAAGCAAGGATCTCCAAGGACCACTGGACAAAGGGATGAAAAGCAAACTATTGGCGGTTACCTTTAGTGTACTTTAGTGTAGCCAAAAATAGCTTTGTAAACTTGGGAATATATAACCAAGTGTAGTAGTTAAAATAAAAAGAGAAGAAAAACAAATAGATTGTATTAGCTATCTTTGAGAGCATTTTTCTTCTCTACATTCTTGTAACTGAGCAGCTGTGTACATTTTGTATCACAGATTATTTCCGCAATAAAAATCACTTCAGTTGGATCATCAAACAATTCAACTGAAATTATTTATGTGCTTGTGATTTTTACTTTAAGTTCAGTTTTTATTTGTAAGTTGTTTTAAGTTTAAGAAATATCAAGAATTGTATTCAACCCCCCCCCCCCCCCTTCTACAATTCTGTTAGGTCATTTGGGATTAAAAATTGGTATCAGAGCAAGCTTCTAACATACAAGAAGTTTAAAGATCAAGACCAAAACAGTAACCATGGTGAAGAAGGATGCAGGTGTAAAGATACCAGTTCTTGATAAGGACAATTACTTTCACTGGAAAGTAAAGATGCATTTACACCTCATGTCTATGGATGAGAGATATGTAGACTGCATTGAGAAAGGTCCACACGTTCCCATGAAGTTTGCATCTAGAGTTGGAGTGCCAGATGATGCTCCTGATGTAGAAATTCCAAAACTTGTCTCAGAATGGACTATTGAAGATCTTGCAGAAATCCATAAAGATAAGAGAACCATGAACATTATGTTTAATGGTTTGGAGCAAGAGATGTTTAACAATGTCATCAACTGTACAACCTCCAAAGAAGTATGGGACACTGTTAGAACTCTCTGTGAAGGAACTGAGCAAGTTAGGGAAAATAAAATGCAACTCCTTATACAACAATATGAGCATTTTCATTTTAAAGCTGGTGAAACCCTAAATGACACGTTTAGTAGGTTTCAGAAGCTTTTGAATGGATTAAAGCTGTATGGGAGGATCTATCAAACCAAGGATTCAAACCTTAAATTTCTCAGAGCTCTTCCAAAAGAATGGAAGCCTATGACTGTTTCTCTCAGAAACACTCAAGAGTACAAAGACTACACTCTTGAAAGGCTTTATGGAACCTTGAAGACATATGAGTTGGAAATGGAGCAAGATGAAGAAATTGAAAAGGTACAGAAGAAGGGTGGATCTATTGCATTGATTGCATCTGTGAACCAACTGGAAGATGACAATGAAGAAGCTGCAAAGGCCATAACTAGTCGAGCTAGTTGTAGAAGTGATGTTAGCAAGGGTAAAGGCAAGATGACAGAAGAAGAAGAACCAGAACCAGCCAACTTGGATGACTTAGATGAGATTGATGAACACATTGCTTTTCTGTCAAGAAAATTCTCTAAGTTCAAGTTCAAGAGAAACTCAGAAGCAAGGCCACCAAGGAGAGACTTTCAACCTAACAAAAGTAACTGGATTGAAAAGTCTAAATCTAAATGTTTCAATTGTGGAATGCTTGGTCACTTTGCTGGAGACTGCAGAAAGCCCAAGATTGAGAAGGGCAACAGGAAATTTGAGCCTGTTGATTATAAAAAGAAATACTTTGAACTTCTCAAGCAAAAAGAAAAGGCTTTCATGTCTCAGGAGTATGATTGGGCTGGTAATGGTGAAGATTCTGATGATGATGTTGAATATGTCAACTTGGCTCTAATGGCTAACAATCATGAGCAGGAAGCAGGCTCCTCAAGCAACCAGGTAACAATTACTAATCTTTCTGAGCTTTCTAAAGAGGAATGCGATAGTGCAGTAAATGAAATGTCTACTGTATTATATAATTTACGTGTTACTCTTAAATCACTTACCAAAGAGAATTCAAGAATAAAAGAGACTAATTTGCTCTTAAGTGATAGGAATGCAATGTTAGAAGCACGGCTCATTGAATTTGAGAAAATGAGATGTGTTAGTAGGGATGCTAAGAAGGAACTTGAGAACGTGTTACAAAGGGAAGAAATTCTTAAGACACAACTTGAAATAGAACAAAGTGTGATTGCTAAATGGAAAGATGCCAGGAATGTTGCTACCAACATCATTAATGTTCAAGGTATGGAATCTTTCTGTGAACAATCATGGAAAAAGAACAAAGAGAAACTAGGGTATGTTTGTGAAACCTTAGAATCAGAAACAGAGTCAACAAACAACAATGATCATTTGTTGAAGGTTAATATGTCAACGGAATGCAATGTTTCGTTGACAGATGAACCATCAACCGATCAGGCTGTTTCGTTGACAGAGAAAAGAAAAGATGAACTCACTAGACTTAATAATAAGTATGGTCCTATCACCAAGAACTTTGTTCAAGGTGAGTCTAGTAAATCAAAGAAAGTTGAGAAGCCTGTTGAGAGAGCTAATGTAGGTCACTTGTCCAACAAGCAATTGAAAGATAAGTTAGAGAATGTTCAAGTTGAGGCTAAGGGAAATAAAAAGAATAACAGGAATGGCAAAGTAGGGATTAACAAACACAACAATTACACACCTGATAAATATGCTCCTAGAAAGACATGTGTTAATTGTGGAAGTGTTAGTCATTTATCTACTAACTGCAAATCTGTTAAGAAGACTGTTAAAGTGAAAATTCCCAAGCCTGCAATGAATAGTTCTATGCCTACAATGCCTGTTATGCCTAACATGTTTGCTCCATATGCACAATTTCAAAATCCATATGCCAGCATGCCATTTGTGTCTAATCCATACATGAATATGTTTAATGTGTCACAAATGCCATGGAATATGAATAACATGTTTGTTCCTCCAACTATGCATGCTGTGAATGAAAATGTGAGCAATCCTCAGAAATCAACACCAAGGATAAAGATTGATTTAAATCAATCTGAGCCCAAGGTGAAAAATGATATAAAAGGAAAAGCAAAGGCTAACAAAATAGGACCCAAGGAAACTTGGGTACCAAAATCGACTTGATTTGGTTTTATTGTGTGCAGGGAGACAAAAGGAATCTTTGGTACTTGGATAGTGGTTGTTCAAGACACATGACTGGTGATTCTACCCTGCTCACAGAGTTTCAGGAAAGAGCTGGCCCTTGTATTGCTTTTGGAGATGACAACAAAGGCTACACTAAGGGATATGGCTTGATTTCAAAAGAGAATGTCATCATAGATGAGGTTGCATTGGTGGATGGTCTTAAGCACAATTTGCTTAGTATCAGCCAACTTTGTGACAAAGGATTTTTAGTTACTTTTTCTAAAGAAGCCTGTGTTGTTTCTAAAGGAGGAAACAACAATGTGGTAATGACTGGATTCAGAAGAGGGAATGTGTACATTGCTGACTTTAGTAGCACAAGTCCGGAAACCATCACTTGTCTTTTCATCAAGGCAAGCAAAGATGAAAGTTGGCTATGGCACAAGAAATTATCTCATCTGAATTTTAAAGTTATGAATGATTTGGTGAGGAAGGATCTTGCAAGAGGAATTCCACGGGTGGAGTTTTCCAAGGATGGTTTGTGTGATGCCTGTCAAAAAGGGAAACAAAAGAAGGCATCATTCAAAAGCAAGACAGAGTCATCAATTGTCCATCAGCTTGAGTTGCTTCATATGGATTTGTTTGGCCCTGTAAATGTCATGTATATTTCAAAGAAGAAATATTGTCTTGTGATTGTTGATGATTTTTCTAGATTTACATGGACTTTCTTTTTGCTCTCCAAAGATGAGGCAAGTGAAATCATTATCAATCACATCAAGATGGTAAACAATCATCCTGACTTGAAAGTACGAAGGATTAGGAGTGACAATGGGACAGAATTCAAGAATTCAAGCATGAAGGTGTTCTGTGAAGAAAATGGTATTTTGCATGAGTTTTCAGCAACAAGGACACCACAGCAAAATGGTGTAGTTGAAAGGAAAAACAGAACACTTATTGAAGCTGCAAGGACAATGCTAGATGAATCAAAGTTACCAACTTATTTTTGGGCTGAGGCAGTTAATACAGCTTGCTTCACTCAAAATATTTCTTTGATTAATCAGGCCAAAGGAATGACCCCTTATCAGCTACTCAAAAGAAAGAAGCCACTATTGGATTTTCTTCATGTCTTTGGATGCAAGTGCTTTGTTCTGAGAAATCAAGCTGAGCATTTGGGGAAATTTGAAGCAAAGGCAGATGAAGCAATATTTGTGGGATATGCAGCAGGGAAAGCCTACAGAGTCTATAATCTCAGAACCAACATTGTTATGGAATCTGTACATGTTGTTTTTGATGATCTCAAAATTCAAGGTCTCTGTGATGAAGGTTTCCATGAAAGTCTTTCTTTTGAAAATGAGGAAGGAGATCAAGTGAATCATGTTAAGGCTACTAAGAAACAGCCTAAAGTTGTTGTATCTAGCACAGATGAAAGCAGCAGTGAAGATGAAATTGCTGCATTAAGATTGAAAAGAATAGCTGCTAGCAGACCAAATGGTCATTTCATTGACAGTCATGATGGTGGATTCGTTGACAGTCAAAATGAGCGTTTCGTTAACAGCCAAAATGGTAATACCGTTGACAGTCATAGAAATGCTTCTAGAAGTGATCATTTAGGGACAACAAACTCAGGGGGAGTTTCTCAAGGACAAATATCCAATCAAGGCAATCATGATCATGAAGCTACCTCTTCAAGAGCAAATCTACCTCCCTCAAGGAAATGGACTAAAGATCATCCCTTTGAACTTATTATAGGTGATGTGTCTTCAAAAGTCCAAACTAGAAGAGCAACTCAAGAAGAATGTCTATATAGTAGCTTTCTGTCTCAAGATGAGCCAAAGAAAGTTGAGGATGCACTTTTAGATCCAGATTGGGTTTTGGCTATGCAAGAGGAGCTAAACCAATTTGAAAGGAACAATGTTTGGAAGCTGGTGCCCAAGCCTAAGGACAGGAGTGTCATAGGCACAAAATGGGTGTTCAGAAACAAGATGGATGAAAATGGCATAGTCACAAGGAACAAAGCTAGATTGGTTGCAAAAGGCTATTCACAGGAAGAAGGAATTGATTTTGATGAAACCTTTGCTCCTGTTGCAAGACTAGAAGCAATAAGGATTTTTCTAGCCTATGCAGCCCATGCCAATTTCAAAGTCTATCAAATGGATGTGAAGAGTGCTTTTCTGAATGGGGAATTGGAAGAGGAGGTGTATGTAAGTCAACCTCCTGGTTTTGAAGATGATGATTTTCCAGAATATGTATATTTCCTCCTCAAAGCACTCTATGGTTTGAAACAAGCACCTAGAGCCTGGTATGACACACTTTCACAGTTCCTCCTTGAGAATCACTTCACTAGAGGTACTGTAGATAAAACTCTTTTTCACAGGGTTGTGAATGGCTCTACTATACTTGTTCAAATTTATGTAGATGACATAATCTTTGGGTCTACAGATGTGAAACTTTGTCAAAAGTTTGCCAAGCTTATGCAAAGTAAATATGAAATGAGCATGATGGGAGAATTAACTTACTTTCTTGGTCTTCATGTGAAGCAAGTTATTGAAGGCATTTTCATTAGTCAAACAAAATATATTCATGATTTATTAAAGATGTTTAACTTAATGGAATGCTCTCCTGCCAAAACTCCCATGCCTACTGCCACCAAACTTGAATTGAATACTAAGGAAAAATCTGTGGACATTTCAGGTTACAGAGGCATGGTAGGCTCACTTTTGTATTTAACAGCTAGTAGACCTGATATTATGTTTGCTACATGTCTATGTGCTAGATTTCAAGCTGATCCTAGGGAATCCCATTTAGTTGCTATTAAAAGAATTTTCAGATATCTCAAAGGAACACCAAACCTTGGCATTTGGTATCCTAGAGAATCTGGCTTTGAACTAATTGGTTACTCATATGCAGATTTTGCAGGATGTAAAATTGACAGGAAAAGCACAACAGGCACCTGTCAATTCTTAGGAAACAAGCTTGTCTCATGGTTCAGCAAGAAACAAAACTCAGTTTCTACCTCCACAGCTGAGGCTGAGTATATTGCAGCTGGAAGTTGTTGTGCACAGATTTTATGGATGAAAAATCAACTACTTGATTATGGAATAAGAGTTGAGAAAATTCCTATTTTCTGTGACAACACTAATGCCATTGCCATTACTGAAAATCCAGTGCAGCATTCAAGGACCAAGCACATTGACATCAAGTACCATTTCATTAGAGAACATGTTATGAATGGTACTGTGGAGTTACATTTTGTTCCAAGTGAACAACAACTTGCAGACATCTTTACCAAGCCACTTGATGAATCCACATTCTCAAGATTTGTAAGTGAGCTAGGTATGTTAAATTTCTCTTAATTATTTTGAGATTTTTTCAAGTTAATATGCAGCCAGAAACTTGCTATGTTTTTCTGTGAATTAATTTTCTCAGGAAAAAGTGAAATTTTGCCTAAGTCAAAATTACTATGTCAACGAAACGAACCATTTCGTTGACAGTCTTAGCATTTTTCTGGGTGTTTCGTTGATAGCTCTTTTATATCAACGAAACGCAGCTTTATCAACGAAATAAGACGGGACTTTAACCGCCCAATCCTGATTCGTTGATTTAGCGCAATTAATCTGAACCGTTGAAATTTGACACGTCCGTTACCACGATCTATGCATACACCCCTGTAAGTATAAATCATGGTAATTCTTTAAAAGTAACGGTTATATTTTTAAGCCAATCCAGTAATTTACATTTATTATTGGACTCTTTTTCTGAGAATTTTTGGGGGAGTATTTAAGAAATTCTATTTTCTTTATTTTCTTTTTACCTGTTCTCAAAAATTCCAAAGGCTTTTCTCTCTTCTTCTCTCTAACAAGCAATTTAGTTCGAAGCTTTTCTTCACACAACAATGGCACCCATAGTCAAGCTTATGTCAGCAGGAGGGTTCATTTATGAAAAGAACAACTCAATTCCATTTGTTGTCAAGGAGGGTCCAAACAGTATCTTTTTCAAGATGATGGACTTCATGAAGAACTGCAAATTGAGCTATGCAATGTTTCACTCAATTCCTCTCTACAATGACATAATCGAGGAGATTAGGACCTCGTGTGAGTATAGTGGAACAAACTGCACACTCCAATTCACCATCCAAGGTAAAGAGTACATAGTTAATTCTGATGTATTGCAAGCATGTTTACATATTCCTGAAAATAACTGTAATGCTTTGCCTACAAATACTGAAATGGTTAACTTGCTAAACTCCATAAACTACTCTTTGCCTACTGATAATCTGGGTAGAATAATTAGGAGAGGATTGGTTAGAGAATATAGTTATTTAGCTGATGCATTTATCAAGGTATTTTCTGGTAAGATTACCAATTTTGATGCATTGACCAATTCTATGTTAATTCTATTTACCATGCTCCTAACTGATAGATATTACAACTTTAGCACCCAACTTATGTATGAAATTGGTGCTAAGTTGGGTGATAAGGCTAATAGGAAAAAGAATATCTATTATGCTAGGTTTCTGATGATGTTGGCTAATCATGTTAGTCCAACACCATTAGTTATCTCTAACCCTGTTTCCAAGTTTGAGTGTTTTGTGCAAGAGAAGAGAGTATTGACAGACATACTGAGGCTGAACCACAATGGTGAGGTTCCAGTGGTGTATCTACCAGTAATTGAGGTAACTACTGCTATCCCTTCTAGTATAATTGTTACTTCAACTGTATCACCCAGTCCTGTTGCTGTGGAGTCTGTAGCTGTGACCCAACAGGCTCCTGCCCCAGCAACAAAACCAAAATCAAAGAAATCCTCCAAGCCAACCTCAGGTGCTTCCCAAAAGGCACCTGTTGTAAAATCCACTACACAACCTAAGGGGAGTGTTGTAGGTGCTGTGAGAGGTGAGGGATGGGGTGAACATAAAAGAAACCCTAAGGATAAGGAAGGAAAGATGAGTGAGATCCAGCCAAGCCCCATTGTGTCTTCCCAACAAGGCACAATGAGTAATATGGATTTAAGCACAAGTCTAATTGCATCCTCCCAAAAGGATGTAATTATTGAAACAAGCTCTCCTCCAAGAGCACACTCTAAGAGGGTAAGGGACACTTCAAGCCCACAGTCTACTTTTTCCCAATACCAAAGGAGGGTGAAACAAAAATCCAAGGGTTCACAGGGTGCACACACTCTGGAAGCTACACTTCCAGTTTCACAAATTCAGTTTGATGTAACCCCTATCATTACTCTGGGGTTACAGTCCCATTCTCTAAACATCAACTTTGAACTATCTCCATCAAATTCACCAACTCTATCTCTAGATGTGGACATGATCCATTCATCTATTCCTGATTCTCCAACTCTAATCTTGGAGAAGCCCCACTCTGAAGCTGGTGGCCATCACTTGTTAAGTGATTTGTTGGGCCATCAACCAATTTTTTCTGAAGTTGCAAGAGGATCTGTGGACCAATCTCTAAAATCAATCACCACAGATTCTACTGTAATTTCACTTTCTCAAAGTGCTTTATTGACTTCATCAACGAAACAGCTTCTTTCGTTGACAAGTGTTTCTCCATCAACGGTATCCATACCGTTGACAGTTCAAACTACCATTCCGTTGATAGGTCAATCTACACCCCTTATTGAAAATCAAGTTGTTTCCACAACTAGTGTAGATGACCTGGTGGTAGTTGAGACACTTTTAGGTTTGAGAGGGAGTGAAATTGAGAGGCTGGCTTGCAGCCAGGCAAAAGGAGAGTCTGAGAGTGAGAGGCTGGCTATTTCTTCCAGCCAGGCAAAAGGAGAGATTGAGAGTACCACCTTAGTAGGTGAAGGTGAGGGTGTGAGAGGTGTGAGCCATGGGGAGCCCATGATGCAAGAAAAGAGTGGAGAGAGAGAAGGGACTACAGGAGTGATAAGGGAGGAAGCAGCCATTGCTAGTGAGTTAATGGGGGTCAGTGAGGGAGAAAGGGAACTTACCTTCCAAGAGCATTATCAACAAACTCTGGATAGTATTTCCCTGGATCCTGAGACCTTTACTCATCCTGTGTCAGCCTATCAAATTATGGCTCAACAGGGCAATGTGGAGGCAGAAAGGTCACTCAATTTAATTCATACTACTGCATCAATGCAAAGAGCAAAGGATGCCCTGACCAATCTATCTCCAGCAGCTGCAGCAAGTGGAGACTTCAATTTTTCTGATGATGAGGACAGCTTTGGTGACAATCTACAGGTGGCCACTACTACACAGACTGGGACTTCTGTGGTGCTTCCTACACCAAACTGGCTTTCTCAAGATATGCATGGTAGATCCAACTTGGATGCTGCTATCACAAGGCAGTACAATGAGGCATATCTAGCTCATGAGTCAGCAACTGCAAGGGACAAGAAATTCTACAAGGCCATAATGGCTTCTCTGGAAATTCAAAGGCTACAAATGTTGCAGACAAGGATTGAGGCTACAGAAATCAAGGATTCAATTAGCAACCTTAGGGATGCTACTGACAGGAGGCTAGATGAAAAGCTTCCTCTACACACTGTCTCCAAGATGTCAAGGTTTTTCACCAAGGAACCTGAAGTGTCCTCATCTTTGAAAACTCTCTCCTCTAGAGTGGACAAAGTTGAGGCTACACTTTCTCACATGCAGAAGGAACAGGAGAAGCAAACTCAGCTACTCACCCAGCTTCTGGCAGCTCAAGGAATCCCTATCATCTCACTTGATGATAACAAAAAGGGGGAGAAAACTAAGGAGCTTGATATACAAATCACAAAGGTTTTGGTCCCAGCCATCTCCTTACCAGAAGAGCCATTAGCAATGGGGGAGTTTGGAAAGAAGAAAAAGGATGGTATTGACCTGATCCAGGAAGCCTCTATGAGGATGAAACTTGCAGAACAGATTAAGGATCACTGGTCAAATATAGAAGCAAGAGTAAAGAAGTTAGCTGACACTGCAAAGGCATCAACGGTTCAAGCTACTTCAATACCTCCATCAACGGATCAACCATCAACGAATGCCATGGTTCTAGTGTCAACGGAATGGGAGCCACAGACCAATTCTTTCTATCAGGTAGAGCCCCTTCTACATGGAGTCACTCAAGGTCCAAGGAAGGAAAAAGGACAAACTTCATGCATTAGGGATGTGGTACAAGCTACACTCCAAATAAGCTTATCTCCCAAGTCCCCTGCTAAACCAAAAGGCAAAAATATAGCAAGGATTCTCTATCCTACACCTTATCCAGATGAGCTCAAGCTTCTTGGTCTACTTATCACAAAGAGCAAGAAAAGCAATGATCCTGAGATAAGGAAGCAAAGGGCAATTGTCTATAGGAATGAGCAAGAAATCTGTGTTTCGGCTGGTCACCCAAACTTTGCTGAAGCTAAAGCTGAAGAGTCAGAAAGAGCAGCAATGCAAGCACTTGCAGTTGCTCAATCTCTTGATGAAGAAGAAAGACAGCTAGAAGAAAAAGCAAGAGTGGAAAGGAGTGCAAAGAAGAGCACAAGGCAACCAAAGGCTAGAGCTAAAAGGAATCTGGACTTTGACAAAGAGGATTCTCAGGACACTACTCAAGCCTCTTCTACAACAAGTGCACATCAAATTCCTGTTGATCAATCTCATGAAGGAAAATTGGCATGTGATCCTGCACATCCTGTCAACTTTCATGATCAACCAATCATGCCAAAAGAGGAGCCTATTGAATTTGATGAAGCCTATTTTCCAAGGTTCCTATTTGAAAAGGATCAGCCAACAAAGTCAAAGAAAAGGGCTGTTCAGGCAAAGCCAATATTTGTGAGAAAGCCACAACCTCAGAAACCCCATGCAAATCCAGAGGACTGCATGTACATTGCTGACATCAGGGAAGAATCTAGCTTACATCTTGATTTAGACAACCTGGTGGAAGTAAGGGGCATTGCAGCTTCTCAAAAGTTGCCTGAAAGATTAGTTTTCACATTCAAGGGTGGTAGAGAGCAAGTGTGGCCTCTCTACAGGATTTTAGGAGAAGACTACCAAACACTACTCACAGTGTTTAGATGCTTGAAGAAGGACTTTGGCTTCACCAAAACAGCCAAGTCTGAGGTGGTCTCCAAAATATGTCAAATAAAGGCTAGCTGGAACAAACCTGAGGCTCTTCCCAGAATGCTCAGAGTGCCCTCAACAGGAAAGAAGATCCATCTTCAACCTTACTGGATGATGGAATTTAAGGACAAGGACAACTGCAGAAGATTCTTCAGGATGGAAGACCAACTGGATAAAGCATCTAATCAAACTCTAAAGGTTATGCAATCCATGCTTGGTGATCAAGATGAGGAAGAGAAGATCTTTTACAGAAGGCTACAGGTCCAAATTGAGGAAAACAACTCTAAGAGAGGGAAGAAGACTATGCCACAAAGAAGACTAAGATGAATCATTTGCTCAGTCTAGAGGAGCACTTCTAGGCATTAGTCTTGTAAGTCTTTTATTTTGTTCAAAATATTATGAAGCTTAATGCATTTTCTACTTTTGTAATTTATAATGTATCTGAGTGTTTTTGTTATCATCAAGTCTCTTGATTTATGACTGTTATTCTATCAGTCATAAATTGGGGGAGATTGTTAGGAATATGTTGTTCTTGATGATAAACATAAAACACTTAGTAGAATTTGTGTAAAGTTATTTTGTATCTGTCAACGAAATGGCATGCTTTGCAGCATTCCGTTGACAGGAAGCTCATCAACGAAATGAGTGATGTAGCAATTGCACTGTACAATACTTCACAGTTTGATATGCATTTTGTTGTATGTATTAGATAGGTTTTCTAAGTCATGTTGACTAAATGATAGATAGGCAAAATAGGTTGGTTAATTGTAAATATCTTGTGCCTTGTAATTTTGCCTAAGTGAAGACATGTCAACGGAATGAAGATTACTCATCAACGGAATGAAGATTACTCATCAACGAAATGAAGTTTACTCATCAACGAAATGAAGAATAAAGATATCAACGAAACACATCTCCCTGCTATCAACGAATCATTATTGCTTTTCTGAATAGTTGACAAAGTGATAGTGACAGGTTACTGAACAGATCTAAAGGTGATGTGGAAGTGTACTTTGCATTGGAAACCATTAAAATGGACATGGGGAATAAGGAAACATCCCAGTTTCCAATTGGGCTCTTGGGAGTGATCATAATAAGCATGAAGACAAAAGCAAGGATCTCCGAGGACCACTGGACAAAGGGATGAAAAGCAAACTATTGGCGGTTACCTTTAGTGTACTTTAGTGTAGCCAAAAATAGCTTTGTAAACTTGGGAATATATAACCAAGTGTAGCAGTTAAAATAAAAAGAGAAGAAAAACAAATAGATTGTATTAGCTATCTTTGAGAGCATTTTTCTTCTCTACATTCTTGTAACTGAGCAGCTGTGTACATTTTGTATCACAGATTATTTCCGCAATAAAAATCACTTCAGTTGGATCATCAAACAATTCAACTGAAATTATTTATGTGCTTGTGATTTTTACTTTAAGTTCAGTTTTTATTTGTAAGTTGTTTTAAGTTTAAGAAATATCAAGAATTGTATTCAACCCCCCCCCCCCCCCCTCTACAATTCTGTTAGGTCATTTGGGATTAACAATAAATGCATCGCATACTTGTTATTCCCAGACAATGAATCAAGATTGTAGAAGGGGGGTTGAATACAATCTTTAAAATTCTTTGGTTCTTGACATAAATGATATGTAAATAAATTCAAGAACAGAAAAACAAGCAAGATAAAATTGACACACGAATTAAAAATTCAGGTGGATTGATTTATCCACCTGAGAGATTTTTATTAGAAGAAATCTCTGTGATGTTTATGAATAAACACACAGCTGCATACACACTATTCTAGCTTCAGCAATTTACAAATGATATTGCCTTGTGCTCTCTAAATTGCCTAACTAATTTCTTGAGTTCTAGAATAATGTTATACTTGGTTATATAACCCAAGTTTACAAGATATTTTGAACATCTAATAATACAAAAAGTAACTCTGTCCAAAATCCTTGCTTCACCATTCTGAGTAGTGGTCCATGTGTTGGTAGCTTGCCCTTCTTGGCTGATTGTCTTTTATGGAATTGTTATAATTGACCAGACAAAACAGAATGCTTCTTCTTCTCGTGAGTTTACCAGAAATACTGGTTTCCATGCTCTGTGAAATCTGTCAACCCATGTGCTCTTTCAGAACTGTCATTTTCACAAAGTACAGAGTGTATCTGTAGATACTATTTGAGCTGTATCCGTTGAGAGTATCTTGACCACATCCGTAGAAGGCTAGTACTGCTATCCGTAGAGAGTACTTTGACTACATCCGTAGAAGGCTAATGTTGATATCCGTAGACAATCAATTTCACTTTAAATTACAAGGCATAATCTATTTACAATTAGCCTCCCTATTCTACATATCCATTAACAGTCAACATGACTTATTCAGCCTAAAAACTAATACTCCATCTTCTACATCAGGATTACAAAACAGGATTGCACAAGCATGTCAAATTGAGTCTTATCCGTAGATAAGCTACCCTTCTACGGATACTGCAAATGCATGTTATCCGTTGAATGCTACATTTTTACTTATACAATTTTCACTAAGTTAGTTTGGTTATCATCAAGAAACAACATAGTTCCTAACAATCTCCCCCAATTTATGTCTGGTTGAGAATCAGACATAAATTAAGAGTCTTGATGATAACAAAATTACCACTTCTAACAAATAAACAGAAAGCAGTAAAAATTGTATTAAGATACTTTATTGAGATACTGAAGAGTTGAGAAATTTACATAGAGAAGGCTCCTCTAGACTGAGCAGATTTAATTCTTTTTCTTCTCTCTTGGAGGTAGAACCTTCTTCTTTCCTTGTCTGGCATAGTTGGTTTCAATTTGCTCCTGAAGCTTCCTGTAGAAGGTGTCTTCTTCAACTATCTTTGGATCTAGCTTGGATTGCAACCACCTAAGGTATTGGGAACTAACCTTAGGCAGTTGGTCCTCTAGCCTGAAGAACCTTCTACATCCCTCATTATCTCTGAACTCCATCATCCAGTAAGGTTGGAGGTGGATTCTTTGACCATTGTATGAGATCTTCAATTTCTTTGGTAAGCTTTCAGGTTGATTCCAACTAGCTCTTATCCCTTCAATCTTCCTCATCACTAGGCTCCTTGCAGTTGGAGAAAATCCCTTTGAGCTCTTGAAACTTGAAAAAACTTTGACTAATGTGGGATATCCTTCATTCAGAATTCTCTGCAAAGGCCATGTCCTTTCTACTCCACCCTTGTAGACAAACACCAATCTTTCTGGCAGATTCTTGTGCTTATCAATGCCTCTTACTTCAATAATTTCATCGAGGAAGAGATCCAGTGTTGTAAACTCTTGTATGTCAGCAATGTATAGAAAATCAGCTTTGTCTTCTATTGGCTTGACAACTTGAGGTACAATAAGACAATTAAAAATCAATATGATAAATTATAAAATGAGAAATTTAAATATTAATTGTAATATAGAAAAATAAATAAATAATACAAATAGGGCGAGGAAGATAAATGAGACATTATTAATATTATTTTTTTTAATAAAATAATATTAATAATAAGGACAAATAAAAAAGTCAACATGTTTTAATTAAAAAAAGTAACTGCCCGTGATATTTTCAAAAGTGTTTTAATTATATTAATTGTATTTGTTAAAAAAATATTTTGGCATGTTAAAATAGGTAAGTTTTTTTAAATAATTAAAAGCATTAAAATACGTTTTAAAATAAATAAGTAAGGGTTGCATTGATATTTTTGGAAAAAGGAGATTTTAGTGAAAACAAATATAAATGGTAATATGTTAATTTAAAGGTAATTATTGCCCGTGATATTTTTGGAAAAAGAATAGATTTTGTAACAAAAAAAGTGTTTTAATGATAAAATGCAATCAGCTAGTTATTATTTTTATATTATTTTATTATTTATTATAAAAGGTAATATGTTTTAATATCAAGATAATTTATCGTGATATTTTTGGAAAAAGAGTAGATTTTGTTAAAAAAAAGTGTTTTAATGATAAAAGGTAATAAGCTAGTTAGTATTTTTATATTATTTATTATTAATGGTAATATGTTTTTAATTAAAGGTAATTGCCCGTTATATTTTTGAAAAAAGGAGTAGATTTTCTTATAAAAAGTGTTTTAAAAATAAAAGGCAATCAGCTAATTATTATTTTTATATTATTTTATTAGTTATTATAAAGGGTAATATGTTTACAAATACTACAAGATAAATCACTTGAATATAATATCATTATGGATTTTGCGGACATTATTTTCTATAATACAAATGAGTATCATTATATTTCTAACTTTGGATTTCGAACAAAAGCAGGCTATGGCAGTGGAACTAGGGACGCAAAACATAAGAGTTAATTCAATATCCCCTGATATATTCCAATCTGAAATATCTCAGAGTCTGATGCAAAAGAAGTGGCTTAAGAATGTGGCTACAAGGACACTGACATCACTAGTTCGCTACTTAATTCATGATTCCTCAAAGTATGTTACAGGCAACATTTTCATAGTTGATGCTGGAGCTACTCTTCCAATATTTTCTTCCCTGTAAACTTTCATCACCATTTGAGTACCAAAGCTAAGTTCATTTGGTTTATAAATGTAGACTAGCAAGTACAATTTGAACCATTTTAATATGGTTATCTGAGTGAATTGTAGCAAGGTGTGTGAAATAGATTGAGAATTCAATGAGGCAAATAAATAAACCGGAAAAGATTAAATTTTGGTAAAATTCATTGGCCCTTGATCTAATAACCCAGGAGGTATCTCACAAACAGCTCAAACATCTTCTTCAGTATACCAAACTTTTTAAATTAAACTCTTTTCTGGAACACCATTGCCTAGCAAAATTGAACAATGCCTAAGCCCCCGCTCCAAGAATCCAAAATGGTGCGCCTGTAGCCACTATCAATTCATGCAAAACATAAATATTTATATAAGAATAGCTTGACAACGAGATGCACAACATTGGTTTTTGAAAATGAAAATAGACCCAAGAGTAATACACTCCCAAGCCATTGTAAAAAACACATACACCTCTTCACAACTCACTCATCTCCTCACTCTCTACTCCAAATCAACAAAAACCCAAACCAATTCAACCATCATTCTCAAACTCTTCAATCAACTCCCCTCTCACGACGTCGTTTCATGGACTTCCCTCATTTCCCATTTCTCCAAAACCACTCTTTCTTTTCACCATTTCATTTCCATGCTTCGTCATCCCACTTCACCAAATCAGCGCACTTTCGCTTCTCTTTTCGCTACTTGCGCTTCTTTATCAGATTTTTCATTTGGGGTTCAGCTGCATTGTGTTGCGTTGAAGCTTGGGGTTTGTTATGGTGCTTTTTCTGCTTCTGGGTTGATTAGTTTTTATTGTAAAATGAGGGTTTGTGATAGTGCACGGAAGGTGTTTGATGAAACGCCTGAACGAGATGGGGTTTGTTTTTCGACGATGATTGTTGGGTTTGCGCAGAATGCGAGGGGGGTTGATGCGTTGGGGTGTTTTGGGGAGATGAGGAAGTGGGGTTTGACTTCTTGTATGTATAGCTTGTCGGGTGTGTTACGTGCGGTTGGGGAGGTTGCGGTGGCTGAGCAATGTAGGATGATTCATGGGCATTGTGTTGTTACTGGGTTTGAGCGGAATGTGGTTGTGGGGACTGCGTTGGTTGATGGGTATGGGAAGTGTGGGCTTGTTGTTGAGGCGAGAGGGGTTTTTGATGAGTTGATGGTGAGAATGAGTGTGATTGGATGGAATGCGATGATGTCGGGTTATGCACAACAAGGGGATAAAGATTTGGTGATGGAGCTTTTTGGGTTGATGGAGGGAAATGGGATTGAGCCTGATGAATATACGTTTTTAGCGATCTTGACTGCTTTTAGTAATGCGGGGTTGGCAAATGAGGTGAAGTGTTGGTTTGAGAAGATGAAAATGGAATATGGATTGGAACCGTGGATGGAGCATTACACTTGTTTAATTGGTGTGTTAGGTAGAGTTGGACGGATTGTAGAAGCAGAAAGGATTGCTTTGACAATGCCATATGAGGCTGATGCTGCTGTTTGGAGAACATTGTTATCAAGTTGTGCTCATCATGGTGAAGCAGACATGGCTTTAGTGATGAGCAAGCGATTGTTGGAACTGAATTTGTATGATGATTCAGCTTATGTGATTCTATCAAATGTGCTAGTGAGTGCAGGAAGGTTGGATGAAGTAAGGGAAGTGCGGAAGTTGATGAAACATAGAAGGGTGTCAAAAGAGGGTGGAAAGAGTTGGATTGAGCTGCCAGGGGAGGTTCATGTTTTCTTGGCGGGGGACAAGACACATGCGATGAATAAAGAAATCTATGCGAAGTTGGTGGAATTAAGGGAAGAAATTCTGAAATTAGGATATGAGCCTGTTGTGGATGAGACTTTGCCAGAAGTGGATAAAGTTGTAAAGAGGGAAGAGCTTTGGTATCATAGTGAGAAGTTGGCACTAGCTTTTGCACTAGTGAGCAGGGCCGCACCACCAGGAAAGGCTTTAAGGATTGTGAAGAATTTACGAATTTGTAGAGATTGTCACATGGCTTTTAAGTATATAAGCATGGTAGTGAATAGGGAGATCATAGTGAGGGATAGTAACAGATATCATAAATTCTTAAATGGTAACTGTAGTTGTGCAGATTTTTGGTAGTTGATACAAGAGAAGATGTTCTTCAAGAGCAGAGTAAGACAACTATGGCTGTTGCTTACTAGACTTCTGGATCTTTTCTTTTTATTATATTGAATTGCTTACTGTCGCGTGGATAAGGAGTCATACGGGGGAAGAAGATTTGTGATTCGATTGCTAACTAAAAATCCTGGACGCAGAAAGA
This sequence comes from Heracleum sosnowskyi, assembly GCA_030848705.1. Classification (NCBI taxonomy): domain Eukaryota; kingdom Viridiplantae; phylum Streptophyta; class Magnoliopsida; order Apiales; family Apiaceae; genus Heracleum; species Heracleum sosnowskyi. Next base: position 33,711,666 of record CM061235.1, on the reverse strand, counting down.
ACCATTAGCTCTCAAGATCTTTGTGCACAAACCACAAATGTGAGATTATAAAAAATTTAAAATGCAAAAGAACGGTCGATAAAGTGTACCCATGTTTGAGATATTTGTGCACAAATGTGAGACCTTATCTATAGTAATATGGATGGAAGATATATATAGATTAGGAGTAAACCATCATTCGATATATTTCTGCACAATGTGAAAGCAGAGTGATAGCTTGATACAATGTGTGTGAGCACTCAAGAAGTGTTGATGTCAACCCGTCATGAAGTGCTTATTAAATAATAGCAGAACAGTCTGTGGTATAAAGGAAAAGAATTTCACCAAAGTGGATAACAGTGTGAAAAAGAACACGGATCCTCAACCAGGAACTTTAGATGTCAAAGTCTAGGTTTAATAGTACACAAAAGCTATGTAATATACTACAAAGAAGACCTTCACAAAAAACAAAGGAAGACCTTGAATGCATTTGGGCATTAGTCAAATGGTTCATCATCGGAATCATCTTCCCCCGGCTGAATCCATCTTCCCCAAGCCCACTTTAATAGAAAATACCCTCCAACTGCACCAACCTGAAAACAGCAACAACAAGTCTAGTTCAGGTCGAAAAGAAGAAGTCTAGCTTTCAAACATTAAGTAGAGAAAAAAAACCCTAATCCCTGAGCATGAAGCAGTCTACAAACAGAGATATATAAATCAAACAGAAGAAAAGATGAATAAAAAGTCACCTGATACAACACTATAGATTTGGTCTCCTCTTCTTGAGGCTCCAAAGTAAGAGAATCAAGAAATTTGTAGAACATGGGAAAAACATATTTTTCATTCAGTTGTTGTGCATGTTGCTCCACTTTTTTGAGGTAGTTGGTCACAAGAGTAAAATCAAGCTTAGCTTTGAATAATTCTACTTGATGTTCCAAATTTTCGACAAATTTCAAGAACATCGTCAAAACAGGATTAGCTTTGAATAGTTGTACTTGTTGTTCGAATTTTTTTACCGCAACATTGTCAGGGCTATTCTTCTTCTTGTTTTTCCCTGATAACGTTTGAATTATGTTTCCCATGTCTAATTCTTTGTTGTGCCTCCTGACTTCAATTTTAATCAGTCTGTCTAATTGATATCAGGCTCGTTTTGGTTTCTTGTGTTTATATATTGCACACGAACACAAAGATTGCTTGGGTTAGATTATTTACCTCTTTGTAAAAAGGAAAGGAAAAGTACTCGAATGTGTTTGTACATTATTTCAAGTAGGGTACTCCGACTTGAACTCAATATATTTTTTTAAAAATATAAATTATTTATTTATTTTCATTAATGAATATTTGTCCTTTCCTTTAAAATTTATATTAAAAATGTAATTCCATAAAAGCCCTTAAGAAATACGGACATATACATGTAATGAAATAATTTCCGGCACGAACTCTATATATACATCGAATTAATTTTACAATTGAAAATATGGCAAAAGATAATAATCCTATATTATCTTATATTTCACAGTAAGTTTGTAATATTGTATAACATTTCACAAATCAAATGTGTTTTATTTTAATTGGAATTCAAATTTTTGAATAAATAGCTATATAATAAAAATTAGATAATTTTTTCTAACTGCTAAAATATTAATTTAATAATAAATGACGTTAAATGAAATTTATTCAATTTAATAATTGAATATAATATAAGTAATTTTTTGAACATAACTGTTCGTGTATAACATGGACATACGTGATTTCATAATGTGGTTTAAACAAAATAGTCATATATGGAACATTTTTAATTTGTTAATTTCTGATATAAAAATAGTCATATATGAAACATTTTTAATTTGTTTTATGGAGACAACTATTTAGTTGAAGACTTGGAGATCATATATATTCTACAATTAAAATACGATCATAAAATAAACTATCAACTACTACGTAGAGTAATATTTTGTAAACATAACATATATGATCTACAAAACATTCAATTTGATGATAATTTTTGTTCTACAAAGATATTATGCACATATTTTATTTGTAGAACATTTATAATGGAGTAATATGCATGACAATGTTCTGCAAGTATAACATGCATGATTTACAAAAATATTCAATTTGATGATGATTTTATCCTGCAAGATATCTAATTTGATAATGATTTTTGTTCTGTAAATTATGTTATATACGTTATTTACGTTGCAGAACGTAAATGGTTTCCAAGTCTCCAATTAAATCATGTTCTCATAGAACTTGACTCTTCTAATATAACAATATACTAGTTTACAACTCATGCGATGCACAGATTGTTAATTGTTATTTTATTAATTATATTTGTTAAAAAATAAATAGCCATGTTGAAATAGCTAAACGATTTTAAATAATTAAAAGCATTAAAATGGATTTTAAAATAAATAAGTAAGGGTCAAAAAGATAACATGTGCAAGAGTAGTGTACAACTACTACTGCATGTGAGTGTGCATGGTGTTATTGTGTGCCTCACGCGCGCCGCCGCCGCCCGCCACGCCACGCCACGACACGACACGACTCGGGTCGGGTCGGGTCGAAGGACGATTTGGGCGAATGTCTCGGCGTCTCGCGTACGCGAGGCGACCTGGGCGAAGAATTTTATTACCTGTTTATTTTATATTATTTATTGATTTAATTTAACAGTGTTAGAATTTATTTGTAACAGTTGAACGAATTGGGTCATTATTTACTCTATAAATCCCGATGGACCAGTGGGTTAAGTCCTAATGGGTCAATACTTGAACTAAGTCATGATGGGCCAGAGTGCGTCAAATCCTGATGGGATTTAAATCCTGATGGTTCTAAGTTCTGATAGGATTAAATCCCGATGACAGCTGTAACTATTTTTAAATCCTGATGACAGTTGTTAATGATATTAAATCAGAATATTTAGTATTAAATGTCATATCTGCAGTTACGATTGTGAGCGGATTGATTTGTGTTGTTTTATCTTGAAAGTGATATTTCTACAACCCAACACAGCGTAAGTGGGGCAATAATATCTTCAAGAACAGTCAAGACTTCTCGAAAGGTTTGGCGACTGATATGGGCTAAAAAATACCCTAAAAATATAATTAATGTAATATTAATTAAATCTAGATTCGTCCAATAATAAGGCCAATTATTGAGGCCCAAAACTCTATTTATTTATTAATTTCGTAATTAATAAAATGGCTAATAGTGTAGCTCATTAAATATGTCCTAACTGGAAGCCAACTCCTACAAGGAGTAGCCTACAAGACACCGAAACCTAAAAGGAGTCAGCCTCCTACAAAGAAGGATCTAGAATCCTAATCCAGGAAGCTAGCTTGCCCACCAAGTCTCCCAAACCTAGTCTAAATCATAGACTCTCAACATCTATATAAAGGACCTCATCCTTCATTATAAAAAAAAAACGTTTTGGACACAGCTCCATACATTACAATGCCGAGAGGGCACAACAAGCCATTTAGGCATCTCTAGAATTACATCTTAGCTTGATTCTTGATATTCATCAAGGTACGTAGGCATCTTGTTAGGACCGAGTTAGTCCCCGACAACAAGAGCAACCACGCCATTAAAGTTTGAAGCTCATCAACCCTAACATTAAATTCACGAAACCCTAGCAGCGATTTGAAGACCTAGTTTTTATTCCACAACATTTGACGCCATCTGTGGGAAGACAACATCAACCATGACGAGAACACGAAGTATCGATGATCCACACCTACCAATGTTCAAGGGATGGACCTTTTAAGAACATGAATTTAAATAAGTCTCCAAAGAGCTGGAATCCAAAGAACGATTCTAAACTCTCAAGGGACGAATCCCCAATCCTAGGCATGATTCTGCCCATGATTTCAAAAAGGCTAACATGATTACCACGATGCTTCCACAACTAACAGCTCAGAACCCAAGTTATTGGCTCCCACCCCCAACGAGGGGATGATTCGCCCCATATTTGAGGCATGGAACCTCCGCCTGCAAAAGGAGTGAGAAATCTTGATCGTGCACAAAAGACGATGAAGGAGCAATTGAATTGATAATCCATTCCCCTTGACTTTCGTTCAAGGAACGACTCCTTAGAGACGAGTCTCCGAGGGTTGATCCCCAATGGGTGATCCAAAATTCATTGACTCAAGGCGCATGTTATCTGCCCATATGGACGAATTCCCAACCTCAAGGGACGGATCCATTATAGATGGTGCTCGCACCCATTGCGAATGCACCCCAAGGGAGGCAAATTTCCATAATTGGTTGCACCCACACACGAATCAAAACCCCATATATGGGATGCATTTGTATCCCGAGGTTGGGAGAAGTAGACTTCCACCTCCATCTCATGAGGTGTATGTGCCCCAATACATTCCCAGATTGGGTCTTCTGTATCAAGAACTTTGAACTTCTTTGGACCTTATTCCGGAGATGAATCCTCCACTAATACGAATGTAGCCCAAGGGGGAGGTGTCAAGACAAGGAACCCACTGAAAGAACAGGACGTTCCTAACACCGAGTGCCCCAAAATTGGCTCTTTAGACCATAGAAGATAGGATATGAGTGCTCAAACAACTAATTCGCAGCAACATGTTATGGATTCTAGGAAGGAATCCCCTTTTAGATGGTGGTGTTGTCCCTCTTTGGTGCACCGCTGGGGCTGTAGATTTCCACCTATGTTATTATATGAAGAAAATGGGATCCCATCTATAGGATGCCACTTATCGGTTATAAAAATTCAATCCATCCTCAACAATCCAGGGGCAAACTCTCAAGGAACAAGCGAATAAGACACAAATCTTTGGCCCATAGGGATGAATCCCCAAATCGTAGTTATTTTGACCCAAGGAGTGGATCCTCTACAAGTGGTACATGCACCAATTGCAAATGCACTTTCTGGCTTATAACTCTCAAACACCGTGATACCTGTATCTACTGTTCAAAATCCCATCTACGGGATGCCTCAATACCCCGAGGATGGAGGAAGTGAACTCCAAACCCCAATTCAAAGGCCGTACATTCAGGGATTGGTTCCTCAAAATTGGGGATCGTGTCCCTGGGATCAAGGATTAGGTCCTCAAGTCCAAGGATACATAGATTTTTCAGTCCCGTACACTCAAGATGAGTCATCGTCTACTAATGAGAATTGTGATATAGCCCCTGAAAGGAGGTGTCAAGGTAATGAAGTGACTAGGGGAGCTGGGTGTTCCAAAAAAAAAAAAAGGTCCCTCAACCCTTGAAGAATGGATTCTTGCTCATGGAGCAGAGATCCTTAAAGGGACTACTTGAACTGATTTACCAAGGAAGATTTGAAGGTTCTAGATTTCGATGATTAAGTGGCAATGATATCTCAGCAACAAGGAACCACGAATGTCTATTTCAAGATGTCACTGGCAAAGCATCCTCCTGAGAGCATGTTGATGCTCCAAGATTGGGTTGGCAAGTATATCAAAATCGAGAAAAATATAAAGAAACATTCAACCCCCGTAGGAGGCAACGCAGAAAATAAAAAGCGAAATGGAGATCAGAAATATGTTGCTAAGGATAGTATCCCCGAACGAGCAAAGACTCTGATTTTCCCCCGAAGAGAATGCACAAGAACCGTGGTTTACCAAGTATGCACATAGAGAAGGATATAGATTTTTAATGGCCGTAGCCACTAAGGATTGATCCTAAGAAGAGAAACGAGAGTCAGTATTCCAAGATTCTAAAAAGACATGGTGCATGACTGTTGACAGCTGAAAGACGAGATTGAGTTTACGACCCAAAGAGAAGAGCTCAACAAATTCACCAAATATGGTGAACAACATAACCCAAGGTGGGATTATGATTGGAGACACTACGAAAGGAAGGATGGTGATCGAGGTCAAAATCCTCAACCCTAGAGGCCGGTGATAAACATGATCTTTGGAGGCCCGACAACAGCTGGGACAACAAGGAACTTCCGAAAAGCTATTGATTAGGAAGTCAGACACATGGTCGGAGAAGCACCAAAATGTGCAAAGACTGAAGTGGCAATAGCCTTTGACGATTCAGATCTTAAAGGGATGAGATTCCCCCATAATAACCGTTGGTCATCATATATGTGGTAGGAAATTCAAAAGTGAAGTGAGTCTCGGTAGACAATGGGGCTTCAATGGATATCATGTTCCATGGCACGATTCTGAAAATGGGATACACAGATTCCCAACTGACCCCCTCTAGTATGTCCATCTATGGGTACAATGAGGTCGAGTTTAAGATAGAAGGTACTATCAGTTTTCCATAACCATAGAACGAGAACCAAATGAAGCAACTCAGATGTGAGACTTCTTGATGATCAAAGCAAATTCTACCTACAATGCTATCCTGGGGAGGACACACTTACATGCTTATAAGAAGGTTGCCTCAACCTATCACTTGAAAATCAAATTCCCTACAAGGAACTGAGTGGGAGAAGAGAGGGGAGACCAAAAGATGACAAGAAGTTGCTATGTAGTCGCGTTAAGGCCGGATAGAATCGGGGGGCAGGTCCTCCTGAGTGAGGATATAGATGTAAAGGATAATGATGAATGCCAAAGGAAGCTAGTTGAGGATCTAATTCTCGTCCCTTTAGTTCCCGATGAACCTGGAAAAGCTACATATTTTGGTGATTTACTCTATGAACCCTTAATGCGCCTTGGGCATAAGATCAAGAAAATTTTGGGTTTGATGGTCTCCAAGCGTGGAATTGAGGCCAACTCTGACAAGACTAAAGCAATCCTCCACATGGAAACTCCACGTTCCATTAAGGACGTTTGAAAACTCATAGGAGAAATGTTTGCTTTAATAAAAGCCAAATGGCCTTTCAGAAATTGAATAAGTACATAGCTACAACAATTTTGTTGAAAAACCAAAACCGAGAAGGTTACTTCATCTATACTTAACTGTATCTGATACGGCTTTGAATTTCGTCTACAGAAAAGAGGAGGACAAGGTTCAGAAACCCATCTACTATGTGAGCAAGGTCTTGCATGAAGCAGGGTAACCGCAGTAAAGGCCCAAGAACTCACTGACTTCGTGGTTGAATGTACCATCGACAACCAAGAAGTCGGGGGGCAGGAGGTAGTACCCCAGGAGGGCAAGAAACTAGAGAAGGAAGATCGAGAAGCGATACTCAAGAAGTGCTGGGTGCTCTATTTTGATGAGGCATCAAAAACAAAATCAAGTGGAAGCAGACCTAGTTTTACAAAACCCCAACGGGTTCACGATTGAGTATGCCTTGAATTTGGATTTACTAACGACAAACAACGAGGATGGATACAAAGTCCTGAAAGCCGAACTTGGCCTGCCCGGAGCCCAGAGGGTCAAGAACCTAAAAGTTTGTAGAAACTCAACATTGGGGTTATAAATACATCCGAAAGGAGAAAAATGTAAAGGTTGATGTCCTATCTAAGTTTACCACCTAGGAGATAGAGAACTATCCAAAAGGTATTTACTTCCAAGTTTTGAAAACCCAAAGTAGTGATACAAAGCTGATAACACTTGTAGGTGTGGAAGGCTGATGGATGGATCCTATAAAGGCTCACCAAGAAACCGGTTGGTTAACCGACAATGCCTTGAAGGCACGGAAGTTGTCAGTATGAACATTAAGGCCTTAGAAAATGAAATTAGCCTTGTAAGATGTTAATAAGGAAATCTTTGGGCAGCACTCGGAGGGCAGGGACCTTACCTATAAGATGACCCGGTTGAGATTCTAATGGCAGGATAATGGCTAATGCCAAAGGAGAATAACTAATGCCAGAAGCATACACTAGTTGTAAGGCAACCATATGAAATGTTGGCACCCATCAGGTCCCCCATTCCATTGGAAATGTGGAGGATAGGTATTCTTGGTTTATTCCTATTGGAAATTGACTAAAGGAAGTTCTGATAGTAGCAATTGACTACTTTACTAAGTGAATTGAGGCTAAACCTTTAGCCAAAATAACCACTAAACAAGTGACACAATTCCTGTGAGAAAGTGTGATATGCAGAAATGGACTTTCATAAATCCTAGATAATGGACGACAGTTCAACAATGAGGATTTAAAAAATATATATATCTTGAAAAAATAACGTAAAGCCCGGAACAAGGATAGTAGAACGCTGAAATGTGCTTCATTGTACTAGAAATTAAGAATGAAATTAAGGTTCTTTGAAACAAGGAAACTTTGTCCCTAAAAAAAGAAAAAGTATCAGAAACATACCAGAAAGGCAAGCTAGCCTCAAAATAGTGTTCTCATATAATATGAAATGAAGACTTGAATTGAAGATCTCGAATCGAGGTCTTGAAGACCTCAAATCCTAGTCTTGAATACCTCTAATTCAAGTCTCGAAGATGAATCCTAGTCTTGATGACCTCAACTCAATTGAACACCTGATTTTGTTATATCTAGATCCCCAATTTTGATTAAAAAGTCACGAAGACCACGATTCTCAAACTCGGAAGATCAATCATAGTCCTAAAGACCTCAAGCTCAATTAAAAGCCTAAAGAGGCCTATTTGGAGAAGATTAGTATAAAGGTTCAAACCCCTGAGAATTTGAGGAAACAAAGCTCAGAACGAGCTTCAATTAGATATACTAAAAGCCCAAATCGAAGTAAAGAGAAAAACGTTATGTCTGTCTTCGTTCATGAAGACATCTGAGTATGAAAATTCGACCTCAAATGAGGTCCAAGGTGTTAGACCTAAAATCAGGTTTTCTACCCGTAAGCCACGTTTGGCGTAGGTAAAACCGCAATACAGGTCGAAGGTGTTCGACCTCGGAGCAAAAAAAGGCCATAATTTCGACCCCAATTTAGGTCAAAATTGCAGCCCCAATTTAGACCTCAATCGAGGTCCAAGGTGTTCGACCTAAGTGCAAAAAAGGTTGTAACACCCCCTGATCCGGGGTCGGAGATCCGGGTTGTCACACCCTCAATTCCAACAATAATACCTGTACTAGCTCAACAAATTCAATAATACAACATCAAAAGACCCCAATCTCTTACACACACCAGTTATAGCTTCAGAAACGAGTCACATAAGTAACATTAGTTATTACAACCAAATGTACTATCCAGGATCTCACTAATAGCAGCTGAACCCATGCAACTTACTTCTGCATTAATCATTCTGAATTGGACTACCTCAAGGTTGAATCTTCCACTTCCTTTTCCTTGTAGTATGGAATAGGGCTGTCAAACGGATAATTCGGATACGGATATGCCTGTATCCGAATCCGAATCCGAAAATCTGAATTCGTATCCGGATCCGTATCCGAATCCGAAAATATTTAAATAAAAATATCTGAATCCGAATCTGCCGGATACTATCCGGATATGGATAATATCCGAATCCGAATTTCAGTTAGAATTTTTTAGTTTTTATATTAAATTTTAATTCAATAAAATTGAAAAAGTAATAAAATTTTTAATTTTTAAAAAAAAAAAAGTAAACTAAACTAAAACTTAAATTTATTAAAATCTATTTTATTTTTTTCAAAAATTTACTTTTGAGTATAATTTTGTTTATTTTAAAATATTAAATTTGTAATATATATATGTGTGTGTGTGTGTGTGTGTGTGTTTACAATTATCTACAACTTATATAAATATATTGTTTAATGATTAAATTATATATATATATATATATTCTGTAAACTTAAAATATAATTTCTAAATAATATGTAACTATATATATATATATAATATTATTTATTTATCATAATTATTTAATTTCGGATTCGAATATTACCGGATACGGATGCGCCTATATCCATATTCGTATCCGCAACTACCGAATTCGAATACGGATAATATCCGCTTTATTTCGGATACGGATAAAATCCGCTTTATTCCGGATATGAATACAGATATTTCGGACGGATATCAGATTTTTCAAATTTTTTTGACAGCCCTAGTACGGAATAACTGACTATGTTCTCTCTTCACTGAAAGTTTAATATTAAGTAAAGCAAGAATGACCGAAAGAATGCTCAAAAAGTATCCCTTAATAAAATAAATAGTTTCACAACTATAAAGTCTGAAATCCAATAACCTTTGTTGGTATAACAACCAAAACCATTAAAGTATAACATTTGAGTTAAAATACCATACAGTTCAAAATACTGTACGAGGAATAGTAAGATTCCACAATATCTGAAAATAACATATAGTTCGAGATACTATATCAGAAATCTAAACACTTCCCACCAAAATATATAATCTGCAGCGGATAAAAATAACTTTAAATATTTTTGTAAAGTTTAGAAATCCTTTGCTAGCACATCATAGACAAAGGTTCAAAGTATAACTTTTAAATCAAGCTAAATCAGGTAGCTTATTGAAAAATAACAGTTTTGAATATTTCTCAAAATACTGCCAACATTATCGGTAACCGAGCTACTAGGCTTTTGTTACAATGTTGCAGACACAATTCCAAACTAGAAGATGGGGGCTATTACCGGAAACACCACAATACGCGCTGATCAGTTGTTGTATCGCATAAGAACACTTTCTCTACTAGTAGAAGGACGACTTCCTATTTCGGTTATCACCCTGGCCGCATTTGGGCCCTTCATGTTATATGGGCACCTATTTCATTGCCGAGCATGGAGTCATGCCATACGGGTATCTATTTCATTACCGAGCATGACTTCGTACTTTTCGGACACCTATTTCATTGCCGAGCACGACCTCGTACCATACGGGCACCTATTTCATTGCCGAGCACGAGTTAATTTCAGTCCCCAGATGAAAATCAACGTCACGGGAAACGGAAGTTAATCCTGTTTCCCCAAGTATGTGATACTTGTCCCTCGTTTAAAACATTTCTTGGTCTCCTTACTTCCGGAATAATAGAGGAAGTAAGTTACTATGTGAGTTGACCTCTGTCAACAGAATTAGAATCAGATGAGAATCCTCTTTAAAAAGATTACGACCAGGGAGTCAAACTGTTTGGAAATCTTTAAGGGTATTCTCGTCTCGTTTGAGTGGTCAGCGAATATTTAAATCATCTCTTAAGATAGATTTAAATCAAAACAATATTTGGGAATCCTTACTTTAAGAAAAATAAATTTTATAAATGTCAGAAATATTCTTCATAATTATTGAAGGTCAAAAATAATTTTTAAATAATATAAATCATTTTTAAATTGATTAAAAGAATATAATAAATAATAAATGATTAAATAATAATCATTCGCTCAATAAATATCTAATAATCTCCAGGTGAATATTAAAATAATATTCCCTTGAATAATAAAACAATTGAATATATCTATTCAATATACTTATCGGAAAATAAACCTCAACGGTCTAAAATATATATATATATATATATATATATATATATATATATATATATATATATATATATATATATATATATATATATATATATATATATATATCGATAAATAGCATATGAACAACCATTCAACATTTGAAAGCTTATACGATAAGTAAAACAGTTCGTGCATTTGTAGCAGTTGTATCACAACAACAATAGTTTAAAAATATAGCCGAATACTAGAGCTTCGGGTTTTGAGAAACTTGTACGATACTTGGAGCAAAGAGTATACATAAACATTTGAATAACCAAGTATTATACATTTGAAAATATACCTACTTTGAACAATATAGTAAGGTTTAGTAAACTTGCCTGGAAATCCCGAAGTAGCAGTAAGTCTCGGGTTGGTCCGGTAATCTAGAATCAAAACAAGGTTCAAGATTAATAACTTAAACGTTTTCACCATACTAAGTATATACTAACTCAAGCACAAAGTCCATTTTCAAGTTAACTCTTTAAGATCCTCTACTCGAGCATGCTCGCTCATGCATTTTTATAAAATTGAGATTTAATCCTTTTAATACGAAATCTTTTCGAGGGTCTTACTAAACGTACCTAGCATGTTATCACAAAGTTTCACATTTTATTATGACCTCTAAGTGGTTCGATCATAGCCTCAAAGTTGACTAAGTGGTATAGTTTGGTTCCTCGAAACATCCTTTACTAAAACACTTGTTTCTCCTAAACCGTAAATCGGATTCACATGATCTTCGCACCAAAACGAACCTTGAAACAAGACCTGCACTAACATGGGCAGTGGTGATCTTGGGCAGAAGTTACTAGGTTCGAATATCACAAGCAAAACAAGGTTAAGGAAAATCGGGCATTACGATGGCTATGTTTTAGTGATTCCAAAGTTTAATTCATCATCTTTACATAATCAACCAACCAAATCATCAAACTCATTTCTTCAACATCATAACTAATCCATAAAAATCATCAACCATAGTCAAAACCAACAGCTATTTATTCACCATCAAAACAACACCATACTTTCATCAAAATCAACCATTCATCCTTATAATCAAACTAACTAAACTATACTTAAACTAACCATACAAATCAATTTATAAATAAGGGTTTCAAGAGTTTATACCTTCCTTGATGCTTGATATACACTAACAATATCTTATAATCCTTCCTTGAGCTTTGAACTAACCTTAACAAGCTTAATCCTTAAGAAACAAAATCAAGAATCATGAAAAGTTACTATTCATCACTATTCATGTTCATCTTTAATCAAGGATTTGAATATGTTAACCTTAATGGATGATGCTAGGATTTAGAGAATACCTTAATTTGGAAATATGGAAGCTTTAGAATCCAAGATCATGATTTATGGATGAGTGGAAGTTTGATTTTGAAAATCAAACCCTTGGTGTTTTAAAAAAAGGCCGAATGTTCTTCTTCCAAGGGTGGGGAGCTTTTGCTTGATTTCCTTGATATTTTCTTGATAAAGTGAAGTGTTTGGATGTTGCTTAATGTGTAAGAAATGATGATGTAGTGTAGCTTGTGTCATCCTTGCCAAAGGTCAAGTTAGAAAGGTGTTTAGGAATCATCTTTCTTAATCCACTTGCTTTGGTTCTTTGTTTGGTTTCACATGGATGTATCTAATGTTGCATTCCTTGATTTAATCCTGTGCATGATACTTCCATACTTGTGTTTAATCCAATAAGTGTCACGTTGTTCTATTACTGCTTAATCTCGTAGAATGTTCGTAGGGGTTTCTTAAGTGTTCTATCGAAATAGTTTACCCTAACGTTCTTGATATCTATAATACCTTTACTAAATCCATATCCATAGAATTGATAATTTAAAATCCTCCAATATATTTAAATAATGATTAATCCATCAGTATCTGGTGGAATCTCGGAGAAAACAGAAAATGCTATTCTTCTGATTCTGACAGCTTTTGCATTCACTCATTTACATAGTAGATCACTAATACGACTCTGAAAGTTCATTATACCGACCCGTACATAGGGTGGTCTGAAAATTTTCTAAACGACAAAAATTACTATTCATCAGTGGTTTTTAAATAAGTACAAAATTTGGGGTTATTACAAAGGTCATAATTTCGATCTCAATTTAGGTCGAAATTCGAGCCCCCGTTTAAACCTCAAATGAGGTCTAAGGTGTTAGACCTCGAATCATGTATTTTACCTCTAAGCCACGTTTGGCGTTGTTGAAACCTCAAATGAGTTCTAAGGTGTTAGACCTCAAATCATGTCTTTTACCTCTAAGCCATGTGTGGCGTTGTTGAAACCTCAAACGAGATCCAAGGTGTTAGAACTCAAGTTAGGTCTGCTACCTGTAAGCCATGTTTGGCGTTGTTGAAACCTCAAATGAGGTCTAAGGTGTTAGACCTCAAGTTAGGTCTTCTACCTGTAAGCCACGTTGGCGTTGTTAAAACCTCAAACGAGGTCCTAGGTGTTAGACCTCAAGTTAGGTCTTCTACTTATAAGCCACGCTTGGCGTAGTTGGAACCCCAAATGAGGTCTATGTTGTTAGACCTCAAAGATAGTCTTTTACCTATAAGTCACGCTTGGCGTAGTTGGAACCCCAAATGAGGTCCAAGGTGTTAGACCTCAAAGATAGTCTTTTACCTATAAGTCACGCTTTGCGTAGTTGAAACCCCAAATGAGGTCCAAGGTGTTAGACCTCAAATCAAGTCTTCGATTTTAGGGTCTTCTGTAGTTTTCCTACTTTTCAGAAATTTTACCGTGCCTTCATAAATATTGAATTGACACTTTGAGTGCCAAATGTTCGACCTCAATTCAGGTCGTACATGGACGACCTCAATCCTAGTCGAGAGTGTTCGACTAGGAAGCCAAAAGTCTTAAAAGTTCGACCTCAATTCAGGTCGCACATGGACGACCTCAATCCTGGTCGAGAGTGTTCGACCAGGAGGTCAAAAGTGCCAAACGTTCGACGTCGTACATGGACGACCTCAATCCTGGTCGAGAGTGTTCGACCAGGAGGCCAAAAGTGCCAAACGTTCGACCTCAAATCAGGTCGTACATGGACGACCTCAATCCTGGTCGAGAGTGTTCGACCAGGAGGCCAAAAGTGCCAAATGTTCGACCTCAATTCAGGTCGTACATGGACGACCTCAATCCTGGCCGAGAGTGTTCGACCAGGAGGTCAAAAGTGCCAAATGTTCGATCTCAATTCAGGTCATGAGCCTTCGACCTCGAAGCCAAAAAGGTCGTATTTTCGAACTCAAACGAGATCGAAATAATTTTAAAAAAATTTGGGTAAAATAAATATTATTGTAATCTTTATTTATTCAAAAAAGAGAAAAAAATCGAGTCTTTTCGACCTCAATTCAGGTCATGAGCCTTCGACCTCGAAGCCAAAAATGCCCTATTTTCAAACTCAAATGAGGTCGAAATAATTTTTTTTTAAATGAATAAAATAAATATTATTATAATATTTATTTGAAAAAAAAATACACAAACCGATCGACCCGGAACCAGGTCGAAGGGTGTCGAGCTGGAACCAAGTCGAGGTGCTTCGACCTCACTCCAAAATGGACACTTTCTTCGACCTGAAATAAGGTCGACTAAAATGCCAAAGTGCAGTTTAGTACCCCAAGTTCTGGATAGTTGACAAATTCTTCCCTAAAATTTAGAAACTGATAGATTCTCCATTGAAGTTTAGAATCTGACAGATTCACCCGTGAGCTTTGGAAAATTACGAATTAGCCCCTGAAAATTTATGAAAAGGTGTCTATAATTTTGAAATACTTGCAAAAAATATATATATTTGCAAAAATTATTAAAAAATACCCGTGGTACATGAAAATTCCTAAAATGTTAGGAATAATTATTAAAATACCTGTGGGTACATGAAAATTCCTAAAATATTAGGAATAATTATTAAAAATACCTGTGGGTACATGAAAATTCTTTAAATAACAGGATGATTATTAAAAATACATGTGGGTACATGAAAATTCCTAAAATATTAGGGATCATTATTAATAATACCTGTGTGTACATGAAAATTCCTAAAATATAAGGGATGATTATTAAAAATATCCGTGTGTACAAGAAAAATCCTAAAATATTAGGAAAAATATGATAAAACGTGAGGGAAATTATTAAAATATTTCCTTGATAATGTGAACAACAATGAATGCATGAGTTTTATAACGAGCTCTATACAAGTGTAGAGCTTGATAAAAATGTAAAGCGTAATGTAACATAATATGTAACAGAGATAACTATAACTCAACAAAGGAACAAGACAGACTATAATATTAACAGAAGCACATGAATCCAGAAGAAAAGAAGAAACGGTAAACTCAAAAAATCAAAATATGGTATGTATTCTTGAAGTCCGTAAACATGTCACGGAAAGAAGTTCATTAATATGTTCAAGAATCAGTGATAAATAAAGAAACAAGACTTTCAAGAATACAGAAGTATTTGAATGATAAAGAGTTAGTACCAGAGGATTTCAGTGATTTTAACGAAGCAACCAGAACGACAAGAGACTTATCAATGGTATTGTATTGAAGACGTGAAGGTATTGATCAAGTGTTAGTCATCTGTGAACCAGACCAGTTGCACTAGTTGTCAGCACTAAAAAGATCAAGATGTTTATCATCTCGGAAGAAATTGATTTAAGTCAGACCTGAAACATCCTGGAAGTGAAAAGAATATTGTAAGGTATGTTTAGGTTAAATTGAAGTACAATAATCTTGCTGCAAGAAGATAGAATCTTCAAGGATGAAACTGCAAATAAAGACATTCGATAGTTTTCATTTATGAAAAACTATCGAGAGAAGAAAGAAATGTTTGATAGAAAATTATCAAGGAAGGAAAACCAATTCGATAGTTTCTTTTAAAAAAACCATCGAAGTGGACAAAACTCAATAGTTTGATAGTTTTATTTATAAAACTATCGAACCTCTTTCAAAGTAACAAACCATTCTTTTCGATAGATTTTATTTAGAATCTATCGAATTAAGAATTAAAGTTTTTTCTCGATAGTTTTTGAAATGGAGCAGATGAAAAGTGCACTTGATTGTCAAGTTGAAAAAGGAAATGAATGGCTAGGATTCATCCTTGGCTTTTCGATAGTTTTCCTACATACTACAATTACAGAGTTGAAGAAGTGTCTTCTTCAGTTGGTCAGTTGCAGAAGATCATTACAGATGAATTTAAGAGCTTGAGAATTTTTTACAGAAGAAATTAATAGTGCCTTAAATTTTATCATTAGTATTGATTATTGTAACCCAAACTCATTGAAGCTAATCCTACAGATTAGAATTGTAGCACCCTTCGTGGTTTATATTTATAAAACGATATATTCTCCGAATCGTGTTTTGATTTGGTATATTTGATTTCGGACAAGAACACAATTAATTATCCGCGAACGAAATTGAATAATTTGTGAGTATCGTATTCAACCCCCCTTCTACGATACTTTGGACCTAACAAAAAACAAGCACAATTATGAACTATTATTCATAAGAAGTCCCGAATTAGGACGTCTCGTTTAAGGGAAATAAAAAACGAGCCATTAAGAGGCCAATTAAAGATAACATAAGCCATAGAAGGCTGGCACAAATGTCAATTCAGCCTCGAATAAGGCAAATCATCGTAACTGTGTAGATCGCTCCACACTTTACATTAAGATGATACCCGAGATTCGGGCCGATAAACATTAATTTCTCATAAAATCTTGAAATAATGATCGAAAATAGTAAATTAAATCCCAGGTAAGGGAGCGTTGACCCCAATCCCGTGAAGGATATTTATAACTTCTACGAAAACTCAAGAAGTTTTCCCAGAAGTTGAAGGGCAAATGATTTGTGCTAAACAATACCCTAGAAATATAATTAATGTAATATTAATTAAACCTAGATTGGTCCAATAATAAGGCCAATTATTGAGGCCCAAAACTCTATTTATTTATTAATTTCATAATTAATAAAATGGCTAATAATGTAGCTTATTAAATATGTCCTAACTGGAAGCCAACTCCTACAAGGAGTAGCCTCCAAGACACCGAAACCTAAAAAGAGTCAGCCTCCTACAAAGAAGGATCTAGAATCCTAATCCAGGAAGCTGGCTTGCCCTCCAAGTCTCCCAAACCTAGTCTAAATAATAGACTCTCAATATCTATATAAAAGACCTCATCCTTCATTATAAAAAAAACGTTTTGGACACAACTTCATACATTACAATGCCGAGAGGGCACAACAAGCCATGTAGGCATCTCTAGAACTACGTCTTGGCTTAATTCTTGATATTCATCAAGGTACGTAGGCATCTTGTTAGGACCGAGTTAGTCCCCGACAACAAGAGCAACCACACCATTAAAGCTTGAAGCTCATCAACCCTAGCATTAAATTCACGAAACCCTAACAACGATTTGAAGACCTAATTTTTATTCCACAACAGCGACTAAGCTGTTTTGTTCTTTACAATATTTGTTAAAACGACATAGATAAGTTTTCTTTCTTATATTGTTATTTATAGTCTCTAATTATATTCTTGTTTCGACCTTCATGTTTGTTTTGTGAATTGGTTTTATGTGCCTGTTCTTGTTAATATGAATATATATAATTACTTTATTGTTGATGTGTAGTTTAGAATTATACCCAAAAGTTGATAGTTCATGTAACAAGCAGAGTTCGTATGAATGTGATTTTTTGCAAGATAAATAAAAGAGAGGGTGGAGGACTCACAAAAGAGCAGAGTTAACTTAGGGTCAGTTTGGCCATCATTATAAGTTATAACTTATAACTTATGCATTATAAGTTGTAAAGCATAATGTAACATAAGATGTAAAAGAGATAACTACAACTCAACAAAGGACTAGACAGAAAATAATATTAACAGAAGCACAGGAATCCAGAATCAAAGAAGAAAAGGTAAACTCAAAAAATCAAAATACGTTATGTATTCTTGAAGTCCGTAAACAGGTCACGGAAAGAAGTTCATGAAAATGTTCAAGCCTCAGTGACAACAAAAGAAACAAGACTTTCAAGACGACAGAAGTATGTGAATGATTTAGGGTTAAGTACCACGGGATTCCAGTGATTTAAACGAAGCAACCAGAACGACAAGGGACATATCAGCAGCATTGAATTGAAGACATAAAAGAAGAATTGATCAAGTCTTATTCATCTGTGAACCAGACCAGTTGCACTAGGTGACGGCACTAAAAAGATCAAGTTGTTTTATCGTCTCAGAAGAAATTGATACAGTCTAAAACTAGACACCCGGGTGTAATTACTAAAGGACAAAAGTAAAGGAAATGAATTCGATAGTTTTTCATTTGTGAAAACTATCGAATGAGTTTGAAAGTAATTATTTGAAAACCACTTTTACTTTATTTGGTATTTGATAGTTTTGTTTTAAAAAACTATCGAATGGTAAATAAAGTAATTCCATTTCAATGGTTTTTAATTGGGAGCAGGTGGAAAGTTTTCTTTGTCTGACAGGTTGAAGAAGATCCAACGGCCAGGATTGTTTCTACAATCTAAGTTCGATGGTTTTCTAATCTAAGTCTACAATTAATACTGAGAGAAGATGGTGTCTTCTTCAGTTAAGGCATTCAACACAGAAACATTACTGAGAGAGAGAACTGAGCCGGAGAAATTATCAGAGAATTAATAGTGCTCAGAATTTGATCATTGTTTTGTATTTGTGTAACCTTAAACTCATTGAAGCTAATCTACGGATTAGAAATTGTAGCACCCCTCGAGGTTTATATTTATAAAAAGATATATTCCCCGAAACTTGATTTGGTTTGGTGTGTTTGATTTCGTTATAGAACTGAAAGATTAATCCGCAAATGAAATTGAATTATTTGTGAGTATCGTATTCAACCCCCCCCCCCCCCCTTCTACGATACTTTGGACCTAACAATTGGTATCAAAGCTACTTGATTGATATACAAATCAGATCCGGTGAATGAGACCAAAATCAAACGTAGCGTGAAAATTCGAAGCAAATTTTTTAACTTTCAAAATTTTTCATTTAATTGGAATTTCTTGAATTTTAAACAATTTGAAATTTTCAGAAACCATGAGTGCTCCAAAGACAACCGCTGGTATTAAAGTTCCCCCGTTTACTAGAGATGATTTCGGTTTGTGGAAGATGAAGATGTTGTTATTTATCAAGGCATCTAATCCGTTGTATATTGGCATATTAGAGAACGGACCGTTTGTACCAATGAAACCAGTTGGTGAATCTACAGCTCCTGATGGTAGCAGGATTCCTTCAGGCACCCAACCTAAGGATATAAGTGAATTTACAGATTCTGACAAAGAACTGATTCGATTGGACACCGGTTTAATGTTAATATTGGCGGACTCCGCAGACAAGGAAATGAGCTATCAGTTGATGAACTGTACAAACGGGAAACATATGTGGGATAGCATTAACCTAATAATGGAAGGAACTGAAGACGTTCAGGAAAACAGATTGGACATCCTGACTTCTCAATATGAAGCGTTTAGGTCACTGCCAGGAGAAAGTATAACTCAGGTCTTTGAGAAATATACTAAGCTCCTCAATGAATTGGCAATGAAAGGAAAGACCTATCCACTGAGAGAATCAAACAGGAAGTTCATGATGACGCTGCCCCATCATGTAGAACACAAGTCATCATCCATTAGGGAAAGAATTGACTTCACAAAGATGCCACTAGAGATGATCTATGGCAAGTTGAAGACCTATGAGATGGAACAGGAACAAAGGGTGATAATCTACGGATCAGGGACAGTGGAGAACAAGCACAATGCACTTGTGAGATCAGCAGCACTTGTAGTGGATGAACCAATAACTTCTGAGATTCAGGTTCAAACCCCTAGAGTTGGAAAGGAGGTGATAATAGAAGCTGAAATGGATTCTGTGAATCTGGATGTTGATGAAAGTGTTTACTACACCCTAGAAGAGCTTGAGCAAATGGAAGACAAAACCATGGCGTACTTAGCTGCAAAGTTTAGTCATATTCGTTTCAATAGAAACCCTAAGTACAAGTTCAAGGGCTCAACCAACAGATTCCAGAAGAGCAAGTATACACCTAGTACAGGATTTAAGGGAGGCTACAAGACTGGCATGATTGATAGAAGCAAATCAAGATGCTACAACTGCAATGAGTTAGGGCATTTCGCCACTGAATGCCGGAAGCCTCGTCAAGCAAGAGACATGAAAGATGTCTATGGAAAGAAGGATTCTTATGATGAGTTGAAGAAGGAGAATGCCAAGCTTAAACAACAATTGGAGGCATTCTCTGGAAAGCAGAAAGGGAAAGCTTACATAGCAGAGGGAAAGCACTGGGATGATACTGATTCGGATGAAGAGGAGGAATATGGGAATGTTGCTCTAATGGCTGACTCTTCAGAGGAATCACCACAATCATCTCAGGTACCTATCTTAACTACAATTGATATGTCTAACTCTGAGTACAAGAAAACTGTGCAAGATCTTAGTGTAGAATTGTTTAATGTACACACAAGCATGCTAGCATCAGAAATGGAAAATGCTAAACTAGTTCTTAAGATTAAAAAGCTAGAATCTAAAAATGAAGAACTAGAGCTTGTAGCTGTAACATTAGAAGATCTTAAGCAAAAGAATGCGTACTTAGAGAACAAGGTCAAGTGTAATGATGAGATAGAGACAATCCTCAGGAAGCAGATTTCAGATCTAGATTTGAAGCTGAATGCTTTTAAGAATTCCGCTCTAGTGGCTAAGGAAATCATTGATACTCAGGCCATAGAGAATAAAACTGCTATAGGATTTGACTATAACAAGAAAGCTGGTAAGAAGATTGTGGAATTCCCTGTGACACCTTCAGTTGTCAAAAGGAATACTCCACATGTTCTTAAGAATGTTGATTGTCCAGTTTTTGTTAAGCCGTTTCCACCACTTTTTCATGAGGATGATCTTTTCATTAGACAAGAATTGCTTGAGGATGATTTATTGAAGGAAAAAGAGGTAAAGACTAAGTTGCCTAGGAAATCAGTAAAAAATGAATTACCTAAACCCGATTTACCTAAAACTGAAGTAGGTTCCTTAGTTAGTAATGTTAAAAAGAACAGGAATGGGAAGAAGAAGATTGTTAATCAGGAATTGGTTCCATCTTCTCCCATTGCATCTAGGAAGTTGTGCTCTATTTGTAATTCTGCTGGACACCTTACACATGCATGTAAAAAGGTTAAAGTAGAAACTGCTAATACTTCTGAAATGCATAACATGTCTGACATGCCTGATACTCATGAACCCTGTGGAAAGAAAGAGTGTTTGCTATGTAAGTACAACATCATGCATGCTTATTTTAAGTTGATGAATGATAATAGCAATAGCACTGATAATGTTAAATCCACAGATACTATGAATATCAAACAGGGTAAGACTAAATTGAATGTTACTCCTGTTAAATCATCTAAACCTTCAGGACCCAAACAATTTTGGGTACCAAAGTCCGCTTAATCAATCTGTGATTGCAGGGTAAGGTTAAAAGCTCAAAGGTCGTGTGGATTCTGGATAGTGGCTGTTCTAGACACATGACAGGTGAAGAGTCCCTGCTTACAGAGGTGGTTAAGAAGACCGGCCCGATTGTAACCTTTGGAGATGACAGCAAAGGATGTTGGGAACCACGGACTTGGGGTTCTACTACATTTTATGATACACAATTAAGGAGTGCGAAAAGAAAATCACCTTGTTAACGGTTGATTCCACGCTCTTCTATTGTATTCCCAAATTCCCTTGAGCGAAGTGTGGCCTCCGTCTTCTCAAGTTAACCTCTCTTCTTGCTCCTAGGTGGCTACAATATTTTTCTTAACCAACCCTAGCAAGAAGAGAATAAGAATATATATAGGGCTACAATAGGGATCATGGATAATTAGGTTGGGCCTTTTAATTACATCCTAGGCCTAGCCCAATGTAATTAAATATTAATTCAATCCACTAAAGAATTAATATTTGCACTACCTTTCCTAATACCGCAACTTAATTAATTAATTCGGTTCCAATATTATTTGCTTATTAAATTCCCCATGTTTAAAATAGCGCATGTCCATTAATTAAATAAATTACTGATAATTCATTTAATTAACATCTTATATCCTTGATCATCCACTCTACCTTTATTTAATTATGCCGGAATAAATCAACCTGCAGGGTTTCACATAATTAAATCCTTTTGAGCTTTCAAGGGAACATCATTAACCCGAATATTATCAGGACACGGATTCCTTCAATAAATAATATTCACCATATATATTATTCCATCACCCAAAATATAATGATATAATTCAAAAGAATTATTTCATATATAAATCAAAGCATGTAAATAATATACACGTGTCAATTACTATATCCGGATTAAGAACCTAAGCATTAATAATAACATAGAATCTTAGTTCACCTTCTTAATCAGTTTAAGGGAACAATTCTAAATTTGATCCTGTTCAATATACACAAAGTATACAAGTATTATTTAATAGTCAAGATAAACTATTCCCAAATAATACTTCAGTTATTCCAGTGGTTTGTCTAATTCCACTTAAACTGTGAACCCTTTATATTATATATAGACACTGATAATTTAATCTTCTGTTATCCCATTTGATACTAAATTATCCACAATATATAATAAATAGACAATGTAAAAATATGCAATCAAGATTCTCAATAAAATGGACAATGTTTATATACTACTAATGAATAGTTTAGTATAAAACCCAACAAAGGATTCACTACGGGATATGGTAAATTGAAAGCTGGAAATGTCATCATTGAGAACAACTCTCTTGTTAAAGGATTAAAGCACAATCTTCTAAGTATCAGTCAGTTCTTTGATAAAGGCTACAATGTAGATTTCAGAAAGGACAAGTGCTTGATCACCAACAGGAAGGATGAGAAGCTTACTCTACTGGGAGTGAGAAAAGGAAATTTGTTTATAGCTGACTTAAGTTCTACCAGTGAAGGAGAAGTTACATGTTTTTATGCAAAGGCATCTTCAGAACAAAGTTGGCTATGGCACAAGAAGCTCTCACATCTGAACTTCAAAACTATGAACTCTTTGGTAAAGAGAGAGTTAGTGAGAGGGTTGCCCCTGATGGAATTCAATCAGGAGGGACTATGTGAAGCATGTGAAAAGGGGAAGTCGAAGAAAGCATCACATGGAAGCAAAGGAATGACAAGCATTACTGAACCATTACAGCTGATTCATATGGATTTATTTGGTCCAGTTAATGTTATGTCACTTTCAAGAAACAGATATGCATTGGTGATGGTGGATGACTACTCCAAGTACACGTGGGTGTTGTTCATACAAACAAAGGATGAAGCAACACAACTAATCATTGATCACATCAAGAAGATAGAAGTGGAAGCTAAGCTACCTGTGCGGACAATCAGATCAGACAATGGAACTAAATTCAAGAATGCAGTTCTAAATGATTTCTGCTCAGAGAAAGGAATATCAAGACAGTTTTCAGCACCAAGAACTCCTCAACAGAATGGAGTAGTGGAAAGGAAGAACAGGACCTTGGTTGAAGCAGCAAGGACCATGTTGAGTGAATCAAAACTTCCCACTTACTTTTGGGCTGAAGCAGTGAATACAGCTTGCTACACTCAGAATCGAACCCTGATCAACAAAGATCATGAAAAGACTCCGTATGAGTTAATGGCCAACAAGAAACCAACACTGAAGTACTTTCATGTGTTTGGTGCAAAGTGCTTTGTACTTAAAGATGAAGAACATCTTGGCAAGTTTGATGCCAAAGCAGATGAAGGCATTTTTCTGGGCTATTCTCTGGAATCTAAGGCTTTCAGGGTATATGTGATTGAAGATAAGAAGGTGTTGGAAAGCTTTAATGTAACATTTGACGACACCAAAAGACCAGGCCTGCAAACTGGAGAGAACTCTGAATCCTTGGTATTTGAAAATCTATCAGGAGATCTCTCTGACAATGAAGAAGTACCTGAAGTTATTACAGTTATTAATAATAATCATAATGATAATGATTCTGGACAAAGTGGTGACCAAAGTGGAGATCCTCATTCTACAGGATCCACTAGTCAGTCTTCAGAATCAACAGATCAAACCGTCAACAACTTAGGGGGAGCAGGAGAAGGATCAACTAGTCACACTCCACAACATCTAGAACAAGGAGAATCATCAAGATCGCATCTGCCAAGACAAAGGGTATGGAATAGAGATCATCCCTTTCACTTGATCATTGGTGATCCGGACACAGGAGTGAGAACTAGGAGAACATCACAAAATGAATGTCACTATTCTGGGTTTCTTTCAGAAACAGAACCTAAGAAAGTTGAAGATGCTTTAGATGATCCAGATTGGGTAATTGCTATGCAAGAAGAACTCAATCAATTTGAAAGGCAGAAAGTTTGGAAGCTGGTACCCAGGCCTAAGGGAAAATCTGTTATTGGAACAAGATGGGTATTCAGAAATAAGTTGGACGAAGATGGCATTGTAACGAGAAACAAAGCCAGACTGGTTGCTAAAGGTTACTCTCAAGAAGAGGGTATAGATTATGATGAAACCTATGCACCAGTAGCAAGACTTGAGGCCATCAGAATGTTTCTGGCATTTGCTGCACATTCCAATTACAGGGTATATCAAATGGATGTGAAGAGTGCTTTTCTGAACGGGGAGTTAGAAGAAGAAGTGTATGTGGAACAACCTCCAGGTTTTGAGGATTCAAAACTGGCAGACTTTGTGTACTTTCTATTCAAAGCTCTCTACGGACTCAAACAAGCTCCAAGGACATGGTATGACACTCTCTCTGAATTCTTACTTGAAAATGATTTTAAAAGAGGTGTCGTAGACAAAACTCTCTTTGTCAAAAAGCATAAAAATGATTTGATATTGGTGCAAGTATATGTTGATGACATAATATTTGGTTCTACTAATGATGATCTATGCAAGAGATTTGCTAAGTTAATGCAGAGTCGTTATGAAATGAGCATGATGGGTGAATTGTCATTCTTCCTTGGACTGCAAGTATACCAAAGACAAGATGGTATATTCATTTGTCAGTCCAAGTACATCAAGGATCTTCTTAAGAAGTATCAAATGGAAGACTCATCTACAGCAAAGACTCATATGCCAACTGCCACTAAGCTTGATAAGGATGAAACTGGTAAGAAGGTTGACATCACAGGCTACAGAGGTATGATAAGCTCATTACTTTATCTCACTGCAAGTAGACCACATATAATGTTTGCAACATGCTTGTGTGCTAGATTTCAGTCTGATCCTAAAGAATCTCATCTAATAGCTGTTAAGCGAATATTTAGATATCTTAAGGGGACCCCAAATCTTGGAATTTGGTACCCTAAAGATACAGGATTTGATCTTATTGGATACACAGACTCTGATTTTGCAGGTTGTAAGATTGATCGGAAGAGTACTTCAGGAAGCTGTCAGTTTCTTGGAAGAAGGTTAGTTTCCTGGTATAGCAAGAAGCAGCATTCAGTTTCCACATCAACAACTGAGGCTGAATACATTGCTGCTGGAAGCTGTTGTGCTCAGATCTTGTGGATGAGAAACCAACTCCGTGACTATGGACTTTTGTTGACAAAGATTCCAATATTTTGCGACAACACAAGTGCCATAGCAATCTCAAACAACCCAGTGCAACACTCGAGGACGAAGCACATCGACATCAGGTATCATTTTATCCGAGAGCATGTCATGAATGGAACTGTGGAGTTACATTTTGTACCCACAGAGGATCAAATTGCAGACATCTTTACTAAACCGCTTGATGAATCCACTTTCAATAAGCTGGTTGGTGAACTTGGGATGTTAAATCTTTCTAATTGATTTTGATTAGAAGTCAGTAACTGCAGAGAGTCCTGGTGAATACATGAGTTTAAGAATTGCTATATCCTTAGGACTCGTGAATTTATTTTCTGGAGCAATTCTCGTAGTTAGGATTATTGTACTAATTTTATGTCATAATTATGGATGATATATCTTCTGGCATTTAATTGGTTATTAATTCTAAAAATTATTTAAGTGCTAATATTTGTTCTAAATATTCAAGCATTTATTTAATTTGAATTAATTTGCTTTGTTTTTAACATTGTAAATTAACGCAACATAATTCATTGGATTTTAATTGATTAATATCAGTTAATGATATTTAATTGATTTTATTCTAAGAAAATTGTGAATTTTCTGTTAATAACTGATTTTGGTAAATTTGAAAAGATTTACTAGAATTAAATCTAGGCAGGAAATAAAAATTCTGATTTTTAAAACATGAACATGTTTTAAAATGAAGACAGAAGCAAAAATATCGAATTTAAGAAATTCGATAGTTTTTCAAGTACATAGATAAATCTATCGAATTTAATTTTCGATAGTTTTTGAAAAGGAAAAAGAAAATCTATCGAAAACATTTTTCGATAGTTTTTGAGATTAAATTGAAAATATATCGAATGGAATTTACTTTAGTTCATATTTAAATTCTCGATAGATTTTTCAAATAAATGTCTTCGATAGTTTTTGTGTTTAATTCAAAAATGCCTCAATGGTTTTTCTCCTAAAAGTCTGTTTGCATTCTTTTTAAAACTCTTCGATAGTTTTCTCAAAAACTATCGAACGGAAATAGACTCTTTTGTCCCCAAAGAAAAACCATCGACAGTAGTTTATAAAATCTATCGAACATGGGATGACCAAAATACCCTTGCCATGTCTGTGAGTATAAAACTAATACTTAGACGTTCTCTTTTGTTTTCATTTTCTGTGATCTAAGTCAGTTTTGTATACTTACAGATATAGACAGCTAAGAAAATCACCATCGATACTTTTCTCTTGTTTTTAACCGATCTAAACTTGAAAAAGTCACCTTCCATCACTGTTAAGCGATTTTAACCGTGAAAGAGAGTTTCTTTTCAGTTTGTGAATCAAAACAGAAAAGAGAATCCATCGAAGTGTGTTTGTGAACAATAAAGAACTGTTAAGTGATCTAGTGTGAAAATACGTAGTTGAAATCTGATTTATTCTTGGATTTAATTTCAATTTAGTTAAAAGTCTACGGATTACATTGTTTCTGTTCTTTTAGTTGGGAACTATTCTTGGTTAAGGTTTTCAATTAGTTTGAAAGGGGTATTTTTGAAGAAATTGATTAATTAATAATAATTAATTAATTTAAGTAAAGTTTAATTTTGGTTTAAATTTAAATTTTCTGGAAAGTGTGAAAATACAATGGCCGGAGAATTTATTATTACCAAAACTAATCATGTCTCGTTTCAAAACCTGCAAACCATTACGAACTTACAGTTTCGTGCATGGGCAGAGTTTTTGAACACACGTTCATTAGTGGCATATTCTTTAAGTACTCCCGTAGTCCTTTGTATCGATCAATTGACTGCGTTGTACACAACCGCCACGGATACAAGTGAGAATAACGTAAGGTCCTTCAGTTTTGTTGTGCCAGGGGGCAGAACAATAAGGGTGACGGAACATGATTTTAATCGAATCTTACATTTTCCTACAGAAAACCTTGTTCCGGATCCCACAACTGAGGAGATACATGCTTTCTTCACTCTCATTAGAAGTCAACAACCTAACTTCTTTGTGGGAGAGTTCCTTAAGCATTACTTGCCAAAAGCATGGAACTTTTTCTTTCATACCCTAATCCATGTTTTCACTGTCAAGCTAACAAATCTGCATGGTATTCCCTTATTCCTTCAAAAGATAGGGTTTGCCATTGCCAACAATAGGCATATTAACATTGGACGGTTACTGATTGATCAAGTAATCATATGCATGGGACGACTAGATGAAAGAACAGGCATAGATGATGTGCTATGTTTCTATCCTAGGTTCCTACAGCTAATTCTCAATGATGTCTTAACAGATGATGAACGGGAGACATTTGATGGTGAGGAGAACCAGGATTGTATGAAGATGAAGAGCAATGCCATAACCGCTCTGATAAGGAAGAACAACTATCTTCCAGGGGTACCCACTGTTCTCACTGAATATCTAAGAACGGTGCCCCTACCACTTCTACCCCCAGGGGAACAGGTAAATCAAGGTAACATTCCTGAACCTGAACTGGCTCCTGAACCACAACCAATGGATGTTGATCCAGAGCCCTCAGTGGCCATTCCTGACCAGGAGGTTGCAAACCCACAACCTCTAACCACGGTCGAAGAGCCTTTGGAAGAGCCAAATGAAAACATAAACGAACCTCCTTCCCCTACTATACCCAACATTCAGACATCCGTGAGTGTAGAGGGAGATAGTGCCTTAGCAGCACCACATAAGGAGATACACCCTTCAACAGCAGCTCTGCCTTCCTCTAAAAGGAGACGAACAGAAACCGAGGCAACTATTGATACTTTATTTCAAACTTCCAAAGCGCCCTTTATTGATTTTTCTGATGCTGATTGGGCTACGCTAACGAAAGCTATATCTGAACCATTAGCTCAATCAGGTAAGGAAGAATTGACGGAAGCAACTGGTGTTCCGACCATATTACGGTCAGGTTCACTGGTTGAAGGTTCTAAGAACCAAGGGTCTTCACAGACGTCGAGAGAAGGCTTTGACCTAAATGCACAATCTAAAGGGTCATTGTCTACCTCCCCAGATGGAACATATCTGGATCCTGCGGGTAAAGGGTCTGACGTAGGTGCAGATCGGCAACTCGTTGACAATGAATCAATTACTATTGAGGAGTCAACTGAGGTGAAGTCTTTACAGACTCAAGGGGAAGATTCAGGATCTCTGCTGTTAAAAGAGCGTGTTTCTAACCCCCTAGAGATTCAAACTCTAGATCCTACAAAGGATATATCATCTACGGATGATCAGCAACTTGGTTTAACCAAGGGCGGGGACTTGCGAAGCCCCATTGCACCACCGGTGACCTCCTTAAGGACGGCTACGGTGTTTTCTTCTGCAGGTACAATCAGCGCTAAGGATTTGAGTGAAACAAAAACACTTACACCTGGCCTGAGTGGGAAAGGAAAAATGATTCAAACACCGACAGAAACGTTGAGTGTACACCCAGAGCCAAATGTGAGGAGTGACACCCTAACCCTACCTAATATTCATGATTTGCTGTTACCGACAGAAAGAGAGCTACAAGTTCAATCTACCCTCAAGGAGATGACAGTTCGAGACAAAGAAGGAAATCCATTATTCAAGGTTCCACTGCGACCTTCCTTTGACCAAGGGATCTCCTCTAGTCAAGCCAATGCTTCTTTAAAGACTATTCAAGAGAAGGTTGACTTGGCTGCAGCTGATTCCAGAAGAACATTCAGGGTCATTGGCAGTGCATCTGGCACTATAACAGGTACGAAGCAGGCAGTGGACTCCTTAAAGAATGAAGCTATGGACGAACTGATCGAGTTGAGGACGGACGTAAAGGAACTTAAAGATGGTTTCATGAATGAAGTGGATGCCTTGCAACAAGGACAAGAAGCTTTGAAAGAAGACGTTCTGGTTATCCGGGATGGTCAAGCTAGGGTAAAAGATGCAATGAACACCCTTTCTAGAGTGGAGTCTAAGTTGAACCAGAGATTGGACAAGATTGAGAAGACTACCAACTCCAGATTGGATGACATTGACCTGAAGCTGGCTTCTATACAAGAGATGAATAAGGATCTGCTAGATTTCATGGACAATCAAAGTGATGGAGTACAGTCGATATGGACTATGATGAAGAACCAACAAACTAGCCAACCTGGTCCTTCAAATCAGCAACCTGATCCTTCTACTACCTTTTATGCTGAGGATGCTTTTATCGAGGATTCCTCAACTAAGGGGGAGAAAGTTGGGGAAGGGGAGAAAGAGAAGCCTAAGGATGGATGGGGAGTTTGGGAGACAGTTGAAGCTATTCCTATCAGACAGTACTGGATAGAGGAACTTGTAGAAGAAGAGAAGGAGAGTGAAGAGGAATTTGAGGTCATGCATGAGCAACCTAATCAAGAGGAGCATGAGCCATATTATCCAGAGCCCGTTGAACATCCTATCTGGGAGGATATTATGGAAGAAGAAGCAAATTCTCTATCACCAGAAGAAGAAGCTGCCTTGGAAGCTGTAAGAGCTCAGAGAGCTGCAGTAGATGCCAGACAGGCTAAGAAAGAGAAACAGCAAGCAATTCTGAGGAGTGAAAAACTGAAGAGATTCAAAGTGTATAATGAAGTGAGGAAGAAGAAGATGATAGATCTGGCAAAGAAAGATGGTACTGAATGGGAAATGGCTTACAAAACCTTTTGCGGAGTTGAAGAAGGATTAGAAGTCAACGACAATGCTGAGGTGGAAGTTATTATTCAGGACATCAGAAGTGCTAATCTTGAAGATCAGACTTACTTCAAAGCACCGAGAAGCTCTATAATCTGTCTGAATGCTGGGGTTAAAGCAAATGGTGCCCGGAGCTTATTAATCAGTTTTCTGGAGAAAGGTACATTTGTGATTTCCACTAAGTTTTTAGAACAGAGGACATATACAGAATTGCAGGCTATACTCATCAAGATCCAAAGAACTACAAGGCTAAATGAACTGCTCCGTGAGCATGTTAAGGAGATCGTGATGAAAGTCGGTCCAGAGATTACTGAAGATCCCCCAATGGTTAGATTCATGACGAATGACTTGTTCAGAATCTGCTATTTGGCTGAGGACAAACTGAGAGACTACCCAAGCAACTATCTAATCTCAGTTGAGAAGTATCTTAGATCCACTGGATTCTCATCAACGGAGAAGGACAAAGCAGCAGACACTCTTAAAAGATTTCTAATGGAGAATGTTCCTTACTATAGGAAAAGAGTGGAAAGAGGATTGGAAGTGCATACCAGACTGCCAAACATGCCAAAGCTAAACAAGAAAGATGTTAACATTGCATGGTTATGGGCTGGAGTGGGTCAAGAGGTTGAATATATTGGAAGACACATCCAAGGAGCAATCCTTAAACCTGGAGAACCATTGCACTATCCATCAGTGATTGATTATCAAGCTGCTAACTCCGATCCAATGATTGAAGAAGGTGAGATCGAATTGGACTGAAGATTGAAGCAAAGAACAAAAGAACTATCAGCTCAGACTAGAGGAGCAACTTCATTGTATAAAGTTTAATTGTTTTTTGATTTATGAAATCTGGAAATGTATATATATATCTGATCCAGAATGCATTTAATATTATTACGCTGTCTTACTTTAATTAGTTTCATGTTTCCTTAGTTAGTTGAGTTATCCTCGAAGTATTTGCTTGTCGAACTCTATCCAATCAAATAGGGGGAGATTGTAAAGCATAATGTAACATAAGATGTAAAAGAGATAACTACAACTCAACAAAGGAAAAGACAGACAATAATATTAACAGAAGCACAGGAATCCAAAATCAAAGAAGAAAAGGTAAACTCAAAAAATCAAAATACGTTATGTATTCTTGAAGTCCGTAAACAGGTCACGGAAAGAAGTTCATGAAAATGTTCAAGCCTCAGTGACAGCAAAAGAAACAAGACTTTCAAGACGACAGAAGTATGTGAATGATTTAGGGTTAAGTACCACGGGATTCCAGTGATTTAAACGAAGCAACCAGAACGACAAGGGACGTATCAGCAGCATTGAATTGAAGACATAAAAGAAGAATTGATCAAGTGTTATTCATCTGTGAACCAGACCAGTTGCACTAGGTGACGGCACTAAAAAGATCAAGTTGTTTTATCGTCTCAGAAGAAATTGATACAGTCTAAAACTAGACACCCGGGTGTAATTACTAAAGGACAAAAGTAAAGAAAATGAATTCGATAGTTTTTCATTTGTGAAAACTATCGAATGAGTTGAAAGTAATTATTTGAAAACCACTTTTACTTTATTTGGTATTCGATAGTTTTGTTTTAAAAAACTATCGAATGGTAAATAAAGTAATTCCATTTCGATGGTTTTTAATTAGGAGCAGGTGGAAAGTTTTCTTTGTCTGACAGGATGAAGAAGATCCAACGACCAGGATTGTTTCTACAATCTAAGTTCGATGGTTTTCTAATCTAAGTCTACAATTAATACTGAGAGAAGATGGTGTCTTCTTCAGTTAAGGCATTCAACACAGAAACATTACTGAGAGAGAGAACTGAGCCGGAGAAATTATCAGAGAATTAATAGTGCTCAGAATTTGATCATTGTTTTGTATTTGTGTAACCTTAAACTCATTGAAGCTAATCTACGGATTAGAAATTGTAGCACCCCTCGAGGTTTATATTTATAAAAAGATATATTCCCCGAAACTTGATTTGGTTTGGTGTGTTTGATTTCGTTATAGAACTGAAAGATTAATCCGCGAACGAAATTGAATTATTTGTGAGTATCGTATTCAACCCCCCCTTCTACGATACTTTGGACCTAACATAAGTTGATAAAAGCTTATGAGAGTTGTTTGTTTACTCAGCTTATTTGATAACTTATAACTTATAAATTGATAAGTTGAATGTTAGAAATCACCAACATTTTACTTAACTTATCAACTTATTCTTTAATTTCTTTATTTTTCTAATATTTTATATTTTCACATTTGTGTTTTTAAATATTTTTTTAATTTAAAATACAAGTGTTGAAATCATTGTATTTAAAAATTATTTTTTCAAATTTAATTTAGCAAATTCTTCACTAACTTATAAGTAAATTTTTCCAAACACCCGTATAACTTATAAGAATTCATCAACTTATCACTTATATGACACTTACTCATTTTAAGCTATAAATCAACTTTTTTGTAATACCCAAACACACTTATTCATACTCACAACTGAATTTTGTTTGTACTGACCAACACTGTCATTTCAATAAGCTGAGTAAGAGTCTGATTTTTCTTTTACTACCTTGTGCTCGTTGAAGACCATCTAACTTACCATGGCGTTGAGATGGGATGTGATGTCGAGTTAGCTTGTAAATATAATATTTTGTGTAACAAGAGCTCCATTACATTAAAAAGAAAGAATGACAAAAATATCAAATTTTCTTAGGTTAAGTAATCAAAATACACATTTTTGAATTTTTGGCCATTTTTACCGACCAAATACCCATTCTTAGACTGGGTATCTCAAAAAATGTTAATTTTATATTTTTTGATGAAATATGTATTTTTACAAAAAAAAAAAATTCAAAAATTTGGGTGAATACCCCGTCCCAGAATGGGTATATGGACAGATACCCAGTCTGGAGAAGCGTATTTCAGAATACCCAGTCTGAGAAAACGTATTTCAAAGAAAAATTGAGCCGGATACCCAGTCTGAGAAAGCGTATTACGAGATACCCAGTATGAGAAAGCGTATCTTCAGATACCCGGTCTGAAAAAGCGTATTTCATTGGTATTTTTGGCCAAATTTTCAAAATGTGATATTCTGGTCACCGAATTTAAAAATTGTGGTAATTTTGATCATCACCCCATTAAAAATCATCAAAATATTAAAAAGAAAAAGAAAAAAGGATACTGTTACAATCCAAAGTAAAAAATCGGGTTGAAAAATAAAAATAAAAAACCATAGTAAAAAAAACGTAGTACCCCATCACATCTTGGGACCACTTTCCCTGTGTAGAATCTATTTTAACACAATCGCGTGTGGGAGAAAGACTCTGTCTTATTGCGGTCAACATTTAATGTATACTTTCTCTTTCACAGTCAATTTTTTATACTTGTGTTTTGAATATCCTATCTAATTCTTTACATTTCTAAATTTTTTAAAAGTAATAAAATTTTAACAATATTAAAATAAATTATTTCCAGTACTCTCCTTCACTGTCCCCACTTTTAACTAAACTCACCACTTCATTCAATTTTTTTTATTTTTTTTACTATTACTTTTTTTAATCTCGATGTCCCACTCAAATATAAACAAATGAATGAAACGGAATGTATCTTTAATTAACTAAAGACCCTTATAATAAGATTAATTAAAGACCCTTATAATAAGATTAATTGTAGTGTAAGTTTTGTATGGTTGGTGAAGCTCTCTGAACTCTCTGTTTATTCACTATCCAAGCATCTTAAGTAAGTTCACTCTCTCTCTCTCTCTCTCTCTCTCTCTCTCTCTCTCTGTATACTCATTTACAGAACCTGGGTATTTTCTGTTTTAGTTCTTGATCAAAACAAAGACAACAATTGAATTAATATTTATAATATTTCATTTCTCACTTTTCCCAAAATATAGTATTAAAGTTGTTAGAATATTCTACTCATGAAAAAGAGATAAAACATTCCACTAGTGTTTTGTGTTTCTTGTGTTTTTCAAGTGTTTCAATTCATGAATTAAGAGGTAAATCTTGTCTTGTCTTGTCTTGTTTTGTCTTAGCAAACTTAATCTAAACTTTACTCTAATTATTACTATGTTCATGTTAAATAAGTTGAGATTCTTGTGCATTGACTTGGCTCAATTTTGATTCTTGATGGGTTTCAGCAGGTAGCTAATGGGAGGTTTGAGGTGTGTGTAAAAAAGGGTTTGAAGAGAAACATGGCTTACAATAGAAGGGGGTCTGATCAGCAGCAGCAGCAGCCGCCGCCCAGGCGGTCGCTGCTCAGGACTCAGACTGTTGGTAATTTAGGTGAAACAATGATGGATAGTGAGGTTGTGCCTTCGTCTTTGGTTGATATTGCATCAATTCTTCGTGTTGCTAATGAAGTTGAACCATCCAATCCCAGGGTTGCTTATCTCTGTATGTTTTACTTCCAATTCATTAATTCTTTACTCATTCGCTTGCATTTGTCATGTTTTCAAGTTTACTTTTGCCATAACTCCTGTATTTTAGCTTCAAATTATTGACTTTTACTATGCAACTGTGACTATCAAAATTTTGAGGTTTGGTGATGCAATATTTTGGGTCCCTCTAGATGTAGAAATTTTACTTAGCAACAATAGTTTTCGCCCAAGTGGTGACTAGTTACATGATAGTGAGATTTTTGAAATTACATATCTGAACTCAACTCAAACATAGGTTTCCAGGGATAGTTGCACATATCATTGCAAGGCAACTTCTGGGTCCCAATTTTTCAATTTGGATTTAGTATAAGCATCATTCTAGAGTCTGATATTGAATGAATCGATTTTTCAATTTGGATTCTTTTTCAATAAGGAGTTGAGGACTTGCGTTGTAAAAATGTTAAGTTTGTAAAGAGATCTGCAGCGATTGTCTCAGTAGTCTGTCTTGGATGCAAGTGTTGTTCTCTTTTGCTGTTTTATTTTTTTCCTAATCATACTGACTATAATGAAATCACAGAAACCACATATTATGTAAAATTCATTGAAAATATGCACAGAGTTTATCCCTTTTAATGTACATGTTTCATTGGAGCTGGTGGCAGGCCGGTTTTATGCCTTCGAGAAAGCTCACAATCTAGATCCAACATCAAGCGGACGTGGAGTCCGCCAATTTAAGACTGCGCTTCTGCAACGGCTAGAAAGGGTATGCAGTTTTAATGCTTGCTGTGATATTATTGTTGTTGAAATTATAATTGTAACTATTGGTACATGCATTAGAAGTTTCTAGATTTTTCTAGATATTTGTGAGGAAATTCATAGATACATGAATATGTATTTATTTCTAAATTCATTGTATAGAGTATGATACATGTGTCTTTTGAGTTGTTGAGATCATCTCGAAGTATCCATTAAGTACTATATAAAGCCATGTAATATGTCATTTGAAAATTGAGTAAGAGTAAGAACTATTCTTCTCCAAATGTGTGTGTGAGTAAGAATCAAAGATTCTTCTCCTATATCATTATCTTGTGTGAGTTTGAGTGAGATCCTTTCTTCCAACAATTGTGTGTGTGCCTTTTTGATGTCTAGTTTACTATTTTTATCTGTTGAGTCATTGGTATGCATCGAATATAGGCTTGTTATGTTGTAATAGTATACACAGAGTACATGCTCAATAAAACTATTCTGATGAATCAAATTCCATGGGGAAGACTTCATAAGGTAGCCAACAATTAATCTAAATTGTAATCTACATGACAGTTGGCAGTACTGTTTGTAAATTCTCTAGCGGTATCTATACAGGTTGAGGAGGGCTTCAAGGCAACTGGTTATTTTACTAGTTGGTCTTTCACGTGTGTACATATATTAAAGAAATACTTTACATATTTGTAGCTTCCCAAAAACTTTAAACGTTTGGAACAAATGTATTGAGCATGGTCTTAGAGCTTGCCATTACCTAGAGATCTTCCGTTTGAATCCGTCATTCTCACTTCAATATGATTGCTGATAGATTATTGTGCGAAAGTTGGCTCTTCCTACTGATAGAATCCATTTCGTAATCCACTTAACCTAATTTGTCTAGCAATGTTATTATAATCTTGATCATATCAGAATGACATCAGTAAATCGGATATTGGTAGCTAAAATTTTTCTATTGTTGCTTGTTACTTTGTCATTTCGTTTGATCAAGCTGCTGATATTGTGTGGATACTTTCCTTTTCTATATTTATACTGTGTTATCAAGATAACTCCTTTACTCTCAGGAAGATAAAACAACATTAGTAGGAAGGAAAAATAGTGATGCTCGTGAAATGCAGAGTTTTTATCAACACTACTACGCGAAGTACATAAAGGCTTTGCAAAATGCTGCTGATAAAGCAGATCGGTAACTAAGCTTACTGCAGTTTTGTCCTTATGATTTTGTTGATTGAATAAAGTGTGTGGTTGCACTATTTTTGTTGCTTCTTTACTTTATTTAAAGAAGCCTCTGTCTTCTTGTTTTTTTTATTGTTTCAATTCAGTACTCGGCTCACAAAAGCTTATCAAACTGCTGCTGTTCTATTTGATGTTTTGAAGGCTGTTAACTTGACAGAATCTGTTGACATGGCTGATGAGGTGTGTTACTAGCAGTATTAATTGTGTAAATTTCAGATACGTCAATTTTGTATGAGTTATTTTAAATAAAATTGAGATAAACATTCAATTTTGAGAACAATGATGTGTGGGTGTAATTCGACCTATAACATGTTATGAAATTGTTATTTTTGAATTTACATAATTGTGTGTAGATTATCGAAGCTCACAATAAGGTTGCAGAGAAGGCAGAGATATACGTACCATACAACATACTTCCTCTCGATTCAGAAAGTACAAATCAAGCGATTATGAGATATACAGAGGTCCTCTTTTTTGGGTGTGTGTGTGTCTGTACGTGTGTTTTTAGCTTCCTAGATGCAAGCACTTATGCTATTGTACTACCTTTTCTGTTTCATTACAGATTGAAGCTGCTGTAAAAGCCCTGCGTAACACCAGGGGTCTGCCTTGGTCCAAGGACAGGAAGAAAAAAGTAGATGAAGATATTCTAGACTGGCTTCAGGCTATGTTTGGCTTTCAGGTTAGCTATTTTCCTGTGACCTAGTGATTTGTTTACATTCATATAAATGTGTGATGCTAATAGCATGTCAAATAAATATACAGAAAGATAATGTGTCAAATCAAAGGGAGCACTTGATTTTATTGTTGGCCAATGTACACATTCGGCAATTACCAAAACCAGAGCAGCAGACTATGGTATGTATTTAAACATAAAAGCACGAGCATGCTATCCGTGACATAACTATACTATACTCCTGGAAAATTCATTATAATTTTTTTGTTCAGTTGGATGATCGCGCACTTACCGAAGTGATGAAAAAGCTTTTTAAAAACTACAAAGGGTGGTGCAAGTATTTAGGTCGCAAAAGTAGTTTATGGTAAGTATATACTCTAATGTTTGAAGCTTTCCTCATCCATTAGATTCTATATCACATGAAAGAGTCTTTAAGACAGGGTTTCCGCTTCCCCCCTACACTTAGGTCCACCCAATTGTCAGCTCACAAGTTTGTTTTACGGACTAATGTAAAAAGAGAGTAAAGATTTACTAAAATATTTCCTATAATACGAATTTTTGAAGGAAAATGAGACTGAAAGCTCTACGTTAGATGAAACAAGAAATCTCTCTCCCCCCGGATAACACTCCCCCTCACTCATAA
This sequence comes from Heracleum sosnowskyi, assembly GCA_030848705.1. Classification (NCBI taxonomy): domain Eukaryota; kingdom Viridiplantae; phylum Streptophyta; class Magnoliopsida; order Apiales; family Apiaceae; genus Heracleum; species Heracleum sosnowskyi. The sequence goes on along the minus strand of CM061235.1, from coordinate 33,673,402 downwards.
GATTCGAGAAACAGACACCACCAATCAGACAACACACAACTATTTTCCAGAACTGGGGCTAGGAGGTTTTGAACCCGTGAACTCTCCCTAAACCGAGCTATGATACCATGTTAAGTAACCAGCACATCTGAACCTTAAGGTGTAAGAGGGAGGCCTCAACTGGATCACATATTATTTAACAATTGCTATCGAAGAAAAGTTCAAACTTCCTTAGGTGTATTAAACGTATTCAAGCTTTATACAGAAACACCAGGACAAGAAGTTTGTCAAAATTCTCAAAATCGAAGGAATAGTTGTATTCTGAAATCATTTTATATAGAAAGTAATTACTAATTTCTGTTGCACATTAATGTGTGATAAACGCAATAAAGTACTGTTCAGATTTTAGAGCAACAGGTATATGAATTTTTGAAGAATATATGGTGTATTTACACCAACACTAAATATACTTCTCTGTTGTGAGAGAAAAATAAAGAAAATAAATTGTTTAATTTGTACACGAGTGTACTCAAGGTAGACGCAAAGAGATAATACTCGACACTTACTGAAAACACTTTATGATATAAATTGCAGAATTTCCCATAAATGGTGAAGAAATATTATAACCACAGTTTTAATACAGCGAAATATTCTAATATGACTATCTTATCAGGCAAAGAATGCTCTCACATTTTGGTAATGAACCTTGAATTCTATTGCTATTTGTCTTTGCTTGCAGGCTGCCTAGCATTCAACAAGATGTGCAGCAAAGAAAGCTGTTATACATCGGTCTATACCTTCTCATATGGGGGGAGGCTGCAAACTTAAGATTTATGCCGGAATGCCTTTGCTATATCTATCATCATGTATGCATTGATATATTACTCCTTTCATTTAGTTAGTGCTTAGATACTATCATTAACTTCTGTCGAAGTTTTTTAAACCTCTGGTATCTGACATACCCTCTCTATGGGAATAGTAGAATTTCGTAAGAAGTCATGGTTTCTAATAGGTCTGATACGTATATTATGATCCCATTGGGAGAGGCCAGAGGGTGTGTGTACATGGTAAGAAAATAGAAGTTCAATGTATAAATGAATGACCGATCCTTGTCCTAAATCACGAGATTGTAGGTTTTATTCATTGGATAAAACTCTCTATTGTTACAGAAGGACCAGAAAACGAGTCAATTCTTTTCTTGAAGAGTAACTATATTGTTCAACAATTAGAATGAGGATCATTGCGGTAAGCAAAAATATATGGTATTATATTGATCCGAATAATTATTTGCACTTTGGGAAGAACATACAGAAAGAACATGAAGACAAAGTTAAGGCCCTCGTATTTGTATGATCACTAAATGGTTAAATTTTTTGTTCTATAAAGATGTAGCAACTAACTAGAGTGATACAGATTAGAGACGGCAATAAACTTAAACTAGTTCATTCCCAAAGTGCATTTATTTGATCTGGATCAGTATAATACTTTATTTTTTTCCTTCATTAGTAGTGAATCTATCCAATATATGGATACTTAAACTAGTGTCTCCATGTGAAAGGCGATGTTGTCGACCTTAGACCCGAATATTGCACATGCTCAATAGGAATGCATTGAGGAATTCTTTGTTATAGATCAGAACTTCTCTCTACTGTCATACCTAAATGTTGGAAGTTTGGTCATATAGAATAGGAATGCTTGCAATATAACTTACTGGTATAATAGGAAAGTAGTAAGCAAACTCTTTCATGCTTTCAGCCAAAGTGTCTTTAAAAGATTATCAAATTAAATCCGCCATGTCTCTTTGACCAACACAGCCTCAGGAATTCAAACAGTTACAATTAACTGTGCTTTGTTAATTGACTCCAAATGTTCAAAAATTGTAATACACTTTTCTTCATGCTCTGAAGTATGCAAGTTAAAGCTACTTGATAACTTCCTCGGATAGATCCTGAAAAGTTGTAGTGGTTAAGGTCAGTGTTCTAGAATGTTGTTTTGAAAGTGTTCTAAAGCATTATATAATGCTACTTCTTAAATTAATAAGCTGTATGATATGATATTTTCCTCTGGTCGGCTGGTCCTATCTTCTGCCAATTCGAAAAACTAACAATTTTATATAATAATAATATTTAGGAAGATCCTAGTTTCAAGCATAATTTCTGGAATTATATCCAAGTGGATATTCCACTTCTCCCGATAATACGAGGTTGGGAATTGAGTCGGAGACGTGCTTTTGAGTATTAAATATCCGTAATTGACCTATACCTGAACACCATTCATGTTAATTAATCAATACCCGTACGTGCAAGTAATGTATACATATGTATAACTAGATACAGTTCATCTGTAATTTTCTTTTTTATAGCAAATTTTTGTGTGCTTGTATTTTTAACAAATTTTCTGTAAATTAAAAAAAACATTGAACATTATATTTATCACCATACATTTAATTTATGTGCACCATAATGTTTTGTTGAGTTTATGTGCACCATATATCTCTTTTTTGAGCTTCAGGTACCCATTCATAATATAATCAGTTTTATTTGAAATTGTATGTAATAGATGGCTTTCGAACTGTATGGTATGTTGGCCGGTAATGTCAGTCAAATGACTGGTGAGCATGTCAAACCTGCCTATGGTGGGGATGATGAAGCTTTCCTAAGGAAAGTAGTAACTCCAATCTACAATACAATAGCAAAGGTGGGTTCTCTGCCAAATTACTAAGCAAATTATTATTCTCTTGTTGCCTGCTGTTTCTGGTTTATGTAGATATTAGTTGTGCTTTTTTACAGGAAGCTAGAGGGAGCAGAGAAGAGAAATCCAAACATTCCCGGTGGAGGAATTATGACGATTTAAATGAATACTTTTGGTATATTCCATAGAAGGCCCCTCTCTCTCTCTCTCTCTCTCTCTCTCTCTCTCTCTCTCTCTCTCTCTCTCTCTCTCTCTCTCTCTCTCTCTCACACACACACACACACACACACACACACACACAAGTTCATTATGTATTTTTTAATGATAATTTGCAAGTTATATTTTTACATGTTGCTAAGCAAATTTCATGAATCTGAAGGTCTGTCGACTGTTTTAAACTAAGCTGGCCGATGCGTGCTGATGCTGATTTCTTTTGTCAGCCTATGGATCAGCTCAGCGTCCAGAAAAATTTTGTATGTATTTCAGTTTAAGTCACCATTATAGTTTTTGGATTTCTTGCATGTGACATTACGCATTTGTATGCACCTTGTGTTCATAATAGTTTTAAAAAACAAAGTTATATCAGTGTAATGTATTTATAACAGAAATCAAAATAGTCTTGCTTAAGATTCTTTTTACTATGTACCACTTGAAAGAGTCTAATAAACTTAGGGCAGGGAAGTGTCATATGTGGGCCTCGAATTGCCGGTTTCTGTTTCTAACCCCTTTTGATTTTTTCATTTAAGTAAACTTAGTGTTATTTGTTGACATTCAAGAAATTTTATTCAGGTACGAGGACAGAAAAAATATACTATTGTGGCACATGATGTATTTATTCTCAATATATTATAGTTGTGAAACAAATCATGGTATAAATAATTCTAATTTACCGAGCATGGTATTAGATGGTAGGATCTTGTATTTATGAATTTCAATGCAGTGGAAGACATGAAAACTTTACATAGATTAGAGAATGTACATAGACAACTTATCCATCAATAGGAAAGTGTGTTGATAGTTCTAAGTCTATACTCAAAGAGATCTCTATCATTTTCTATTCACATGCAGAATATTTCATATGTGTATATCTTTTATCGTTAGAAAGAACATTGGCTTGGTTGTGGTTTCCTTCTTATAGATATATTGGTGGCTTTCAGGCAGAAAGACAGATTTATAAGGATCGATGGAAGGCAAAAATTAATTTCGTTGAGATACGTTCATTTTGGCATATCTTTAGAAGTTTCGACAGAATGTGGAGCTTCTTTATATTGTCGCTGCAGGTTTGTTGAGTACATATCTTATATCTTGCCTTTTCAAAACTGGTCGATTGATTGCATTTAATTCAGTCGTAAATGTCTTACATATGTCATCTACGAAACCAATGTTCATACAGGCAATGATTATAATGGCTTGGAGCGATTCAGGACAGCCAACTTCAATATTTGTGGATGATGGATTTAAGAAAGTGCTGAGCCTATTCATTACAGCAGCAATATTGAAATTTGCTCAAGGTGAAGATGCTTTTTTTTTTCTCACACCTTTTCTATTTATCTTGTTTGCTTCTTGACAAAGCATCTTGTGTTCTTCCAATACTTCTGTTTTTTGAGTTTATAAGTCAAATCTCCCATCAGAGTGGTGGTAGCTTTATTCCTTCTGAAATAGGACCGGAACTCTTCTTATCTAATTTAGCTCCGCTTATATGTAGATTGTATCTGTAGGGCATCCAGACCAAGTAACTGTTAATTCTCAAGTATCACAATGACACTCAAAGTAGTTAAATGCAATATTCATGTCACACAATATCTTTGATTTATGATATAATAAATTCTTACTTTCTATGAGCATGATAATTGGCACCAAGATTTGGTGTGCTCAAGTTGCAATCCGAGTTTCAATAATTTTGTATCAGGATAAAAACTTCTAGCATTTTTGCACCAGTATGATCTCCGTATTTACGAATTATACAGTTCTTAATCTCCGTGTTTACCTGGCCACTAAGTTTGCAGTAGTCAACCTTGGCTACTAGCACATGTAGTACCATACAACATCTTTAAGCTTTATTATAGTCATCCAATGCAACTGAGCCTAGTGTCAATATATATATAATCTTTTAAGTTGCATTAAAAATAAACATTAAAGATCCGTCTAGAATCTTAAGGTATCAGAGAAAGTCCCCAACATGATCTTATACTCTTCAACAATATATATATATATATAATATATATATATATATATATATATATATATATATATATATATAGAGTTGCACTCTAGGAAAAACACTTTATATAAAGAACAATAAAGAACACCATCATAAACACTTTATTTTTCATAAAAAATGATTTTTTTAAATTAGAATCATAAAATTGAACAACAATTAAGCCTAACATATCGAATTTAACGTAGAATCTCATCTAAATTTAAAAATTAAACATTACATATAATCCAGTATAGAATCCAATACAGAATCTTGTATATATATTTATCACAATGAAATTACATGTAATCAAGTTTTATTTGATTCTAATTTTTTGTTAGTTTCTATTTTTATTCGTAATGAACCTTTTTTGGTGAGAAAATTAGAATCAACATGCAATTTATGTAAGATTCTATGGTGTTCATTATTGTTCTTTATATAAAAATGTTCTTCATGGAGCAATAGCCTATATATATATATATATATATATATATATATATATATATATATATTTATATCCTGGTTCTTGGTTTTGAAAATAGCATATGCAAGAAAATCTTTATGCTTTTATTTCGTGACTTTGTCTGTCTTTTTTTTTGGTCTGAATAACTTCATCTCTTTTAGTCGAGCATCCTTATAAAATATATAAATATTGTGAGCTTCTGGTGTTTTATATCCTGGTTCTTGGTTTTGAAAATAGCATATGCAAGAAAATCTTTATGCTTTTATTTCGTGCCTTTGTCTTTGTCTTTTTTTTTTTGTTTGGTCTGAATAACTTCATCTCTTTTAGTCAAGCATCCTTATATAATATATATATATATATATATATATATATATTTTATACCAATGCTGACTTTTCATCTCTTTTAATCAAGCATACTTTATATATTTATACTAATGCTGTGTCCTGGATGTCTTCCAAATCTGGAGTCCCAAAATAATGTGTCAATCAGAATCTCACATTTTTTTTAATCACTTGATCTCTAACACAACAAATTGAACATTGGTTAATAATCGCGGGACCGGAAATTATATTTGGGGAGGTGACGAGATTTATACCAACTTTGTTTATTATAGTTCTAATCATACATGGCAAACCATACACAACTCAACTTAGGGGTACCATCATATCACTCATAATTCTATTGTTTTAATAATAAAATTGTAGAATAAAAAATGCAGAGAAAGCAGAGTAATGAACATAAGGATAAATGCCGAGGTTTAAATTGAACCACACTACCATTTAGAAAACAGATGAAATACCATACTCATTTCATATCTCAAGGGTGGGGAGCTGCCCATCCTTCCCAGTTCCCACACTGCGCTCCCTGCCACTGTTAGTATCACTAGTAGAGGCTTTACTATAATAAACAGTATTCGCACTTGGCATGTCCAATCACTTACTGCGTCGGGATTAATGTAAGTCAGCATCTATTTACTACTCTTTCAGAAATTTCTGCCTCTGCACATTGCAACTATATTTTCTTATAAAAGTGACCCATCAATTGTTTTTCTTTTCTCAGCTGTTCTTGATATTATTATGAGCTGGAAAGCGTTACATAGCATGTCAGCGCATGTGAAGCTAAGGTACATTCTTAAGGCCGTATCTTCCGCGATGTGGATGATAGTATTACCTGTGACCTACGCCTACTCTTGGAGCAATACCACTGGACTGGCACAAACCATAAGAAGCTGGTTTGGGAATGGCCAGAGTTCACCTTCTTTATTCATAATGGCGGTTCTTATATACCTATCTCCAAACATGCTCTCTACATTGTTATTCGTGTTTCCTTTTATCCGCTCGCGTCTAGAGAAGTCAAACAATATGATTGTCAGCGTAATTATGTGGTGGTCTCAGGTATATAGGAAATATCCTCCTCAATATGATTTTGATTACAATATTATGTGGCCCCAGTACCAGAAATTATATTGCGTATGGAAAGTTAGCTAAAAAATCCTGTTTTTTGATTAAGAATTATCATGACATTTGACCACTGTTTCTGATACAATGATCTTGTTGTAGACTCGGCTATATGTTGGGAGGGGAATGCAAGAGAGTACACTTTCTCTTATCAAGTAGGAACACTGTAATAAATTCAATTAAGTGCTTTGTCTCTGATGTTCAGCTGGTCCTCCTTCTAATTCATTTCTTTCTTTCAGGTATACTACGTTTTGGGTGGTTCTTATTTTCTCAAAGCTGATATTTAGTTACTACGTCGAGGTGATTATGCTATCTGTTTACTTATTGTGTGTCAAATTTATAAGTATATTACTATAATATTATTACTAATACTAATTTCAACTCATAAATAGACTACATCAGTTTTAAATTTGAAAGTGTGTAATGACTTTTCAGAAGTCAATAATGTAGACTAATTTTGTTGGGAGTAATCTTTATATTTATCAGATTCTCGTCCTCTCGAGAACTTCTCATCTTTTCTTGGACTTTTCTATGTCACACAACTTACTTCTTTTGCTATATGAAAAGGACCATGATACAGCCGAGGTTATGTTTGTCCTTTACAAAAACATAACGATATACCTCTCCAAATTTATACGGAAAGGAATCCTGATCCTAGGGTATGATTGAATTAAAGATAATGGAGAAATTAACTTCAGCGAACATTAAGTTCAGGTGTAACCATATTACCACTGCCTTGCACAGTATTGTTATTAAATTAAGTAAATAATTAATTGTACTAAGCATTAGAGCTCCATTTTTTCGAATTCTCAGGTACCTATCTTCGTTGAGGTTTTGGGTTAATATTTAGTATTCAGTGCCTTGTTCATTGTGCAAGATTTTTCATTATTGAGCTTCTCTTTGACTGAAGTGAAGCTAATATAGAAACTAGTAGATTGAAGCTGCCAGTGCTTTGTTAGTTAAACACCAAGTCTTAATCTTTATTCAGTTGAATATGGTTGTAGTAACCACTAACTACCTTCCAGTTGGGTTTATAGTTGTACACTTGTACGTAACACAACTTTTTAGTACTCCAGATACTGCTCCTGCGACACTGATTTTAAAATTTTATTTTTTCTTCGGTATGCAAGTTTCCCTCATCTTTGCCTGTAGAAGTTACGAACTTGGCCATGTGTTAAACTGCATTGATTTAAATTTTTAGTGCTTTCGTCTTGCAGATAAAGCCTCTAGTTGGCCCCACAAAGGCAATTATGAAAGTCCACATAAGAAATTACCAGTGGCATGAGTTTTTTCCTCAGGGTAATCATTCATGACTGATCTATTTTAACTATAACAACGGAAATGATTTTTATGTTATTACTTTCCCTTTGCAGCTAAAAACAATATTGGTGTTGTTATTTCACTTTGGGCTCCTATTATTCTTGTGAGATATTTTTCTTTCCTTGTAGTGACTCTGCACTACTATACTTTTTAAGACTCTCTTGATATTAGCTTGTATAATAACAATTATCACTTTATTCAGGTCTATTTCATGGACACTCAGATATGGTATGCAATTTTCTCCACAATTCTCGGTGGCATGTATGGTGCATTTCGTCGTCTTGGAGAGGTTAGTAGAAGATTTTTTTTTTTTTTTTCAGTTATATGAGTTGGCTTATGCTAGTCTAGTATTAAAATTTCTTTTAATTATATAAATTGACTTTCGTCTTTGCCAATAAATTAGATTTTTAGTTGGCATAAAGTGTCATGATGGTCATTTGCATTGGCCATTTATGCTGTTATACTTTTGACAGAGGCTCGCTTCACTGTAAAAGTATGATTCAGTACCTATTATATACATTGACTGTTTTGACATCATTTCTGACAAATTCAAGTAGACGAATATACCTTATATCAATGTTTGATTGTGAATAGTGACAGTGTTTGTGTTTAAATTAAAAATATTATAATTATTAGATTAATTTATATTCTTGTTGCATAAGTGCAGAACTCAAATATATAGTTTCCTTCTTCCAAGAATTAGGACTCAGTGTTTTGCGAGTTTCTTCTCAAACATTTTGTCCGGAAGTGAGCTCAGTGGATTGTAGCATCTCTCCTATTATGAAGTTAAAAAAATGGAATTCCATCCAAGATCTACAATAACAAAAAAAGAAAAAGAAAAATCTGATCTTCGAACTCTTCTTTCGCTAAGCCAACTAATTTACGGTCAATGCTTCCTCCATGTTACATCAAGATTTTATATTTTGTCGAATATCATTATGGAATTATTTGAGAACCTAACGTTATAGAGATTATAAAACGTCGTACATGTCTTGGGCATAAACAGAAGTCTAGTTTATAGAGGTAATAAAAGGGTGGTGCATAATTCTTGGCATAGCTTGGCACAATTGTAGGTTTGTAGTCTTTTTCCATGTGTAGGGTTGTCTCGTTCAGTTGAATCGGTCTGTTTTAAGGTTTGATTGGTTCCTGAGGACAGACACTGTTAGAAAAATTTGGTTGATACCTTCGTAGGATTAACTGTGTTCTCCATTTATCCTTCTGGGTGGTGCTTTTGTGGCTGGTCGCTCCTATTGCTGCCTTGAGATTAAGCCTGCTTTGACTTGAACGTTTACACCAGGCTCTGCGCACTTGAAGTTTCATATCAGTAAATTTGCTCTATTAGTAAATCTTATCCTGTTTCTTTTTGCAAATCATCTTTAAAATAGTTCCATCTACCCTACACTTCTAAAATATGTTCTGATCAATACATAATGGCATATTTACCTCTGAAATGATGTTTGTTGTCTGAAGAAATCTTTACTCTAAGATGTCCTACTGGAGAAGGTTTGATTTTATGCGTTTTTGAAAAATCAGGCTTCTACACCGAATTGACTGTCATATTGGTTTATTGACCTTACTGGTAATACACATGTGATAAGTTCTAGATGTAATTATTTTGATATATTAGCATTAATCTATCTATTACATAGGCCTCAAAGATTACAAAGTTATAGTTGTGTCCCTAGCTGCGGGTATGGTTCTTTTAAATACTTGAGTGTTTGAATTCTCAGTAGATTCTCTGTTCTGTTTGTTGAGTATAATATATTGACATAGAAGTCAAGACTTTTGACCGAAGTTTGACAATTATTACCAAAAGGAGTCTTTATCAGTTGACAAATATATACGCAGACAAGCACACCCCTCCATAAGTCTAATTTAAGACACTTGCAACAAATGCCCACTCAAACTGAAAATAACTGCATATGTATGAAGTTTTCCCAGTGCCTTGGATTTTAGTATCAAGTATAAGTTGCATGATGTAGGGGTTTTTACTCTCAAGTCTCGATCATGTTTCCCTCATTGTTTTTCATAAAACCAAAACTATGAATCATTAATCACCTTTCCTTAAGCAGATTAATATGCCATAGAGTATGTATATTGACAACATTACCTCCTGAATAAATTATTTTTTCTGGAAGCTGAAAATTTGAGCATTGTGTTTTTGATAAGTAGGGTTTCCTCGCATATGGATGTATATGAAGTTGGTCAGAATTTAGGATTACTCATCATCCCTTATTGTTCTGTTCTCTATCCTGATAGTGGTTGCATGTTCAGAGATGAAAATATCGGTTGATGGAAGAAAATAAATTAACTGGACTTATATGGACCAACCGATTTTTTGGATCCCTGCTTGGTCAGTACAGTACATGTGTGTAACAAAAATCAGAAAGCTAGAGAAAAATTAGGAGTGCGGTAGCGGAATCAGGTCACATTTGACAACGGTTTTCAAGATCTTAACGTCAGAGACTTTACCATAAATGTATTTATATCTACAATGTTATGGCTATTATAACTTTTATCTTCTCTGTAGTGTCTAATAAATGTATATGAATATGTTAACAGGGTTTTTCCTTTATCTATGTAGGTACTTCCTCATTATTTTGCACCAAAGTATGCCCTGTTTTTGTTGCTTATTGTTAGCCATGGATTTGTAAATAGCTACCCCTGTTTTGATTTCAGATTCGAAGTTTAGGGATGTTAAGATCGCGGTTTCAGTCTTTACCTGGAGCATTTAACAACTGCTTAATTCCAGTGGAGAACAAAGAAAGACCTAAGAAAGGACTAAAGTCCACGTTATCTCACAAATTTCCAGAGTTTCAGGTACTGTAACTATGTATTTTTGGTACCATAACTTTTTCCGTTTCCTTTAGGTAGATAACATTTGTGGTAACTTGACTGTTTTATTTTAGATCCCATCTAATAAAGACAAGGAGGCAGCTCGATTTGCTCAATTGTGGAACCAGATAATTACTACTTTCAGGGATGAGGATTTGATAAGTAATAGGTATCACTGGCTCTTGATGATGTATATTAAGTAATACATATACTAGACGGTATTTCTTAGTATATGTGTTTGTCCGCTGCGCAGCGAAAAGAGCCTTCTACTCATGCCTTATTGGTCTAACCGTGATTTAGATCGCATCCAGTGGCCTCCTTTTCTACTTGCTAGCAAGGTTTATTATCACTTAACTTAATTTTCATAGACTACAGTTGCTATTGATAAATGAATTCATCTATCTTCTGTGCACTGTGTAGCTTCCCATAGCTTTAGACATGGCAAAATATAGTCGTGGAAGGCACAATGATCTAATAAAAAGGTTGAACACAGACAATTACATGCGCTATGCTGTCATCGAGTGCTATGCATCATGTAAGAATATTATCAACTTTTTAGTTTTGGGGGAGCGCGAAAAAATGTAAGTTATTACCATCTAATATTTATCAGAAAGTATCTTGTGCAGTGTTTTATTTATATCACGGTTGACCTGAATATATGCAGAGTTCTAGAGGAGATTTTCTCCAAAGTTGATCATCATATACAAAATGATGATGTGATGAGTCAGCTGAATATCAGTGCTCTTCCTAGCCTCTGTGGTCAACTCATTCGACTTATTGAGTATTTGGTAAACACCTATACAATTTTACTTCACAATTTCTGTGAGTTACAAATATGTGTAATGTTAACTAAATTCTTGTGTTCTATAGAAGGAAAACAATAAAGATGACAAGGATAAAATCGTCATTGTGTTACTGAACATGCTTGAGGTGGTGACCAGCGACATCATAGTGGAGGAATTAATTTCTAGGTATTTTATGTGGAATCAGTTACCTTGCTTAGTTAAATTGGTGTTGCTTAATCTTTTCATAATTTATAGTTTGGTAGATTCAAGCCACGGTGGGTCATATCCTGGCGACGAGGGAATGAAACCTCTCAGTGAACAACCTAAGGTTTTTGGTGAGCTCAATTTTCCGGTTACCAAGGAAACAGAAGCTTGGATGGAGAAAGTAAGAGTCTTCGTAGATTAATCTTTGTTTAATGTTTTCATATTTTTATAGCTGATTTCTTATCTATTTTAATCTCTGGATCGTACAAGAATGTGTATTTAGAGAAGAGACTTGATATATAGATGGGTTTGTGAAATAAGGATGTCGTGTCTACGCATTTCAAATAAACCAACATAGGGCTGTTTGGCAACGTTTGAATAAATTCGTTTATAAGGCCATAAAAACTTATGAAGAGTGTTTGTCAACTCAACTGAACTTATAACTTATATGATTGATAAGTTGAATGTTAGTAACTGCGTATTTTTATCCCAATTTATTTTTTTATTTGCTTGATTTCTTTTTGCATTTGTGTTTTTAAATATTTTTTTAATCTAAAATGCATGCATTGAGATTACTGTATTATTTTTTTTAAATTTAATTTATCAAGTACTTCACTAACTTATAGGTAAATTTATCTAAACAACTATTAAACTTAAAAGTATTCTTCTACTTATCCCTAATATGACACTTATTCATTACAAGATAAAAGTGACCCTTTTTAAGATACCCAAACATATGCTCTTGTGACAAAATGTGTATGGTGATAAAAAAATTATTCTATCGGTAAGGACAGTGATGTCAAGTACTTCTCTCCAAATCCCAATGCTATAGAATCACGCTTACTCCAGATACCATGATACTGGCAAGTGTTGCATATTCTTGTTTAATTATTTGCACAATTATCATTTTGTTGTTAAATTAAAATTTGGAGGTTGCTTTTCAGGTGAATAGGTGTATTTGACTAACTATATCCTATTTTAAAGATTACCAAGTTATACAACTACTGCAAACAAAAAGAGTCTAGATTACTGACTTGTCAGCTTACTGATTGCAATAACATTATGTCAGCTAGCTAAGGTATGCAATGCAGTGCGGAATCGTAAAGACAGAAAATGAAGAACACCGAGTATTTTGACCCTTAACACTAATGGTCTACGTCCTGATCCCTAACAAATTTGGTAAGAGAATATATTATTAATCACTATAAAACATGATTACAAGATTAAATAATATATCTCCCTTTACACCCTGTTGTTGATAGCAGCTTGCTGAAACGCCTTGTTCCTTGAACCAAATGCTTTCTAAGAACTATACTACCACGAGTACAATCTTTTCTAGCAAGCTAGTTCCCGAACCCTTGTTTCCAAGCCTACTTATCCAGCAACAACAATTACACCTTGAACAATACAACAGAATGAAAAGTGTTTACAACTCGAAATTATGGAATCTCTAATATATCAATATCATATAGAATACTAGAGCTCGTGAAAAGGATTTGAAAGTAAGCACTAAGTTGTTCTTGTGTGTTCTTGAAAGTGTTCAATACCAAAAGAAAATAGCCAAGCTAGTATTTATACTGAAACAAAAGAATTCAAATTAACAAACATATCTGCAACGCTCTTGAATCCAATTCTCACGTTCAATTAGTTATGATAATTCAATTTCTGACGTTCACATAACGTTCATGTATGGTGGGAGGAGTAAAAACAAATAAAAAAGATTTACCCTCGATACAGACGTAAAATAAATTTATAGGAGTTTGTTTTGGAAAATTTTTTGGTGAATAAAAGAAAACTTTACAAATCATATCCTATAATATCTCCTTGAAATTAGGACTTAACATCTTGTCCGATATGATTCTGGGCGGTGGATGTCAGCTTGCTGTTATCCGCTGTCTGAACTGTTTTAGCTTGCTGTTATTCCTTGTTTGCACTGTTTTAGCTTTTCTGATGAGGAGTTACTTGCCTATTTAATTAAGTCCTGCAAAACCGAGTTAGAGAACATACAAGCAGGTAGCTATGAAGTACTGTTACAAGCCTATCAGCTTGCTGACAGCCGACAGAGTGATCATCAAAACTATAGGACTATCAGCTTTTCTAACAACTCTTCCAGCTCGTCACTAATATATAATTAAACAGTAATCTGTAATCAGCATTGTAATATTTTTTAATCTCGCTAATAATTATGTTTATAATCCTGCTGTTTAATTAGGACTACTAGTTTGTAGTTGATTAATCGTGTTGAGAAATTTTGATTTGATCCAGATTAAGTCCTGGTCTTGTTATGTTGTGCAACAACCTTATGGGGAAGGTTAATGGCTTTTTATTGAGCCAAAAGAACAGAGGTTGAAGGACCAGAATCCCCTGACACGGGGTTCCAACATTTTATGCAAGCATATTCTTTGGGTTTTCTGCCTACATTATTATTATAGTTGTTGCAACATATTTTTAATTTTTGTCTCACTTTAATATCTTACTATATTTATTTATCTTGCCCAGTAAAGTAAACTTGCAATGTCTATACCAGTTGCTGCAGTAGAACCCTGATGATGGGTTTCTGAATATTTGCCCTCACAATTGTTGTAGGGTTATTATATTAAAAGGGTTAAATATCAAATTGGTCACTGAAGTGGAGGCCATATATCAATTTATTCATCAATTTTAACGGGGTCTCAATTAAATCACTTAAGTTATAATAAATATCAAACAGATACCTCTAAATACGTGATCAAGAAGTAAAATAATTTTTTATTGGGTTCTATACAGTTTTCATCAATGCCACCATAACCAAATGAAAAGTTATGTATTCTAGTATTTTAGATAATATATTCAGATTTTTAAAATTTTATTTTTGATTTTATAGTTATTTTCTTTGATTTAATTAAAAATAAATTTTAAATAAATTTTAAAAAATCTAAATATATTATCTAAAATAGTAGAGTTCATGAATTTTCATTTGGTTATAATGGCATTGAAGAAAAATGTATAGAACTGAACAAAACTTTATTTTACTTCTCGATCACACATTTAGAGGTATCTGTTTGATATTTATTATGACTTAAATGATTGAAATGAGACCCCGTTAAAATTGATGAAGAAATTGATACATAACCTCCACTTCAGTGACCAATTTGATATTTAACCCTATATTAAAATACCAGACAGAATATATCAAATTTTTAAAAAAAGTATTTTCATTGACATATTCCATACATGTTATATGCAGATAAGGAGGCTCCACCTATTACTTACTGTGAAGGAATCAGCCATGGATGTCCCATCTAACTTAGAAGCTAGAAGACGCATGTCTTTCTTCTCAAATTCGTTGTTTATGGACATGCCTACTGCACCCAAAGTTCGCAATATGGTTTCCTTCTGGTAACTTTTCTCAGTAAAGTGTATTAAGCATAAATGCCATCCTTATTCTCGCCCAATGATATGCTATTTATAGATGTTTGAGGTTTAAAGATCGAAATACTAGTTGATGCTTTTAAAAATTTGTTTCATGGAATGTATCATTTGTTTAGGAATTTGACAGAGAGAGAGAGAGAGAGAGAGAGAGAGAGAGAGAGAGAGAGGCTCTTACTGCTCAGTAACGTACTCTTACTGCTCGAAGCTTCATTTCTGCCCTTGAATGGGAGGCTGCTGAAACATGTATTATGCTAAGAATGGCTCTTGTTCCTCACATTGTTTATGCATGAGCAACTATTCTGATGTGGACGTGGCTGCATTCACATTTAACTGGTGTCCAGAACAATTATCATGGGATTTGGCTACCTTTGCCTTCAGTAAATAAATATTTTCTTCATATAAGAATAGTATAGTTATTTAGTAAAGCAAGAGTCGTTTGAGTTATTAACTTGCTAACCCTTAGTTTTGGGTCTGGGCTACTATAAAAGTTGTCTAGTGGTCACTGCTGACACTTCGGATATTTCTTTTGTGCTAGTATAATAGCGAACCCGAATGGAAATCATGTGTACTGTCTGAAGCATGTCAAGGGCTTCCTCCTTGTATAACCGTTAACACATTTGTTCTATATCGTAGTGCCCTGACTCCTTATTATACCGAGGATGTTCTTTTCTCCATCAAAAGTCTAGAGAAACCAAATGAAGATGGTGTTTCCATCCTCTTCTACTTGCAAAAGATATATCCAGGTCAGTGCGTATTTGTCTCTTTCAAGAACTGTGCATCTTCAATTGACTGTAATATTGCAGATCCTTATATTATGTGCATTAAGATGACAAGAATATATGTTTTATATCTGAACGACATTGGTACATCTGAGTCTGCATTCCGCAAAATTGGCTGTTACACCTGATTCTCAAATTTTATTTAGTGAATTATTGGTTTCAGTCCCTTCTTACTTATACGGAATGGTCTTTTGTTATACAGATGAGTGGACCAACTTTCTTGAACGTGTTGAACGAAAAAATGAAGAACAACTTAAAGAAAGTGAAGAGATGGAAGATCAACTTCGCCTATGGGCATCATATAGAGGCCAAACACTGGCAAAAACTGGTAGAGGAGTTATTTTACTGTTGGTGAATTTTATTATGTTATGTTATACTTTATTTAATATAAGTTTCTGATTTGCATATTTTGATTTTGTGAGCGATTTAGTTCGAGGTATGATGTACTACCGACAAGCTTTAGAACTTCAGGCTTTCCTGGATATGGCTAAGGATGATGGTATTTACTGAAGGCTACAGTTTTATCATCTTATATATGTCGATGGTACGTTATATTTATCTAGCTCGTTAACCTACTTGCAGAGTTGATGAAAGGTTATAAGGCTGCGGAATCTAATACTGAGGAAGATTTAAGAAATGCAAGGTCATTATTGGCTCAATGTCAAGCTGTGGCAGATATGAAGTTTACCTACGTTGTATCATGCCAGCAGTATGGCATTCAGAAAAGGTCCCGTGATGCACGTGCTCAAGATATTCTGAGGCTCATGACAACGTAATCTATTCTTGTACTAGTCTGATTATTCTAGTTAATAGCTGGACGTGTTGCTGATTTTTCTTTTTTGCAGCTATCCTTCACTTCGTGTTGCTTACATTGATGAGGTTGAAGAGACAAACAAGGGAAAAACAAAGAATAAGGTTGATAAAGTTTATTATTCAGTGCTTGTGAAGGCTGTACCAAAGTCGCTTGATTCTGCAGAGCCCGTTCAAAACTTAGACCAGGTAGTATAGTCAAATCATTTTGGATTTATGATTTAACAGTCTACAAGTGTTTGTCTTACAAAGTAACAGAATCACTATTTAACACATAATGTTTTCTCAGCACATTTTGTTCTTTTAAAACTTTCTAACTATCAGAGAATGAACTCGTGAACTTTCTGCTCGTTTGTCATGGTACAGTTAAGATTCTAATATCAAATTTAAAACACAGAGAGATAAAGAGATCTTCTTTTTAATTTAGAAATTAAGCTGAAGAAGCTGACTAAACCAATCAGAGACCTTTCTCTCTGTCCCTTAATTTTCTAGTAGTGGCATGAGTTTTTGCCATTTCACATAATTACATTCCAAATCTTTTATGTTGCTATAGTGTTTTTTTAATGTTCTTGTTAAAATGAAACTGCCTTATCTTCTCCACTGTTTATATTTTAACTAAATAGTAAATCTTGTTTGTTTGAAATTGCTTTCTTCAGGTTATATATCGGATAAAACTTCCGGGGCCTGCTATTCTGGGTGAAGGAAAGCCTGAAAATCAAAACCATGCAATAATATTTACTCGGGGAGAAGGGTTGCAAACAATAGATATGAATCAGGTATATTAGGCTTGCCACCAAAGCAATTTCTTTTCTTTGACCTAGCTCACTTATTTTAGTGATGTTAAATATATAGGATAACTATATGGAAGAAGCCTTTAAGATGAGGAACTTACTTGAAGAATTTCTTCCTTGGAAGAACTTCCAGAATGACCGAACCAAGGAATTGGAAAATCGTGGTGTCAAGAATCCAACAATATTGGGATTCAGGGAGCATATATTTACCGGAAGGTGCTTATATTGATCTAATATATGTCTATTGTATTTAAGTTTCTATGGTCCTTCGGATTTTAAACAATTTTAAGTAAATGTTATTTGTCTTCTAGTTGTAAACGTAACATTTATGCCTGTATTGATTTATTTTGCAGTGTTTCGTCCCTGGCATGGTTCATGTCTAATCAAGAGACTAGTTTCGTAACAATTGGACAAAGACTTTTGGCTAGCCCTTTGAAGTGAGTTTGGATAAGATGGTGTAAACTTATATATATTTAATAAAATGCAAATTGTGTTTACATTGTTGTCAGCTGTTCAAATTTCGTATGGAGTCTTTGGTAGTAAAGGAGAATGGTCAATGGTATGTAAAATCAGGAGTAGGGCAGAGGTGACAAAGCTGCTCCTAGTCCTAGAAGATGTCTAGAGTTCGATTCTTACTACCCCTATGGTATCATTTGTCTAAAAAAGGGAACAAAAGGAGTAGTATAAAAGGTAGTAATCGTAGGTTATGAGACTGTTAGAACACCAGATTGTTGGTCAGTAATATGTGTACGAGCAAGTTCGATTCTTACCACCCCTATGGTATCATTTATCCATAAAAGAAAAAAAAACGAGAATAGAGTAATAGCTTGTAATCGTAGGTCATGAGCCTGTTGGAACACCAGATTGTTGGTCAGTAATCTGTGTACGAGTCAATTACTTTATATTCAGTTTGAACATCCATAGATGTTGAGACATAGTGTTGTAATGTTTATCATTTCAGAGTTGTTTGAGCTTTGTGCGACAGTATGGGGCTACTACTTGTTATCATTTTGTTCATAAAATTTTCAACCACTATAGATCAGTGACTTTTATGTCGTCATTCAGAGTTCGGTTCCACTATGGGCATCCTGATGTATTTGATAGACTGTTTCACCTGACCAGAGGGGGTATCAGTAAAGCTTCCACAATCATAAACCTAAGCGAGGACATATTTGCAGGCATGGTCAAAATGCTAAATACGTCTGTGTCTATAATCTGATAATAAATATACAGAGTAGCTTGCATGATCCTCATTCATATTTGTCACTATTCAGGTTTCAATTCCACACTGCGTGGTGGAAATATTACTCATCACGAGTATATTCAAGTTGGGAAAGGCAGGGATGTGGGCCTCAACCAAATTTCCCAATTTGAAGCAAAGATAGCAAATGGAAACGGGGAGCAGACAATGAGTCGTGATATTTACAGGCTCGGACACCGATTTGACTTCTTCCGCATGCTTTCTTGCTATTTCACTACCATCGGGTTTTATTTCAGCAATTTGGTATAGATGATATAACACACAACACTTCATTTTACGTCTACAAAGTTTCTTCTCAGTTTCTAAATCACATTCATCTATATTGGCAGATTACTGTCCTTATAGTCTATGTATTCCTCTATGGCCGGCTTTATCTTGTTCTCAGTGGACTGGAGAAAGCAATGAGTGAGGAACCAGCAATTCGAGACAATAAACCCCTACAAGTAGCTCTTGCTTCTCAGTCTTTTGTGCAGATTGGGTATTTGATGGCACTACCTATGGTGATGGAGATAGGTCTTGAACATGGATTTAGCAAGGCATTTACTGATTTTGTTCTTATGCAACTACAGTTGGCACCAATATTCTTTACATTTTCTCTTGGAACAAAAACCCATTATTTTGGTAGAACCTTGCTTCATGGGGGGGCAGAATACAGAGGGACAGGTCGTGGCTTCGTTGTCTTCCATGCCAAGTTCGCTGAGAACTACAGGCTGTACTCTCGTAGTCACTTTATCAAGGGAATTGAGCTTATGGTTTTACTTCTTGTTTATCATATATTTGGTCGAGCCTATGAAGGAGTTCTTGCATATTTATTAATTACTATATCTATATGGTTTATGGTGGGATCATGGCTCTTTGCTCCCTTCCTCTTCAATCCGTCAGGGTTTGAGTGGCAAAAAATAGTTGAAGACTGGAGTGACTGGAAAAAGTGGATTCTTAACAGGGGGGGTATTGGTGTGTCACATGAGAAAAGTTGGGAATCTTGGTGGGAGAAGGAACAGAATCATCTTAAATATTCTGGGGCGCGCGGCATCATTGTAGAGATTCTGTTGTCATTGCGCTTCTTTATCTATCAGTATGGACTTGTATATCATCTGACCTTTGCAAAAAAATCAAAGAGTTTTCTGGTATTACAACTCTTGGTTTCTAAATTAAATGTTGAGTAAAACTTTTTGGAACACTTTATATAATCGGGTAGCTGCTCAACAGTTTATTTCATTGCTTGACAGGTTTATGGACTATCTTGGGTAGTGATATTAGTTATATTGTTTGTGGTAAAGGTGAGTGCAATTTTCAGTTTCCTAGTGTGTATTTGAACAAAAGTGAATTTTCATGTCTGCAGAAGTTCTCCAATGTTTTCATTTGCTAACATAGATCTCATGTCAACCAGTTTGAAATACTTTGAGGCACATCTTATCATGTTGGACATTTGAACCTCTTGGCGAGAAAGATCCTAAAATTACAGGACACATTGTTAATCTTTAATGTATAAGCATGTGGAAGTGTTTTCTCTGTATCGTCTATAATCACTTTGATCCACAAAGGTCCTATAGACCTATACACTTGAAAACACAATGTTTATATATAGCTTATCCCATTTATGTTGATGTTCTTCATCACACTTTTGACTATATTTAATAACTTCTGTATGATACAAGTTCAATTCTTTTATGCAGGCTGTATCAGTTGGACGACGAAAATTTAGTGCTAATTTCCAGCTTGTGTTTCGAATGATTAATGGTGTGATCTTCATCATATCCGTTTCGGTGTTGATTACTCTTGTAGTCATAGTCGACATGCAATTCCGTGACATCGTAGTGTGCATTCTTGCATTGATGCCATCAGGATGGGGATTGCTCCTGGTGAGTGCTTCCACGTGACAGTTTGACTTCATTTACCTTGATCCTTTTCTATTTTATGCGCAAGTAGATCTTCTCTTGATTTTTTATGTCAGTCCCTTTTTCAACACAATATTTTTCATTTCTTGCTTTTGCTATCTCTTGCGACTTAGATTGCTCAAGCACTGAAGCCTCTTGTTGTAAAAATGGGAATATGGGCATCAGTTCAGACACTTGCGCGCGGCTATGAAATATTCATGGGTTTGCTTCTATTTACTCCTGTTGCGTTCCTGGCTTGGTTTCCATTTGTTTCAGAATTCCAAACGCGTATGCTCTTCAACCAGGCATTTAGCAGAGGTCTGCAAATTTCTCGTATTCTTGGGGGACCGGAGGATAAATCTTCTAGGAACAAGGAGTAAATGTTTCCCCAACAAACTCCGTAGATAAGTTTACGATTTGTTAAACACGATACAAATACTCTACACTGAGGTATAGATAGACATATAAATGATAATGTGTAAATATTTCTTGCAGTGTGCAAGTGTATAGATGCAAATGGCTCTGTACATATAGGCTATAGCCTCCGTAATTCATATCATATGATACAATGTATATTGGGCTTTTGCAAATATATCAACTTGTATTAGTTCCTTTACATACTGCTGATGCATTTTTTTCTTGTGTATTGTATAACATACTGATAGCGACAACTATTGTTTAGAGCTAAATGTCGCGGGGTTAAATATATAAGCCTAGCAGTGATGTATTGCTAATAAGTTTATAGATTTAAGCCTAGCAGTGATGTACCCTTGCTAATAAGTTGATGAATGCATGCGGAAGATCTGAAGAAGTGTGTTTATATATATAATGTTGCTGTTGAAACGTCGCATTGTTGCTCAAGGAAATGAAGAAACGAAGACTCAGGTGAAACTTCTAAAGTTTGTGATACTCTGCAAAATGCAATGTCCCCTAAACTAACTTGAATCTAGTTATTTAGCTTCATGGATACTTCAAGAGTTCAAGTTGAGGTGTTTTGGTAAAGATAGTGCTCAATTATTTTCAAATTTTCTTAAAAATAGCAAGCATGGTTGGTGTTATATTACTGGTGGTCCGGAGTTGTACAGTTGGTTTTTTCGTGGTAGTATCTGGATTCCGAGAATAAATTTTATTTTTCTTCCAGATTGCTGAGGGTGCCTGAGGGGTTGTTTCCTACTTTCCTAAGGTTAAGAGAATTGCAAGTATAAAAATTAGGAGTTATGCAGGGTGATTTCAAGCAAGGCGGGGAATGATTCTTGACCTTTCTGTAGGCTCGAGATTTCAACTTCTTTAGTGTTTAGTAGGTATCAAATCAATTTCTAAAATTTATTTACTTAAGTTGGGTTCAATCAACAACATAATATCACTCACTACTGGAAAGAACATTAATGAATAACCAAACGGAGTTTTGTTGCTACAACTTGTAAGAAAACATCGTAACAATTGCATATATCTTAGCCAGATTATTAATGTTCTCCGAGAAACTAAGATCAGGCAGCTTCACATTTTGCTTGATATATAAATACCTTGAACAATTTTCTAGAGGGGTTGATGAGCTCAAAGACGCAAACATCACCTGCATTGAGTAAGTTGCCTTTTATGAATCTCATCCATCCAGTGGTTAGAGTACACCGATCCCCCTTCAAACTACAACCAACTGGCCAACTTGTTCTTGCAACTTGAAAGATGACTATGTTCTTGTTCTTCCACTTACTATAAGTCTCTCGGAAGGTTTTTGTAATATCCTGTACAAACAAAAGTACAGGTTAGGATTTATGTTGAGGTCTTAAAAGTCTACCTATTGATTACTTACCGCGCTATGTAGATAGGACGGTCTCATAGGAAAAATAAAATAGGGGTTCTGTGATTCAAAAGCCTTGGCTAAGTCAAGTGGTCTCTCGTTCTCTACTCTACCCGAGGATCCCCTGTCTCCATTTGCTGGAAAATGCCAAATACTTGTGTTAGTTTTCATTGTACGCAGAGTGCGTGTAAATATATATAGGAGAAACGAAGACAGAGAAGAATTGACCTTGCTCCAGTTTTGGTCCATTAAGAAAGGTTTCTTGAGAACTTGGTCTTGTCTTCTTACAGGCCCTAATTAGTTCACATCTACTTGACTTAACGATTTCAGCCACTCTTTTTTCCCCTATAGGGACTACATTCTCAATCTCCTCATCATCAGGGTTTAGATTATAGTCAGTTAATGGATAGTCTATCTCAGTTGCATTTGGGTTGAATACACGTACTCGAAAGTTAGAATGTTCCACGTATTCGAAAACTAAGAGATAACCAAAAGAGAGAGAGTAAAATGTGGCGAAATCAGGCCAACCATTACACAACCAGACCTCGCCTTTTCTTCTTTCCACATCCACTGCCCAAGGTGCACCGCCTGGAGCCTTCAAGATAATGCGTCCTCGTAACTCCTCTTTTCTCACAAATTTCTCGGGAATCATTTTCATCCACAATATACGAGTGTTACATAGAGACATTTTTAAAATGTGCATAATTAACATATATAGAAGGCTTAATAATAACATAAACTTTGAAGTATGACTCTCTATACACATAAAACCCTAAAGAAAAATGTTGTACACATTAAACCAAGTACCGATTATATATATACAGACCCATGATCCAACAAACACTACTGAGTAAGATGGAATTTGAGTGGTATTCCATGCCACTATGTCATCTCCCGCTTGAATAAGACGGGGTACAATGTTAATAAATAATTATGTAGATGTTTGTTATTCAATCACAAAAAGACTTCTTCAGGTATATTATTTCCCATGAATGGACATGAACTATGATTATTCAACAGTGTGTAGTGTGTTTTGAAGCAGGGGTCTGTGTATACATAACCAAATTTCTCGGGAATCATCTTCGTCCACAATATATGAGTGTTACATAGAGGACATATTTAAAATGTGCATAATTAACATATATAGAACCATGTTATACATTCCAAATGATGAAGGGTATGTGAGATACTTACAAGCTTACTCCCGGGACTAATTTCGGAGACAATGATTTTGAAAAAACCTTGGTGAATGGATTTGAAACCGAGCTCCATGTGTATTTAACTTTGATGTATAGAGTATAGTAAAGCTTCTTATTTCAGTTATATATTTAAGCCTTTTTGAATAGTTATATGTATAGAGTATACTTAAGCCTTAAGACTTTTGAGTTGTGGGTTTTCTTGGGGTAGTATATTTTGAAAAAGACAGGAGCTTTTGGGAACAGAGAAACGTTGTGAATTTTATGATCGATTACAAAAGACCATATATATATAACTAGCGTAGAAATCCGTGTGATGCACGGGCCTGTTCATATACAAAAATAATTTTCGCACAAATCTGCATCTTCGATATAATTTTATAATTAAACAAATGGTAAATTATAGTATTTCAACTTTATTTTATATTTGTAAATTAATTTTATAATATTGTATGCCGTTTTCATGAACCAAATATTTTATAATTTGATCAGGTTTAAAAATTTGGATCAATATATCTATACGATAATAATCACATGATTATTATTATTAATAATTTCTCAAATAATAATTAAATTTTCAATGTCGTGAAACG
This sequence comes from Heracleum sosnowskyi, assembly GCA_030848705.1. Lineage (NCBI taxonomy): Eukaryota > Viridiplantae > Streptophyta > Magnoliopsida > Apiales > Apiaceae > Heracleum > Heracleum sosnowskyi. The sequence goes on along the minus strand of CM061235.1, from coordinate 33,648,954 downwards.
AAATTTATTAAAATGATCAATTAAGTGTAATATAAATAATTATTGTAGCATAATTGTTCGTGTATAACATAGATGTTTGTAAACTCATGTGATTTTAATGTAATAAAAGTATATTTGTAAAAAAAATAATCATGTATGTGAGATTATATCTTAAGATATATTACAAATTTTGTTAATTTTTTTATATCTTATACATAATATTTTTTTTGATAATCAAGTAATTCATTAATAAACGGTCATACGACATCTACAAAAATAATCAAAATAGAACAAATACGTAATAAAATAGATCAAATCAGAATTTTCTTCACCCCGAGCTATGATTGTTGAGCAAATCATTCATTGTGGCACATCACTCGTTCATATCGCTGAAGTTTGCAGCCTTTTTAGAGAGACAATCTAACAATCTGTTGTAGTCATGCAATAATATATATATATATATATATATATATATAATTCGCCAATACGTATTCGAACAATTTACCGTAATTGAGACTCTATAAAATCCAAATCAATGAACCACTATTATAAATCTTGCAGATCTACGATCCCGGATACTAAAACAAACCAAACTCTCACCAGATGAGAGAAAACCCCGAAGAATGGGTAGAGAAAATCCACCAAACGGGGTACTAAAACTCTCAATAATGAGAGAGACTTATACAAATCAAAAACGAAATCAAAATAAAACAGTAAAGAGGGATCTTATCACCAACTTTTTGGTTAATGACAACCCCTTAACTAAAAATTGAGAGTTAAGATTTTTTTGACGGAAGTATACATAATATATATGAGCGGTTGTTGTATAATCACAAAAGTCTACGATACATGTCATTAAGACATTATACGTTTTTATCATTTATTTTCGTGTTCGTGTAACTTCGTGTATCAAAAATTAAATCAAACACTAATTTTTCGCGTCATAAATCAAATTTTTGTGAAAGATGTGAACGGTGAAGGAATGATAAAAAATGGATAAATTAGTGACATGTGAGATTTATTAAAGTTATAAAGAATAATATGTCTTTTGGAAAGATAAAAATAAAGGAGTGTACATTTCGAAAATAAAACTGTTAACAAATGAATGAGACGGACAAATTGTATAATAATTATTTCATAATTTAATGATAAATATCAACGCTAACTTTCTTAATTTAAAAAATATTAACTAACGAATAATGAGATTCTTGTATCTAATATATAATTTATATTAGATCAAATTTTATTATTATATTTTATGTATAAATACTTGACCGGTTCAAAAAAATATAAATTATATCAATTAACAATTTAATTGGTATTTTTTAATTGAAAAGAAACATGTATAATAAAAAATTTACAAACATGATCGGATATGTAGTTATATATAAAGCTACGAAAACAAAAATAATGGTATATAAATAATATAAGTCAACGTTCTATATACTTAAAATTTAAATTATGAAAAGAATAAAAGGAGATCATATGGTTTACCTAATAGGAATTCTAAATTACAAATCAAAAGTTAACTTAGCACAGTGGTTAAGACATGAACTTGCTATGAGGAATTCAAGGGTTCGATTCTTAATGAGCACACAAATTAATTAATTTTTAGCATTACTTATAGAAAGTGGCATTTTTGTGATTTTTCAACAAATAAGGGTTAAATTGTAATTTCACAACCATTTTTTGGTCTCAATTTGCCCTTAGACGCCATTTAATATATACTAGCGTAAAAGCCCGTGCGAGGCACGAGCCTGTTTATATACTAAAAAATAAATTTGCATCAATATGTACACATATCAAAATAATTTTGTAAATATGGTAAATGATAGTATTTTGAATGCGAGGCACGTGCCTGTTTATATACTGAAAAAATAAATTCGCACCAATATATATACATATCAAAATAATTTTGTAAATATGGTAAATGATAATATTTTGAATTTATATTATATATGCATAGTATATATATATATATATATTCTAACTGAATAAGATTTCATAAAATTTGGATAAATTTCTATAAGATAAAGATCAAATGATTTTTTTTAATCTTCAAAATATTAGTTTAGTTTTGAATGTCGTGAAGTGAATTTTATCAAATTTAAAAATTCAAGATAATTTAAATGGTTATTTTATCAGAGTTCTCCGTATATAAAATGAATGTACGTAAACTCATGTATTGTTAATAAAATAACAATATATTTGTAATATAATATTGGTCACAAATGTACGAATATACTTTAAATACATCATAAAATTTCTTATTTTTAATTTCGTGTATAAGACGTATGTAAAGTAATATAATTTTAATAAAATAAAAGTATATTTATAAAATATAAAATTGGTCATACATGTAAGACTATAGAGTGAACACAATATAAAATCTCTTTATTTTATGTAAAAGTCAATCTTGAAGTTGTCTTACTCTTTCCTTCATATGTACATATTTGTACCCTTTTAAACTCAATTGTATATGTTTAGTCTAGTATTAATTATAAAATATCTAAGATCGTAGTTTAAAAATTACACAAATTGAAAATTTATATATATGTAATTTAGATTCATTTTTTTAACACAACCATAAAATTCCATCCCATGCGATTTTAATATTTGAATTATAAATTATCTTGTGTTTGATCTTATATGAATCATAATATACCTAAATAATTTAACATCTGTGTAGAATAATTATTAATTAATTTAATATTCTTTTTGTCCAGGCTCAGTTGTATTTATATGTATAATACATGTTCTAAACACTGGCGATTAACCGCTAGACGGTGACTAATCAATTTTAAACTGATTTTAATGGTTGCATATCAGTTTTATATATTTCAGCCGACCTAACCCAACCATATTTAAATTAAAAAATTTGTTCGATAATTTATATATATATATATATATATAAATTATTATATGTAACTGTACATTATATAATACAGTATATCATCTTATTTATAGACGTTGATATGGGTTAAAATTAAGCCCTAAGGACACATTTAATGATGCATTAAATGTACTTGGAATGGTCCAAATACGAGGCCCATTAATGAGGCCTGGAACCATGACTATAATGATAAATTCGTAGTCAACAATTGGGCCAAGGTCCAACCCTTGTTTTAAACCACTAAGGCATGGGCTTGGTTCATATGCAGTCTAGTGGTTGGAAACCACTAGGAAGCTTCCAATACAACGTCCAACATGGAAACCAACTCCAACATGGAAACTAATTCTGATAAAAGTTATCCACTATTCAAAGGCGGTTACTTGGCCACCAAGTAACCTAATTCTACCACGATTTTAGGGCTCCAGACGCCTATATAAAGGGCCTAACCCCTCAACATTAGAACTACGTTTTCTTGGCTTGATTCTCAATTACATTAATTGAGATACGTAGGCATCTTGTGAGGACCTGTGTAGTCACGAAACACGAGAGCAGCCATTAAGACACGATTGTCCATTACCTTACATTAAATACCCGCCGTCAATATCTAAACCTACTTTTCGTTCCACAAAATTTGGCGCCGTCTGTGGGAAGCTTACAACAACCATGGCTATAACACGAAGAACATCAACCGCTACTGGATCAACTGTCACCACCACTGTTCCGATCACCACGGAACCAGGGTCGTTACCCCTCACCACAGAAATGGTTTCTCAACCACTAGGGTCGTTACCCCTCACCACAGAGATGGTTTCTCAACCACTAGGGACGTTGCCCATCACCACAGAGGTAGTTTCTCAACCACAAGGGACGAATCCCCAAGCTTCCATACCTCAGAACGAGACGAACCCTCTTCAGATGGTCCCCATGGAGCACAGATCTCCACAACCGTGCTCCCTATGAGCACCAATCCTGCTTACGGGCTACCTAACTATCCCCCTGAAACAGGAGGAAGTGGCCATGCCCCCATAATCCATGAACCATACGAACCACCCTATATTCGAGGACTGGGACCTGTCCATCAACAAGGGTACTTGGATTATTCCGGGCCTTATTCTGATGACTACTCGTCTGATGAAGGTAGAGATCAAGCGCCCAGGAGAAGAAGAGCCAGCAAGGAGCCCCTTGAAAGAAGGACTCGGGGGGCAACTACAAGGACTCCGATGATCCCATTCCACCCTTCACTGAAGAGGTAATGGCCGTTCATGTATCAAGGAAATTCAAGATGCCTACTATCAAGGCATATGACGGAACGGGCGATCCCGCAACCCATGTAAGGACCTTTTCGAATGCACTACTACTGTAACCAGTCACCGATGCACTTAAGTGTAGGGCGTTTCCACAAACCCTGGCAGGCATGGCCCAAAGATGGTATAGTCGTTTGCCGCCCAACTCTATCGGTTGTTTTAGGGACCTGAGCACGACTTTCATCAACCAATTCATCAGTGGACGAGTACATGAAAAAAGCTCTGCTTCACTCATGAATCTGACCCAAGGAAAGAATGAGACATTGAGAGATTATCTCAAGCGTTTCACCAAGGAGACGTTGAATATACCTGATCTAGACAATAAGGTAGCTATGATAGCCCTTCAACAAGGAACCACAGATGTCTTTTTCAAGATGTCGTTGGCTAAAAACCCTCCTGAGAGCATGGTTGAGCTCCAACAGAGGGCTGGTAAGTACATCAAAGCTGAGGAAAGCATGAAGAAAACTGACACCCCCACCCTTGGCGGTGGCAACAATGGTGGCTCAAAGAAGCGAAAGACGGAGCAAGAGTATGATGTCGAGGACAAATATCCTCGTACGACTAGAGACTCTGATTCAGCTCCAAGGAAAAACAATCCAGGCACGAAATTTACTGAATATGCAAGGTTGAATGCTCCAAGGAGTCAAATCCTTTATGACATTGAGAAAGATAGAGACTTACGATGGCCGAAGCCACTAAGGGGAGATCCTGAGAAGAGAGACAAGAACAAGTATTGTAGGTACCATAAAGACTCGGGCCATGATACTGATGATTGTAGACAACTCAAGGACGAAATTGAGTTTCTGATCCGAAAAGGGAAATTGAACAAATTCACCAAGGATGGGGACAGGAACCCCCCTATGAGAGACTATGATAGAAGGGATGGGGACCGAGATCAAGGTCGTAACCCACAACCCCGAAGGCCAGTAATCAACATGATTTTAGGAGGACCAACCGCGGCAGGAACCACTAGGAACTCTCGAAAGGCTTATGCCCGAGAAGTAATGCATATTGTTGGAGAAGCACCCAAGCGTGCAAAAACTGAGATATCGATTGGATTCGATGACTCGGACCTTGAAGGGGTGAAGTTCCCCCATGACGATCCTTTGGTGATAGCCCCCGTGATTGGAAACAATGAGGTAAAACGAGTCCTGGTGGACAATGGAGCCTCTGTTGATGTCCTTTTCCATGACACGTTTTTGAAGATGGGGTATAATGATTCCCAATGATCCCCTCGAATATGCCCATATACGGGTTTAACGGGGTGGAATCTAAAGTTGAAGGCACAATTCAGTTGCCTATGACTATTGGTAAGGAACCAAAAGAAGTAACTCAAATGTTGAATTTCGTGGTAATCAAAGCATCCTCGACCTACAACGCCACCCTTGGAAGAACTGGACTTCATGCTTTTAAGGCTGTGGCTTCAACCTACCATCTAAAAGTCAAGTTCCCAACCAGGAGTGGTGTTGGAGAAGAAAGGGGTGATCAAAAGATGGCTAGGAGCTGTTATGTAGCCGCGTTAAGGCCAGACGGAGTCGGGGGGCAGGTTCTCCCTATCGAAGACATGGATGTTAGAGAAGATGAGGACTATAGAGGGAAGCCATCTGAGGATTTGTTTCCTATTCCATTGGATCCCCTCGAACCTGAAAAGGTGACTTACATTGGAGCACTACTAAAAGAACCTTTGAAGGGCGAGTTGATCACGTTCCTACAAGAGAACAGTGATTTATTTGCATGGACGGCTGCCGACATGCCAGGGATTAATCCCCAACTGATAACTCACAAGCTCAATGTTGATCCAAAAAGAAAGGCGATATAGCAGAAGAAGAGGAACTTTGCACCAGAGAGGCAAGAGGCCATAAAACAAGAAGTTGAAAAGCTCCTAGAAGCTGGATTCATTGAAGAAATCCAATTTCCAGAATGGTTGGCAAACCCGGTTATGGTTAAGAAAGCCAATGGGAAGTGGAGGATGTGCATAGACTTCACTGATTTGAATGATGCTTGTCCCAAGGATTGCTTCCCGCTACCAAGGATTGACACTTTGATAGATGCTACTGCAGGGCATGAAATGCTGAGCTTCATGGACGGTTTTAGTGGTTACAACCAAATCAAGATGCACAAGGATGACACAGCCAAGGTATCATTCATTACTGATTTTGGGGTTTTTTGCTACCTTGTCATGGCTTTTGGGCTAAAGAACGCAGGGGCCACTTATCAACGCCTAGTTAACAAGATTTTTGCCCACTTGATTGGAAAAACCATGGAAGTCTACGTTGATGACATGCTCGTTAAGAGTTTGTTTAAAGACGACCACATCCAGCATCTTAAGGAGGCATTGGAAGTGCTGAGGCACCATAAGATGATGCTAAATCCTGCCAAATGTGCTTTTGGAGTAGGATCAGGAAAGTTCTTGGGTCTCATGGTCTCCAAAAGAGGCATTGAAGCTAACCCCGACAAGATTAAAGCTATCCTCGACATGGAACCACCTCGTTCCGTTAAGGACGTTCAGAGGTTGACTGGAAGAGTTGCAGCCTTGGGAAGGTTTATTTCAAAGTCCGGGGACAAATGCTTATCGTTTTTTAAAGCCCTGAAAAATGTCAAGGATTTTGAGTGGACAGCTGAGAGTCAAGAGGCTTTTGAAGAGCTCAAGAAGTACATGGCTGAGGCCCCGTTGCTGGCCAAACCAAGCCCGGAAGATACTCTTTATCTCTACTTGGCAGCCTCCGATCAAGCTCTCGGTGCTGTCCTTGTAAAGGAAGAACGAAAGGTTCAAAAACCAGTCTACTATGTAAGCAAAATTTTGCATGGGGCAGAATTGAACTATTCTGTTATTGAGAAGTTTGCTTTGGCACTAATCACGGCCTCAAGGAAGCTACGCCCTTACTTTCAGGCGCACAAAATTGAAGTCCCGACGGACCAACCCTTGAGAAGCATTCTACATAGTCCAAAGGCCAGTGGAAGGCTAATTAAATGGGCAGTTGAGCTAGGAGAGTTCGACATCAAATATAAGCCTCGAACAACCATTAAGGCTCAGGCATTGGCTGACTTCGTGGTTGAATGTACCATTGTCAACCAAGAAGTCGGGGGGCAAGAGGTAGTACCCCATGAGGCACTTGAAGTTGAAAATAAGGATGAAGAGCTTGATCTGAAAGAACGTTGGATACTCTATTTTGATGGAGCATCAAAAACAAAGTCAAGTGGTGCAGGCTTAGTTTTGCAAAGCCCCGATGGGTTTACAATTGAGTACGCTTTGAAGTTGGACTTCCCTACGACCAATAATGAAGCTGAGTATGAGGCCTTGATAGCTGGTTTAGGCTTGGCTAGAATTCTGAGGGTCAAGAACCTAAAGGTATGTGGAGATTCAAGGTTGGTTGTCTCGCAAGTTAATGGTGAGTTTGAAACCAGGGATGAAACTATGGCTAAATATCGAAGGGTTGTGAAAGCTGTTATGACTCAATTTGACGAGTGCTATGTGCAACACATCCCCAGAGAGGAGAATGTGAAGGCTGATGCCTTGTCCAAGTTTGCTTCTTCTGAAATTGAGAATTACTCGGGAAGTGTTTACTTTCAGGTCTTGAAGGCCCCTACTATTGATTCAAAACTTGTGGCTCCCATTGATATAGGAGGCTGTTGGATGGATCCAATCAAGGCTCACCTTGAAACTGGATGGCTCCCTGATAACACCCAAGAGGCACGCAAGTTGTCTGTGAGAGCATTGAGGTATACTTTGATCGAAGGGCTGCTTTATAAAAGGTCTTTTGTGATCCCCTACCTAAAATGTCTAAGGCCCCAAGAGGCACGAGAAGCACTTGAAGAAGTCCATGGAGGGATTTGTGGACAACACTTGGGGGGCAGAGCCCTTGCTCATGAGATAACCAGGCTAGGCTTTTATTGGCTCGAAATGCTGAACGACGCCAAGGATTTTGTTAAGAAGTGTGATCGTTGTCAGAAACATGCACCAGTGGTTAGGAAACCACCTGAGATGATGACTTCAATCAATTCTCCAATTCCATTTGCTATGTGGGGAATGGACATACTTGGTCCCTTTCCAATGGCTACGGCACAAAGGAAGTTTCTGATAGTGGCGATTGATTACTTCACTAAGTGGATTGAGGCCAAACCCTTGGACAAGATAACCACCAAGCAAGTTACCTAGTTCTTATAGGAGAACATTATGTGCAGATATGGAATCCCACACATCCTTGTTATGGATAATGGGCGTCAGTTCAATATGAAGACTTCAAGTAATATGGTGAAGAGAACGCCATTGAGCTTCGCTTCACCTCAGTTTCCCATCCTCAAGCGAATGGGCAAACAGAGGTTGCAAATCGAATCATCCTAGATGGATTAAAGAAGAGGGTCAAACACTCTAGAAACACTTGGGTGGACGAGTTGATACCCATGCTATGGGCCTATCCCACTACATGCAAAGTCACCACTGGAGCCACCCCATTCATGTTGGCTCACAGAGCTGAAATTATAGTACCCCTCGAGACCTCTCACGTGTCTCCCAGGGTCGAGGCCTTTGAGCCGGAATCAAATGAAGAAGGCATGATGCTTTCTCTCGACTTGATTGATGAAGTCAGAGATGAAACTAACGCCCAGAATACCGAGCATCAGAAATGTGTCTCTTTCCATTACAACCTAAAGGTTAAGGAGAGGTTTTTTGAACAAGGGGACTTGGTCCTCAGGAAGATCAGAGCACCCGAACTTGGACAAAGATGAAAGTAAGCCTCTGACTGGGAAAGGCTGTACAAAGTCAAGAAGACAGTTGGGCATGGATCCTATAAATTGGAAACCTTAAATAAGAAGGAGGTGTCTCACACTTGGCATGCTTTAAACCTCAAGACTTATTATGCTTAGACATCCTAGTAGGATGCAGCTTAATACTTATTTGGAAAAGTAGAAATAAAGTTCGATGAAACCATTCCAAGGCTTGTTGCCCCAAGAGGAAAAGTAGTACTCTAGGTAAGGGTCAAACCCATTTTAAGCATGTTTGCTTTCTTGTCTCATGTTTTGACAGTTATATATACGTGCCAAGCACCCGATGAGTGCAAGTACGGAAAACAAAAGAACTGGAGATACAACGAGCAAAGTGCATTGATAAAAGATCCCAAGCGATCAAAATGTCAAGATACAACGACCAAGTGGTAATACTAATCGAGGATCGAGATGTTAATCTTAAAATTGACAAACAAGTTTAGCATCTTGAAATGGGACTTAAAGAAATAGTCTGAGATTGTGAATCCTAGGTCTAGGATTGAGAAATCATGCACCCTGAAAATTAGAACACAAAAGGTGAGTTTCGAAGGCCAACTAAATGAACATCTTGAATTTTAAACCAAGAATCAAGAATGAAAAACCTGGTTTGGATCTTGAATCCTATACTAAGGGATCAATATGCAAGGTTGAGTCTCGGGGGGGGGGGGGAATAAGCCAAAGAGGCTGTCTAAATTACATTCTAGGTCTTCAACAACCTGGAACTGGAACCAAGTGTCAATTTTGAATTCAAAAGTATGGATCAAGAAATTGAGAATCAAATTTAAATTCATGATTAAGGATCCAAGAATAAGGAAGTTAATGTGATGACCTTGATGGGAAACACACCCTTGGATACAAACAAGTGCCTTGTTTACAACCAAGAGGTCAAGAAAACCAAGGCTTTCACCAAGCTGAATTTTTTTCAAAACATTATAGGACCACGGCCGACCAGGGGTGGTCGACCAAACCCTTAGGAAGGCCTTAGGCCGACTAGGGGTGGCCTACCACGCCCTCGGGGAGGCCTTAGGCTGACCAGAGGTGGCCGACCACGCCCTCAAACAGGCTCTAGACCGACTAGTGGTGGCAAACTATCCTTGATCAGAAACCACCCCTTGTTTCCAAACAAGAGAACAAGGATTGAAGGTGAGAGACCACTTAAACCTTGATTCCAAGTCACCGAGTACAAGGCACAAGCCTTGATTTGAAACAAGCCCTAGGTACTTTGAAACCAAAGATGGGAGTCCATCATACATCCTTGAATGGAAACAAGGATGAGCTTGGAATAGTGCTTACATCCTTGAAAACAAAAATGAGAAAAAGGGAGAATTCACATCCTTGAATAAGGACAAAGAATAATTTTGAGGTAGTAATTACGTCCTTGAATGAAAATAAGGATGACCTCAAGGTAATGGATCCTGGTTGGAAGACACCAGATCAAGTTGAGACCTCGAATTCAAGGTCCTTGAATGAAATCATGCCTTGATGGCCAACGTGGAAGTGAAAACTAATTAAAAATGTGACTTGAACTTTAGATTTATGATCAAGAGTCGAGGATCAAGAACCAAGTTGAAATCAGTCGTCTCGGACCAAAAAACCATGTTTAAATCTTGGTTTCATGCTTGGTTGGTTGAAATCACTCACGATGGTTGAAATCACGCCAAACAAAAATTTAGTGGTTATCACGAATGAAACCACTCTTTTATCTAAGAAAGCCAAAATGGCCAATATATTTTCAAACACCAACCAAAAACCATGTTTAAATCTTGGTTTCATGCTTGTTTGGTTGAAATCACGCACGATGGTTGAAATCGCGCCCAACAACCAAAAAATAGAGTGGTTGGAAACAATAACCTTGTTTTCAAACAAACAATCCAAGATTCAAGCAACATTCCACTTAGTTGAATTGCTTTAAAAAAAAAATAAAAAATTCCGGCCGACCAGGCACGGCCGACCAGGACCACGGGCGACCAGGATCTGGACCAGCCAAAAAAAAAAAAAAAAAAAAAAATTCCGGCCGACCAGGCACGGACGACCAGGACCACGGCCGACCAGGACCTGGACCAGCCAAAAAAAAAAATCGTTGGCCGACAAGGACCAGCCGACCAGGGCTGGCCGGCTTGGCACCCCTGGGGGCCTCCGACTGGACCAAAAGTTTAGTGTCGTTTAACACCGTTAACGTTGTTTAACGTCGTTTAGCGTCGTTTAACGCCATTTAGCACCGTTTAGTGCCGTTTAACACCATTTTAGTGTCGTTTAGCGTCGTTTAACACCGTTTAACGTTGTTTAACGTCGTTTAATGTCGTTTAGCACCGTTTAGCATCGTTTAACACCGTTTAGTGCCGTTTAACACCATTTTAGTGTCGTTTAGCGTCGTTTAAACACCGTTTAACGTTGTTTAATGCCGTTTAGCACCGTTTAGCGTCATTTAACGTCGTTTAGCACCGTTTAGTGCCGTTTAACACCGATTAACGCCGTTTGGCACCGTTTAGCACCGTTTAGTGCCGTTTAACACCATTTTAGTGTCGTTTAGCGTCGTTTAAACACCGTTTAACGTTGTTTAACGTCGTTTAATGCCATTTAGCACCGTTTAGCGTCATTTAACGCCGTTTGGCACCGTTTAGTGCCGTTTAACACCGATTAACGCCGTTTGGCACTGTTTAGCGTCGTTTAATGCCGTTTAACACTGTTTAACGTCATTTAAACGCCGTTTAACGTCGTTTAGCATCGTTTGGCGCCATTTAGGGCTCGTTGCCCACCTGACATAACCCGTTTAGGGCAATATTTAGTGATCGTTCTTCGGAGTTAGCCAAATTTTGGCAAAACTCAAACTTTCACTAACAAAAATTGGCTATACTTGATAACTTAGTTATCAGGTATTCTCAGCCAATAGAAATGAAGCCTCGAATAAGGCCTGATCGTAGTGAACGTGTAGGTCGCTCCACACTTCACGCTAAAAAATGATACTTGTGAAACACTAGTGTATCTTAAGCCGCAAAAGGCCATACCCAAGGGGGGCCATTGAAAATTAGTCAACTTAACTTCAAGAAAACATGATCAGTTTTCTCGAAGTTAGGGGGGCAAATGATATGGGTTAAAATAAAGCCCTAAGGACCCATTTAATGATGCATTAAATGTACGAGGCCCATTAATGGTCCAAATACGAGGCCCATTAATGAGGCCTGGAACCATGACTATAATGATAAATTCGTAGTCAACAATTGGGCCAAGGTCCAACCCTTGTTTTAAACCACTAAGGCATGGGCTTGCATATGCAGTCCAGTGGTTGGAAACCACTAGGAAGCTTCCAATACAACGTCCAACATGGAAACCAACTCCAACATGGAAACTAATTCTGATAAAAGTTATCCACGATTCAAAGGCGGTTACTTGGCCACCAAGTAACCTAATTCTACCACGATTTTAGGGCTCCAGACGCCTATATAAAGGGCCTAACCCCTCAACATTAGAACTACGTTTTCTTGGCTTGATTCTCAATTACATTAATTAAGATACATAGGCATCTTGTGAGGACCTGTGTAGTCACGAAACACGAGAGCAGCCATTAAGACACGATTGTCCACTACCTTACATTAAATACCCGCCGTCAATATCTAAACCTACTTTTCGTTCTACAACATTTGGCGCCGTCTGTGGGAAGCTTACAACAACCATGGCTATAACACGAAGAACAGCAACCACTACTGGATCAACTGTCACCACCACTGTTTCGATCACCACGGAACCAGGGTCGTTACCCCTCACCACAGAGATGGTTTCTCAACCACTAGGGTCGTTACCCTTCACCACAGAGATGGTTTCTCAACCACTAGGGACGTTGCCCATCACCACAAAGGTAGTTTCTCAACCATAAGGGACGAATCCCCAAGCTTCCATACCTCAGAACGAGACGAACCCTCTTCAGATGGTTGTCTCGCCGCTCGATCACAACCTCCCCCATGGAGTACAGATCTCCACAACCGTGCTCCCTATGAGCACCAATCCTGCTTACGGGCTACCTAACTATCCCCCTGAAACAGGAGGAAGTGGCCATGCCCCCATAATCCATGAGCCATACGAACCACCCTATATTCGAGGACTGGGACCTGTCCATCAACAAGGGTACTTGGATTATTCCGGGCCTTATTAGCTTTACTTGAATTTTTGAAATGAGGACATTGTGTAATATTTATTTTTTATAAAAATTATTTAACACATTCAAACCAACCTAACCCGGCGCAAACTTAAGGATGATAAGTATGGTTGGGCAATGAATTAATTTTTTGTGAGTTGGATTAAAAAAATTCAAACTTATTTAATTAGATTGGCTTGCAAAAATGCTTCCAACCCCCCGACAACCTAACCCATCAACACCCCTAACTATGATTACCATTTTTTACAGTCCCTTATATAATTCTAAAATATAAAAGTTACGTATAATATGTTACTTATTTTAGATCAAATTTTGATTATAGATTTATCAATACTTGAATAATTCGTATAAAGCTAATAAATGACATAGTATTGTATAAAAATATAAATTGTATAAAAATTAACATTTAATCAAAAAAATTAAGGGTGAAATAACAAAATTTGTAAAGAAATACATAATTATATATTAAAACTACGAAAACTTAAAAAAAATGGAGCTATATAAATAATATAAACTAACATTTTTTTATTAAAAAATTGAATAAGCATGTTGTATAAATAATATAAAATAACATATTATTTACTCAAAAGTTGAAATAATAAAATATAATATGATGAGCGAATATACTTTATCTAATAATAATTTTAAAATAAATTGAAAACTCAATGTAGGATAGTCGATTATGACATGAAACTGTTACGAGAAGGCCAACATTTCGATTCTTGATGTTTACACACAAATTTGACATTTTCTATCTTCAATAATAAAGGGGTGGCATGTTTGTAATTTTAAAAATACAAGGGTAAAGTTGTAATTTCATGATCACTTTTTGGGTTCTTTTTGCCTCTAATGATCTTTTAAAATTGGTTATGTATGTAAAATTATAAATTTAGATTGTCTTGCTCTTTTTTTCCATATATATATATATATTCGTATTTATATAATTTTAAATTCAACTATCTTTTTTAAGTCTAGTATTCATTACACACATTATCTAATAGCCTAATTTAGAAATTAAGTAAATTGAAACATATTTTATATTATGATGTAGAATTATTTTTTAACTCAACTTTAAATTTATATATCTAAAAATTATATGATGCAATTATATCCACACGTAAATTAAATATTTATCTTTCTTAAAATATTATCCTATTATTATCCAATAATCTAATATATACATAGAGACGAATTTTAACAAATTCATATTTTCCCAATTTGAATTTGGTTACATTTATGAATAATTTAGAATTTCTTTTTTATAAGAAATTGTTTGATATAATTGCTGATGTTTGTTTATCAGTGTTTATAGTACCAGGAAACTATTAGAGTTTAGCTGGAGAACCAGTCAGAGTTTGTTAAAGTCTGATGGTCAGAGTTTGCTTAGCTGTCGGTGCAAAGACAATGAAGATTCTAGAAGCGATATTCTTTGAAGATGGAAAGAAGCAAAGAGATATCAAGATGGCTAAGGAAACGGAACAGAAGACAGAAGCAATTCTTAATTGATTCTGATTGTATAGATAATTTATAGGAATATCAATTAATGATTGTATGTAGCTATGTACTATATAAACACAGATAGGTTAACCCTAAAAGGGATGTGAATACGTGAATTATTATTCTCGTAACCTAGCAGCTCTCTGTGATATTTTACATCACTGAGAGAGGAGTTTTTAATTCCATTCAGTTTATTGTTCATAAACAGTGTTCTTATTGTTATTCTCATACATATACTTGATTATATATTGTGTATTCGGCCTAACAATTGGTATCAGAGCTAAGGCTGTTTAATATATACAGTTTATTGATCCAAACACAAGAATAATCATGGCTGAAAATACCCAGGCATGTACTAATGTTCAGAAGGTTCAACCAACTTCTGTAAGTCGATATGAGACTATCAGGGTTCCAATTCTAAGACCAGTGGAATATCCTATATGGAAGGTAAAGATGACCATGTTTCTAGAAGCCACAAATCCAGAATACCTTGATAGAATCTATGATGGTCCTCATATGCCAACAAAACTGTCACCAGTTGTTGCTGGTCAAGAACAAAAGAGCGTTCCAAAAGAGAAGAAAGATTTGACTCCTGAAGACATCTCATCAATTGCAAAGGATGCAAAAGTTAGACATCTTCTCCATAGTGCCCTAGATAATGTCATGTCTAACAGAGTTATTGGCTGCAAAACTGCCAAAGAAATTTGGGATGCTTTAGAAGTCAGGTGTCAAGGAACAAGTGCTATAAAGAAGAACAGGAAGACTATTCTTACACAGGAGTATGAACACTTTGACTCTAGACCTGATGAAACTTTGACTGAGACATATGACAGATTTTGTAAACTGTTGAATGATTTATCTCTTGTTGATAAAGAATATGAACTTGAAGAGTCAAATCTCAAGTTTCTTCTATCTCTACCTGAAAGATGGGATTTAAAGGCGACAACAATAAGAGATAATTATGATCTTGCAGAAACAGATCTTGATGAAATTTATGGGTTGCTTAAAACTCATGAACTTGAGATAGAACAAAGAAACAAAAAATCTGGAAAGAAGACAAAATCTGTTGCTCTCAAAGTTGAAGAAAAACCTCTTAAGAAAGAGACATCAAAGAAGAAAGCTAAAGGAAAGGCTTTGGTCATAAACTCTAAAAGTGAGTCATCAAACTCTGATGATGACTCAAACACTGATGAATCATCTGAAACCGAGGATGATGAAGAAAAGATGATGTTAAAGGCTTTCAAGAAGATGGGTTTCACGAACTTCAAGAAAGGAAAAAGATTCTCTAGGAGAGATTCAAACTCTGACAAGAAAAATTTCAGAAAGTCTGAAAGAAGGGATATCAAATCTGGGAAGAAAGACAAGTCTGAGATCCAGTGCTACAAGTGTAAAGAGATGGGTCACTATGCTCCAGAGTGCAAGAAAGGAAAATCTGAAAAAGCACTCATCACTAAAGGAAAAGACTGGGCAGACACTTCAGATTCAGATGAGGATGTCAACTATGCTCTAATGGCAACTGTCAAAGAGGAATCTGAATCATCTGAAAATAAGGTACCCCTAACAACTTATGCTTATGATACTGATAATATATCTGAATTGAGAATTTATCTTAAAAGCATACATGTTAGCTATAGGGATCAGACTTTAGAAAATGAGAGAATTAAAAATGAGAATCAAAAGCTTAAAGATAGAAATAAATTTCTTGAAGATGAACTTGTCAACATGCAACAAGTTCAAAAGGAAAGAGATGATGCTGTTTATGTTGAACATGAGTTGCTTAAGAAATTTAGGCAACTAGAATCTGATTTGGAAAAAGAAAGAAAGGTAATTAAAACCTGGACAAACTCTGGTAAGGATACACATCAGGTATTTCAAACAGATACAGTTGGGTTAGGTTACTGTGAGAAAGATGAACTTAGGTTTAAAGATAAGGTTAAAGTTAGAATACAACTTCTACCTATGAAATTTGTTCCTGAATCCAGTAAGCTAAACTCTGTACTTGAAAAAGAAACTGTTAAGGATAAACCAGTAAAAACTTGTGTTAAACAGGTTAATGTTGGTTCAATGACAGAAAACCAATTCAAGTATAAACTCAAAGAGGTAAAGTCTGTTGAAAAACAAAAAGTGTCCAGGAAGAATAGAAATGGAAAAGTAGGCATTAATAAAAGCAATAATCATTTGCCTATTTCTGATGCTCCTAGAAAAACTTGTCATAATTGTGGTAGTACTAACCATCTTGAAAGTTACTGCACGAAAAACAAAGACATTAATTCTTTACCCTCCAAGTCTGGAGTTAAGAAGGATTATGTTAGGGTTAGACCACAGACTTTATGCACTCACTGTGGGAGTACTTGGCATTCTATTTATACTTGTAAGAATTATCATGCCATTTATCACAACTATTATGAGTTGAAGCCAAATTTGAAATGGGTTAAAGTTGATTCTGCAAGTGTAAACTCTGATACTGTTAGCTTAAACTCTGTCGATAAGTATTCCGCTGCAAAAGCTAACAATGTTAAGAAAGCCAAAGGATCCAAGCAAGTCTGGATCCTTAGATCTAACTCTTTGTAAATGTTTGTGATTGGAGGGCATAAGGGAAAGCACCCTAGTCTTGGACAGTGGATGTTCAGGACACATGACTGGAAATAAAGCCCTGCTATCAGATTATGAGGAGAAGGCTGGCCCAAAAGTTTCCTATGGAGATGGCAACATAGGACGTACTATGGGATATGGCAATATCAATCTTGGAAGTGTCATCATCACAAATGTAGCTCTAGTCCCAGGACTCAAGCATGACTTGCTATCTGTGAGTCAAATCTGTGACAGAGGTTACCATGTAGATTTTCAACCTGAATACTGTGAGGTTATCAGTAAATCTACAGGGAAAGTTGTTCTAGTTGGACACAGACGGAATAATATCTATGAAGCGAGTTTGGTAACAAACTCTGAAGGAAAAGCTATGCGTCTGTCTGCAAAAATGTCTAATGAAGAGAGTTGGAAATGGCATAAGAAGCTCTCTCACCTAAACTTGAACAACATCAATGAGCTAATTCGAAAAGATCTTGTAAGGGGACTTCCAAAGTCAATACTCAGCTTAGATGGTCTGTGTGATTCTTGTCAAAAGGCCAAGCAAAGGAAGTCATCTTTCAAGAGTAAATCTGAATCTTCAGTTGTGGATCCTTATCATCTTCTTCATGTTGATCTATTTGGTCCAGTAAAAGTAATGTCTCTAGGCAGAAAGAAATATGCTCTAGTCATTGTTGATGAGTATACTAGATACACTTGGGTGTACTTTCTAGCAAAGAAGGATGAAACTGCCTTAATACTGATGGAACATGTAAAGCTGCTGGACAAAGGATCACAGTTTAAAGTGAGAATTATCAGGAGTGATAATGGTACTGAATTCAGAAATGCAACAATGGAAGAATTTTGCAAAGAAAGGGGAGTGAAGCAAGAATTTTCTGCACCAGGGACTCCACAGCAGAATGGAGTGGTTGAAAGAAAGAACAGAACTTTAATCGAAGCTGCCAGAACAATGCTTGATGAAGCAAAATTGCCAACTTATTTCTGGGCAGAAGCTGTTCAAACTGCTTGTTTTACTCAAAATGCTACACTGATCAACAGGCATGGGAAAACACCATATGAGATGGTGAAGAATAAGAAACCAAACCTGAAATATTTTCATATTTTTGGGTGCAAATGCTTTGTGTTGAAAACTCATCCTGAACAATTGACCAAGTTTGACTTAAAAGCTGATGAAGGAATTTTTGTTGGATACCCGCTATCAACTAAAGCATTCAGAGTTTATAATCCGAGAACTAAAGTGATCATGGAATCTATACATGTGTCATTTGATGACAAGAAAATAACTGGAATAGAAGATGCAGAATATCATGATCAACTTCGCTTTGAAAATGAAGATCTAAACTCTGATCACGTAAACTCTGATGAAGCCAATCCAACAAACTCTAATGAAGCATACTCTGATCCTCTACTGGTAAACATTGAGGAAATTTCTCAGACAGAAGAAAATAGAGAACCAGTTGAGGGGGAGCATGAAGATACTTCAGCAACATCTCAAAATGATGACTCACATTCAGAAAGTGAGTCAGCTGAAGAAACTAACCCAAACTCTGAAAGTTCAAACTCTGAGCAGTCCAATTCAAGGGGAGCCTCAGAGAATACAGATGGTCAACAAGAAAATCAGGAAAGCATGGATCAAGGGGGAGAATCCAATAATGATGAAAAAAGCCACTTACCTTCAGCAAGAAAGTGGACTCAGGCTCATACACCTGATCTGATAATTGGAGATCCAGATGCAAGTGTGAAAACAAGAAGTGCCACAGCAAATGAATGTTTGTTTCATGCATTCATATCTCAAACAGAGCCTAAGAAAGTGGATGAAGCTCTTCAAGATGCTAACTGGATAACAGCAATGCAGGAAGAATTGAATGAGTTTGAAAGAAATGAAGTATGGACACTTGTACCAAGACCCAAGAACAGGTCTGTTGTTGGTACAAAGTGGGTTTTCAGAAACAAGACTGACAGTGAGGGAGTAATTACAAGGAATAAAGCTAGACTTGTGGCAAAAGGGTATTCACAACAGGAAGGAATTGACTATGATGAAACCTTTGCTCCAGTTGCAAGATTGGAAGCCATAAGGGATTTTCTAGCATATGCTACTCACAAGAAGTTTGAAGTCTTTCAGATGTATGTGAAAAGTGCTTTTCTCAATGGGAAACTTGAAGAAGAGGTGTTTGTTGAACAACCACCATGGTTTGTGGACCCCAAATATCCAGATTATGTCTACAGGCTTGACAAAGCATTATATGGACTAAAGCAGGCACCTAGAGCATGGTTTGAAACTCTAGCTCAATTTCTTTTAGAAAGTGGGTTCACTAGAGGTACAATTGATAAAACCTTGTTCTATTTCAACACTGGTAATGATTTGCTTTTAGTTCAAATCTATGTGGATGACATAATTTTTGGGTCTACTAATGACAAACTCTGTAAGAAATTTGACAAGCTTATGCAGTCCAGGTACCAAATGAGCATGATGGGAGAGCTTAGTTATTTTCTAGGCTTGCAGGTAAAGCAAACAGATGATGGGATTTTTACCAATCAAGCAAAATATACCAGAAATCTTCTTAAGAAATTTGGTATGCTTGATAGTTCATGTTAGATATAATTGCTGATGTTTGTTTATCAGTGTTTAAATTACCAGGAAACTATCAGAGTTTAGCTGGAGGACTTATCAGAGTTTAGTTGGAAGCCAGTCAGAGTTTGTTAAAGTCTGATGGTCAGAGTTTGCTTAGCTGTCAGTGCAAAGATAATGAAGATTCTAGAAGCGATATTCTTTGAAGATGGAAAGAAGCAAAGAGATATCGAGATGGCTACGGAAACGGAACAGAAGACAGAAGCAATTCTTAATTGATTCTGATTGTATAGCTAATTTATAGGAATATCAATTAATGATTGTATGTAGCTGTGTACTATATAAACACAGATAGGTTAACCCTAAAAGGAATGCGAATACGTGAATTATCATTCTTGTAACCTAGCAGCTCTCTGTGATATTTTACATCACTGAGAGAGAAGTTTTTAATTCCATTTAGTTTATTATTCATAAACAGTGTTCTTATTGTTATTCTCATACGTATATTTGATTATATATTGTGTATTCGGCGTAACAATTGGTATCAGAGCTTAGGCTGTTTAATATATACAGTTTATTGATCCAAACACAAGTATAATCATGGATGAAAACTCCCAGGCAGGTTCTAATGCAGGTTCTAATGCTCAAAAGGTTCAACCAACTTCTGTTAGTCGATATGAGTCAATCAGGGTTCCAATTCTCAAACCAGTGGAATATCCAATATGGAAGGTTAAGATGACCATGTTTCTAGAAGCCACAGATCCAGAATATCTTGATAGAATCAATGATGGTCCTCATATGCCAACAAAAGTGTCTCCTGTTGTTGCTGGTCAAGAACAAAAGACTGTTCCAAAAGAGAAGAAAGATTTGACTCCTGAAGACATCTCATCAATTGCAATGGATGCAAAAGTTAGACATCTTCTCCATAGTGCTCTAGATAATGTTATGTCTAACAGAGTTATTGGCTGCAAAACTGCCAAAGAAATCTGGGATGCTTTAGAACTCAGGTGTCAAGGAACAAGTGCTATAAAGAAGAACAGGAAGACAATTCTTACACAGGAGTATGAACACTTTGACTCAAGATCTGATGAAACTTTGACTGATACATATGACAGATTCTGTAAAATGTTGAATGATTTGTCTCTAGTTGATAAAGAATATGATCTTGAAGAGTCAAATCTAAAGTTTCTACTATCTCTACCTGAAAGATGGGATTTAAAGGCGACAACAATAAGAGATAATTATGATCTTGCAGAAACAGATCTTGATGAAATTTATGGGTTGCTTAAAACTCATGAACTTGAGATAGAACAAAGAAACAAAAGATCTGGAAAGAAGACAAAATCTGTTGCTCTCAAAGTTGAAGAAAAACTTCTTAAGAAAGAGACATCAAAGAAGAAAGCTAAAGGAAAGGCTTTGGTCATAAACTCTGGAAGTGAGTCATCAAACTCTGATGATGACTCAAACAATGATGAATCATCTGAAACCGAGGATGATGAAGAAAAGATGATGCAAATGGCTGCTTTGATGGTGAAGACTTTCAAGAAGATGGGTTTCACGAACTTCAAGAAAGGAAAAAGATTCTCTAGGAGAGATTCAAACTCTGAAAGGAAGAATTTCAGAAAGTCTGAAAGAAGGGATATCAAATCTGGGAAGAAAGACAAGTCTGAGATCCAGTGCTACAAGTGTAAAGAGATGGGTCACTATGCTCCAGAGTGTAAGAAAGGAAAATCTGAAAAAGCACTCATCACTAAAGGAAAAGACTGGGCAGACACTTCAGATTCAGATGAGGATGTCAACTATGCTCTCATGGCAACTGTCAAAGATGAATCTGACTCATCTGAAAATAAGGTACCCCTAACAACTTATGCTTACGATACTGATAATATATCTGAATTGAGAATTTATCTTAAAAGCATACATGTTAGTTATTGAGATTAGACTTTAGAGAATGAAAGAATTAAATCTGAGAATCTTAAGCTTAAAGAGAGAAATAAATTTCTTGAAGAAGGGCTTGTTAACATGCAACAAATTCAAAAGGAAAGAGATGATGCTGTTTATGTTGAACAGGAGTTGCTTAAGAAATTTAGGGAACTAGAATCTGATTTGGAAAAAGAGAGGAAGGTAATTAAAACCTGGACAATTTCTGGAAAAGACATAGATCAAGTTTTTCAAACAGATACAATTGGGTTAGGTTACTGTGAGGAAGATGAACTTAGGTTTAAAGATAAATTTAAAGTTAAAACACAACTTAAACCTATGAAATTTGTTCCTGAATCCAGTAAGCAAAACTCTTTACTTGAAAAAGAAGCTGTTAAGAAAGAATCAGTAAAAACTTGTGTTAAACAGGTGAATGTTGGTTTAATGACAGAGAAACAATTCAAGTATAAGCTCAAAGAGGTAAAGTCTGTTGAAAAACAGAAAGTGTCCAGGAAGAACATAAATGGAAAAGTAGGCATTAACAAAAGCAATAATCATTTGACTATAACTGATGCTCCTAGGAAAACATGTCATAATTGTAGTAGTACTAACCATCTTGCAAATTTCTGCAGGAAGAACAAAGACATTAATTCTTTACCCTCCAAGTCTGGAGTTAAGAATGATTATGTTAGGGTTTGACCACAGACTTTATGCACTCACTGTGGGAGTACTTGGCATTCAATTTATACTTGCAAGAATTATCATGCTATTTATCATAATTATTATGAGTTGAAGCCTAATTTGAAATGGGTTAAAGTTGATTCTGCAAGTGTAAACTCTGATACAGTTAGCTTAAACTCTGTTGATAAGAATTCCGCTGCAAAAGCTAACTATATTAAGAAAGCCAAAGGATCCAAGCAAGTATGGATCCTTAAATCTAACTCTTTGTAATTGTTTGTGATTGCAGGGCATAAGGGAAAGTACCCTAGTCTTGGACAGTGGATGTTCAGGACACATGACTGGAAATAAAGCCCTGCTATCAGACTATGAGGAGAAGGCTGGCCCAAAAGTTTCCTATGGAGATGGCAACATAGGACGTACTATGGGATATGGCAATATCAATCTTGGAAGTGTCATCATCACAAATGTAGCTCTAGTCCCAGGACTCAAGCATGACTTGCTATCTGTGAGTCAAATATGTGACAGAGGTTTTCATGTAGATTTTCAACCTGAATACTGTGAGGTTGTTAGCAAATCTACAGGGAAAGTTGTTCTAGTTGGACACAGACGTAACAACATCTATGAAGCAAGTTTGGTAACAAACTCTGAAGGAAAAGCTGTGTGTCTGTCTGCAAAAAGTCTAATGAAGAGAGTTGAAAATGGCATAAGAAACTTTCTCATTTAAACTTGAACAACATCAATGAACTAATTCGAAAAGATCTTGTAAGGGGACTTCCAAAGTCAATACTCAGCTTGGATGGTCTGTGTGATTCTTGTCAAAAGGCCAAGCAAAGGAAGTCATCTTTCAAGAGAAATTCTGAATCTTCAGTTGTGGATCCCTATCATCTTCTACATGTTGATCTATTTGGTCCAGTGAATGTAATGTCACTTGGCAGAAAGAAATATGCTCTAGTCATTGTTGATGAGTACACTAGGTATACCTGGGTGTATTTCTTAGCAAAGAAGGATGAAACTGCCTTAACTCTGATGGATCATGTAAAGTTACTGGATAAAGGATCACAGTATAAAGTGAAAATTATAAGGAGTGATAATGGTACTGAATTCAGAAATGTAACAATGGAAGAATTTTGCAAAGAAAGAGGAGTGAAACAAGAATTTTCTGCACCAGGGACTCCACAGCAAAATGGTGTAGTTGAAAGAAAGAACAGAACCTTAATAGAAGCTGCCAGAACAATGCTTGATGAAGAAAAATTGCCAACTTATTTCTGGGCAGAAGCTGTTCAAACTGCTTGTTTTACTCAAAATGCAACACTGATCAATAGGCATGGGAAAACACCATATGAGATGGTGAAGAAAAAGAAACCAAACCTGAAATATTTTCATATTTTCGGGTGCAAATGCTTTGTGTTGAAAACTCATCCTGAACAGTTGACCAAGGGGAAGGATCTAATAATGATGAAAGAAGCCACTTTCCAACAGCAAGAAGGTGGACACAAGCTCATACACCTGATCTGATAATTGGAGATCCAGATGCAGGTGTGAAAACAAGAAGTGCTACAACAAATGAATGTCTGTTTCATGCATTTCTATCCCAAACTGAGCCTAAGAAAGTGGAAGAAGCTCTTCAAGATGCTAACTGGATAACAACTATGCAGGAAGAGTTAAATGAATTTGAAAGAAATGAAGTATGGACTCTTGTACCAAGACCCAAAAACAGATCTATTGTTGGTACAAAATGTGTTTTCAGAAACAAGACTGACAGTGAGGGAATAATTACAAGGAATAAAGCTAGACTTGTGGCAAAAGGATATTCTCAACAGGAAGGAATTAACTATGATGAAACCTTTGCTCCAGTTGCAAGATTGGAGGCCATAATAATTTTTCTAGCATATGATGCTCACAAAAAGTTCAAAGTTTTTCAGATGGATGTGAAAAGTGCTTTTCTCAATGGGAAACTTGAAGAAGAAGTGTTTGTTGAACAACCACCAGGGTTTGTGGACCCCAAGTATCCAGATTATGTCTACAGGCTTGACAAAGCACTTTATGGACTAAAGCAGGCACCTAGAGCATGGTATGAAACTCTAGCTCAATTTCTTTTAGAAAGTGGGTTCACTAGAGGTACAATTGATAAAACCTTGTTCTATTTCAATACTGGTAATGATTTGCTGTTAGTTCAAATCTATATGGATGACATAATTTTTGGGTCTACTAATGACAAACTCTGTAAGAAATTTGCCAAGCTTATGCAGTCCAGGTACCAAATGAGCATGATGGGAGAGCTTAGTTATTTTCTAGGCTTGCAAGTAAAGCAAACAGATGATGAGATTTTTATCAATCAAACAAAATATACCAGAAATCTTCTCAAGAAATTTGGTATGCTTGATAGTTCATCTGCCACAGCTCCTATGGCAACTACAACAAAGCTAGATAAAGACACAGGAACTTCAGTAGATATGACAATCTACAGAGGCATGATAGGGTCTCTTCTTTATTTGATTGCAAGTAGACCAGACATTATGTATGCAACTTGTCTTTGTGCAAGATTTCAGGCAGATCCCAGAGAGCCTCATCTAACAGCTGTGAAGAGGATTTTCAAATATCTCAAAGGAACCATAACCTTGGGTTTGTGGTATCCTAGAGAATCAGAGTTTAAATTAATTGGTTACTCTGATGCAGACTTTGCAGGCTGTAAGATTGACAGAAAGAGCACAAGTGGAAGCTGTCAATTTTTAGGTGACAGATTAGTTTCTTGGTACAGCAAGAAACAGAAATCAATTTTCACATCCACAGCAGAAGCAGAGTATATTGCTGCTGGTAGCTGTTGTGCACAGATTCTATGGATGAAGAATCAATTGCTGGATTATGGGTTAAGGTACTCTAAAATACCTATTTTCTGTGATAATCAAAGTGCTATTGCTATGACAGGTAACCCAGTACAGCATTCCATGACCAAGCACATCAGCATAAGGTATCACTTTATCAGGGAACATGTGGAGGAAGGAGATATTGAGCTTCATTTTGTGTCTACAGAACAACAGCTTGCAGATATCTTCACCAAGCCTTTGAGTGAAGCTACATTTACAAGACTGGTAAATGAACTAGGAATGGTCTCTGGTTCTGACTAAGAGATACTAGTTAGACTCAAAATTCAATCTTCTATGATATTATGCTCATGTTTTTCTGCATATGTTAACTGTCATTCAAATCATGTTGATAAACTCTGGAAGCATACTCTGATGATAAACTCTGATGTTATACTCTGATTGTGATAATGTCTGAATCATATGGGCCGATGAAGAAAATTGTATGAAGCATGATTCTCAGTAAGTAATCATGAATCTTTCTGAGTTATATAAAATCTGATCTCAAATGTGTGCAGAAATTTTACACAGCATGATACTGTCTCTATATTTATAGCATCTCTTAGTTTATTGATCCTATACACTGAGTCTGTATTAGCTGTTTGCACTTTCTCTCATAAATTAATTGTGTTAACTGATGAAAGTCTAAACTCTGATAATTAGTTGCTAATATTTCACCCTCAAATCAAAAGATGCAAAAATATGCACAAATTCCTTTGAGATCATGTTGTGCCTAGGAAGACCCAGGAACTTATTGTATGAAATAAGGGCTAAATTTTTTGATTTTTGGTGACTAGTGCCAACCACTGATTACTGGAAAAATAATAATAATAAAAAAAAAGGTGGGGGGGGGGGGGTGAAAATAATAAATTTATAGGTACAGAGTTTAGATGATATCAGATTTTGTTTTATACATGAGAGTTTGGGCAACCAGTTCTTACTGATTTAATTTGTGGATTTTATGCACTTTGAGATGCTCTAAATATTTATATTCAGTAAACTCTGCTATTCACACACAATTTCTCATAACTGTGCACTTAGAGAAAAGAGATTATTAAAGAAGGTGGAGAATTGATAAACACTGATGAACTGTGTACTCTACGTCGAGGTAATTTATTTTTAATCTTTAATGATTAAAATAAATAAGTGTGTTTCAGACATTTCATAATTTTTGAGGAACATTATTTTTGAAAATAGAGAGTATGATTGAAAACGGTTTGTATGTGTTTTGAAAATAGAGAAGCGTGTAAATAACAGTAATTATTGCCTATTTTTACTGCGCATGCGTGTTGGAAACTACCGTGATAAGTGTTGTCAGTTAATGCATGCGTGACACCTGTCCCACTCACACATTTTACAAGTAAGCCAGTTGTGTGTCTTAATGATTAAAACTCTTGAGTTTTAATTCATTTTATTTGATATTTAATCTCTATACACACAAACGGTTCCATTATTTACACACTTATTCATTCACAGCACTTGTTACACACACATTTACCCAAACACCTTTTCGGCATCAAGTTTTCGAACAGTTTTCTAAGCAAACTCTGATCTATTCCAAATTGTTTCTAATGGCAACCACAATGTTTCACTCTGTTGGTCTAGAATTCGTTCCTAATAACTATGCAACACCTTTATCTAATGAGAACGCACCGGAGGCGTTTCATCTGTTTCAGAATTTTCTTGCTCAATCTGCAATTGGGCATGCTCTTGTGGAACCAACACAGCTTTCTGGATTGCAAATTAAAGCTTTCTGGGAGACGGGTGTTTATGATGATGGAGGCAAGACTGGAACTCCTTCTATAGTCTTCGAATTTGAAGAACAAGAGTATGTGGTAACTCCTGGTACTGTTCGTACAGCCTTGGGATTTGGAGAATTCACTGCTTATACAATCTCTGGGGGTGATGTTGATCTTCAAAGAATGATGACAGAGATTGGATACAGTGGACCTATAGTAAGGATTGGCCAACTAAAGCGACCATTCTTGAGGAAGGAGTGGAGTTTCTTCTTCGATTGTATTACACGAGCTTTTGGAAAGAAGTGTACCAATTGGGATGCAATTCCAATTGATAGTCTGCAAATCGGGTATTCTCTTCTTTATAATACTAATTACGATTTTTCTAGACTGGTTTTGAGTAATATAGGGGAGAAAATGACAGAGAATAGGGGAGTTGTTTACTTTGCACGTTTTTGTCAACTGCTATTTACTGCTTGTATTCCTGCGGTTGAAATTGCTGCAAATGATGTGATTCCTGCGTTTAAATTGCACAAAAGAATATTCTCTGATTTTATAAACAAGGATGTCAAGAATGGGAACGTTGGTGAGTTGTTACTTACAGCTGTTATTCAACATTTTCTTGAACCACAACCAGAAACTCAACCCCAACAACAACAACCAGAACCACAGCAACCAGAACCCCAGTCCCAATAGGTAAACACTGATATTCAAGCTGCTCCAAGACCAAAGACTGGTGGTAGGACTAAGCACAGAGCTTTCAAGGCTGTTCCTGTTGCTAAATCTCTAAATACTGATGCTGATTTACCAAACTCTGTTGGTACTTCAAGGAGAAAGAAGAGGGCAAACAGACCTGTTTCTGATGCTAATGTGCCTTCTGATGAAAATGAATCTGCTAATGCTAAGAAAAGGAAGCTTGTTGCTGAGTATCTGTTTGGTGGATTGGTTCCTGACTCTACAAATGTTGAAACAGAGGCTATAATTGAAGATCATTCTGAACATGCTAATGTGCCTGAAGCAGCCAGAGAAGACACTAATGATAATGATGCTGTTAATGATGATTTTCTTGAACCCATCTTGGAAATGGATATTGAAGATGAAGTTGAAGCATATCCTACTGCAACTTTTGAGGAGTTGGGCAGTGTTGGTGATACTGAGGATGTGGCAGCCGATCAACCAACAGTGGTTATGGATGAGTCTTTGGCTACTCATACAGAGATTCTCTCTGTCAATCACCTAGTTATTGAAAAAGGTGAAGAAGTTGATCAGACAGTAAAGGCTGTGACTGCAGAGACTGTTCTAGAGGCTACTGCTGAAAATGATCTTGAAGCCACTGCAGAGCCTACTGCTGAAAAGATGACAGAGAATGTTGTTGAGAATGAGCAATTAAACTCTGAACACATTGCTCATGATGATTTTGTTGGTGAGGATAGTGCAGACTCTGATGATACAAAGTCTGATGACAAGGCTGACTCTTCTGCTTCTCAAAGGATTTCTACTCAACACAATCTGAAAGTGACTGATATTGGAGGTTCTACTCAACGTGATACTGAAGCACATTTTCAGGACATGTATTATGCAAATTGGTCAAATCATGATTGTATCTTCACTTCACAAAGGGCAGCTGATTTTGTGAAAAAGTCTGCTTCTACTATTGTTAATCCTGAGCTTCTTGCAAATTTTCAAGCTACAATTGTTCAATTGAAATCTCTTCACAATCTTTTGATGAAACTCAGAAAGAAGTTACTGGGTTGAGGAATGATGTGACTGCAAGGGAGCTAACTTTGAAGCATGAGAAAATTTCCTTATCAAGAGAACAAGATGCCATGAAGACCAGATTAAGTAAGATTGAAGAGAATCAGACTGTGATGTCTGCAAAGATTGATTCTATTGCTGCTTCTTTAGAGTTTCTCACTTCAGTATTGCTTCCAGATGATGTCAAAAAGGGGGAGAGAGTTTCTAAGGACAAATGCAAGAGAACTCAAACTCTGAGACAGAGGGATGATGCAATTGATGGTGGAAGCAAGGAAGCTGAGAAAAGGTCAAAAATTATTCAAGAGTAAGGGAGACTTAGGTCAAACTCTGCTAGAAATATGACAAAATCTGGAAGAGCAAACACTGAAGCTCAATCTACTTCAAAAGCTAAAAGTCTATTGGTTTCTTCTCAACCAACTACAGATGAAGAGATTGCAGCTCAGCTGTTTTTAGAAGAGCATGATGGTGAAGCTACAGTTGAGGATATGGAAGCTGAAATGAAGATGCTATCTGAAGAGCATAGAAAGAAAATTGCTTCTGGTAGATACAAGAAGAAAGCTGTAAAAGCTCCAAGGAAGAAAGAACTGGGTATCTCTATCAAGGAAAATTCTCAACAGAGTATACAATACTCAAGAAGGCCAACAGATACTCTCTCTGGTAAGGGCAAAGGAAAGTTGATAGAAGATACAGTGACCAAGAAAAACTATTCAACCTCTAACATTGCTCAAGTTGAATCTGTTCTAAATCAATCAACCTCTGACAAGGCTCAAGTTGATAAGTCAATGGAAATTGTTGCAACCTCTGACACTGCTCAAGTTGTACAAACTCAGTTGTTGTCTACACAACTTCAAAGTACTTTTTCAAGACCTGTATTACCTGAAACTCCGAGTCAAGGAACTGTAAACATTCTACAAAGCAGAACTGTGTTGGGAAAAGAATCCTATGATAGATCTGGCTTGGGTTCACACAGAGAGAAAAGAGTGAATAACAGTCCTATAGATCATACTTCACTAGCAGAACCAGGCATTGGGGTAACTCAAGAAAAGCTTGACAAACTGGAGTCAGTTCAAATGATCTACCACAGAGGTTTGAAGAAGGATTTTCTCTTATACTTCATGGCTGATGGAAGAGTTTATCGAGTTGGAGAATCTGACATACATCTGAAGTTATGGGAAGAACTTGAGTATGTGTTATATCTACTCAAAGTTAAAAACTTTAGTACTCAGAAAGAAGCTGAAGTCTTGAGAAGCAAAATGATGAAATCCAAAGTTCTGAGTGGAGCAACAATAGCAAGTGCTTATGTTCCTAAGTACAGAGACTGCCATGGAAATCTGGTGGAAATGAAGAGGAACAGTGCTAGATTCAGAACAACACTTGGTATTAAAGTTTTGGAATTCAACCTGGAATCAGAAAAGTCTTACTTTATCAGGCTAGGGAATGAGATGAGGAGGAATAGCATCTATTCTCTGAGAGCTGCCATCTATCAGACTGGAGAGAGTGATCCAGAGTTAAAGGAGTTGAAGGAAATCATGGTAGATGAGCTAGAAAAAGCTGAAAGAAGACTACTAATAGACTACCTCAAGACTGTGCCTGAAGTAGAGGAAATTAAGTAAAGGATGTCTGTAATTTTTAAAGTTTTCTGTTCTAAGTAGAAATTTAAACTCTGTGATTTCATAAACACTGCATTTGTTATATGTTTTGAAATCATCAATTATCTGTTAACTTGTACATTTTAGTATGAACAAGTTGGGGGAGATTGTTAGATATAATTGCTGATGTTTGTTTATCAGTGTTTAAAGTACCAGGAAACTATCAGAGTTTAGCTGGAGGACTTATCAGAGTTTAGTTGGAAGCCAGTCAGAGTTTGTTAAAGTCTGATGGTCAGAGTTTGCTTAGCTGTCAGTGCAAAGATAATTAAGATTCTAGAAGTGTTAGGTCCCGAAGTATCGTAGAAGGGGGGGGGGGGGGGGGTTGAATACGATACTCACAAATAATTCAATTTCGTTCGCGGATAATTCATTCAGTTCTATAACGAAATCAAACACACCAAACCAAACCAAGAGTCGGGGAATATATCGTTTTATAAATATAAACCTCGAGGGGTGCTACAATTTCTAATCCGTAGATTAGCTTCAATGAGTTCTAGGTTATTCATAATCAATACAATGAAAGAATTCTGAGCACTATAAATTTCTATGATCTTCTCCGGCTCAAAACTCTCTCTCAGTAGTTGCTACTATGAACTAACCTCGACTGAGGAAGACACTACCCTCTCTGTGTAATTATAGACTTAGGATTTAGAAAACTATCGAACCTTAATTGTTAAAACAATCTTGGCCGTCCAATTCTCATCAACCTGTCAGACAAACAAACTTTTCACCCACTTTCTAATTTGAAAAGTATCGAATGAATAAAGTAATTATTCAATTCGATAGTTTTTAAATAAAAACTATCGAATGTAATACTTACTTTATTAAAGTATTCATTTACTTTATGCTTTTCATTCGATGGTTTTCTAATTTAGAAAACTATCGAATCCTTTTCTTTTGATTTTCTTTATGTCACCTTCGATGGTTTTCTTAAAAGAAAAACCATCGAACTCTTTTCCTTGTCCTTGACTTTTTAGAAAATCCATTCAGCTCCAGGATGTTTCAGTTTTAGACTGTATCAATTTCTTCTGAGACGATAAAACAATTTGATCTTTTAGTGCCGTCACCTAGTGCAACTGGTCTGGTTCACAGATGAATAACACTTGATCAATTCTTCTTTTATGTCTTCAATTCAATGCTGCTGATAAGTCCTTTGTCGTCCTGGTTGCTTCATCACTGGAATCCTGTGGTACTAACCCTAAATCATTCACATACTTCTGTCGTCTTGAAAGTCTTGTTTCTTTTGCTGTCACTAAGGCTTGAACATTTTCATGAACTTCTTTCCATGACCTGTTTACGGACTTCAAGAATACATAACGTATTTTGACTTTTTGAGTTTACCTTATCTTCATTGATCCTGGATTCCTGTGCTTCTGTTAATATTATTGTCTGTCTTGTCCTTTGTTGAGTTGTAGTTATCTCTTTTACATCTTATGTTACATTATGCTTTACAATCTCCCCTTATTTGATTGGATAGAGTTCGACAAGCAAATACTTCGAGGATAACTCAACTAACTAAGGAAACATGAAACTAATTAAAGTAAGACAGCGTAATAATATTAATGCATTCTGGATCAGATATATATACATTTCCAGATTTCATAAATCAAAGAACAATAAAACTTTTCACTTTGAAGTTGCTCCTCTTGATTGAGCTGATAGTTCTTTTGTTCTTTGCTTCAATCTTCAGTCCATTCCAATCTCACCTTCTTCACTCATTGGATCGGAGTTAGCAGCTTGATAATCAATCACTGATAGATAGTGCAGTGGTTCTCCAGGTTTAAGGATTGCTCCTAGGATGTGTCTTCCAATAAATCCAACCTCTTGACCCACTCCAGCCCACAGCCATGCAATGTTAACATCTTTCTTGTTTAGCTTTGGCATGTTTGGTAGTCTGGGAAGCACTTCCAATCCTTTCTCCACTCTCTTCCTATAGTAGGGAACATTCTCCATAAGATATTTTCTTAGAGTGTCGGCTGCTTTTGTCCTTCTCCGTTGATGTGAATCCAGTGGATCTAAGATACTTCTCAACTGATATTAGATATTCGTTTGGGTAATCTCTCAGTTTGTCCTCCGTCATGTAGCAGATTCTGAACAAGTCATTCGTCATGAATCTAACCATAGGAGGGTTTTCAGTAATCTCTGGACTGACCTTCATCAAGATTTCCTTAACATGCTCACGGAGCAGTTCATCTAGCTTTGTAGTTCTTTGGATCTTGATGAGAATCACCTTCAGTGGTGTCTTTCTCTCTTAGTGATAGAGAATTTGCTTCTTCTTCCATATCATCATCCAAGATAGGATGTTCTATTGGCTCTGGATGATATGCCTCATGCTCCTCCTGAATCGGTTGCTCTTGCATGACTTCAAATCCCTCCTCACTTTTTTTTTCTTCTTGCACAATGTCTTCAATCCAGTACTATCTAACTGGAATAGCTTCATTGGTTTCCCAAACTCCCCATCCAGTTGTTTTCCAACCTTCATTAGTCACTTCATTTGTTTCCCCTTCTCCAACTTTCTCCCCCTTAGTTGAGGAATCCTCGATGAAGTTATCCTCATTGTAAAAGGTAGCAGAAGGATCAGGTTGTTGCTGTGAAGGTCCGGGTTGTTGGTTCCTCAACATATTCCATAATCTTCTTGAGGGTGGATTGAACATGTACCTCCAGGTAATAGCAAATCTTCAATATTTGAAAGGGTTAGGGTGTCACTCCTCACGTTTGGCTCTGGGTGTACACTCAACGTTTCTGTCGGTGTTTAACTCATTTTTCCTTTCCCACTCAGGCCAGGTGTAAGTGTTTTTGTTTCACTCAATCCCTTTTGTGCTAGTTGTACCTGCAGAAGAAAACACCGTAGCCGTCCTTAAGGAGGTCACCGGTGGTGCAATGGGGCTTCGCAAGTCCCCGTCCTTGGTTAAACCAAGTTGCTGATCATCCGTGGATGATGTATCCTTTGTAGGATCTAGAGTTTGAATCTCTAGGGGGTTAGAAACAGGCTCTTTTAACAGCAGAGATCCCGAATCTTCCCCGTGAGTCTGTAAAGACTTCACCTCAGTTGACTCCTCAATAGTAATTGATTCACTGCCAACGAGTTGCCGATCTGCACCTACGTCAGACCCTTTACCCGCAGGATCCAGATATGTTCCATCTGGGGAGGTAGACAATGACCTTTTAGATTGTGCATTTAGGTCAAAGCCTTCTCTCGACGTCTGTGAAGACCCTTGGTTCTTAGAACCTTCAACCAGTGAACCTGACCGTAATATGGTCGGAACACCAGTTGCTTCCGTCAATTCTTCCTTACTTGATTGAGCTATTGGTTCAGATATAGCTTTCGTTAGCGTAGCCCAATCAGCATCAGAAAAATCAATAAAGGGCGCTTTGGATGATTGAAATGAAGTTTCAACAGTTGCCTCGTTTTCTGTTCTTCTCCTTTTAGATGTAGGCAGAGCTGTTGTTGAAAGGTGTGTCTCCTTATGTGGTGCTGCTTTGGCACTATCTCCCTCTACACTCATGGATGTCTGAATATTGGGTATAGGAGGGTAAGGAGGTTCGTTTGTGGTTTCATTTGGCTCTTCCAAAGGCTCTTCGACCGTGGTTAGAGATTGTGGGTTGCAATCTCATGGTCTGGATGGCCACTGAGGGCTCTGGATCAACATCCATTGTTGTGGTTCAGGAGCCAGTTCAGGTTGAGGAATGTTACCTTCATTTACCTGTTCCCCTGGGGGTAGAAGTGGTAGGGGCACCGTTCTTAGATATTCAAGTTTGAACAGTGGGTACCCCTGGAAGATATTCTTTCTTATCAGAGCGGTTATTGCATTGCTCTTCATCTTCATGCACTCCATGGTCTCCTCTTCAGCGAATGTCTCACGCTCATCATCTGTTAAGATATCATTGAGAATTAGTTGTAGGAACCTAGGATAGAAACAAAGCACATCATCTATGCATGTTCTTTCATCCAGTGGTCCCATGTCAGGTAATGCTTAAGGAACTCTCCCACAAAGAAGTTAGGTTGTTGACTTCTTATGAGAGTGAAGAAAGCATGTATCTCCTCAGTTGTGGGATCCGGAACATGGTTTTCTATAGAAAAATGTAGTATTCTGTTAAAGTCATGTTCCGTCACCCTTATTGTTCTGCCCCCTGGCACAACAAAACTGAAGGATCTTACGTTATTCTCACTTGTATCCGTGGCGGTTGTGTACAACGCAGTCAATTGATCGATGCAAAGGACTACGGGAGTACTCAAGGCATATGCCACTAATGAACGTGTGTTCAGAAACTCTGCCCATGCACGAAACTGTAAATTCGCAATGGCTTGCAAGTTTTGAAACGAGACATGATTAGTCTTGGTTACTTTTAAACCAAAACTAAAACCAATTAAATTTAATTAATTATTACTAATTAATCAAACTTGACACAAAATACCCTTAAAACAAAATTACCCCTTTTTCTTAAAAAAAAACACAACTTCGAATCACTATTATCAAGAACCCTACTTTTGGTAACACAAATAATCAGAATTATCTGAAGAAATCAATTGAAAACAATTAACTTCTAAAGAACAATAGTGAAAATAGTTTTCTTAGAAACAAGTTCTTGAGGCAGTGATGTTCTTGGTTATATGTATTCTAGTAAGTATAAACAAAAGCCCTTAGATCTGATAATAAGAAAAAAAACGTAAGGGGTTGTTAAATACTTATTGAATTGACAGGGGCAATATTGTCTTTACAGTGTTCGATGTTTTTTAATAGTATGTTCGATGGTTTTCAGTTGGGGGTAAAACTGTCAACTTTACTTCGATAAATTTTGAAAAATAACGAAGAGTTTGAAAATCAGAATTTAAAAAGTTTTTCTGAAAAACTATCGAACTTGTTACCTTTTAAAGCTTGAAAAACTATCGAGGGATCCTTTGTGGAAAAACTATCGAGAATTAAAATAAAGGAAAAATTAATTCTCTCAGATAGATTTTCATTTTAATTCAAAAACCATCGAGAATTTAGATAAAGAATAATGAAATTCAATTCGATGCTTTTTCAAATTTTCCTCAAAAAGTATCGAGAAATGTTTTCAATAGTTTTTCTTTTTCCTTTTCAAAAACTATCGAAAATTTATTTCGATAGATTTATCTATGTACTTGAAAAACTATCGAATTTCCTAAATTCGATATTTTTTGCTTCTGTCTTCATTTTAAAACCTGTTCTTGTTTTAAAATTTAGACTGTTTTATTTCCTGTCAAGTTTTAATTCTAATAAATCTTTTCAAATTTACCAAAATCAATTGTCAACAGAAAATTCACAATTTTCTCAGAATAAAATCGACTAAATATCATTGAATGATATTAACCAATTAAAATCCAATAAATTATGCTGCATATTTATTTTATGTATTTTAAATTATGGAGCAAATAAGATATTGAACTGCTTCAATTTCCATAATTCAAATTTCATTAAATAAATAATAATAAATTAGTACTAAATATCTATGAGCTAGATATTAGCACTAAATTATTAAGATGAGGACTGGATGTTAAATAAATTCACAAGTCCTTAAAATATGAACAATTTTATACTTGTGAACTTATTTAAGAGTTTCTTGCAGATGAGATTTTTCAAATAAGGTGCGTGACTGCAAGTTACTCTATGAATTGAAGACATGCTCTCGAAAGAAATGATACCTGTTGTCAAGGTGCATTGTCGTGGATTGTTCCACAGAGTTGTTGGAGATAAAGTTATTTCCTGAAATAATAACAAGAAATCAATCTTCCTCCACGAAGTTGACAGCTTCTAGAGATGCTCCTCCTGTCATTCAGAGATGCTTCTCCTGTCTTTCTTACAACCTGCGTATTTTATATCTAAATAGCTAAACATGTTAACAAGTATCTTTAGGGTACCATATACTGAGATTTGGTATTCCCTTAAGATATCTCAAAATCATGTTGATAACTATAAGACTAGATTTTTGAAATCCACTTGGAACCTTGCACATTGGCAACTTGAGAATAAAATATGTGTTGTCAATTTGCAGCTAATAACTTAATGAGACGCATACCTCTCTAGCTTGTCATTTCTGTCTTTTACCTGATTTGTCCTGATCAAGCTTTAGTGGCTGCTGTTGGTAGGGAGTCTTGGCATGTCTAGAATCTTCTCAATTGTGCACATTCAAAAGATTCTTGACTTACTTTTATTGCCATCACTCTTTTTGCTTACTTGTGCTCCTAAAAGAATTAATCTTCTGGCTTGCTCAAAGTAAATCCAAAAAGAATTGCAACTTTCCCAACATACTCATCTTGTACATTCTCTGCAATGACTTGGCAAATTTCTTGCACAAGTTTTCGTTAGTAGACCAACATATAATATAATCATGATATCACTGCACATATATGACATTATGTTTGTGCCTTATGGCAACTCTAATAAATTCATATTCTGTAAAAGTTCAGTTAGAGTGTCATACCATGTCTTTGACGATTGCTTGAGTATTGATACCGGTTCATACCAATCTGTAGTGATCTTGTGAAGAGAAGTTATACAACGTCCAATTGATCTGCAACAGCAAATGCCAGGATCTGTTGTACATTGACTTCTTCTACTATCTCACCAATCAGGAGAGCACTTGATCACATTCACCATACAGATATATCCTGATATCCTCAAGTCTCGTCACTGGTGCTTCTTGTTAGATACTGCTTCCTAATAGTAACCTAGCATCCAGTTTGGCCTTGTCCCTCATAACAATGCCAATTTCATCCAGTATTCTGGATACCCATCTTGTTCCAATAACAGATTTTCCCTTAGGCCTGGGTACCAGCTTCCAAACTTTCTGCCTTTTAGATTGATTGAGTTCATTTTGCTTTGCAATCACCCAATCTGGATCCATCAGAGCTTCTTTACCTTTCTTTGTTTCTTCTTCAGAAAGAAAACCAAGAAAATAATCATTCATACTCTATAGCTCCAGTCTTTACTCCACCACTAGGATCACTAAGAACTAGACATCAGGAATGATATTGAATCTAAACCCTTTGTCTTGACAGATACGTTCTTGAAGTGTCCTCTATATATTCATTGTGGTGTTGATCTGACTAATTGATCCTTCTTTTGCTCCCCCTAAGCTGTTGCTGGGATTTCCTGAGAATCCTCATCCTCGCTGAGTGGTTCTGTTGAAGTACTGAGCTGTGTAGTTAAACTACCATTACCACTGCTTGGATTTGAATCATCATTACCATTAATTTCACACATAACAGCTGAGAGCTTGGAGTTGTTGAACATCATATTCAGACTTTCAATCACCTCTTGTTGATTAATCAAATTTACCTCGTAGGCTTTAGATTCCACTGATTAGACGAGGAAAATATCCTTAAGAGCCTTAGCTGCCAATCTTGCCAAGATGCTTACTTGTAAAACATTTTCCTCCAAACCCCTGAAAGAAATTCAGAGTTTGCTTCTATTGGCCATTACAGGGTCTTCCTGTATTTGTTACTGATCATGGAAATGTGATTAATCTCATCTGTGATGTCCTGTCCTTCAGATTGAATGAACAACACCAGTTTGTATTAAGAGTAGTCATCAACCATCACTGAAGTATATCTTTACTTTGTTGTAGACAAGACATTAACTAGTCCGTAGAGTTCCATACGTATCATCTGAAGCGGCTCAGTAATGCTTATCACATTATAGCTTTTCTGTGATGTTTCTTTGACTTCCCTTAATGACATGCCTCATATATTTCATCTAGCTTGAATCCCAGACGAGGTAGTCCTCTCACCAATACCATCTTTAGAAAAGAGTTCCTTGTATTGTCATGCAAGGGTGAGAGCTTCTCAACCTTCCTGCTTGAGATAAAACACTGCTCCTTCATTGAATAAAAAGATTTGTGCTTTGAATCTTCAGCAAGAGAGTTGCTTCTAATTGTTATCCTTGACTCCAATTATTAGTTGTTATCAATGATACCAATTATCGTAAACATGATGACATTCCATTTCCAACGTAGCTATGTCCCGTGATGAAAACCTTTGCTGTCATCTCCAAAGATTATTGACGGAACAGCTTTCTCAATCACATTTGATGGCAAGATCTTTCTTCGATCATATGTCTTCAGTAGTAAAGACCAAGAAAGCATATAAATCGATTAACCTGATTTGCCTGCACTCACAAATGGATTGACAGTTCTTGGTACCCAACTTATTTGCTTGGGTCCAGATGGATTAGAGATTTTGCTTTTAAAAGTGGTAACAACAGCTTCAACCTATACATGCTTATTCTTATCTCTGACTGACCTTGCAGTCGTTGCTCTAATGTGATTCTTAAACATGCTTTTTCTATGATTAATGCAAGTTCTAAGAGATGCATTCATAATATTTAAATAAGCAAACATGTTAATAAGAATAAATGGCATACATTGAGCATTTTGACATTGCAGATAAGAGATGTGCAAATTAGGCATGTTCTGCATTTTAGAAAATTCAGTACTTTCTACTTTAACCAATATACACAAGTGTAACAGGTAGCAAGTAGATTTACAGATATTCAATAATTTTCTAAGCACACATGGAATAAAAGAATTAACAATTAAATCACTAATTCTATCTAATCCATTCTGTTGTTGTATGGCATCTAACTTTCTCTATTACCTAAGTCAGTTTTAGATACAGCTTGGTGTTCTACAAATTCTACTGACTCTAAAGGTAATTCCTCCATCCTTCAAACTGATTATCCCTTAACAAACAATTCAGAATAAATGAGCAAATCTTGTTCTACTAGGGATACTGAAACTTAGCTTTACTAAGGTCTTATGTGCCAGAAACTTAACCCCTAAAACTAAGAGTTGTTTCTTAAGAAAGCTTCTATCTCACTTGCAAATCTTATTCTACAAATATTCATACACACATATATAAGATCTCCTATGTACATGCTTTGAATATTGAGAATTAAATACTGCATTGGTTCAAGGAAAAGATACCTGAGATATGTGAGGTGAATCATCTTCAGAGATTGCTATGAAAGCAAGATATCCATGATCTTCTCGTCATCTGATCCATCCCAACTCTTTCCTTAAGCAACATAAGTTTTGTGCTGATGCTTCTTCAACAAAGCATTCCACTTCTGTTTCAGCTATTTACTGAGTCCCTATTCTTCTTTGTTTGTTAGGCTTCTTCATTGTGTAGCACACCCTGATAGTTTCTCGTTACATAGTTCTTATCAAAGTTGAAACTATCACTCTTGTTTTTGTTACCATCTCAGTCTGTAACTACCTCTTTGAACTGAATCCTGAAGAATCTTTGCTTCGTAATAAATAAGCCTGATCCATGGATGTGGCTTTTGTACTCCTTCTAAATCTGATGTGACTAAACTTCCTTGACAAGTGAAACACTGATCTTTAGTCTAGTCTCTCGAGGTTTTCTACCTGAGCTTCTTCTGATTCAGCTACTAGTAATTCTTCTATTCTGTTCTGAGGTTCCAACATTAATAACCGTTACTGAGATATTTGTTTGTCCGTTCAATTCTCTAACACCCTTTATTCCTCGCTTCATAATCTCTTTTGATTTGATTAAATCTCCTTAGAAAAAAAATATATCCGTAGAAACTTCTTCCTGAAATCAGCTTCATGGTCATCTTTTTCTTCGAAAGATAAAAATCAGTTTAACACCTGGAGGAATCTTCTTCTACAAGCCCTTGAGCACCCTCAATTTAATACTTAAGAAAAATTTAAATATTCAGAATTTTTAATTTTCCTTAAAAATAAATTAATCAAAAATAAATATTTACAAAACATTTAATTTTCAAGAATTTCGAATTCTTAAAAATTAAATCATGTAAATTAATATTTAAGAAAAATTAGAATTTAAGAAATTTTTTTTAAACAAAAATTCAAAATAAATAAATAACTCAGAAATATATTAATTCGGGGTGCTTTTGTAAAGCTGGCCAATTCAAGCACTTCGATTTTTTTTTTTAAAACAAAAACTATCGAAGAAACTTGGCTGACCATTTTTGAAAAACTAAGAAACATTACCACTTCGATAGTTTTAAAAAAAAACTATCGAAGTCACCATACTTCTCAGACTCAAAAAATTTGGCCACCTAAATTGACTACAATTCACAAATTCTAAGGGGTCTCTTTAGCACACTACAAATTGCTCTGTGCCGCACCTCTAAAATAAATTCATAACATAAATTAAATTTACTTAAGTTTAAAATATAAATTTATTTAACTTGAATTTATAAAATAAATTTATTTAAATTAAGTTAATCAAATAAACTTATTCAAGTTTAAATAATGAACTCATTTAAATTAAATTTATAAGATAAATTCATTTTAACTTAAATTTATAAAATAAACTTATTAAAATATAAATTCATAAAATCAATTTATTTAGAAGTTGGCCTCCTCAGAATTCTTGTCTGACTAGTCTGAAATACTCGGATCTAATCTGTATGTCGATTAACAAGCTCTGATACCAATTGTTAGGTCCCGAAGTATCGTAGAAGGGGGGGTTGAATACGATACTCACAAATAATTCAATTTCGTTCGCGGATAATTCATTCAGTTCTATAACGAAATCAAACACACCAAACCAAACCAAGAGTCGGGGAATATATCGTTTTATAAATATAAACCTCGAGGGGTGCTACAATTTCTAATCCGTAGATTAGCTTCAATGAGTTCTAGGTTATTCATAATCAATACAATGAAAGAATTCTGAGCACTATAAATTTCTATGATCTTCTCCGGCTCAAAACTCTCTCTCAGTAGTTGCTACTATGAACTAACCTCGACTGAGGAAGACACTACCCTCTCTGTGTAATTATAGACTTAGGATTTAGAAAACTATCGAACCTTAATTGTTAAAACAATCTTGGCCGTCCAATTCTCATCAACCTGTCAGACAAACAAACTTTTCACCCACTTTCTAATTTGAAAAGTATCGAATGAATAAAGTAATTATTCAATTCGATAGTTTTTAAATAAAAACTATCGAATGTAATACTTACTTTATTAAAGTATTCATTTACTTTATGCTTTTCATTCGATGGTTTTCTAATTTAGAAAACTATCGAATCCTTTTCTTTTGATTTTCTTTATGTCACCTTCGATGGTTTTCTTAAAAGGAAAACCATCGAACTCTTTTCCTTGTCCTTGACTTTTTAGAAAATCCATTCAGCTCCAGGGTGTTTCAGTTTTAGACTGTATCAATTTCTTCTGAGACGATAAAACAATTTGATCTTTTAGTGCCGTCACCTAGTGCAACTGGTCTGGTTCACAGATGAATAACACTTGATCAATTCTTCTTTTATGTCTTCAATTCAATGCTGCTGATAAGTCCTTTGTCGTCCTGGTTGCTTCATCACTGGAATCCTGTGGTACTAACCCTAAATCATTCACATACTTCTGTCGTCTTGAAAGTCTTGTTTCTTTTGCTGTCACTGAGGCTTGAACATTTTCATGAACTTCTTTCCGTGACCTGTTTACGGACTTCAAGAATACATAACGTATTTTGACTTTTTGAGTTTACCTTATCTTCATTGATCCTGGATTCCTGTGCTTCTGTTAATATTATTGTCTGTCTTGTCCTTTGTTGAGTTGTAGTTATCTCTTTTACATCTTATGTTACATTATGCTTTACAAGAAGCGATATTCTTTGAAGATGGAAAGAAGCAAAGAGATATCGAGATGGCTAAGGAAACGGAACAGAAGACAGAAGCAATTCTTAATTGATTCTGATTGTATAGCTAATTTATAGGAATATCAATTAATGATTGTATGTAGCTGTGTACTATATAAACACAGATAGGTTAACCCTAAAAGGAATGCGAATACGTGAATTATCATTCTTGTAACCTAGAAGCTCTCTGTGATATTTTACATCACTGAGAGAGAAGTTTTTAATTCCATTTAGTTTATTATTCATAAACAGTGTTCTTATTGTTATTCTCATACGTATATTTGATTATATATTGTGTATTCGGCCTAACAGTTCATCTGCAACAACTCCTATGGCAACTGCAACAAAGCTAGACAAAGATACAGGTGCTTCAGTAGATATGACAAACTACAGAGGCATGATAGGGTCTCTTCTTTATCTTACTGCAAGTAGACCAGACATTATGTATGCAACCTGTCTTTGTGCAAGATTTCAAGCAGATCCTAG
The DNA here is from genome assembly GCA_030848705.1 of Heracleum sosnowskyi. Taxonomy (NCBI): domain Eukaryota; kingdom Viridiplantae; phylum Streptophyta; class Magnoliopsida; order Apiales; family Apiaceae; genus Heracleum; species Heracleum sosnowskyi. The sequence continues at coordinate 33,606,477 of CM061235.1, read as the reverse complement.
AGAGCCTCATCTAACAGTTGTGAAGAGGATTTTCAAGTATCTCAAAGGAACCATAACCTTAGGTTTGTGGTATCCTAGAGAATCAGAGTTTAAATTAATTGGTTACTCTGATGCAGATTTTGCAGGCTGTAAGATTGACAGAAAGAGTACTAGTAGAAGCTGTCAATTTCTAGGTGACTGACTAGTTTCTTGGTATAGCAAGAAACAGAAATCAATTTCCACATCCACAGCAGAAGCAGAGTATATTGCTGCTGGTAGCTGTTGTGCACAGATTCTGTGGATGAAGAATCAATTGCTGGATTATGGGTTAAGGTACTCTAAAATACCTATTTACTGTGATAATCAAAGTGCTATTGCTATGACAGGTAACCCAGTACAGCATTCCATGACCAAGCACATCAGCATAAGGTATCACTTTATCAAGGAACATGTGGAGGAAGGAGATATTGAGCTTCATTTTGTGTCTACAGAACAACAGCTTGCAGATATCTTCACTAAGCCTTTGAGTGAAGCTACATTTACAAGACTGGTAAATGAACTTGGAATGATCTCTGGTTTCGACTAGAGATACTGGTTAGACTCAAACTTTACTCATCTGTGAAAATTTGCTCATGTTTCTATGCATATGTTAACTGTCATGCAAATTTTGTTTGTTAAACTCTGGAAGCATACTCTGATGATAAACTCTGATGTTATACTCTGATTGTGTTATTGTCTGAAACATAATGACCGATGAAGAAAATAGTATGAAGCATGATTCTCAGTAAGTAATCATGAATCCTTCTGAGTTATATATGATCTAATCTCAAATATGTGCAGAAAATTTACACAGCATGATACTGTCTCTATATTTATAGCATCTCTTAGTTTATTAATCCTATACACTGAGTCTGTATTAGCTATTTGCACTTTCTCTCATAAATGATATACGTTAAATGATGTTAGTCTAAACTCTGATAATTAGTTGCTGTTAATTCACCCCTAAGCAAAAGATGCAAAAACATGCACAAATTCCTTTGAGATCATGTTGTGCCTAGGAAGACCCATGAACTTATTGTATGAAATAAGGGCTAAAATTTTCAAATTTTTGGTGACTAGGCCAACCACTGATTACTGGAAAAGATTCAATAAAAAATAAATAAATAAATAAATAAATAAATTTAAGGGGGTGAAAACAAATGTATACGAATAAAGGTATAGAGTTTAGATGAAATCAGAATATGTGTTACAAATGAGAGTTTGGGCAACCAGTTTTTACTGATTTATTTTGTGGATATTATGCACTTTGAGATGCTCTCAATATTTATATTCAGTAAACTCTGCTATTCACACACAAATATTCACAATTGTGCATTTTGAGAAAAGAGATTATTAATAAAGGAGGAGAATTGATAAAAACTGATGAACTGTGTACTCTACGCAGAGGTAATTTATTTTTAATCTCCGATGGTTAAAATAAATAAAAGTGTTTCAGACATTTCATAATTATTGAGGAACATTATTTTTGGAAAATAGAGAGTATGATTGATAATGGTTTGTTGAGTTTTTGAAAATGAAGAAAGGTGTCTAGAAAATAGCAGTAATTAGTGCCTTTTACTGCGCATGCGTGTTGGAAACAACCACGTTTACTGCTGTCAGTTAATGCATATGTGACAACTGTCCCACTCACACATTATACGAGTAAGCCTGCTGTGTGTTTTAATGATTAAAACTCTTCAGTTTTAATTCATATTTAATCATTATACACATAACGTTCAAATCTTTTACAGACTTACTCTACTCACAAGACATTTTCACTTAAGCATATTCACAAACACTTTTCTGCATCACTTTTTCAAACACTTTCTCGAAGCATAAATTCTGATTTATTTCAAATATTCTAATGGCAACCACCATGTTTCAGTCTTTTGGTCTCGATTTTGTCCCTAACAACTATGCAGCACCACTATCTACTGAGAACGTCCCAGAGGCGTTTCACTTGTTTCAAAATTTCCTTGCTCAATAAGATATTGGTCAAGCTTTAGTGGAACCAACAAGGTTATCTGGTACTCAAATCAAAGCCTTCTGGGAAACAGGCGTATATGATGATGGAGGTGAATCAGGCACTCCTTCAATTATCTTTGAATTTGTTGAACAAGAGTATGTGGTCACTCCAACCACTGTTAGAGATGCTCTTGGGTGTGAAGATTTCAATGCGTTCACCATTTCTGTTGGTGATTCTGATCTTCAGCGTATGATGAGGGAGATTGGTTACTCTGGGCCTTTGGCAAGGACAGGTAATTTGAAGCGACCGTTCTTGAGGAAGGAGTGGAGTTTCTTCTTCGATTGTATTACAAGGGCGTTCGGAAAGAAGTGTACAAATTGGGATGTTATTCCAATCGACAGTTTACAAATTGGGTATTCTCTTCTCTATGGTACTCATTTTGATTTTGGTAGACTAGTTCTTATTAATATGGGTGAAAAGATGACAGAGAATAGGAATGTAGTTTACTTTGCTCGTTTCTGTCAATTAATCTTTTCTCTGTGTGTTGATGGGGTAGAGATAGCTGAGGAGGATGTAATTCCCTCATTTAGATTGCATAAGAGAATATTTTCTGATCTCACAAATAAGGATATCAAGAAAGGGAATGTTGGTGACTTGATGCTTCCTGCTTCAGTCCAACAGTATTTAAACCCTCAACCACAACCACAAGCACAACCAGAAACTGGCCAGCCTTTAAACTCTGAACCTCTTCCATCTACATCTCAAAAATCAAGGGATGGGGGTAGGATTAAGCATAGAGCGTTAAAGGCTGTCCAGGCTGCTAAACCTCTAAATACCGATGATGTTCTAGTATCTGTTGGTACTTCAAGGAGAAAGAAGAGGGCACATAGACCTGTTTCTGATGCAAATATGCCTTCTGATGAAACTGAATCTGCTAATGCTAAGAAAAGGAAGCTTGCTGCTGCTTATCTTTTTGGTGGATTAGTTCCAGAAACTACTACTGCAGCAGCTTCAGAAGTTGATCTTGAAGATGAAATTGAAGATGCTACTGTGCCTGAGGAAGCCGGAGCAAATACTGCTGAAAATGTTGAAATTAATGATGATTTTCTTGAACCCATCTCGGAGATGGATATTGAAGAGGAATTTGAAGCACATCCCTCTGCAACTCTAGAAGAGTTTGGAAGTATAAATGAAACAGAGGATGTGGCAGCTGATCAACCTACAGTCATAATTGATGAGTCACTAGCTACTCATACAGAGATTCTCTCCGTTAATCACCAGGTAATTGAAAAAGGTGAAGAGGTTGATCAGACAGCAAAGGCTGTAGCTGCAGAAAATATTGTTGAAGAAACTGCAGAAAATAATCTTGAAGCAACTGCAGAGATTGCTGTTGAAGCTACTGCTGTTGATGCTGAAAATGAAGAAAATGCTTAAGACAATATAAACTCTGAGAAGCTCGCAAATGCTGATGTTCCAGAAACATTTGCTGAGAATATTCCTTATTCCTCAAATGCTGAATCTGATGCAAAGTCTGACGATCAAGCTGATTCATCTTCTCAAAGACTTTCTGCTCAACCAAATCCAAAGGATATTCAGCATGCCACTGAACTTCACTTTCAAAATATGTACTTTTCAAAGTGGTCAAACAAGGATTGCATATTTACTGATCAAAGGGCTGCTGACTTTGTAACAAAATCTGATGAGTCAATTGCAAACCCTGAGCTTCTTACACATCTCAAGGCAACTATTGTTCAAGTTAAATCTCTTCAAAATCGTTTTGATGAAACTCAGAAGTCAGTTACTGGGTTGAGAAATGATGTGGTTGCTAAAGATATGTCTCTAAAGCAAGATAAATATATGCTGCTTACTCTGTTCAAAGATCAAGAAGTTCTCAAGAACAGACTGACCAAGGTTGAAGACAATCAGACTTTAATGTCTGATAAACTAGATTCTATTGCTGCTTCGCTTGAATTGCTCACATCAGTATTGATTCCTGATGATGTCAAAAAGGGGGAGAGAGTACTTAAAGACAAATGCAAAAAGTCTCAAACTCTGAGTAGACAGGATGATTCTACTGATGGTGGTGCAAAGGGAAAAGATTTCAAATCTAAATCTACTCTACAACAAGGAAAGCTAAGATCAAACTCTGATGCTACAAACTCTGAACGGATAAACACTGGTGCTCAATCTTCTTCAAGAGCTAGAAGCTTAATGCTTACTTCTCAACCAAATACTGATGAAGAGATTGCAGCTCAGTTGTTTCTTGAAGAACATGGTGCTGAGGCAACTATTGAAGATATTGAAGCTGAAGAGAAAATGCTAGCTGAAGAGCATGTAAAGAATCTAAAGTCTGGGAAGTTGAAGAAAGTTAAGAAGGTTTAAGGCCAAAGGAGAAAGGAATTGTAATTAAGGAAAATGTAAACTCTCAACAGTGTTTACAATACTCAAGAAGGCCAGTTGAAGCAAGCTTAGATAAAGGCAAAGGAAAGCTTGTGGAAGAAAATCAGTTATTGAAGAAAGCTCAAACAACCTCTGACAGTGCTCAAGTTGTTCAAACACTGGAAGCTGTGACAACCACTGATACTACTCAAGTTGTACAGACTAAACTCTCTTCTGAACTTCAAAGAACTTTTGCTAAGCCAATCACTGTTCAGCATTCTCTGATTTCAGCAAATGTAAATATTCTCCAAAGCAGAAAAATCATGGGAAAGGAATCAAGAGATAAATCTGGACTGGGATCTCATAGAGAAAAGAGAGTGAATAACAGTCCTGTGGATCAAACTTCATTAGCTGAACTAGGTGTTGGTGTGACTCAAGAAAATCTTGATGCTTTAGAGTCGGTTCAGTTAATTTATCATAAAGGATTGAAGAAGGATTTTCTGTTATACTTCAAGGCTGATGGCAGAGTATACAGAGTTGGTGAAGCTGATATTGGATTAAAACTGAAAGAAGAGCTGGAGTATGTATTGTATATACTGAAGATAAAAAATCAAAGAACTCATCAAGCAGCTGAGGTGTTAAGAAGCAGGATGATGAAAGCTAGAATTCTTTGTGGCTTAAAGTCTGCTACTTCTTACATACCAAAGCACAGAGACTACAATGGAAAGCTTGTTGAGATGCAAAGGAACAGTGCAAGACTCAGAACAGATCTTGGTATAAAAGTGTTGGAATTTAATCTGGAATCATATAAATCCTTCATAATAAAGCTAGGAAATGATATGAGGAAAAACAGCATCTATGCTCTAAGGGCTGCTATCTACCAAACTGGAGAAAGTGATCCAGAGTTAAGGGAATTGAAGAAGACAATGATAGCTGAGCTAGAGAGAGCTGAAAGAAGACTACTCATGGACTACATCAGGACTGTGCCTGACATTGAAGAGATTAAGTAACTGAAGTCTGTAAGTTTTTAAAGTTTTCTGTTCTAAGTTAAAAATAAACTCTGTGATTTTATAAACACTGCATTTGTTATATATGTTTTGACATCATCAATTATCTGTTAACTTGTACATTTTAGTATGAACAAGTTGGGGGAGATTGTTAGATATAATTGATGATGTTTGTTTATCAGTGTTTATAGTACCAGGAAACTATCAGAGTTTAGCTGGAGAACCAGTCAGATTTTGTTAAAGTCTGATGGTCAGAGTTTGCTTAGCTGTCGGTGTAAAGACAATGAAGATTCTAGAAGCGATATTCTTTGAAAATGGAAAGAAGCAAAGAGATATCGAGATGGCTAAGGAAACGGAACAGAAGACAGAAGCAATTCTTAATTGATTCTGATTGTATAGCTAATTTATAGGAATATCAATTAATGATTGTATGTAGTTGTGTACTATATAAACACAGATAGGTTAACCCTAAAAGGGATGCGAATACGTGAATTATTATTCTTGTAACCTAGCAGCTCTCTGTGATATTTTACATCACTGAGAGAGGAGTTTTTAATTCCATTCAGTTTATTGTTCATAAACAGTGTTCTTATTGTTATTCTCATATATATACTTGATTATATATTGTGTATTCGACCTAACAGAAATATAAACCAACAATATATTTAATCAAAAAGTAAAGTGAAAAAGAGAATATAAGATTATAAGGGAATATGTAGCTTATCTAATAAGATTTTTAAAGTTAACGCAAAAATTGATGTAACACAATGGTTATGATACTTTAATTGTAAGTGGAAGGTTTGTGTTCGAATCTTGAAAGCAACAAAATTTCATATAATTTTTGCATAAACTATAGAGGGCTCCCTTGTATAATTCTAAAATATAAAAGTTACGTATAATATGTTACTTATTTTAGATCAAATTTTGATTATAGATTTATCAATACTTGAATAATTCGTATAAAGCTAATAAATGACATAGTATTGTATAAAAATATAAATTGTATAAAAATTAACATTTAATCAAAAAAATTAAGGGTGAAATAATAAAATTTGTAAAGAAATACATAATTATATATTAAAACTACGAAAACTTAAAAAAAATGGAGCTATATAAATAATATAAACTAACAATTTTTTATTAAAAAATTGAACAAGCATGTTGTATAAATAATATAAAATAACATATTATTTACTCAAAAGTTGAAATAATAAAAGATAATATGATGAGCGAATATACTTTATCTAATATTAATTTTAAAATAAATTGAAAACTCAATGTAGGATAGTCGATTATGACATGAAACTGTTACGAGAAGGCCAACATTTCGATTCTCGATGTTTACACACAAATTTGACATTTTCTATCTTCAATAATAAAGGGGTGGCATGTTTGTAATTTTAAAAATACAAGGGTAAAGTTGTAATTTCATGATCACTTTTTGGGTTCTTTTTGCCTCTAATGATCTTTTAAAATTGGTTATGTATGTAAAATTATAAATTTAGATTGTCTTGCTCTTTTTTTCCATGTATATATACACACATATATATATATATATATATATATATATATATATATATATATATATATATATATATATATATATATATATATATATTCGTATTTATATAATTTTAAATTCAACTATCTTTTTTAAGTCTATTATTTATTACACACATTATCTAATAGCCTAATTTAGAAATGAAGTAAATTGAAACATATTTTATATTATGATGTAGAATTATTTTTTAACTCAACTTTAAATTTATATATCCAAAAATTATATGATGCAATTATATCCACACGTAAATTAAATATTTATCTTTCTTAAAATATTATCATATTATTATCCAATAATCTAATATATACATAGAGACGAATTTTAACAAATTCATATTTTCCCAATTTGAATTTGGTTATATTTATGAATAATTTAGAATTTTTTTTATAAGAAATATAAACCAACAATATATTTAATCAAAAAGTAAAGTAAAAAAGAGAATATAAGATTATAAGGGAATATGTAGCTTATCTAATAAGATTTTAAAGTTAACGCAAAAATTGATGTAACACAATGGTTATGATACTTTAATTGTAAGTGGAAGGTTTGTGTTCGAATCTTGAAAGCAACAAAATTTCATATAATTTTTGCATAAACTATAGAGGGCTCCCTTGTATAATTCTAAAATATAAAAGTTACGTATAATATGTTACTTATTTTAGATCAAGTTTTGATTATAGATTTATCAATACTTGAATAATTCGTATAAAGCTAATAAATGACATAGTATTGTATAAAAATATAAATTGTATAAAAATTAACATTTAATCAAAAAAATTAAGGGTGAAATAATAAAATTTTTAAAGAAATACATAATTATATATTAAAACTACGAAAACTTAAAAAAAATGGAGCTATATAAATAATATAAACTAACATTTTTTTATTAAATAATATAAATAATATAAATAATAGAGGGGTGACATTTTTTTAATTATATGATAAATAAGGGTAAAACTAAATAATAAAACATATACTTCTTTTAAAATTTTGAGTAGTGCTAAGCCCATAAAATAGATCCCAAATTTGATCACAAATGTCAAGTGTCGTTTTTAATTCATGGAGTGCATATATATATACACATCGATACTCTTTATATTTAAAATACACAATCAATAAGATCATACTCTTGTATTATAAAATGTTACTATTTTTGGTATGTAAAGAAATGAGAGGGACGTGCCAAAAAGGAAAGTGTAAAGAAATGAGAGGGACAGAGGGAGTACTAACTAAATATTTGGGAATGCTTTTGGGACATTTAGCTCTTATCTTAAACTTTTATTACCGTATAAATCAAATAATATGTTTATGTATTTAAATTCAAATGAAAAACAAAAATTAACTAATTAAAATTAAAATCTTATATAAACATTAATCAAACCGGTCCGGTTCCGGTCCGGTCCGGGTTTTTCCGGTCGGGTCCGGTCCTAAGACCGGATATATACCGGTCCGGTCTCCGGTCCATGAATTTCAAAAATTCCAGTCTTCGGTCCGGTCCGGGTCCGTCCGGTCCGGTCCGGTCCGGTTTTGGACCGTTGTGCAAAGGGAATTCTAGCCCCAGAAGGGTTCATAAATATTCAAATTGGCAATAGGGCTGCACAACATTCCGGTCTGGACCTGTAAACCGGACCGGACCGGGTTTACCGATCCAAGACCCGGACCGGACCGAATATAACCGGTCCGGTCCCCGGTCCACAATATCAAAAAAATCCGGTCTGCGGTCCGGTCCGGTCCAAACCCTGAAAAAACCCGGACCGGACCGGAATGCATGTATAGAGTTGGTTTTACTTTACTTTAGGTCTTTAATTATCATGTATATAAATTCAATATTAACACATGTCGTATATTAATCATCCAAATTAATAGAAAATAATTTGATGAAACAATAGAGATCAAAATTACAAACTAAATAATAAAACATGTACTTCTTTTAAAATTTTGAGTAGTGCTAAGCCCATAAAATAGATCCCAAATTTGATCACAAATGTCAAGTGTCATTTTTAATTCATGGAGTGCATATATATATACACATCGATACTCTTTATATTTAAAATACACAATCAATAAGATCATACTCTTATATTATAAAATGTTACTATTTTTGGTATGTAAAGAAATGAGAGGGACGTGCCAAAAAGGAAAGTGTAAAGAAATGAGAGGGATAGAGGGAGTACTAACTAAATATTTTGGAATGCTTTTGGGACATTTAGCTCTTATCTTAAACTTTTATTACCGTATAAATCAAATAATATTTTTATGTATGAAAAACAAAAATTAACTAATTAAAATTAAAATCTTATATAAACATTAATCAAACCGGTCCGGTTCCGGTCCGGTCCGGTCCTGGTTTTTCCGGTCGGGTCCGGTCCTAAGACCGGATATATACCGGTCCGGTCTCCGGTCCATGAATTTCAAAAATTCCGGTCTTCGGTCCGGTCCGGGTCCGTCCGGTCCGGTCCGGTTTTGGACCGTTGTGTAGAGGGATGACATTTTTGTAATTATATGATAAATAAGGATAAAACTGTAATTTCACGGCCATTTTATTGACATATTTTGCCCTTGGTTGGCTTTTAATATATAGAAGAAGATGCGATACTCTTTTGACTGCTCCATATTTCGAAACATTCATTCAAAATATGATTATGTAAATATGTAATAAAAATATATAAAAACTATACTACATCTTAAGTAACATTAAAAGAATTTGATTGGAGTCATGGAACCCTTTGACCCCTCATCTAGGACTAGGAGGAGGTTGCTGAAGATGTGATAGTTGCATAGACTATGGTTTCCAAAAATTGAGAATAAATTTGGAGGTACCTAGATTTGACACCGAATCTAAATGAACATAGCAAGACATGATCAAAATCTTTCAAAACTCGGACGTCTGATCATTCTAGCCCCAGAAGGGTTCATAAATATTCAAATTGGCAAGCCATCCTTTTTGTTTTATACAAGTTTTGTTATGCTTCAGCCCCAAGCTGGGAAGAAGCAGAAACAGAAACGTTGAGGCAAACTCACTACTCACAATTTCTTCAAGGAACACAGAAATTACACTATTAATCCCAGTAACTAAGTAATCATGAATAATGTATCTACGCTACACTGTAAAAACTCAAGATCACCTCACAAATTCTATGCCCAAACAACAAAAAGCACAAAACTTGCAGTTGCATCGTCTATATATATGGAATTCAGGATGCAAAATCTACACGTGCAAAAGGGAAAAACACGAATGTATATCATCAGTACTGACAGATCAAGTGGCCTCAGATTAACCGTCTGAGAACTTAAGTTACGGACTTCAGGGTGCACAACATATGATATCCATTCGTATTTAGAAAGGAGAAAAATCCAACTACATGTATGTTGCATGAAAGGTCAAATAGAAGTGTGCTTATGGAGAAACAAATTAAATACCAACTGCATAATTTGTTTTTCTACACCAAAAGGTGTTTGCAATCTACACTATAAGATTGTATCACCAATCTCAAATAATCCATAGAACTGAAAGGGAAAGCTCGTACAATTTATTGACAAGTAGAATCACGAAGCATCTAAAATAAAAAACTAGTCGATTCCTAGATAGAAATATGAATTGTCTGATTGTGGCTAATTTTAAATTAAACTATGTTTCCTTGGAGCTGCAGCTCAGATTTTGATTGCTTGTTATCAGCACCACCTTTTGGAGTCTTTTTCCAGTAACAAGCATATAGTGTGAGCTGCGCCACTCCAGCAAAGAATCCAAGACCATTTGGGATCTACAACAAGAGATGAATTTAATGTTATACTTTGTTTTACCATTACAAGATGATAAATTACGAGAACAATAACTTGTAAATGTAAATTACCACAATGTTAATGTCAAATTTGAGCAAGCCATAGACGAGCCAGCAAGCACCATTAAGTGTACCAAACGCTGAAAGCCAAAAAGGCATGTACTCCACACTCTTTGTCTCGATCACCTTTTTCTGTTACACATATTTTCATCATCATGAAATGGGCCGAGGTATAACATCTACTACGTTTCTGACGCAGGCACACAGATGATAGATATTAGACTTACCGCGATAGTAAGAGGAGCACAGTACATGCCGATATTGAAGACTAAGCTGTTGAAAAAATAAACTTGATTCATGAATCTGTTTCTTATTGATCATGAACTAAGATATGAAAAGACTATGTATCAGATGATTCTAGAAAAACATATTTATTTCTGATTCATGTACTTAATCTAAGTCTGGAGCTATTTAATCAGTGCTCCAGTTATTTGTAATTTTAAGCCAAGTAGTTTCAAATGATATAATATATTCCCCAGTCGCTTGTTTTGTTTCTGGTCTGCTATTGTTTTTCTATCAGTGGTATCAGAGCTAGTAAAATGAACAACTCTATCCCTTTTGTTGTTCCAAAAATTACCAAGGAAAATTATGGACATTGGTGCATTCGTATGAGGGCTATACTTGGCTCACATGAAGCTTGGGATATTGTTGACGAAGGTTTTGAAGAACCAGAAGATGAAGCCACCTTGAATCAAAATCAAAAAAGTGCGCTGCAGAAAATTCGGAAGAAAGATCAGCATGCTCTCTCCATCATCCACATGGGCTTAGACGAAGCTATGTTTGAGAAAGTTGCTTTAGCAACAAAGGCAAAAGAAGCCTGGGAAATACTGGAGAATAATTTCAAAGGGATAGACAAAGTAAATAAAGTACGACTTCAAACTCTTCGAGGTGAGTTTGAATCTTTACATATGAAGGAGTCAGAATCAGTTGCTGACTATTTCACCAGAGTATCTTCTGTTGTCAATCAAATGCGGCGTTATGGAGAAAAGTTTGATGACGCGCAAATCAATGATAAAATACTCAGATCTCTTAATACAAAACTACAACTTGTTGGGATATCTATTGAAGAATCAAATGATACAGAGACTATGACGGTGGATCAACTTATGGGATCTTTGCAAGCATATGCGTAGAGATTGCTTAAAAAGCAAGAATCAGATTCTCATGTCCTAAAAACAAATGTTTCTATTGAAGATAAAGACAAAGTACAACAACAATCACATGGAAGAGGACAGATTCGTGGACGTGGAAGAGGTCGTGGTCGCGGATGTAATTCCGTTCGTGGACGTGGCAGATCCGGAGAAAGAGTTTTCACCAACAATGAAAGGTCACATAATTATTCAAGAGGTCGTGGTAATTTCAGCACCAAAAGAGGTGGAAGGAACAGGTATGACAAGTCTTCTATTCAATGTTATACTTGTCAGAAGTATGGACATTATGCTTATGAATGTAGGAGCAAAAATGAAGAAATGGCACATTATGTAGAAGCAAAAGAGGATGAGGAATTATTGTTATTGGTGGCATCAAAAGAAGAAAGAAATGGAAAAGTTTGGTATCTTGATACAGGGGCTGCAAATCCTATGACTGGTAACAAAGAATTATTCTCCACTCTCAATGAATCGATGAAAGGAAATATTGTCTTCGGAGATGATACCAAAGCTCCAATCAAAGGCAAAGGTGATGTTCTTGTTCATTCAAAAAATGGAAATCATCTATTAATTTCTCAAGTTTATTATGTGCTTGGTCTGAAATCTAATATATTGAGTCTCGGACAATTTCTTGAGCATGGTTATGAAATTCATTTGAAAGATAAACACCTTATCTTAATGGATGGCTCACGTAGATTAATTGCAAAAGTACCAATGGAGAAAAACAGAATGTTTTTGCTTGATATTGATGTTGATCATCCAAAGTGTTTAAAGACTTGTACAGAAGATCTTTCATGGCTTTGGCATCTGAGACTAGGCCATCTTAATTTTGGGAGTTTGAAAATTCTGTCAAATGAAAATATGGTGTTAGGGTTGCCCAGGATTAATCATCACAATCAGCTATGTGAAGGTTGTCTTTTTGGCAAGCAAACAAGAAGAAGTTTTCCACGTGAAGCTACTTATAGAGCTACCAAGCAACTGGAACATGTTCATGCTGATGTGTGCGGACCAATCAAGCCATCCTCATATGGTAAATCTAATTATTTCTTACTGTTTATTGATGATTACTCTCGCAAAACTTGGGTGTATTTTCTGAAGAAAAAGGATGAAGTTTTTGGAGCATTTAAAAATTTCAAAGCTTTGGTTGAGAAAGAAAGTGGCTACTTTATTAAATCATTGAGAAGTGATCGAGGTGGAGAGTTCACCTCTAAAGAATTTAATCAATTTTGCAAGGAAAATGGAATAAAGCGTTTACTCACCGTTCCAAGATCTCCACAACAGAACGGGGTTGTGGAGCGCAAAAATAGAAGCATTCTAAATATGGTCCGAAGCATGCTCAAGAGTAAAAAATCGCCGAAGGAATTCTGGGCAGAAGCTGTGCAATGTGCAGTGTATTTATCGAACCTATCTGCCTTAAAGAGTGTTCCTGGTTTGACACCAGAACAAGCATGGAGTGGTAAAAAACCTGATATTTCTCACTTGCGTGTATTTGGAAGCATTGCGTATTTACACGTACCAGATGAAAAAAGAACAAAGCTTGACTCTAAAAGTGAGAAATTTGTTTTCATTGGCTATGAACCTGGTACAAAGGGTTACAAGTTTTACAATCCTTCTAATGGAAAACTTGTATTAAGCAGGGATGCTCATTTTGATGAAAGAAAAGCATGGATGTGGGATGTGCCTCAAAATGATGAGTATATCATTTTTCCTCAACAAAAAGAAGAAACATCTGGAAATACAGATGATATTACACCACCTGGTTCTCCACATAATTCTGAATCTGATTCTGATTCTGAAGGGCCTATCCGAATAAGAAATCTTTCTGACATATATGATGAAACTAGTGAAGTAGACACTCCAAATTTTTTTGTTGATGATAATCCAAGCTGTTTTTGTCTATTTGCTGATACAGAGCCATTGAATTTTGAAGATGCAAGTTCAAAAAAAGAATGGAAGTATGCAATGGAGGAAGAAATCAAGGCTATTAAAAGAAATGATACATGGGAGTTAGCAACACTTCCGAAAGGGCAAAAAGCGATTGGGGTGAAGTGGGTGTACAAAATAAAGAAGAATGCACTTGGAGAAGTGGATAAATTCAAAGCCCGGCTTGTCGCGAAGGGCTATAGTAAAAAACATAAGATTGACTATGATGAGGTCTTTGCCCCTGTTGCACGTTTAGAGACTATCCGATTAATAATTTCACTGGCAGCTCAGTATAAGTGGAAGCTATTTCAAATGGATGTAAAATCTGCGTTTTTAAATGGCTACCTCAAAGAAGAAGTTTACATCCAACAGCCCGAGGGTTTTGTTGTTAAAGGTCACGAAGATAAAGTGCTTAAGCTAAAAAAGGCATTGTACGGTTTGAAGCAGGCTCCAAGAGCGTGGTACAGTAGAATTGACAAATATTTTCGAGATCATGGATTTGTCAAATGTCCGGATGAGCATGCACTTTATGTCAAAAATGATACAGACGGAGGTTTTATGCTTGTATGTTTATATGTTGATGACCTGATTTTTACAGGAAATAATAATCAAATGTTTGAAGAGTTCAAGAAGGTAATGACTCAAGAATTTGACATGACTGATCTTGGTCTCATGTCATACTATCTGGGAATGGAAGTAAAGCAAAGTGAGGATAAAATTTTTATTTCTCAAAAAGCTTATGCAAAGAAAGTTCTGAAAAAATTCAAGATGGAGGACTGTAATCCAGTTAGCACTCCAATACCATGTGGAATAAAGCTGTCAAAAAATGATGAAAGCAAGAAGGTTGATTCATTTCTTTACAGAAGTATTGTTGGAAACTTAAGATATCTAACTTGCACGAGGCATGATATTTTATATGGTGTTGGTCTTATTAGTCGTTATATGGAAGCACCGACTATTTCACACATGAAGATGGCTAAGAGGATACTTCGATATATCAAAGGAACTCTAGATTATGGTCTTACTTATGTTCCATCAACAGATTTTACACTCTATGGGTATAGTGACAGTGACTGGGGTGGTGATGTTGACGATCGTAAAAGCACAACTGGTTTCATATTTTTTTTAGGTGATACTGCTTTCACTTGGTGTTCAAAGAAACAACCAATAGTGACTTTGTCGACTTGTGAAGCTGAGTACGTTTCTGCTGCATCATGTGTCTGCCATGCCATTTGGTTAAGAAGATTATTAAGAATGATTCATGTGCCTCAAGAAAAAGCTACAATCATATCAGTTGACAATAAATCTGCCATTGAGTTGGCAAAAAATCCAATTTTCCATGACAGAAGTAAACATATTGATACTAGATATCACTTCATAAGAGAATGTGTTGAAAGGAAGGACGTGGAGCTGACTTTTGTGAAGACAAATGACCAGATTGCAGATATTTTCACCAAGGCGCTGAAGTTTGATGATTTCACAAGATTGCGTGCTTGGATTGGAGTTCAGAAAGAAGATAAAGTTTAAGAGGGGGTGTTGAAAAAGTAAACTTGATTCATGAATCTGTTTCTTATTGATCATGAACTAAGATACGAAAAGACTATGTATCAGATGATTCTAGAAAAACATATTTATTTCTGATTCATGTACTTAATCTAAGTCTGGAGCTATTTAATCAGTGCTCCAGTTATTTATAATTTTAAGCCAAGTAGTTTCAAATGATATAATCTATTCCCTAGTCGCTTGTTTTGTTTCTGGTCTGCTATTGTTTTTCTATCATATGCAAATAATTCCCATAATAAGAGTTCTCTTCTTAGTAGTAGATTCTAATCCAATGACCAATCCAGCAACCAAGGCAACGACCGCAAACTCCAACACCAATAAACCTCCTATGTACTTCTGCAATATACAGATGCGTGCACATGTTATTAAATTCAGTGATTCGGTAAACTCATTAATTAATTATAAGGCCTAGGTAGGTAGGTGGCTATAAAACTTAACAAGGTTTGTACGTACCTTTTGATTATTGTCCTTGGCATATAAGAGGAAGATATAGAGATAGACCAACTAGATAACAAGGCCAACTCCATTAGTGGTTAGAACCAGGGTGCTTCCTGGATGAACGAAGGGGGTAGCATATAACACCCAGAACATACAGTTTATCGTCGTTAAAAGATAAGGGTCAGTTTTGAACTCTTCCACTGATTTGTTCTTTATGATTCTGTAAAATGTTGGCCTAGAAAAACAAACACAAAATTTCAGGATTTATCCATCGATCAGTACTAATAAAAATTTACTCTAACGAATGATCATAAAAACTCCAGTTTGATGAATAATGCCATCAGTGTACGTAGTGTTAACATAGCTAGAAATGTTTAAATGATGAAAACAAAATAGAGTTTGTAAAAGGGAGTTTACCCTGGAGAAAGAAACAGGCCAAAAGATATGGCGTTCCCTGTCCAAACAGAAGCAAAGAAATTTGTAAATTATATCCTATATATAATTAGCATAAGAGAGTTAACATGGTTTGGTCGTCAGGGCTAAAACTGTAATTTCAGAATTAATACTACTAAAAAGATCATGGTTCGATTCCCTTCTACTACAAAAGTTACTTATATTGTATATACACTACCAAGATAAGATAAAAGAAGATTCACTACAAAAAAATCGGCTAATTTCGACCATAGAAAAACGGTCGAAATTAGCTAATTTCCATCGCAAATGGTCGAATTTAACTAATTTCGACCAAAAATAAAAAGGTCGTTTTTAGCTTGGTCGAAATTTCTCAAAACGGTCGAAATTAGCTAATTTCGACCATATAAATCCGACCCACTAAATTCGACCAAATATTTCAAAATTTCAAAATTTTGAAATTTTGGTAAAAATTTCGAATTTTCGAATTTTGGCACCCAAAGTGAATTTAGTTCGACCAAATATGGTCGAATTTAGTATGCTAAATTCGACCGAATACAGTCAAAATTATTTGTTAAATTCGACCAAATTTGGTCGAATTTAACGAACACCAGTTTTAAAAAAAAACAGCAGAATCTGCTGCCCAAGAAATGCAAAAAATTTCTGCAATTTTTCACTAGTTTCTACATATCAAGAAGGATGATTACATTAAACAATAATGGATATAATAGTTATTTTTTCTACTAATCCTAAATAATATACATAAATAATGTTGGACTAAAAATGCAATAATTTTTCATTCTTTTGATACACATAATTAAAAATCAAACACTATAAAAATTACTCTACCCCAATAATATCCAAATGTGAAAAAATTAAAAAAAAATTAACTTAGTGTGTGTATAATTATAATGACTTGTGTTATTTCGCTTTTAAGTTACCGGAAATGAACTCGTCGGAGGTCGTAGAGGTCGAAAGTGGTGAAGATGAACTCGTCGGAATTAATTGGGATGAACTCGCCAAATGTTAAAAATGTAATTAAAGGATGTGCTAATATAAAGGATGTATAAATATTGTTTGAAATGTATGAAACATGTGTTAGTATTTATGTATATAAATTGATATGTATGTTTGTTAGAGAAGAAGAATGGAGTAGGAGTATATGTATGTTTGTTAGAGAAGAAGAATGGAGTAGGAGTATAGAAGAATGTTTATGAGAGAATATGAATGGATGAAATATATAAGAGAGAAAAAGATGAATGTAATTGAATTAATGGTTAGGATGGAATATCTTAGGAAACAAATGAATGGTCTAGACTGAATGTAAAAGAGCAATCCTTGTGCTTGTTTTTCAGCCACTACAAGCGTGACACGTGGCATGAATAAATTGGCTTATTCTGAATTTTACTAAATTCAACCAAATTTGGTCGAAAACAGAACACGGGTAAATTCGACTGATATCGGTTGAATTTAGCTAAATTCGACCGAAACCTAAGTCGGTCGAATTTAGCTAAATTCGACCGAAACTTGAGTTGGTCGAATTTAGCTAAATTCGACCGATATCAGTCGAACTAAAGCTTAAATTCAACCAACTAGGGTTTGTGGTCGAATTTAGTGTAGGTGAGATATATATATGTTAAAATGTTTAAGATATTAATATTTAAATTAATTAATTTTTTGCACACACTATATTTTTTTGATAATCTTCACATTCGTACGGTTGGATTAATCAAAATAATTTTTAAATAAAAAAAAAACTCTAACCCTAGCCCAACCCCTAAATCTAAACCCTAAACCCCCCATATTCTACTCAATTATGACGATGTATAGAGCTATGAAGATTTTTTTTTCTACCGACTATTATTTATTCAAATTTATTTTATTGAATGTAGTATGTCGTCAAAATACTTTCATATTTTTTTTTGTATTTTTTAACAACAATTAGATATTTTATTTAATTTTTCTAAAAATATCAAAAAATGAAAGTTCAACATTTTCTAATCATATAAAAAAATTTTGTAAAATTTTTGTACTAACTAAATTTTTACATGTAGTGAATGGTATCCTTGTATTTTTAATTATTTTTCATGATGTGTACAAACATTTATAAAATTAATAACATATTTAAAAAATTCTGAAAAAAATAAATTCAACCGAATTCCGTCACATTTATTAAATTCGATTAAATTCGGTTGAAAATATATTTGAATAGTTTGGGGAATTTTGAGAGGGAAATTTCCCACTTTTTACCGAAATTGAAAAAATATAGGCGGCAAAATTACCGCCAAGCTTAATTTTAAATTCGACCGAATTTGGTCGAATTTAGTTTTCAAAATTTAATATTTTGGCGGGACTTTTCCCTCCCTTTTTGGGGGGATTTTATTTTCGACCAGACAAAAAAATCGGTCGAATTTAGGATTAAATTCGACCAATAAAAAAAATCAGTCGAATTTAGTAGTAAATTCGACCGACCAAATTCGACCATTTTTATTTTCGACTAGAAACGGTCGAATTTAGGATTAAATTCGACCAATAAAAAAAATCAGTCGAATTTAGTAGTAAATTCGACCGACCAAATTCGACCATTTTTATTTTCGACCAGAAATGGTCGAATTTAGCCGCAGTCCATAAATTCGACCACAAACGGTTGAATTTAGCCGCGGTCGAATTTGGGAGGTCGAAATTGCCCATAATTTCTTGTAGTGATTACACATAAAAAATACTCTCGATAAATTTTCCTGAAATTTTGTGTTTGTTTTTCTAGGCCAACATTTTACAGAATCATAAAGAACAAATCAGTGGAAGAGTTCAAACTTGACCCTTATCTTTTAACGACGATAAATTGTATGTTCTGGGTGTTATATGCTACCCCCTTCGTTCATCCAGGAAGCACCCTGGTTCTAACCACTAATGGAGTTGGCCTTGTTATATATCGAGTTGGTCTATCTCTGTATGTATCTTCCTCTTATATGCCAAGGACAATAATCAAAAGGTACGTACAAACCTTGTTAAGTTTTATAGCTACCTACCTAGGCCATATAATTAATTAATGAGTTTACCGAATCACTGAATATAATTACATGTGCACGCATCTGTATATTGCAGAAGTACATAGGAGGTTTATTGGTGTTGGAGTTGGCGGTCGTTGCCTTAGTTGCTGGATTGGTCATTGGATTAGAATCTACTACTAAGAAGAGAACTCTTATTATGGGAATTATTTGCATAGTCTTCAATATCCCCATGTACTGTGCTCCTCTTACTATCGCGGTAAGTCTAATATCTATCATTTGTGTGCCTGCGTCAGAAACGTAGTAGATGTTGAACAGCTGCTTCATTTGCTTCTTTATTGTTATATGTGCATCATACCATAATTTGCTCTAATTTCTCTTACTGTCAGCCTTCATTCTTTAATACCTTGACAATCAGCTTTCTGACTTTGAATAGCTAGGAAGACCTCCACATATTTTCCTGTATGAATACATACATGTAGAAATTATTATACACGGCTGCCCACCATATTTCCAGGATGAAAACCTGAACTTCATTTAATCTTTTGTTTTATCAGCCAGGAACGTTTGTAGCTGTTGCATGCATGCACATTTGAACTCAACCTCTGTGCAGATGCGTGCACATGTAATTATATTCAGTGATTCGGTAAACTCATTAATTAATTATATGGCCTAGGTAGGTAGCTATAAAACTTAACAAGGTTTGTACGTACCTTTTGATTATTGTCCTTGGCATATAAGAGGAAGATACATACAGAGATAGACCAACTCGATATATAACAAGGCCAACTCCATTAGTGGTTAGAACCAGGGTGCTTCCTGGATGAACGAAGGGGGTAGCATATAACACCCAGAACATACAGTTTATCGTCGTTAAAAGATACGGGTCTGGTTTGAACTCTTCCACTGATTTGTTCTTTATGATTCTGTAAAATGTTGGCCTAGAAAAACAAACACAAAATTTCAGGATTTATCGATCGATCAGTACTAATCAAAATTTACTCTAACGAAAAAATTATAAAAACTTCACTTTGATCAATAATGCCATGACTGTACGTGTAGTGTTAACATAGCTAGAAATGTTTAAATGATGAAAACAAAACTGTGTTTGTAAAAGGAGTTTACCCTGGAGAAAGAAACAGGCCAAAAGAAATGGCGTTCCCTGTCCAAACAGAAGCAAAGAAATTTGTAAATTATATCCTATATATAATTAGCATAAGAGAGTTTACATGGTTTGGTCGTCAGGGCTAAAACTGTAATTTCAGAATTAATATTACTAAAAAGATCATGGTTCGATTTCCTTCTACTACAAAAGTTACTTATATTGTATATAAACTACCAAGATAAGATAAAAGAAGATTACACATAAAAAATACTCTCGATAAATTTCTAATATTAAATGTGATAATTTTATTTGAATTTAAAAATATAAACATAACAAGTAGGTTTGTAAAAATATTGCAAATGATAAATAATTATAAGAGTTGTCTCAATATAGAAGTTAGAAAACTTACACAAAATGACCAATAAATTACAATTATATAATAAAATATTATCAAAAAATTAAAAGTTAAATATATAAATATTTCATACCGAAACTAATAATGAAACTAATAATAAGAGAATTTAATATAACAATTAAATATGTTTTCAAAAAAATGATAATGATCCGTACATCGGGTATAAAGCTAGTATATATAGAATACATACATATATAGTACGTGGACACCAGATGGATTCAAAATCAATTGCATGCCGCAAACAAAAGAGAATTTAATATCAGATCCTAAATGAAAACATGCCACTATATATATATATATATATATATATACAGAATCCGAAAAGGAAAAAAACAGAAACAAATCAATGTATTAATGTTAGATCCGATCATTTTTACGATGGAAACTGAGTTTGTATCGTGTAATGTATGTGATCGATTGATTAGAGAGACGAAGTACTGACCGATTAAACCAACAAAAGTACGTATAGTCATAACGTTCACCATTTTTAAAGCTGAGAGATGAAGAGGAGAAGAGATGTAAAAATGAAGTTATCCTAAGGAATATATCTTCTGTATATACCCACAGAAATCTGAAGAAAACTTGCAAACAAATAAAGCTCAAAAGGGTTGTTACAAAAGATTCTTAAAATCTCCTAGCAATCCCATACGTTTCTACCTCTTCACACCAGGGGCGGACCACCAGCTGGGCTGGGGTTGGCTGCAGCCCTGGTGGATTTGTACCAGCCCATTTAGCATTTAGTCCAACATATTATCCAGCCCGGGTAGAAAAGCTCAGCCCAACCCATTAGATGCTAGCTAGCCCCGAATGGTATGAAATTAGGTCGACTCCCGACTACCGAACTCACTAATCTGTGTTCTTTTAGTTTTCAATCTTGATTCTTGAAGGTTTGATTGTCTGCTGCAAGTCTGCAACACTAAAATGTAAGTACTTCCCGACCCTAATCCCTCATATTCATATATTAATTAGCTTACTTTCGATTTAATTCTGTTCTAGAGCACTCTAATTCTGTGATGGTAGTCTTTGACAAGTTATTTAGACATTTGAATTGTGATGGTAGTCTTTGAAAAGTTCCAGACATCTTTCTGCAATTACCAGCAATCTCAATTTCTGTGGGTATTTGACCTCCCACGACTTGAGCTTTTATGGAGCTTTTATGGATATCCACCTATTTTAGGGGAAACCACTTGATAATGGAAATTATAGCTAGAAAGAAACCAGCAATAGATTAGAGGACTGAAACTGTGTCAAGATGACCAGTACCTAGTAAATTCTTCCAATTATAATATACTTTGATGTGGTGGTCCTTAATCAGAAGAAATATCATGTACAAGGCTAAATGGAAATCATTCTATTGTTATAATATACTTTTTCTGCAGTATGTATTAGAATGTTGCCATATTGGTAAACTAAACAAGTTGTGATAATTTAGATGAGTTGATGATTGGTTGATGATTGCTGGTTACCTGTACTTCTCTGCACTTGACAAATGGCAACTGGCCTGCTGTTTTCTGTGTCTTCCTGACGAGGCACTAGGGAGCTTCAGAGTTCAGACCAACAGTTTTTGTGCCAATTTTCAGACCAACAATTTCGTTGGTTACTATGCAGCAAATCAATTTAGTTAAATGCGAAGAAAATTGTAGGACTATCGAGTGAATGTGTACGTTCCTTCGATTTTTGGTTGGCTGTCCAAAAGTGGACGAAGTCAAAATGTAGTTTAAGATAGCAGTTTAGTTACTCCCAAGTCGTAACATATCAGTTTAGTTTAAAATTGTTGCCACATGCTTGTCTTTTTGTCTATACTTGTTTTGGAGTTCTGATTGTTGTTAGTGTAAGTGAGCTTGGTATCTCTCCTTAATAAATTGCATACTTCATCAAGTACATCAGTGTGACATATTGGAACTTTAACATACTTTGGCTATTAGATGAATAGCCTCCTGATAGAAACACACCTCTTTATTACCTCTGTTTATTAGAAGCTTTTATTTAAAGAACCTTTTAGTTTTGTTATTACTAGATTTTCAATTAATTAAATTTGGTTTTATGCAGGAGTCAAGATAAAAAGAGAAAGACATTGTTCTCCTATTTTTCTAGTGGTATGGCTACCCCTACTCCTACTGATGCTACTTCTACACATATTCATAGTGCTGCTACTCCTACACATACTCCTAGTGTTACTCCTACAGCTACTTCCAGTGGTGCTGCTACTCCTACACATACTCCTAGTGTTACTCCTACAGCTACTTCTAGTGGTACTGCTACTCCTAGTGATACTTCAGAATTTGGTCTTGCATCCCTTGAACGTGATATAGATGAAGTGATAGATGAATTTTATGCTCAAAAGAATCGTCGAGTACAACTCAAATGATGTAAGTAAATCTTGGTTTTCTGTTTACATGTACGCTTATTATCTGTTTTATGACATATTCTTATGCTAGTATGGTCATTTATGCTTTTTATTAAGTTCGCGGAAAATTTTTTTATTCCAGCCCAGGTAGATTTCAAATCCTGGGTCCGCCCCTGCTTCACACCCAACTTTTGTTTAAATTTGGTATGTGAAATAGTAACATTTAACCACTTTTTGATGCCTACAGACAGTATGTGTATCTAACTTCATGTTTTTCTTGTTTTCCTTTTAGACCCACATTATACTTGCTTTTAGCATTTTAAGAATCTTTTGTAACAACCCTTTTGAGCTTTATTTGTTTGGAAGTTTTCTTCAGATTTCTGTGGGTATATACAGAAGATATATTCCTTAGGATTCAGACAAAGATTAGAGACAAATGATGAGTTATCCTATAACTAACTTCATCCTCAACTTACTCCTACAACAAGTCACGCCATTTTGTTGTTTCAGTTAAACTCTGTCACCTTGGAAATATGACTGCATAAACTTTGGTACAATAAATCCTTTTTTACACTCGCTTCATCCGTCCACACTCACTTTAATTTGTCCTAAATTATAGAACAGTAGTTTTAATTAGTTTCTTAATTTTATAAAATCATGCATGGTTTCTTTAAATCACTTGTATTATACTTCCTTTTTAATAAACTGCCAAAAATGAGAAAAGGCCTCTTGATCACAAGCTGAAGTAAAAATGCCAAAAATATCATAATTGTAGAAAATGGCCCTTCACTGGAAAAGGCATTTTTAAAATGCGTTTCCATAAAAACTGCAGAAACATGTGCTTTGCTTAATGGGCCTTAGCTATTGGGCCAGAGCGGGGCTTTGTTTCATTTATAAATTTTAAACTTGAAGTTTGGTTCCACAAATGTTTTAAATGTTTGAGTTGGTTTGAAAGCTGAACAAACTGATTTTATTATATATTAAGAATAATTCGAATATAATCACCTCGAGTTCGATCCGATTAAGTATGTGAAACATTTATAAATATCGAATATTTACGTGAAATTACATAAATAATATATAATTAATACAAAAATATAAAGTTACACACAAGATCGATTAACGAATTTCACGAACCGTTGGACTATCCTTTTTATAACTCAGAAGTCAGAACACTGGTTGTGAGTAGAACTGGTAAAATGGGTCCACATCCGAAGAACCGAACCGAAATTTATAGAATCGAATTCGATTTTGTATCAGAATTAGTAAATTTGATAATGATCTGAAAACCGACTTGAATCGATCCAAAAAATATCCGAACCGAAAATGATCCGATCTGATTATGATCCAGAACCAATCATAACCGAACAATAAATTATCCGAACCAAATATGAATCGAAATACGTGATCCAATTTATATTCGAACGAAAAAATGGTGAATTTAGTTTTAGTTGAGTTATAATTTTTACATATCATAATATACATATATTAAGCCACTTATAATTGAATAAATTAATCTATTTATAAGCAAAATTCATATTTAGAGCAATTTCATGTCAAAAATAACATAGATATTTAATCAATACTTTTGGAAAAGTACATTATTTTATACTAAAAATAATATATTTTATGGTAAGATATTTTTTAAAGTCTTACAAAATAAAAAAAATGAATGAGCAATGATCCGAAAATATCCGAACCGAATTTGATCCGAACTAAATTCATCTGATTTTAATCCAAATTTTATCCGATTTTAATCCGAAGTAGACCCGAACCGAATCAGATTCGATATAATCCGAACTATACCCAAATATATCATAACCGAACTGATTATCCGAATTGACAGATCTAGTGCGAGTGAAATGCTATCGGTGACCCAGGATAGTACTGTACATTTTGGTGCATCTGATTTGTCAACTGGTGTTAAAAGGTTTGTTCAAACTTTTGGTGCTTCCTTTTCAAGAACTTCCTAATAACATTAGTCTCAAAATTTATATATAATTTTTAAATAGTTGTTTTTTTTTGACAAATTTAAAGCAAATTTTATTAACGTGTAAAGAACTCGGCCGAGACAAACTCCCATTCGGCTATGCAATCAGGTTGAAAAACAAATAAATAAGCTAAATAATTAGCCACTTTGTTTTCAAATCGCTTAACATAATAAAAATATTCTTTAAACCAAAAAAAAATTACAATGGCTTTCCGAAAAATCCAACCTACACCATACCTGAAACCAGTAGCATCATATTGACTTTCACACAATTAATTCCGGTTGTAGTCCTTCAGTAGCAACAACTAAAATTGGAGAGACAGATGCCCTCATAATATGAACAATCTTCCGTTGTGAAAGGTGAGTTTTTGCGATTTTCACCACCGATCCAGCCTCGATGCGGGCTTTGCAGATCCCCAAAACACCAATTGAATCATTTTCAAAGAGACAAAACAACAAACCAAAAACACCAAAACCATAACCACTCCAAAAGGAGAACAAACAAAACACCGAAAAAATTGGGTACAACAAATAAAATCTATGGTGATTAGATGAGAGAAAGGGAGACAAAAATGGATTTGTGATAAAGAAGAAGATTTTATTGTTGAAGAAAAGAGATAAATATTATCGAGGTGGCTAGGGTTGGGGGTAGACTCTCATCGAAAGAAGGAGAAGAGATTATTGAAATTGGCTAGGCAATTTATATAGTTGTTTTTTTAATAATTGTTTTATAATATAATATTATTATTAATAATAATAGTTATTTAATAAATGATTTGTGTAACACCCCCATATTCGGGGTCAGGAATCTGGGTTGTCACGCTCCATCAATATACAATACCTGCATTACTTACAACATTCTAATAATACAACTCCAAAGACCCCCAATCACTTACGCACACACACACAAGTTATAGCCTTGGAAATGAGTAACAAAAGTTACATTTGTTATTACAACTCAAATGTACTATCCAGGATCTCATCTATTACTTACAACCTCTACATGAAGTTACAATAATAGACCTCACAATTCTATACAAGGTTTAATAATACAAACCTACTCGAAAACAACTCTTACTAAATTCAAGCTGCAACTATTCTGCTAACTCCGGCAAAATCCATCCTGCATCGACTAACTCAAGGGTGGTCTATCCATTCCCTTGCTCTCGTAACACGAGGTGGATCGACAATGTTTTCCTCGTGCTGAAATATTTAATAAAGCAAGAATGAGCTAATAGCGCTCAGCAAGAAATCTATCCCAGTTTAAATCTTTAAACCATTCAGGTAGATAATCCATATAGGACCTATATTTAAAAACTACTAGGGTTCGACCCCAAAATAGTATACCGTTCAAAATACCGTATGACTTATAATCATACTCAATTACTTTTCGTAATTCATTTAGGAATCCTTGGTATCGATATAATGAACCAGGATTCAAAACATATCTTTTAAAATAGATATCAAATAATGGAACCAAGGCTTAAAGCCTATCCCTCGATTCAAAATACTATACAGTTCAACATACTGTATATGTAATATCCCGTAATTTTTAGATTAATAATTATAAAAGAATAATAGAAAATTAGATTAAAATTTAAAAAAGAATAGGATTTAATAATTAAATTAGATTGATGGGCCTAAAATATGGATCAGATTTGGATACAGTTAACTTGTAGGTCTGGACTTAGGGTTTTGTATCGTTATATAAGCATCTTATTTTTTTTTCTTCATCTTTGTAATCAAAATTCGTAGGGCTTGTATCTACACAAATCAGCAGTCTTGTAAAATTCGTAGAATATTCATCGTAAGTCGGAATTTGATGAATCTGGATTTTTCGGAAAGCTCTTTGAATTTTCTCCAACCTTTGTTTCACAAAGTTTTTCCAGATTATACTCTGAACTGTTCTTAAGATCATAAAACACAAACAGAACTCGTTTTTCAGTTTCTGTTCAAATTCAGCGGACGTTTTATTCAATTCCCGATTCGTTATAAGTCCGATTTTGATGAGTCATATCTTTACAGAAAGGTCTTTTCGTTCTCTACGACTTTCGTCATTTGAGTTTTTCATAAAAACGTTGTTTAGAGGGTCAAAATGAGTAAATACAGTTCTGGTCAGAAATGGGTACGTGCTATAGGATGATTTGATTCTTGATTTTTCGCGTTGAGGTAAGTTTCCGATTGATTTTCCTAGTGTTTTCGAAATTATGTGTTATATGTATATATTTTCTTATACAACTTGGGCTAAGTGAGATTATATTTTGAAGTGATGTGTTTATTTGATATGTGTTATGTGTAAGCAATAGTCTTGGGATTCTGATTTGTGCCATGGTTTGTGAAAATATCGAATAAGAATAAGGACCGAGTCACCGGGTTATAGTGACAGTTTTATGAAAATTTAGGACCGTTATCACCGGGTTGTAGTGGTCGTGGCATGAATTGTGGGTTTCGAGTTATTATTGTTATGTGGTGTCGTATCGTATCTATCGAATAAGAATAAGTATATATGTATCGAAGTTATGTATCGTATAGTGTTATCGTATCGTATCGAATATTGTATTGTCTTTTGTGTATACATGTTATTTGCCCGACTAGTTGGATCGATTGGTTTCTTGCTGGGCTGTATGGCTCATTCCTTACATTTTCAGGTTTGCTGTTAGAACGAGTGAATGTGCATTCGAGTTCGAGGATCTTAGGTTTGGACTAGTTTGGCTTGGATTATTATCGTTAGCTGTGCTTTTGTAATAGTTATCCTTGTATAGAATTTTGTCATGCTTCCGTCTGTAATGTACTTTATTTAAGTTTTGAATTTAGATTTAATAGTCCGAAAAGTCGGGCTGTTACAGTTGGTATCAAGAGCAGGCTGTCCTTCGGAGTGTGTTAGGTATGGGACTAATACATTCTCTAGGGTGCGATCTTGTGGACGATAGTTTAAGTTTGAATTGTAGGAGATTAGTGGGTAGACGTGTCATGTGATAAGATTGTTGTGAATTTCGGGACCAAATTCTTTTTAAGGAGGGTAGTATGTAATATCCCGTAATTTTTAGATTAATAATTATAAAAGAATAATAGAAAATTAGATTAAAATTTGAAAAAGAATAGGATTTAATAATTAAATTAGATTGATGGGCCTAAAATATGGATCAGATTTGGATACAGTTAACTTGTAGGTCTGGACTTAGGGTTTTGTATCGTTATATAAACATCTTATTTTTTTTCTTCATCTTTGTAATCAAAATTCGTAGGGCTTGTATCTACACAAATCAGCAATCTTGTAAAATTCGTAGAATATTCATCGTAAGTCGGAATTTGATGATTCTGGACTTTTCGGAAAGCTCTTTGAATTTTCTCCAACCTTTGTTTCACAAAGTTTTTCCAGATTATGCTCTGAACTGTTCTTAAGATCATAAAACACAAACAGAACCCGTTTTTCAGTTTCTGTTCAAATTCAGCGGACGTTTTATTCAATTCCCGATTCGTTATAAGTCCGATTTTGATGAGTCATATCTTTACAGAAAGGTCTTTTCGTTCTCTACGACTTTCGTCATTTGAGGTTTTCATAAAAACGTTGTTTAGAGGGTCAAAATGAGTAAATACAGTTCTGGTCAGAAATGGGTACGTGCTATAGGATGATTTGATTCTTGATTTTTCGCGTTGAGGTAAGTTTCCGATTGATTTTCCTAGTGTTTTCAAAATTATGTGTTATATGTATATATTTGCTTATACAACTTGGGCTAAGTGAGATTATATTTTGAAGTGATGTGTTTATTTGATATGTGTTATGTGTAAGCAATAGTCTTGGGATTCTGATTTGTGCCATGGTTTGTGAAAATATCGAATAAGAATAAGGACCGAGTCACCGGGTTATAGTGACAGTTTTCTGAAAATTTAGGACCGTTATCACCAGGTTGTAGTGGTCGTGGCATGAATTGTGGGTTTCGAGTTATTATTGTTATGTGGTGTCGTATCGTATCTATCGAATAAGAATAAGTATATATGTATCGAAGTTATGTATCGTATAGTGTTATCGTATCGTATCGAATATTGTATTGTCTTTTGTGTATACATATTATTTGCCCGACTAGTTGGATCGATTGGTTTCTTGCTGGGCTGTATGGCTCATTCCTTACATTTTCAGGTTTGCTGTTAGAACGAGTGAATGTGCATTCGAGTTCGAGGATCTTAGGTTTGGACTAGTTTGGCTTGGATTATTATCGTTAGCTGTGCTTTTGTAATAGTTATCCTTGTATAGAATTTTGTCATGCTTCCGTCTGTAATGTACTTTATTTAAGTTTTGAATTTAGATTTAATAGTCCGAAAAGTCGGGCTGTTACAGTATATCTTAAATACCTTTTCAACATATATACTCACATATCTATTTAGGTATCTCATACGGTTCAAAATACTGTAGAATATCAGTAATGAACACCTTTTGTAAAGGAAGCAAGAATGAGCACTATAGCTCGACAATCAGATATAGCAGCTTAATCATATATGTAAGCTCATATCATGAAGGAAAACCTTTAAACTTCATTCTTATAGAGAATGATATTTAATTATTCTTTTCGTCAAAACATGCCATACAGTACAACTACTGTATGAGGAACATCATTACTCATCACTGCCACATTATCAGTAACTCAGCACCTAGGCTTTCATTACAATGTGCAGCACAACTCCAATTGGAGGGAAGGGAATATACTGCAACACCCGATACACGGTGATCAGCCGTCGTATCGTAACTTTTCTTTTCTACAAGTAGAAGGACGACTTCATGTTCGGTTATCACCTTGACTGCATACGGGCCACTGTGCTAAGAGATCACTACCTCGGTGCCTATTTCGTCACCGGGCAAGCCTTAGCACGCAAGAGATCACTACCTCGGCGCCTATTTCGTCACCGGGCAAGCCTTGATAATTTTGACACTACCCCGACACCTGTTTCATTTCCGTGTAGGCCCTTCAAGTTCCCATTATAGAAAACAACATCAACGAAACGGAAATCGGAACTTAATCCTATTTTCCCCAAGTATAATTACTTGTCAAGAACTTTGTAACCGTTCAGAATTCCTTACTCCAAAGTATTTGAAGGGAGTAAGTCACAGTGTGGGTTGACATTAGTCAATGAAACTGTTAGGCCGAATACAATATAATCAAATATATATGAGAATAACAATAATCAAGAACACTGTTTATGAATCAATAAACTGTAATTGTATTAACAGCTTCTCTCTTTATGATGTTAAAGAATCACAAAGAGCTTCTAGGTTACAAGAATAATAATCAATGATCGCATCCCTTCTAGGGATAACCTATCTGTGTTTATATAGTACACAGCTACATACAATCCATCTCTAATTGATATTCCTATAAGTTAGCTATACAATTCATATCAATTAAGGATTGCTTCTTATCTTCTATTCCATTTCCTTAGATGTATCAATATATTCTGCTTCTTTCCATTTTCAGAATATATTGCTTCTAGAATATTCAATTCAGCACCGACAGCTAATTCAACTATCACCACGTCAGACTTTAACAAACTCTGACGGGCTTCAATGTAAACTCTGATGAGCACCTGTTGCTTAAACACTGATGAACAAACGTCAGCAATTATATCTAACAATCTCCCCCAACTTGTGCATATTAAAAATGTACAAGTTAAACAGATAATTGATGATGTCAAAACATATAACAAATGCAGTGTTTAAAATATATCAGAGTTTAACTTTATCTTTAGAATAGAAAACATTAAAAAAAAAAAAAAAAAAAAACTTACAGTCAGACTTTACTTGATTTCTTCAATATCAGGCACTGTCCTGATATAGTCTGTAAGCAATCTTCGTTCAGCTCTCTCTAGCTCAGCAATCATAATCTCTTTCAGCTCCTTCAATTCTGGATCACTTTCACCAGTTTGATATATGGCAGCCCTTAGAGAATATATGTTGTTTCTTCTCATATCATTGCTCAGTCTTATTATAAAGGCTTTGTCAGATTCCAAATTGAATTCCAACACCTTTATTCCAAGAGCTGTAGAGAGCTTTGCACTATTTCTTCTCATCTCAACAAGATTTCCATGAGCATCTTTGTACTTAGTAATGTAAGCACTTGTAATTTTAGCACCACTGAGAACCTTTGCTCTCATCATCCTTACTCTCAAAACTTCAGCAGCATTTTGAGTCCTTTGATTTCTGACTTTGAGTAGATATAAGACATATTCTAACTCTTCAGCCATTTTCAAGTGTATATCATTTTCACCTATTCTGTATACCCTGCCATCAGCCATGAAGTATAACAGAAAGTCCTTCCTAAGTCCCTTAAGATGAATTAACTGAACAGACTCTAGTTTGTCAAGGCTCTCTTGAGTAATCCCAACACCAGGTTCTGCCAGTGAAGTTTGATCCATTGGACTGTTATTTATCCTCTTTTCTCTGTGTGATCCCAGACCTGATTTATCTCTTCCTTCCTTGCCCATAGTAGTCCTACTTTGCAGTATGTTAACAGAACTAGGGTTCAGAGTTTGTGGTAGAGTTGGTCTTGTGAAAGTGTTTAGGAGTTGAGAAGAGAGTGGTGTTTGAACAACTTGAGCAACGTCAGAGGTTGTCGATTCCTTAGTAGATCTATCAACTTGAGCTTTGTCAGAGGTTGATCTAGCTTCAAAAACTTCAACTTGAGCTTTGTCAGGGGTTGAATAATTCTTCTTTGGTAACTGTCCTTCTTCTTCCAGTTTACCCTTACCCTTATCAGTATTTGCTATCACAGACCTCCTTGAGTATTGTATACTCTGTTGAGAAGTTTCCTTGATGGAAATACCCATTTCTTTCTTTCTAGGAACCTTGACAGCTCTCTTCTTGTAAGTACCAGCCTTTAATTTCCTCTCATGCTCTTCAGCAAGACTCAACATTTCAGCTTCCATGTCTTCAACTGTAGCTTCATTACCATGTTCTTCTAAAAACATCTTAGTAGCAATTTCTTCATCAGTAAATGGATTG
Organism: Heracleum sosnowskyi; assembly: GCA_030848705.1. NCBI lineage: Eukaryota > Viridiplantae > Streptophyta > Magnoliopsida > Apiales > Apiaceae > Heracleum > Heracleum sosnowskyi. The sequence goes on along the minus strand of CM061235.1, from coordinate 33,574,368 downwards.
GCTGAAATAATTAAACTCTTAAGTCTTGAACCACTGGCAGAGTTTGAGATTCCTTTACCAGAGTTTGTCAACCTATCAGAATTTAATCTTGATCTTCTTTTCCCTTGAGCAGAAATTAAATTCCTCTCAGTTTCCTTGCTTCCACCATCAGCAGAATCATCCCTCCGTCTCAGAGTTTGAATGTCTTTGCATTTGTCATTTGGTACACTCTCCCCCTTTTTGACATCATCAGAAAGTAATACTGATGTCAGCAACTCTAATGCAGTAGAAATAGAAGTCAGTTGCGCAGACATTGCAGTCTGATTCTCCTCAACTTTCCCAAGCCTCTTCTTAAGTTCATCAGAATCCTTGGCTTGCTGCTTGAACATTGCAGAATAATAAGACCTATCAGTCTTCAAAGTGAGATCCTTTATACCAACTTCATTTCTAAGATTGGTAACCACTGTTTGTGTTTCATCAAACCTATTGTGTAAGGCTTTGACTTGAACCACAGTGGCCTTTAGACTTGTAAGAACATCAGAGTTTGAAATATGCTTTACAGAATCAGATAGAAAATCCGCAGCCCTTTGTGCTGAAAATACACAATCTGCATCAGCCCATCTGTTATAGTACATATTCTGGTAATACTCAGCAGTCTCTCTATTAACTTCCCTTGCTTCAGCAGTATTTACACCATCAGACAATGAAACTTGAATACTAGGGTGTGAATGAGAACCCTCAGCATCATTTTCAGCTTCTTCATCAATGTCTGCTTCATTTGCAGCAGGAACATTTTCAGCAGTAAGTTCATTATGTAACTGTGCAGCTTCATCAATTTCTTTCTCTGCAACAGTTTCAGGAATATCAGAGTTTGCTTGAGCAAAAACCTCTGCTTCTCTTGTAACAACCTCAACAACAGCCTGTTGTAGAGCTTCAAGTAAAACAACATCTTGTAGAACATTCTCTGTCACAGCTTCCAAACTCTGATCAACTTCTTCATCTTTTTCAGAATTTGCATTATTTACTGAAAGAACTTCTGTGTGAGAACCCACAGAGTCTTCAATCACCAAGGTGGCTTGATCAGCTGCCACATCCTCAGTATCACAAACACTGATACTAGGATGTGCTTCCAAATTTTCATTATGAATAAAGAAATCCATTTCAATATCCTCATTCTCAGAAACTCTGCTGTCAGAGTATGCAGCAGCTTCCTCAACTACATCATCTTTAGATGTAGGAGCTTCGATATCAACACTTACCATTTCAGGCATAGGTGCTGCTTCAGCATTTTCAAACGCTTCTTCAACAGTATCATCTACTCTGTTCGCAGTAACATTTTCCTCAGGAACAGCTTCAGCACTTACATTGGATGCACCAAAGAGATATGCAGCCACCAGTCGCCTCTTTCGCTGTTGCAAAGTCTCAATCTCTTCTTCATCAGAAGAATGTGGTCTATTAGCCCTCTTCTTGATTCTAGGAATCCTTGATTTCCCAGCTTCAGCGTTTGCAGTAGAATCCACATTTACTTGAACTCTAGGAGATTTAACTACTCTCTTCTTCATCTTCTGTGACCTTTGTTGATGAACAACAGAAGGTCCAGCTTCAGCATTTGACTGTTGAGAATTGTCTTGAAATTGTTGAACCCTCTCAGGTAGCAACAAGACACCAACATCCCCTTTCTTAACATCTTTATTTATAAGATCAGAGAAAACACGTTTATGCAATTTAAACGAGAGAATGACATCATCCTCTAAGATCTCAACATCAGGACAGCAGAAGGTGAATAGCAATTGACAAAATCTAGAGAAATAAACAACATTCCTATTCTCTTGCATTTTCTCACCTATATTAGTCAAAACAATTCGAGCAAAATCTAAATTGTTACCAAATAGAAGAGAATACCCTATTTGCAGACTTTCAGTGGGAATTGCATCTCAATTCGTGCACTTCTTTCCAAAAGCCCTAGTGATGCAGTCGAAAAAGAAACTCCATTCCTTGCGCAAAAACGGCCTTTTCAGTTGACCCACCTTTACCAAAGAACCAGAGTATCCGATTTCCCTCATCATTCTCAATAAAAAGTCATCACCAACAGCAATTGTATAAGAATTAAAACCTTCAAAATCCAAGGCATCACGAACAGTGTCTGGAGTTACAACATACTCTTGACCTTGATAGTCAAAGATAATTGAAGGTGACCCTGTCTCGCCTCCATTATCATAAGTGCCTGTCTGCCAAAAGCTTGTAATTTGAGATGCAGACAGCTTCAACGGTGCGGTGAGAGCATGACCAATGTCAGACTTAGCCAAGAAATTCTGTATTAAATGAAACGCCTCTGGTGCGTTCTCATTCGCCAACGGAGCAGCATAGTTATTTGGAACAAACTCAAGTCCAGAAGCAGTGAAAGCAGTTGAAGCCATTAGTAATATCAAGAAATAAACAGAAAATAGCTTAAAAAAAATGAGAGAGTTTAGGAGAGAAAGTGTTTGTGAATATGTGTGAGTGAAACTAGAATACAATTGGAGTAAGTCGTGAAAAACTGTAACGGTTGTGTGTATAATGTATAAATAGAAAATTTAAAATTAAAAACTGAACAGTTTTTAATCATTAAAACACAACTGTCTTACCCCGTGTACTGTGTAAATGAGACACGTGTCACACATGCAATGACTGACAGCAGTAATTGGCAGTTTCCAATGCGCATGCGCAGTAAAAACAGCAATAATTACTGCCGATTACACTTTCCTATGTATGCAATCTCTCTCCTCTCTTTAACATTTTTCTAAACCAATGCCCAAACATACTCTTTTGAAAAACCAAAACAAATGTTTTTCCTCAAAATTATAAACTGTCTGAAACAAATAATTTATTTTAACCATCAGAGATTAAAATAGAATTACCTCGGCGTAAAGTACACAAAGCATCAGTGTTTACCAATTCTCCTCTTTTGTTAATAAACTCTTTTCACAAACTGTACAGGTGTGAAAATATGTGTGTGCAATAGCAGAATTTACTTAATTTAAATATTTAGAGCATCTGAAAATGCATAAATATCACAAATTGAAACAATAAAAACTGGTTGCCCAAACTCTCATATTTAATACAAATTTGATGTCATCTAAACTCTGTTAAAAAAACACTTTAAGCTTTACCCCTATCAAATTCATGCTTATTTGACCGTGCAATGGATGAGACCCCAAAAGGCTTTTACAATAATACCCATGTAACGAGCTTTAGGTTAGTGAATCCCAGACTAGAAAAACCTTAGGTCACTAGGCACAAAGTCCCCTCGAACTTACTCGCTCAAGTATTAAAGAGCTCACCCTGATCAATTATGCATCAAAACAACTTCCTTTGACAATTTACTTTTTCCAGTAATCAGAGGTTGGCACTAGTCACCAAAAATTTTCGAAATTTTAGCCCTTATCACATAATAAGTTCTTGGATCGTCCTAGGCACAACATAATCTCAAAGGAATTTACACAAATTTATCCATTTCAAACTTAGGGGTGAAATTATTACGACTAAACTTCAGAGTTTAAACTGACATCCTTCATTAAGAACATTTTATGAGAGAGAGTGCAAACAGCTAATACAGAATCAACTTGTAAGATCAATAAACTTAGAGATGCTTTAACTATTGAAACAGTATCATGCTGTGTTAATGTACTGCACAAATTTGAGATCAGAATTTATGTAACTCAAAAGGATTCATAATTACTTAATGAGAATTATGACTCATACAAATTTCTTCATCGGTCCATATGTTTCAGACAATATTACAATCAGAGTATAACATCAAACTTTAACCGACAGAGTATGATAGACACTTTGTAACTGACAGAGTATGATATCAGAGTTTAGCATCAGAGTTTAACATGCTGACTAAGATAACAGTTAACACATGCAAACAACCATGAGCATTAAATCTAACATGCATAGATTTTGAGTCTAACCAGTATCTCTAGTCAAAACCAGAGACCATTCCAAGTTCATTTACCAATCTTGTAAAGGTAACTTCACTCAAAGGCTTGGTGAAGATATCTGCAAGTTGTTGGTCTGTAGACACAAAATGAAGCTCAATGGTTCCTTCTTCCACATGTTCCCTGATAAAATGATACCTTATGCTGATGTGCTTGGTCATGGAGTGTTGTACTGGATTACCTGTCATAGCAATAGCACTTTGGTTATCACAGAAAATAGGTATCTTAGAGTACCTTAACCCATAATCCAGCAACTGATTCTTCATCCAAAGAATTTGTGCACAGCAGCTACCAGCAGCTATATACTCTGCTTCTGCAGTGGATGTTGAGATTGACTTTTGTTTCTTGCTGTACCAAGAAACTAACCTGTCACCTAAAAATTGACAGCTTCCACTTGTGCTCTTTCTATCTATCTTACAGCCTGCAAAATCTGCATCAGAGTAACCAATTAATTTAAACTCTGATTCTCTAGGATACCACAAACCCAAGGTTATGGTTCCTTTAAGATACTTAAAGATCTTTTTCACAGCTGTTAGATGTGGCTCTCTGGGGTTTGCTTGGAATCTTGCACAAAGACATGTGGCATACATGATGTCTGGTCTGCTTGCAGTAAGATACAACAGAGACCCTATCATGCCTCTATAGTTTGTCATATCGACTGGTGCCCCACTGTCCTTGTCTAGCTTTGTTGCAGTTGCCATGGGAGTTGTGGCAGATGAACTATCAAGCATACCAAATTTCTTCAGAAGATTTCTGGTATATTTTGCCTGATTGATAAAAATCCCATCATCTGTTTGCTTGACCTGTAAGCCTAGAAAATAACTAAGCTCTCCCATCATGCTCATTTGGTACCTGGACTGCATAAGCTTTGCAAACTTCTGACAGAGTTTGTCATTAGTAGATCCAAAAATAATATCATCTACATAAATTTGAACTAAAAGCAAATCATCACCAGAATTGAAATAAAACAAGGTTTTATCAATTGTACCTCTAGTGAACCCACTTTCTAAAAGAAATTGAGCCAGAGTTTCATACCATGCTCTTGGTGCCTGCTTTAGTCCATATAAAGCCTTGTCAAGCCTGTAGACATAATCTGGATGTTTGGGATCTACAAACCCTGGTGGTTGTTCAACAAACACCTCTTCTTCAAGCTTCCCATTGAGAAAAGCACTCTTTACATCCATCTAAAAGACTTTGAACTTTTTGTGTGCAGCATAGGCCAGAAAAATCCTTATTGCCTCCAATCTTGCAACTGGAGCAAAGGTTTCATCATAGTCAATTCCTTCTTGCTGTGAATAGCCTTTTGCTACAAGTCTAGCCTTGTTCCTTGTAATCACACCATCACTGTCAGTCTTGTTTCTGAAAACCCACTTTGTACCTACTACAGATCTGTTCTTTGGTCTAGGTACAAGTGTCCAGACTTCATTCCTCTCAAATTCATTCAACTCTTCTTGCATAGCTGTTATCCAGTTAGCATCTTGAAGAGCTTCTTCCACTTTCTTTGGTTATGTTTGAGACAAGAAAGCATGATACAGGCATTCATTTGTAGTAGCACTTCTAGTTCTTACACTAGCATCAGGATCTCCAATTATGAGATCAGGTGTATGTGCCTGTGTCCACTTTCTTGCTGTTGGTAAGTGGCTTCTTGTATCAGTATTGGATCCTCCCCCTTGATCCATGCTCTCCTGATTCATGTGTTGACTTTCTGCAGCTTCTGAGGCTCCCCCTGAATTGGACTGCTCAGAGTTTGAGCTTTCAGAGTTTGAATCAGCTTCCTCAACAGACTCACTTTGAGTGTTTGAGTCACCATGTTGAGCTGCTTCACGCTCCCCCTCAACTGGTTCTCTGTTTTGAGAATTTTCAGTTTCTCCATTATTTACCAGTAAAGGTTCAGAGTATGCTTCGTCAGAGTTTATCAGAACCGCTTCATCAGAGTTTGTCGGTACTGCTTTATCAGAGTTTACATCATCAGAGAATAAATCTTCATTTTCAAAGCGCAGTTGATCATATTCATCTAAGTCATCAAGTCCAGTTATTTTCTTGTCATCAAATGACACATGTATAGACTCCATGATCACCTTTGTTCTCAGATTGTATACTCTGAATGCTTTTGTTGACAATGGATAGCCAACAAAAATTCCTTCATCAGCTTTTAACTCAAATTTGGTCAACTGTTCAGGATGAGTCTTCAGAACAAAACACTTACATCCAAATATATGAAAATATTTCAAATTTGGCTTCTTGTTCTTCACCATCTCATATGGTGTCTTTCCGTGCTTGTTGATCAATGTTGCATTCTGAGTAAAACAAGCAGTTTGAACAGCTTCTGCCCAGAAATAGGTTGGTAACTTTGCTTCATCAAGCATTGTTCTAGCAGCTTCGATTAGAGTTCTGTTCTTTCTTTCAACTACACCATTTTGCTGTGGAGTCCCTGGTGCAGAAAACTCTTGCTTCACTCCTCTTTCCTTGCAGAAAGCTTCCATTACTGAATTCCTGAATTCAGTTCCATTATCACTTCTTATTATCTTTACTTTGTACTGTGATCCTTTATCCAGTTGATTTACATGATCCATCAGAGTCTGAGCAGTTTCATCCTTCTTTGCCAAGAAATAAACCCAAGTGTATCTAGTATACTCATCAACAATTACTAGAGTATATTTCTTTCTGCCCATAGACATTACATTTACTGGACCAAAGAGATCAATATGTAGAAGATGATATGGCTCCACAATTGAAGATTCAGACTTGCTCTTGAAAGATGACTTCCTTAGCTTGGCCTTTTGACAAGAATCACACAGGCCATCTAAGCTGAGTATTGACTTGGGAAGTCCCCTTACAAGATCTTTTCTTATCAGCTCATTGATGTTGTTCAAATTTAGATGAGAGAGCTTCTTATGCCATTTCCAACTCTCTTCATTTGACATTCTTGCTGTCAGACACACAGTTTTTCCATCAGAGTTTGTTACCAAACTTGCTTCATAGATGTTGTTGCGCCTGTGTCCAACTAGAACAACTTTTCCAATAGATTTACTGATCACTTCACAGTGTTCAGTATGAAAATCTACATGATATCCTCTGTCACAGATTTGACTCACAGATAGCAGATCATGCTTGAGTCCTGAGACAAGAGCTACGTTTGATATGATGACACTTCCAAGATTTATATTGCCATATCCCAGAGTACGTCCTATGTTGCCATCTCCATAGGATACTTTTGGGCCAGCCTTCTCCTTAAAGTCTGATAGCAGGACTTTGTTTCCAGTCATATGTCCTGAGCATCCACTGTCCAAGATAAGTGTGCTCTCTTTAATGCCCTGCAATTACAAATAATCACTGATTGTTAGTTTTAAGGATCCAGACTTTCTTGGATCCTTTGTCTTTCTTAACAGTGTTAGCTTTTGCAGCGGAATCTTTATCAACAGAGTTTAAGCTAACAGTGTCAGACTTTACACTTGTAGAGTTTGCTCTAACCCATTTCAAGTTGGGTTTTAGCTCATAATAATTGTGATAAATAGCATGATAACTCTTGCAAGTATATATGGAATTCCAAGTGCTCCCACAGTGTGTGCATAAAGTCTGTGGCCTAACCCTTACATAATCATTCTTTACCCCAGACTTGGAGGGTAAAGAATTAATATCTTTGTTCTTCCTGCAAAAACTGGCAAGATGGTTAGCACTACCACAGTTATAACATGTTTTTCTTGGAGCTACTGAAGTAGGCAGATGATTATTCCTTTTATTTATGCCTACTTTTCCATTCCTATTCTTCTTGGACCCTTTTGGTTTCATGGCAGATTTTACCTCTTTGAGCTTATGATTGAACTGTTTTCCTGTCATTAAACCAACATTAACCTGTTTTTCACAGACTTTTACTGGTTTTCTAACAGCTTCTTGCTCAATAGGCTTCTCTGTTGTAGATTCAATATCCACTTGTTCAACACAAGCTTCAACTGGCTCCATAACAGCTTCTTTTACAACTACAGACTTTAGCTTACTGGATTCATGAACAAATTTCACAGGTTTAAGTTGTGGTTTTACTTTAACTTTATCTTTAAACCTAAGTTCATCTTCCTCACAGTAACCTAAACCTACAGTATCTGTTTGAAAAACCTGATGTGTGTCCTTTCCAGAATTAGTCCAGGTTTTAATCACTTTCCTCTCTTTTTCCAACTCAGACTCTATTTGCCTATATCTTTTAAGCAATTCCTGTTCAACATAAACAGCATCATCTCTCTCCTTTTGAACTTGTTGCATGTTAACAAGCTTCTCTTCAAGAAATTTATTTCTTTCTTTGAGACCTAGATTCTCAGATTTTATTCTCTCATTCTCTAAAGTCTGATCCCTATAACTAACATGTATGCTTTTAAGATAAATTCTTAATTCAGATATATCATCAATATCATAAGCATAAGTTGTTAGGGGTACCTTGTTTTCAGATGAGTCAGCTTCATCTCTACCAGTTGCCATGAGAGCATAATTGACTCCCTCATCTGAGTCTGAAGTGTCTGCCCAGTCCTTCCCTTTAGTGATGAGTGCTTTCTCAGATTTTCCTTTCTTGCACTCTGGAGCATAATGACCCATTTCTTTACACTTGTAGCACTGGATCTTTGACTTGTCTTTCCTTCTAGACTTGGTATCCTTTTCATCAGACTTTTTGAATTTTCTTTTATAAGAATTTGAATCTTCCCTTGAGAATCTTTTTCCTTTCTTGAAGTTCTTGAATCCCATCTTCTTGAAAGTCTTTACCATTAAAGCAGCCATTCTCATCATCTCTTCTTCATCATCCTCAGAATCAGAAGCTTCATCATCAGTGTTTGAGCCATCATCAGAGTTTGATGACTCACTGTCAGAGTTTACGACCAATGCTTTTCCTTTGGCTTTCTTCCTTGAGATTTTCTTCTCGATGGGCTTCTCCTTGACTCTGAGAGCAACAGATTTTGTCTTCTTGCTTGATCTTCTGTTTCTTTGTTCTATCTCCAATTCATGAGTTTTCAGTAACCCATAAATTTCATCAAGTTCAGTTTCAGCAAGTTCGTAATTATCTCTTATAGTTGTTGTCTTCAAATCCCATCTTTCAGGTAAAGATAAGAGAAATTTGAGATTTGATTCTTCAAGATCATATTCTTTATCAACTAGAGATAAATCATTCAACAGTTTACAGAATCTGTCATATGTCTCAGTCAAGGTTTCATTGGCTCTTGAATCAAAGTGCTCATACTCCTGAGTGAGTATAGTTTTCCTGTTCTTCTTTATAGCAGAGGTTCCTTGACATCTAACTTCCAAAGCATCCCAGATCTCTTTTGCAGTTTTGCATCCAATAACTCTGTTAGACATAACATTATCTAAAGCACTATGGAGTAGATGTCTAACCTTTGCATCCTTTGCAAACGATGAGATGTCTTCAGGAGTATAGTCCTTCTTCTCCTTTGGAATTGTCTTCTGATCTTCACCAGCAACAACTGTTGACAACTTAGTTGGCTTATGAGGACCATCATAGATTCTATCAAGGTATTCTGGATCTGTGGCTTCCAGAAACATGGTCATCTTCACCTTCCAAATTGGATATTCTGCTGGCCTGAGAATTGGAACCCTGATTGACTCATATCGACTCACAGGAGCAGGTTTCACTTGTTCAGTCTTTGGAGCAGCAGCTTGATTTTCCTCAGTCATGATTATACTTTTATTGTTGATCGAAAACTGTATATATTAAACAGCCTTGGCTCTGATACCAATTGTTAGGCCGAATACAATATAATCAAATATATATGAGAATAACAATAATCAAGAACACTGTTTATGAATCAATAAACTGTAATTGTATTAACAGCTTCTCTCTTTATGATGTTAAAGAATCACAAAGAGCTTCTAGGTTACAAGAATAATAATCAATGATCGCATCCCTTCTAGGGATAACCTATCTGTGTTTATATAGTACACAGCTACATACAATCCATCTCTAATTGATATTCCTATAAGTTAGCTATATAATTCATATCAATTAAGGATTGCTTCTTATCTTCTATTCCGTTTCCTTAGCTGTATCAATATATTCTGCTTCTTTCCATTTTCAGAATATATTACTTCTAGAATATTCAATTCAGCACCGACAGCTAATTCAACTATCACCACGTCAGACTTTAACAAACTCTGACTGGCTTCAATGTAAACTCTGATGAGCACCTGTTGCTTAAACACTGATGAACAAACGTCAGCAATTATATCTAACAGAAACTACCGATGATTACCATGTATTTTGAAATCATGACCAGGGAGTTTTTGTAAAATACCTTTAGTTCTGATAAATCAGAACTCGAAAACATATTCACTTTTAATGAAGGAGACAAGTGAAATCATATGTTCACTTCCTGAGATGGATTCCCAATTTTTGATAAGTTCAAAACCTTAATCATCATTTGAGGTAAATAGTTTAAAAGTAGTTGGGAACTCCTCCTATAGTCACATAAATCTCTTTTGAGATCAGAAAATATTTTAAATAACTATTGGAACCTTACGTAATATTTAAATAAGGTTCTATGACTTTTAAATCATTTTTGGAATATTTAATAAATATTCAAATAATAAATATTGAATTATTATTCAATATAAATCCACTTAAGTGAATATTCCAAATAATATTCACTTAATTAAATAATTATTCAAATAATAAATATTGAATTATCACTCAATAAGATTCTACTTAAGTGACTATTCAAAATAATATTCACTTAATTAAATAATATTTAAATAATAAATATTGAATTATTATTCAATAAAATTCCACTTAAGTGAATATTCCAAGATAATATTCACTTAAATAAATATTCAAATAATATGTAATAATATTATTTAAATATCTCACATTAAATATCCAATGATATTAGTCTTGGAATATTTAATCAATTTTTAACATATAGCTGTCTCTGGACCCTCCAGCTTATGACAGTATAGTCAACACAAAATAGTAATTTAACTCCCGGTCTATTATTTTAAAATCATCGTACGACTGCTCTATACTTAGAGCCTTTAAACCTCGGTTTATATCTAGTATTTACCTAGCATATAAACCTTATATCTTACGAAAACTTTTACTAAAAGCGTAAACAGTTTAAAAAGTTCTCACAACATTAAAGCAGAATAGATATATATATATATATATACATAAATCACAACAACATCATTTATATGATGTAGGGTTTGAAAACTTGCATGCATCTATCATATGCATACATCACATCTCATCATTTTTAATACTATCACATCTATATACGATGTGAGGTTTGAAAGCATGCATCTAACATATGCATATAATACATTTGAAAGCATGCATCTATCATATGCATATTATCATAATATTGTACTTTAAAATACAGCATGGGATGAGAAAACTTGCCTCGGGTCCTTGGTTGTTACGGGTTCGAGAACTTGCCGGGAAATCTATAAACAAAGAAATGCCCGATCAGTCCCCTGGCTTAATCATTTAAAGTGCATTTAACTTAAGCACTAAAGTTCTATTAACGAACATCAATTGTCTCGCTCTTGGTCATCTATAACCTCATAACATTCCGTAAACTTCTACGTCAAAAGTTTGGGTGGGTATCTATCCTCAAAACCCAAGTACTTATCCATTACTAACTTCTTGTTTTTAACCATCCCCTTAAGGGTATTTCACTCGCGCAACCTTCGTTCGCGTATTTTTATAAAATCACCAACTTCTCTTTTTAACTCAAAACCTTCTAGGTTTCCTTTCCTAACAATCCATTCTAGTACCCATTTTAATATCTCGGCCAAATTCCATTTTTAAAGGGTTTGATCACTATCTCAAAGTTCATGCAATGAACTACTTAGTTACGCGAAATCGCTTTCACTAAAACGAACATTTCTCCTAAACCGTAAATCAAAACGATACGATTCTTTCGCTAAAACAAACTAGGAAACAGGGCCTACATTTTCATGGTCAGAAACGTTATGTTTATTCCCTTTAGAGTATTCGTGATCTCTGTCCAAACTGCCTAAGTAAAATCCGACATGGTAACGACGCTTAAACGCGATTCCCGTGTTTTTAAACACTCACTACGACCACCAATCCACAATCAACCAACCACCAATCAAACCTCAAGTTAATACTACACTTTTCTGTCCAAACATGGTCATACTCTAGTTCATAAGTTTATCCACAAATCATCCATCAAACATGCTTAAAATAATGCATACATGCTTCATTACTACATAGTTCTTAAAGAATCACTTATAACTACTAGATCAAGCATAACCTCAAAAAGGGAAGAAGTTTTATACCTTCCTTGGAACTTAACAAAGGCTATATATGGATGGTATATCCTTCCTTGCTCCTTAACTAGGCTAATCAAACCTAAAATCATCAAAACAAAACAAGATCTTATGAGTTTACTATTCACATCACTATTCATCATCAACTTTGAATCCATTTTTGACCAAGCTATCATCCATGGATGAGGCTAAGATTAGAGATCTACCTTGGATATTGGAAGAGGGTGATTTAGAGCCCAATAACATGATTTATGGTTGAGTGGAAGTTGAAGAAAATTTCTTAAAGATTTGGTTGAAGGAAAAGCCGAATTCTCTTGTTCTTCAAGATGCATCTTCTTTTTGTTTTCTTTTGTTTTGTTTTCCTTTATTTTCTTTTGGCAAAATATCTCTAATTTGGATGCATCTTATTTGTGTGGTGTAGGTTGAGTTTTGTCATCAATGACACACCTCTTTTCAATCTTGTGGTTGTGGTGAAAGTGGTGACAAGGTGGTGATTCACCACTTTGTCATCACTTGGTCATCATCTTGTCATCCTCTTGCATCATGCTTATGTCATCATTTGTATCCTCAATCCTCTTATATATTGCCCTTGATGATTTTATATAATACTCCTCCTTTGGTTAGGGTTTAATCCATAATTCGTTACACTTCTATTTCGCGATAGTTTCAAGTGATTCTAAAAACGTTTCTATGTACGAATGCTAGGGAATACTTCCTTGATCTTTCCATTACCTTGGCTTAATATATGATCCTAGATTTCTCTCCTTGGCTTAAGGTATGATCATGGATTTCTCATCCTACACACTTTCTCAACGATCAAATCAATTCACCCTTGATTGTCCGATGAATAGTGATCAAAATTTAAAGTTGGAATCTCCTGATTCTGATCGCGTTTACATTCTTTTATTCTCCTTATACATCAATAATATAACCTCGAAACATTCATTCCATATCATCCACATAGTGTGGTCTGAAAAAATTTCCATCAGCAAATTTACTATTCATCAATTTTTTTTTTAACTAAGTCCAAAATTTGGGGTTATTACAGTCTCCCTTCCTTAAAAGGATTCCGTTTCGGAATCTAAGAAAATAGCCGAGGTTACTTTTTCAATATAGTAATCTCCAGTTTCCAGGTTGACTCTTCAACCCTCTGGTCTCATTACAACTCTTACTCATTCCGGTCTGTGATATCTACCGGGCGCTCTATATAAGCCAATTCTAGTTGTACTCTTATACACCCATTTTCTATCAACATCTGACTATCCTTGCGATCGGCGGTACGACGCTTACCGTAACTTTGGTTCTCTAAAAGGTTTCTTCCGGTCGGTCCGTCGGTCTACAGATCCTACGTAGTGCTCGCACTCAACTCGTTGTCAAACACGTTTGGAAAACTCCTCCCGAATCGGGAGTTCATTCATTGGTCCTTATCTGACACGATGGTGACTGGAACTTCCACGTCACCCAACTATCTCTTTCGTAACTCTTCGATTAAAGATCTTTTGCTGATAATAAAATATGAGTAGACTAATTTAATCCATCAATTATAACTCAATTGACGTCATAGTCCGACTTGATTCTTGTTGATCCTATCACAAAATCCATTATAGTAAAATTACATTCCTAATCAGGAATCTCTATTAACTGTGATAGTCAACTAGGTCTTTGTTCTACCTTCATTTTCTGATATATCCAATATTTACTTACCAATCGATAAATCCTTTTATTTATCGGGCTACCTATAACATTTCCTTAACTTTCTATACCTTTTTGTACTCTCCGCGTAACTGTCTCTCTATGACAGATCTTTATTCCTTAATTTATTCAGGCTCAATCAGGACTTTTAAATAATCCTTGTTGTACTCTTAACTTCAACTTCATTCTTTCAGATCCTCTTATTAGTCCTTCTGAAAATTAGCATCCTTTATCTCTTGAACATTGGGAACCCAACTCGGTAAAAATACCTTATGATTCCTTTATCATCTTTCTCAGTCTTTAATTCTTTCTCCAACATTGACTTTATACCTTCACTCGTCATTCGTTCTTGACATAACTTGATTTCCTGCAGCAATTTCGGTTGCATTGTAATCTCAACTAGTCTCTCAATACCATTTCCGGTTATCTTAACCTCAATTTCCATTTTCTCAATCCTTGGATTAACTTATCCGACGATGTTATCATCTTAGGTCTCTCTTTCTTACTAAGGGCATTGGCCACCACATTGGCCTTCCCTGGGTGGTAAAGAATCCCACCATCATAATCCTTGATTAGCGTTAGCTATCTTTTCTATTATCACGGTACAGTCTTCCTGGGAAAACGTATCTCATGCTCTTATGATTGTGTAAATCTCGCACTTCTTTCCATACAATTAGTTCCTCCAAATCTTTAAAGCGAAAACTATCGCTGCCAATTCTAAGTCAAGCATAGGGTATCTAATTTCATATTCCTTTAATTGTCTGGATGCATACACACTTACCTTTCTGTGCTGCATAAGCACACACCCTTATCCTGTATGCGATGCGTCGCTATAGATCACAAAATCTCCCTTCCCGTCTGGCAGTACCAGCACATGCGGTGACTAGTCTCTACTTTAATTCCTGGAAACTTTTCTCACCTTCCTCAGTTCATTCAACTTTTCGGTCTTTCGAGCAAGTCTGGTCAGTGGGGCTGCTATATTAGCAAAATCTTATACTCATCTTCGGTAATATCTGGCTAACCTGCAAAATTTCTCACCTCGGTTGGTGTGGTTGGTCTTTCCCAGTTCGAACAGCTCTTATCTTAGCGGGGTCAACCAACACCTCTTCACTGTTGACCACAGGTCCTAAAAACTGTACTTCCCTTAGCTAAAGCTCACACTTTGAGAACTTGGCATATAACTTTTCTCTCCTCAGTGCTTCTAACGCTATCCTCAAACGTTCTGCATGTTATTCCTCGGTCTTTGAGGTAAACCAAAATATTGCCGATGTCACTATGACATACTTATCCAAATACTTCTTGAAAAGTCTATTCAGCACGTCCATGAAAGTTGCAAGGGCACTCGTCAGCCCAAACGACATTACTAAAAACTCGTAGTGTCCATACCTGGTGCGAAACGCAGTCTTGGGTACGTCCTCAGGTTTAATATTCAATTGGTGTTACCCAATTATCAAATCAATCTTTGATAATTTAACTACACCATGCAGCCGATCGAACAAATCACCGATCCTTGGCAGGGGTATTCATTCTTAACATCTAGCTTATTCAGCTTTCGATAATCTATGCACAGCCTCATGCTGCCGTTCTTTTTCTTCACCAATAACACGGGTGCATCCCACGGTGACACACTTGGTCTTATCATTCCTTTCCCTATCAATTCCTACAATTGTGCGACTAATTTCTTCATCTCGACTGGAGCTAGTCGGTACGGGGCCTTCGAATCTGGCACCGTTCTTGGAGCTAATTCTATAGCAACTCTATTTCTCTATCGGGTGGTAACCCCGGAAGATCTTCTGGAAATACATCCTTTCATTCATTGACAACAGGGATTTTATGTACACTAGGTACTTCCCGCCCGTATTGTATCCATCACAGTCGCTAAACAAGTTTCATCTTCTTGGATGTCAAACGTTTCCTCGTCCGACAATCTGAATTCTTACTTTCTTTCTTTCTCAATCTATTCGCGTTTCGTACTCTATTTTCTTTATGCCCATTTCTTTCTCGTCCACTTTGCTTCCATTTCTATCACAGTCGTTTCATTAACCAAAGTAACATAATCAGTCGTTTCGAACACTCCGTTATTCTGAATTCGCATTATGAGAAACAAACCTTGGCAATTTCCGTAAACTTCAATTCATAAGTTACCGGACTCATTCGTTTTAGCTCTCAGCTTCAACACTCTACTTTTCCAAATACTAAGGAAAATACTTGCAAGGTACCAAGAATACTTCAAACAACAGAATATTCGATCAAATCCTTTAAGAATTCTCGTCGAATGGATGACCTTATTAGGTCTCATTCAATTATCATTTGGAAATTTCATCATCACAATTCACTACATATAAAATGCATTGTGAACTCAATTAAGTAAATTCGACCGGAAGTGGAACTTAGTGAAACAATAACTAGTTCCTTTCAAGAATCATTAACAACTAGCTGGACAAAATTTACTAGTTTGATTGGTTTGGGACGCAGCATCTAGCTAGGATGATTAGCTAGATTTTCATCATATCATTAAAATTTCAACTAGTTAGAACAATTAACTAGTCACTCATCATGGCACATATAATTAGCCAGTTTCAATCTACTAGTACAAAATCTCGACATCGTAGCCGAAGAAAGAAGAAAACAAAATTTTGACTACTCGGATAATGAATTGAAAAGAAGAATAATAAGTTTGGGACGAACAAGGTAATTATAACCCTTAAATAGAATATAGGGTCTAAAATAGATGGTCCTTGGTATCGGAACAATCGATAACCTCCCATCAAACATTTCTCATCAGTGGAACGGTCCACCCAAAGGTGTCTCCGTACATAAACTTTGTCAAATTCTCCGATAGAATTGAATTCGGAATATCAATATCAAATTGATCTCCTTTCTACGATTTCAACGTCTGATGTACAAATCTCTTTTTAATAGAAGAAAAGAATTTACGAGTAGTCTCTGAAATATACATCATCTATGTTTTAGACACATAGCTAGATATTTATGAACTCGACTGAGGAGTCCAAGTATGAAGAAAGAAAATAAAATGAATATTTAACAGTTGTTGGTTGCATCCAAAGTTGAAGTAGGAAACTAGAAGGGTTACCTGACATGAATTATTCAAGGTAACACGGGCATGAACAGTTTTAGATTGAGGAGTGTACCAGCAAGTAGATACCAAAAGTCAATGGTCATCATAAGTTCTATCATCACCCGTACGAGGATGATCTTATCTTTATGCCTTTATGGCTTAGGGTACTAACCAACGGTACCTCAAAATCGTACAAGCTTGTAAATAGGTCGGGAGTTTGAAACATAATCGCCATTCCCCGATAATCGTCCAAAGTTTGGGCCTCATACGGCCGCATCAACACATTCTCAAAAGATGAAGGTTGATTAACGTATATGTAATTTCTTAACACTAGTCGTATCGACTGAATCCAACCCCAGGTCACCATAGGTCTCGTTCCTCGTAGGTCCTGAGATTGTCGCATTGCTCGTCACAACCATACGTGTCTTTATTAGAATCACGCTATCCATTTTTTCATGTCTTTGATTTCTGAGTCGAGCCATCATGGCCTATCGTACGAAATATACTCGCGATGCGATTTAGCACATTCGTCTCACGATAACGTTCTGGTAATACACGTACGCAAAAGTCTTCCTCTTAGGTAACAAAATACCCATCGACGGAAAAGACACCAACTCTGGTGGAATCGTTGTTCTCAAGGCTTGGACCTCATACACAAGATAATGCCTTAACTAGTCCACGCAATTTAGTAATTCGGATCGCGTAAAGGACTGTAAACGTCTTAATCTTCACATGTGCTGCCTTCTCGTGGCAAACTACGATGAACTACAAACACTTAGGTTCTTACTAAGTCAAGTTATTCATTGGTATTGGCCATTCCGACCTTAACTCAACTGCGACCGAGACTCTGCTCCGCGTCTTATCTTAATGTCCTTGATAATCCGTGTACAATTCTAAAGTCCTTCTCATCATTATGATGATCTTCAACGGTCCTATCGGTCCTCCGATAAGTTCCCAACTAAACTCTTTAGTCTTAACATCCTCGATGGCACTACTTCCGGTAGTCCACTTAACGAACTCTATATGAGTCCTCTCATCATTCTCTTACTTCGATATAACTCTTAACACTCGCATATCCAAGTTTATAACTTAACGCTCTGATACCATTTCTGTAACACCCCCAGATCCGGGGTCAGGAATCTGGGTTGTCATGCTCCATCAATATACAATACCTGCATTACTTACAACATTCTAATAATACAACTCCAAAGACCCCAATCACTTACGCACACACACACAAGTTATAGCCTTGAAAATTAGCAACAAAAGTTACATTTGTTATTACAACTCAAATGTACTATCCAGTATCTCATCTATTACTTACAACCTCTACCTGAAGTTACAATAATAGACCTCATAATTCTATACAAGGATTAATAATACAAACCTACTTGAAAACAACTCTTACTAAATTCAAGCTGCAACTATTCTGCTAACTCCGGCAATATCCATCCTGCATCGACTAACTCAAGGGTGGTCTCTCCATTCCCTTGCTCTCGTAACACGAGGTGGATCGGCAATGTTTTCCTCGTGCTGAAAGATTTAATAAAGCAAGAATGAGCTAATAGCGCTCAACAAGAAATCTATCCCAGTATAAATCTTTAAACCATTCAGGTAGATAATCCATATAGGACCTATATTTAAAAACTACTAGGGTTCGACCCCAAAAGAGTATACCGTTCAAAATACCGTATGACTTATAATCATACTCAATTACTTTTCGTAATTCATTTAGGAATCCTTGGTATCGATATAATGAACCAAGATTCAAAACATATCTTTTAAAATAAATATCAAATAATGGAACCAAGGCTTAAAGCTAGACCTGGCAAATCAGTCGTGTCGTGTCGTTTCGTGTCGTGTAATTTCGTGTTTCGTGTACTTTTTGGCTATACACGAAAACGACACGAATTCAAATCGTGTACCTGGAACTGTAACACGAACACGACACGAGTGATACACGACTTGACACGACACGACACGAGATACCTGGATTTTTTCGTGTACCATTCGTGTACACGAAACGAAACGAAACGAAATAGACACGAATAGCAACGAAAACACGAATATTTACACGAAATTTCTTAAAATTCACATTACTTTCATGTAATATCAATTAATATTTATATCATATATATAACATATATTTTTAATTATTTATATATTTATTTATGTCGTGTACTTCGTGTCGTGTCGTGTACTTGAAGGGTAAATCCAAAAACGACACTAAATCGGGGTCGTGTACTTTCGTGTTCGTGTATTTTCGTGTCGTGTACTTAAAATGCAAACACAAACACTAAATTTTCGTGTCGTTTCGTGTCGTGTAAGTCGTGTCGTGTATAAAATTGCCGGGTCTACTTAAAGCCTATCCCTCGATTCAAAATACTATACAGTTCAACATACTGTATATCTTAAATACCTTTTCAACATATATACTCACATATCCATTTAGATATCTCATACGGTTCAAAATACTGTAGAATATCAGTAATGAACACCTTTTGTAAAGGAAGCAATAATGAGAACTATAGCTCGACAATCAAATATAGCAGCTTAATCATATATGTAAGCTCATATCATGAAGGAAAACCTTTAAACTTCATTCGTATACAGAATGATATTTAATTATTCTTTTCGTCAAAACATGCCATACAGTACAACTACTGTATGAGGAACATCATTACTCATCACTGCCACATTATCAGTAACTCAGCACCTAGGCTTTCATTACAATGTGCAACACAACTCCAATTGGAGGGAAGGGAATATACTGGAACACCCGATACACGGTGATCAGCCGTCGTATCGTAACTTTTCTTTTCTACTAGTAGAAGGACGACTTCCTGTTCAGTTATCACCCTGACCGCATACGGGCCACTGTGCTAAGAGATCACTACCTCGGTGCCTATTTCGTCACCGGGCAAGCCTTAGCACGCAAGAGATCACTACCTCGGCGCCTATTTCGTCACCGGGCAAGCCTTGATAATTTTGGCACTACCCCGACACCTGTTTCATTGCGGTGTAGGCCCTTCAAGTTCCCATTATAGAAAACAACATCAATGAAACGGAAATCGGAACTTAATCCTATTTTCCCCAAGTATAATTACTTGTCAAGAACTTTGTAACCGTTCAGAATTCCTTACTCCAAAGTATTTGAAGGGAGTAAGTCACAGTGTGGGTTGACATTAGTCAATGAAACTACCGATGATTACCATGTATTTTGAAATCATGACCAGGGAGTTTTTGTAAAATACCTTTAGTTCTAATAAATCAGAACTCGAAAACATATTCACTTTTAATGAAGGAGACAAGTGAAATCATATGTTCACTTCCTGAGATGGATTCCCAATTTTTGATAAGTTCACAACCTTAATCATCATTTGAGGTAAATAGTTTAAAAGTAGTTGGGAACTCCTCCTATAGTCACATAAATCTCTTTTGAGATCAGAAAATATTTTAAATAACTATTGGAACCTTACGTAATATTTAAATAAGGTTCTATGACTTTTAAATCATTTTTGGAATATTTAATAAATATTCAAATAATAAATATTGAATTATTATTCAATATAAATCCACTTAAGTGAATATTCCAAATAATATTCACTTAATTAAATAATTATTCAAATAATAAATATTGAATTATCACTCAATAAGATTCTACTTAAGTGAATATTCAAAATAATATTCACTTAATTAAATAATATTTAAATAATAAATTGTTAGATATAATTGCTGACGTTTGTTCATCAGTGTTTAAGTACCAGGTACTCAACAGGGTTTAATAGAAGCCAGTCAGAGTTTGATAAAGTCTGACGGGGTGAAGAGTTTATTAACTGTCGGTGCTAATATGAAGATTCTAGAAGCATTATATCTTGAAGATGGAAAGAAGCAAGATATATTGAGACAGTTAAGGAAACGGAACAGAAGACAGAAGCAATCCTAAATTGATATAATTTGTATAGCTAATTTATAGGAATATCAATTAGAGATTGATTATGTAACTGTGTATTATATAAACACAGATAGGTTAACCCTAAAAGGGATGCGATTATTGAATATATTATTCTTGTAACCTAGCAGCTCTCTGTGATTCTTTAACATCACAAAGAGAAGAGTTATTTTATATAATTCAGTTGTTGATTCATAAACAGTGTTCTTAAGTGTCATTATCATATTAATATTGATTATATATTGTGTATTTGGCCTAACAATTGGTATCAGAGCCAAGGCTGTTTAATATATATACAGTTTATCGATCTAAACACAAGAATAATCATGACTGACAACTCTCAGGAAGGTTCTAATGCAGGTTCTAATGTTCAGAAGGTTCAACCTACTTCTGTGAGTCGATATGAGACTATCAGGGTTCCAATTCTAAGACCAGTTGAATATCCAATATGGAAGGTGAAGATGACTATGTTTCTGGAAGCCACAGATCCAGAATACCTTGACAGAATCTATGATGGTCCTCATATGCCAACTAAATTGTCTCCTGTTATAACTGGTCAAGAACAAAAGACTGTTCCAAAAGAGAAGAAAGACTTAACTCCTGAGGACATCTCATCAATTGCAAAAGATGCAAAGGTTAGACATCTACTCCACAGTGCCTTAGATACTGTCATGTCTAACAGAGTTATTGGCTGCAAAACTGCCAAAGAAATTTGGGATGCTTTAGAAGTCAGGTGTCAAGGAACTAGTGCTATAAAGAAGAACAGGAAGACTATTCTGACATAGGAGTATGAACACTTTGATTCTAGATCTGATGAAAGTTTGACAGATACTTATGACAGATTTTGTAAATTGTTGAATGATTTGTCCCTGGTTGATAAAGAATATGAACTTGAAGAGTCAAATCTCAAGTTTCTGTTATCACTGCCTGAAAGATGGGATTTGAAGGCAACAACAATTCGAGACAATTATGATCTTGCAGAAACAGATCTTGATGAAATCTATGGGTTGCTCAAAACTCATGAATTGGAGATAGAACAAAGAAACAAAAGATCTGGAAAGAAGACAAAATCTGTTGCTCTTAAAGTTGAAGAAAAGCCTGTCAAGAAGGAATCATCAAGAAAGAAAGTCAAAGGAAAGGCCTTAGTCATTAAGTCTGAAAGTGAGTCATCAAACTCTGATGATGGCTCAAACACTGATGATGAAGCTTCTGATTCTGAGGATGATGAAGAAGAGATGATGAGAATGGCTGCTTTAATGGTAAAGACTTTCAAGAAGATGGGATTCAAGAACTTCAAGAAAGGAAAAATATTTTCAAGGGAAGATTCAAATTCTTATAAAAGAAAATTCAAAAAGTCTGATGAAAAGGATACCAAGTCTGGAAGGAAAGACAAGTCAAAGATCCAGTGCTACAAGTGTAAAGAAATGGGTCATTATGCTCCAGAGTGCAAGAAAGGAAAATCTGAGAAAGCATTCATCACTAAAGGGAAGGACTGGGCAGACACTTCAGACTCAGATGAGGGAGTCAATTATGCTCTCATGGCAACTGGTAGAGATGAAGCTGACTCATCTGAAAACAAGGTACCCCTAACAACTTATGCTTATGATATTGATGATATATCTGAATTAAGAATTTATCTTAAAAGCATACATGTTAGTTATAGGGATCAGACTTTAGAGAATGAGAGAATAAAATCTGAGAATCTAGGTCTTAAAGAAAGAAATAAATTTCTTGAAGAGAAGCTTGTTAACATGCAACAAGTTCAAAAGGAGAGAGATGATGCTGTTTATGTTGAACAGGAATTGCTTAAAAGATATAGGCAAATAGAGTCTGAGTTGGAAAAAGAGAGGAAAGTGATTAAAACCTGGACTAATTCTGGAAAAGACACACATCAGGTTTTTCAAACAGATACTGTAGGTTTAGGTTACTGTGAGGAAGATGAACTTAGGTTTAAAGATAAAGTTAAAGTAAAACCACAACTTAAACCTGTGAAATTTGTTCATGAATCCAGTAAGCTAAAGTCTGTAGTTGTAAAAGAAGCTGTCATGGAGCAAATTGAAACTTGTGAAGAACAGGTTAATGTTGGCTCAATAGCAGAGAATAAGATTGAAATAGAAGCTGTTAAAGAACCAGTAAGAATCTGTAATAAACAGGTTAATGTTGGTTTAATGACAGAGAAACAATTTAAACATAAGCTCAAAGAAGTAAAGTCTGTCAACAAACAGAAAATGTTTAAAAAGAATAGGAATGGAAAAGTAGGCATTAATAAAAGAAATGATTATTTGCCTAATTCTGCTGCTCCTAGAAAAACATGTCATAGTTGTGGTAGTACTAACCATCTTGCCAGGTTTTGCAAGAAGAACAAAAATATTAACTCTTTACCTTCCACATCTGGAGTAAAGAATGATTATGTTAGGGTTAGACCACAGACTTTATGCACACACTGTGGGAGCACTTGGCATTCCATCTATACTTGCAAAAGTTATCATGCTATTTATCACAACTATTATGAGCTAAAACCCAACTTGAAATGGGTTAGAGCAAACTCTGCAAGTATAAAGTCTGACGATGTTAGTTTAAACTCTGTTGATAGTGATACCGCTGCAAAAGCTAACAATGTTAAGAAAGCCAAAGGATCCAAGCAAGTCTGGATCCTTAAATCTAACACATAGTGATTGTTTGTGATTGCAGGGCATAAAAGAGAGCACCCTTATCTTGGACAGTGGATGCTCAGGACATATGACTGGAAATAAAGCCCTGCTATCAGACTATGAGGAGAAGGCTGGCCCAAAAGTTTCCTATGGAGATGGCAACATAGGATGTACTCTGGGATATGGCAATATCAATCTTGGTAGTGTCATAATCAAGAATGTAGCTCTAGTCACAGGACTCAAGCATAATCTGCTTTCTGTGAGTCAAATCTGTGACAGAGGATACCATGTAGATTTTCATAATGAACATTGTGAAGTAATCAACAAATCTACAGGGAAAGTTGTTCTAGTTGGACACAGGCACAATAATATCTATGAAGCAAGTTTGGTAACAAACTCTGAAGGAATAACTGTGTGTCTATCTGTAAGATTGTCAAACGAAGAGAGTTGGAAATGGCATAAGAAGCTCTCTCATCTAAACTTGAACAACATAAATGAGCTGATTCGAAAAGATCTTGTAAGGGGACTTCCTAAGTCAATACTCAGCTTAGATGGCCTGTGTAATTCTTGTCAAAAGGCCAAACAAAGGAAGTCATCTTTCAAGAGTAAATCTGAATCTTCAGTTGTGGAACCTTATCATCTTCTACATGTTGATCTTTTTGGTCCAGTAAATATAATGTCTCTGGGCAGAAAGAAATATGCTCTAGTCATTGTTGATGAGTACACTAGGTACACATGGGTGTATTTCTTAGCAAAGAAGGATGAAACTGCCTCAATTCTAATGGAACATGTAAAGCTACTGGACAAAGGATCAGAGTACAAAGTGAAAATTATAAGAAGTGATAATGGTACTGAATTCAGAAATTCAGTATTAGAAGCTTTCTGCAAGGAAAGAGGAGTGAAGCAAGAATTTTCTGCACCTGGAACTCCACAGCAAAATGGTGTAGTTGAAAGAAAGAACGAAACCCTAATCGAAGCTGCCAGAACATTGCTTGATGAAGCAAAATTGCCAACCTATTTCTGGGCAGAAGCTGTTCAAACTGCTTGTTTTACTCAAAATGCAACACTGATCAACAAGCATGGGAAAACACCATATGAGATATTGAAAGATAAGAAGCCAAATTTGAAGTATTTTCATATTTTTGGATGTAAGTGTTTTGTGTTGAAAACTCATCCTGAACAGTTGACCAAGTTCGACTTAAAACCTGATGAAGGAATTTTTGTTGGATACCCATTGTCAACAAGGCATTCAGAGTCTATAATCTGAGAACTAAAGTGATCATGGAATCTATTCATGTGTCATTTGATGACAAGAAAATAACTGGAATAGAAGATGAAGAATATCATGATCAACTTCGCTTTGAAAATGAAGATCTAAACTCTGATGATGTAAACTCTGATAAAGCAAATCCAACAAACTCTGTCGAAGCATACTCTGACCCTCTACTGGTAAACACTGAAGAATTTTCTCTGACAGAACAAAATAGAGAACCAGTTGAGGGGGAGCGTGAAGAAACTTCAGAAACTTTTCAAAGTAATGACTCAAATTCTGAAAGAGAGTCAAATGAAGAATCCAATAGAAACTCTGAGTCAAACTCTGAAAGTTCAAATACTGAACAGTCCAATTCAGGGGGAGCCTCAGAGAATGCAAATGGTCAAGAACAAAATCAGGAGAGCATGGATCAAGGGGAGGATCTAATAATGCTAGTAGAAGCCAATTACCAACAGCAAGAAGGTGGACACAATCCCATACACCTGACTTGATAATTGGAGATCCAGAAGCTAGTGTAAGAACTAGGAGTGCTACAAATAATGAATGTCTGTTTCATGCATTCTTATCTCAAATAGAGCCCAAGAAAGTGGAAGAAGCTCTTCAAGATTCTAACTGGATAACAGCAATGCAAGAGGAGTTAAATGAATTTGAGAGGAATGAAGTTTGGACACTGGTACCAAGACCAAAGAATAGATCTATTGTTGGTACAAAGTGGGTTTTCAGAAACAAAACAGACAGTGATGGAGTGATTACAAGGAATAAGGCTAGACTTGTGGCAAAAAGCTATTCTCAACAGGAAGGAATTGACTATGATGAAACCTTGCTCCAGTTGCAAGATTGGAGGCAATAAGGATTTTTCTGGCCTATGCTGCACACAAAAAGTTCAAAGTCTTTCAGATGGATTTGAAAAGTGCTTTTCTCAATGGGAAACTTGAAGAAGAAGTGTTTGTTGAACAACCACCAGGGTTTGTAGATCCCAAACATCCAGATTATGTCTACAGGCTTGATAAGGCATTATATGGACTAAAGCAGGCACCTAGAGCATGGTATGAAACTCTGGCTCAATTTCTTTTAGAAAGTGGGTTCACTAGAGGCAAAATTGACAAAACCTTGTTCTATTTTAACTATGGTGATGACTTGCTGTTAGTACAAATCTATGTGGATGACATAATTTTTGGGTCTACTAATGACAAACTCTGCAAGAAATTTGCCAAGCTTATGCAGTCGAGATATCAAATGAGCATGATGGGAGAGCTTAGTTATTTTCTAGGCTTACAGGTCAAGCAAACAGATGATGGGATTTTTATCAATCAAGCAAAATATACCAGAAATCTTCTCAAGAAATTTGGTATGCTTGATAGTTCATCTGCCACAACTCCCATGGCTACTGCAACAAAGCTAGACAAAGACACAGGAGCCTCAGTAGATATGACAAACTATAGAGGGATGATAGGGTCTCTTCTTTATCTCACAGCAAGTAGACCTGATATCATGTATGCAACATGTCTTTGTGCAAGATTTCAAGCAGACCCCAGAGAACCACATCTAACAGCTGTGAAGAGGATTTTCAAATATCTCAAAGGAACCATAACTCTTGGTTTGTGGTATCCTAGAGAATCAGAGTTTAACTTAATTGGTTACTCTGATGCAGACTTTGCAGGCTGTAAGATAGACAGACAAAGCACAAGTGGAAGCTGTCAATTTTTAGGTGACAGATTAGTTTCTTGGTACAGCAAGAAACAGAAATCAATTTCCACATCCACAGCAGAAGCAGAGTATATAGCTGCTGGTAGCTGTTGTGCACAGATTTTATGGATGAAGAATCAATTGCTGGATTATGGATTAAGGTACTCCAAAATACCTATTTACTGTGATAATCAAAGTGCTATTGCTATGACAGGTAATCCAGTACAACACTCCATGACCAAGCACATCAGCATAAGGTATCATTTTATCAGGGAACATGTGGAAGAAGGAAACATTGAGCTTCATTTTGTGTCTACAGACCAACAGCTTGCAGATATCTTCACCAAACCTTTGAGTGAAGCTACCTTTACAAGACTGGTAAATGAACTTGGAATGGTCTCTGGTGTTGACTAGAGATACTGGTTAGACTTAAAATCTATACATGTTTGATTTTATGCTCATGATTCTTTGCATGTGTTAACTATTATTTGTACCAGCATGTTAAACTCTGATAGTAAACTCTGTTAGTTATACTCTGTCAGTCATACTCTGTCAGTTAAAGTCTGATGTTATACTCTGATTGTGATATTGTCTGAAACATATGGACCGATGAAGAAAGCTGTATGAAGCATGATTTTCAGTAAGTAATCATGAATCCTTCTAAGTATTATAAATTCTGATTACAAAATGTGCAGAAATTTTACACAGCATGATACTGTCTCTATATTTATAGTATCTCTTAGTTTATTGATCCTATATACTGAGTCTGTATTAGCTGTTTGCTTTTTCTCTCATAAATTAATTGTATTAACTGATGAAAAATCTAAACTCTGAAAATTAGTTGCAAATATTTCACCCTCAAATTAAAAGATGCCAAATAGAGCACAAATTCCTTTGAGATCATGTTGTGTCTAGGACGATCCAGGAACTTATTGTATGAAATAAGGGCTAAAATCTTTGATTTTTGGTGACTAGTGCCAACCACTGATTACTGGAAAAATTAAAAAAAAATTTAAAGGGGGTGAAAGTAAAAGATATATCCAAATGAAAGGATATCAGTATACAGAGTTTAGATATAAAACATCAGATTTTATTTGATATGAGAGTTTGAGCAACCAGTTTTTACTGCTTTAGTTTGTGGATTTTATGCACTTTGAGATGGTCTAAATATTCATATTCAGTAAACTCTGCTAATTCACACACAAATACTCACACCTGTACAGTTTGTGAAAAGAGTTTATTTATAAAGGAGGAGGATTGGTAAACACTGATGAACTGTGTACTCTACGCTGAGGTAATTTTATTTTAATCTTTGATGATTAAAATAAATTTTGTTTGTTTCAAACATATTATGACTTTGAGAAAAAGACATTTGTTTTGAAAATTTAAAAAGAGTATGATTGGAAAGTTGTTCAAGAGTGTATTAAACAGAGGGGAGAGGTTGAGTGTCTAGAAAAGTGTACAGGGCGGTAATAATTGCTGTTTTTACTGCGCATGCGCATTGGAAACTGTCAATTATTTGCTGTAAATCATTGAATGTGTGCCACGTGTCCCACTCACACGTTATACGAAGTAAGACAGTTGTGTGTATTAATTAGAAACGGTTCAGTTTTTAATACTTTCTTTCTGTATTAATATACAATACACAAATTCGTTTAAACTTTTCACAACTGACTCACATTCATACTTTCATATCACACACACATTTCTACAAACATCTTTCTGCATACATCTCTTAAACACTTTCTTGAACTATAAACTCTGATTTCTTTGAAAGATCTAATGGCAACAACCATATTTCAGTCTCTCGGTCTCGATTTTGTCCCTAATAACTATGCAGCCCCACTGTCTATTGAAAACGTTCCGGAGGCGTTTCACCTGTTTCAAAATTTTCTTGCACAATCTGATATTGGCCAAGCTTTAGTGGAACCAACACGGTTATCTGGTCCTCAAATCAAAGCCTTCTGGGAAACAGGTGTATATGATGATGGAGGTGAATCAGGCACTCCTTCAATTATCTTTGAATTTGCTGAACAAGAGTATGTGGTTACACCAACCACTGTTAGAGATGCTCTTGGGTGTGAAGATTTCAATGCGTTCACCATTTCTGTTGGTGACTCCGATCTTCAGCGTATGATGAGGGAGATTGGTTACTCTGGGCCTTTGGCAAGGACAGGTAATCTGAAGCGACCATTCTTGAGGAAGGAGTGGAGTTTCTTTTTCGATTGCATTACAAGGGCATTCGGGAAGAAGTGTACTAATTGGGATGCTATTCCAATCGATAGTCTACAAATTGGGTATTCTCTTCTCTATGGTACTCATTTTGATTTTGGTAGGCTAGTTCTTATTAATATTGGTGAGAAGATGACAGAGAATAGGAATGTAGTTTACTTTGCTCGTTTCTGTCAATTAATCTTTTCTCTGTGTGTTGATGGGGTTGAGATAGCTGAGGAGGATGTCATTCCCTCATTAAAATTACATAAGAGAATATTCTCTGATCTAACAAACAAGGATGTTAAGAAAGGGAATGTTGGTGACTTGATGCTTCCTGCTTCAGTCCAACATTTTTTAAATCCACAACCACTACTAAACTCTGAACCTCTTCCATCTACTTCTCAAAAGCCAAGGGCTGAGGGTAGGACTAAGCATAGAGCTTTTAAAGCTGCCAAGGCTGCAACACCTGCAAATGCTGATGATTTACCACACTCAGTTGGTACTTCAAGGAAGAAGAAAAGGGCAAACAGACCTTCTGCTGATGAGAATAGGGTTTCTGATGAACCAGAATCTGCTAATGCTAAGAAGAGGAAGCTAGTTGCTGCTTACCTATTTGATGGATTGATTCCTGGTTCTACACCAGTTGAAGCTCCTGAGGTTGTGATTGAAAATCATTCTGCCAATGCTACTGTGCCTGAAGAAGCCAGAGCAAACACTGATGATAATGCTGCTTTTCCTGATGATTTTCTTGAACCTATACTGGAGATGGATATTGAAGACGTAATTGAAGCACATCCTAGTATCAGTGTTTGTGATACTGAGGATGTGGCAGCTGGTCAACCCACCCAGATAATAGATGAGTCAATTGCTACTCATACAGAAATTCTTTCTGTCAATAATTCAATTCCAGAAAAGGGTGAGGAGGTTGATCAGGTACTGGAAACTGCTCAGATAAATTCTGAAGCTGCTGTAGAGAAAGTAAATGAAGCTATAGCAGAGGAAATAGTTAAGTCTGTTCCTGAAGAAACAGAGGTTTTTGCCACTGCAAACTCTGAGCATGATGAAGTTGTTGAAAAGTCTGTTCCTGTAGAAGCAGAGGTTCTTGTAAATCTAAACTTTGAGAATCCTGAAGCTGCACAGCCAAACGCTGAAGCTACTGCAGAAAATGTTGCTGAAGATAATGAAGCTAGAGTTGTTCCTGATAATGCTGATCATACTTCTGCAAACTCTGTTCATTATGATCATGCAAACTCTGGGATCAATGCTGACGTTTCAAATTCTGATGAATCCATATCTTTTCTAAGGGATCCTACAGCTGAGCATGTCAAGGAAAATATAGCTGCCACTGAAGCTCATTATAGAGATATGTACTATGCTAACTGGTCAGGGGCAGATTGTATTTTCTCCAAGCAAAGGACTGCTGATTTTGTTGCTCAATCTGCAAAGGAAATTTCAAATCCTGAGCTGATGACACATTTCAAGGCTACAATTGTTCAAGTCAAATCATTGCACAATCGCTTTGATGAGACTCACAAAGCAGTCATTGGATTGAGTAATGATGTTGCTGCTAAGGAGTTAACCTTGAGAACTGAAAGAAATAGATTGTCTTCTCTGATTCAAGATCAAGTGGACATAAAACAAAGGCTACGCAAGGTGGAAGAGCATCAGACTGTTATGTCTTCTCAACTTGATTCTATTGCTGCCTCACTGGAGTTGCTGACATCAGTGCTTATTCCTGATGATGTCAAAAAGGGGGAGAGAGTTCCTAAAGACAAATGCAAAAGGACTTCAACCTTGAGATTGAGGGATGATGCAAATGATGGTGGAAGCAAGGAAGCAGAGAGAAGGTCAAAGACTAGTCAAGAGCAAGGGAGACTTAGGTCAAACTCTGCTAGACAGCCAAACTCTGAGAGGTTAAACTCTGGTGGTCAATCTTCTTCAAGACTTAAAAGTCTAGTGATTTCATCAAATCCAACTACTGATGAAGAGATTGCTGCTAAACTTTTCATGGAAGAACATGGTGGTGAAGCCACAATGGAAGATATGGACATTGATATGAAGCTTCTTGCTGAAGAACACCAGAAAAATATTGAAGCTGGTACTTACAAGAAAAAGGCTAAGGCTCCTAGGAAAAAGGAAATGGGAATTTCTATTAAAGAGAATGTGAACTCTCAACAGAGTTTACAATATACAAGGAGGCCTATGATTGCAGAGTCTGATAAAGGAAAAGGTAAACTGGTAGAAGAAGGACAGTTACCAAAGAAGAATTATTCAACCTCTGACGTTGCTCAAGTTGAATCAAGAATAAACAAATCAACCTCTGACATTGCTCAAGTTGTTCAAAAATCAGAAGCTGTGACAACCTCTGATACTACTCAAGTTGTATAGACAAAATTATCTTCA
The DNA here is from genome assembly GCA_030848705.1 of Heracleum sosnowskyi. Classification (NCBI taxonomy): domain Eukaryota; kingdom Viridiplantae; phylum Streptophyta; class Magnoliopsida; order Apiales; family Apiaceae; genus Heracleum; species Heracleum sosnowskyi. Next base: position 33,543,173 of record CM061235.1, on the reverse strand, counting down.
GAATTACAAAGGACTTTTGGCAAGCCAGTCACTGTTCAACACTCTTCGATTCCAGCAAATATAAATCTTTTCCAGAGCAGAACAGTCATGGGAAAAGAAACAAGAGATAAATCTGGGCTTGGATCTCATAGAGAGAAAAGAGTGAACAATAGTCCAATGGATCACACTTCTTTAGCTGAACCTGGTGTTGGAGTAACTCAAGAAAATCTTGATACTCTAGAATCAGTTCAGTTAATATACCACAGAGGGTTGAAGAAGGATTTTCTGTTATACTTCAAATCTGATGGCAGAGTATACAGAGTTAGTGAAGATGATATTGGTTTAAAGATGAAAGAAGAACTGGAATATGTGCTGTATCTGTTGAAAGTTAAAAATCAAAGAACTCATCAAGCAGCCGAAGTGTTAAGAAGCAGGATGATGAAAGCTAGAATTCTTTCTGGTTTAAAGTCTGCTGGCTCTTACATACCAAGGTACAGAGATTACAATGGAAAGCTTGTTGAGATGCAAAGAAACAGTGCAAGACTCAGAACAGATTTTGGCATAAAAGTGTTGGAATTTAATCTGGAATCAGATAAATCCTTCATAATAAAGCTAGGAAATGATATGAGGAAAAACAACATTTATTCACTAAGGGCAGCTATCTACCAGATTGGAGAAAGTGATCCAGAACTCAAGGAACTGAAAAAATCATGGTAGATGAGCTAGAAAAGGCTGAAAGAAGACTTCTCATCGATTATCTCAGGACAGTGCCTGATATTGAAGAAATTAAGTAAAGTCTGACTGTAAGTTTTTTTTTGTTTTAAAGTTTTCTGTTCTAAGTTAAAGATAAACTCTGATTATATTTAAACACTGCATTTGTTATATGTTTTGACATCATCAATTATCTATTAACTTGTACATCTTTATTATGCACAAGTTGGGGGAGATTGTTAGATATAATTGCTGACGTTTGTTCATCAGTGTTTAAGTACCAGGTACTCAACAGAGTTTAATAGAAGCCAGTCAGAGTTTGATAAAGTCTGACGGGGTGAAGAGTTTATTAACTGTCGGTGCTAATATGAAGATTCTAGAAGCATTATATCTTGAAGATGGAAAGAAGCAAGATATATTGAGACAGTTAAGGAAACGGAACAGAAGACAGAAGCAATCCTAAATTGATATAATTTGTATAGCTAATTTATAGGAATATCAATTAGAGATTGATTATGTAACTGTGTATTATATAAACACAGATAGGTTAACCCTAAAAGGGATGCGATTATTGAATATATTATTCTTGTAACCTAGCAGCTCTCTGTGATTCTTTAACATCACAAAGAGAAGAGTTATTTTATATAATTCAGTTGTTGATTCATAAACAGTGTTCTTAAGTGTCATTATCATATTAATATTGATTATATATTGTGTATTTGGCCTAACATAAATATTGAATTATTATTCAATAAAATTCCACTTAAGTGAACATTCCAAGATAAGATTCACTTAAATAAATATTCAAATAATATGTAATAATATTATTTAAAAATCTCACATTAAATATCCAATGATATTAGTCTTGGAATATTTAATCAATTTTTAACATATAGTTGTCTCTGGACCCTCCCGCTTATGACAGTATAGTCAACACAAAATAGTAATTTAACTCCCGGTCTATTATTTTAAAATCATCGTACGACTGCTCTATACTTAGAGCCTTTAAACCTCGGTTTATATCTAGTATTTACCTAGCATATAAACCTTATATCTTACGAAAACTTTTACTAAAAGCGTAAACAGTTTAAAAAGTTCTCACAGCATTAAAGCACAATATATATATATCAATCACATAAATCACAACAGCATCATTTATATGATGTAGGGTTTGAAAACTTGCATGCATCTATCATATGCATACATCACATCTCATCATTTTTAATACTATCACATCTATATACGATGTGAGGTTTGAAAGCATTCATCTAACATATGCATATAATACATTTGAAAGCATGCATCTATCATATGCATATTATCATAATATTGTACTTTAAAATACAGCATGAGATGAGAAAACTTGCCTCGGGTCCTTGGTTGTTACGGGTTCGAGAACTTGCCGGGAAATCTATAAACAAAGAAATGCCCGATCAGTCCCATGGCTTAATCATTTAAAGTGCATTTAACTTAAGCACTAAAGTTCTATTAACGAACATCAATTGTCTCGCTCTTGGTCATCTATAACCTCATAACATTCCGTAAACTTCTACGTCAAAAGTTTGGGTGGGTATCTATCCTCAAAACCCAAGTACTTATCCATTACTAACTTCTTGTTTTTAACCATCCCCTTAAGGGTATTTCACTCGCGCAACCTTCGTTCGCGTATTTTTATAAAATCACCAACTTCTCTTTTTAACTCAAAACCTTCTAGGTTTCCTTTCCTAACAATCCATGCTAGTACCCATTTTAATATCTCGGCCAAATTCCATTTGTAAAGGGTTTGATCACTATCTCAAAGTTCATGCAATGAACTACTTAGTTACGCGAAATCGCTTTCACTAAAACGGACATTTCTCCTAAACCGTAAATCAAAACGATACGATTCTTTCGCTAAAACAAACTAGGAAACAGGGCCTACATTTTCAAGGGCAGAAACTTTATGTTTATGCCCTTTAGAGTATTCGTGATCTCTGTCCAAACTGCCTAAGTAAAATCTGACATGGTAACGGCGCTTAAACGCGATTCCCGTGTTTTTAAACACTCACTACGACCACCAATCCACAATCAACCAACCACCAATCAAACCTCAAGTTAATACTACACTTTTCTGTCCAAACATGGTCATACTCTAGTTCATAAGTTTATCCACAAATCATCAATCAAACATGCTTAAAATAATGCATACATGCTTCATTACTACATAGTTCTTAAAGAATCACTTATAACTACTAGATCAAGCATAACCTCAAAAAGGGAAGAAGTTTTATACCTTCCTTGGAACTTAACAAAGGCTATATATGGATGGTATATCCTTCCTTGCTCCTTAACTAGGCTAATCAAACCTAAAATCATCAAAACAAAACAAGATCTTATGAGTTTACTATTCACATCACTATTCATCATCAACTTTGAATCCATTTTTGACCAAGCTATCATCCATAGATGAGGCTAAGATTAGAGATCTACCTTGGATATTGGAAGAGGGTGATTTAGAGACCAAGAACATGATTTATGGTTGAGTGGAAGATGAAGAAAAGTTCTTAAAGATTTGGTTGAAGGAAAAGCCGAATGCTCTTGTTCTTCAAGATGCATCTTCTTTTTGTTTTGTTTTCTTTTCTTTTCCTTTCTTTTCTTTTGGAAAAATATCTCTAATTTGGATGCATCTTATTTGTGTGGTGTAGGTTGAGTTTTGTCATCAATGACACACCTCTTTTTAATCTTGTGGTTGTGGTGAAAGTGGTGACAAGGTGGTGATTCACCACTTTGTCATCACTTGGTCATCATCTTGTCATCCTCTTGCATCATGCTTATGTCATCATTTGTATCCTCAATCCTCTTATATATTGCACTTGATGATCTTATATAATACTCCTCCTTTGGTTAGGGTTTAATCCATATGTTAGGTCTAAAGTATCGTAGAAAGGGGGGGGGGGTTGAATACGATACTCACAAATAATTTAATTTCGTTCGCGGATTAATCATTCAGTTCTATAACGAAATCAAACACACCAAACCAAATCAAGTTTCGGGGAATATATCTTTTTATAAATATAAACCTCGAGGGGTGCTACAATTTCTAATCCGTAGATTAGCTTCAATGAGTTCTAGGTTATTCACAATCAATACAATGAAAGAGTTTAAGCAGAATTAATTTCTATGGTATTTTCTCTCTGGCTCAATCTCTCTCTCCGTAATTGCTTCTGTGTGAATGAACCTGACTGAGGAAGACACTGCCTCTCTCCTAGTAATTGTAAACTTTGGTTTTGAAAAACCATCGAACCAATTTAATCAAATTAAACTTGGCCGTTGGATCTTCATCAACCGGTTAAACAAAGAAAACTTTTCACCCACTTTACAAATTGAAAACTATCGAATGAATAAAGTAGATATTCTATTCGATGGTTTTTAAATAAAAACTATCGAATGGAACATTTACTTTATCATAGTTTTCATTTCCTTAATACTTTTCATTCGATGGTTTTCAAAATAGAAAAACCATCGAACCTTTTTTTTTTTTGTTAGCCTTTTAGAAAAGTTTCAGGGTGTTTAAGTTTTAGAATGTATCAATTTCTTCTGAGACGATAAAACAACTTGATCTTTTTAGTGCCGTCACCTAGTGCAACTGGTCTGGTTCACAGATGAATAACACTTGATCAATTCTTCTTTTATGTCTTCATTTCAGTGTTGCTGATAAGTCCTTTGTCGTTCTAGTTGCTTCGATTAAATCACTGGAATACTGTGGTACTTAACCCTAAATCATTCACATACTTCTGTCGTCTTGAAAGTCTTGTTTCTTTTGTTGTCACTGAGGCTTGAACATTTTCATGAACTTCTTTCCGTGACCTGTTTACGGACTTCAAGAATACATAACGTATTTTGATTTTTTGAGTTTACCTTTTCTTCTTTGATTCTGGATTCCTGTGCTTCTGATAATATTATTGTCTGTCTTGTCCTTTGTTGAGTTGTAGTTATCTCTTTTACATCTTATGTTACATTATGCTTTACAATCTCCCCCTATTTGATTGGATACAGTTCGACAAGCAAATACTTCGAGGATAACTCAACTAAGTAAGGAAACATTAAACTAATTAAAGTAAGACAGCGTAATAATATTAAATGCATTCTGGATCAGATATATATACATTTCCAGATTTCATAAATCAAAAAACAATAAAACTTTTCACATTGAAGTTGCTCCTCTTGTATGAGCTGATAGTTCTGTTGTTCTTTGCTTCTGTTCTTCAGTCCATTCCAATCTCACCTTCTTCAATCATTGGATCGGAGTTAGCAGCTTGATAATCAATCACTGATAGATAGTGCAGTGGTTCTCCAGGTTTAAGGATTGCTCCTTGGATGTGTCTTCCAATATATTCAACCTCTTGACCCACTCCAGCCCATAACCACGCAATGTTAACATCTTCCTTGTTTAGCTTTGGCATGTTTGGTAATCTGGTATGTACTTCCAATCCTCTTTCCACTCTTTTCCTATAGTAAGGAACATTCTCCATTAGAAATCTTCTAAGAGTGTCTGCTGCTTTGTCCTTCTCCGTTGATGTGAATCCCGTGGATCTAAGATACTTCTCAACTGATATTAGATAGTTGCTTGGATAGTCTCTCAATTTGTCGTCAGCCAAATAGCAGATTCTGAACAAGTCATTCGTCATGAATCTAACCATTGGAGGATCTTCAGTAATCTCTGGACCGAATTTCATCAAGATCTCCTTAATATGCTCACGGAGCAGTTCATTTAGTCTTGTAGTCCTTTGTATCTTGATGAGAATCACCTGCAGTTCTTCCTCAAAACTGCTTGGTGTCTTTCTCTCTCAGCTTGCCTGGCATCTATTTCAGCTCTTTGAGCTTTCACCATCTCCAAGGCAGCTTCTTCTTCCAGTGATAGAGAATTTGCTTCTTCTTCCATATCATCATCCAAGATAGGATGTTCTATTGGCTCTGGATAATATGGCTCATGCTCCTTCTGTAGTGGTTGCTCTTGCATGATCTCAAATTCCTCCTCACTTTCTTCTTCTTGCACAATGTCTTCAATCCAGTACTGTCTAACTGGAATAGCTTCATTGGTTTCCCAAACTTCCCATCCAGTTGTTTGCCAACCTTCATTAGTCACTTCATTTGTTTCCCCTTCTCCAACTTGCTCCCCCTTAGTTGAGGAATCCTCGATGTAGTCATCCTATTGTAAAAGGTAGTAGAAGGATCAGGTTGTTGCTGTGAAGGTCCGGGTTGTTGGTTCCTCAACATATTCCATAATCTCCTTGAGGGTGGATTGAACATGTACCTCTAGGTAATAGCAAATCATCAATATTTGGAAGGGTTAGGGTGTCACTCCTCACGTTTGGCTCTGGGTGTACACTCAACGTTTCTGTCGGTGTTTCACTCATTTTTCCTTTCCCACTCAGGCCAAGTGTAAGTGTTTGTGTTTCACTCAATCCCTTTGTGCTAGTTGTACCTGCAGAAGAAAACACCGTAGCCGTCCTTAAGGAGGTCACCGGTGGTGCAATGGGGCTTCGCAAGTCCCCGTCCTTGGATAAACCAAGTTGCTGATCATCCGTAGATGATATATCCTTTGAAGGATCTAGAGTTTGAATCTCTAGAGGGTTAGAAATAGGCTCCATTAACAGCAGAGATCCCGGATCTTCCCCAATAGTCTGTGAAGACTTTACCTCAGTTGACTCCTCAATAGTAATTGATTCATTGTCACCGAGTTGCCGATCTGCACCTACGTCAGACCCTTTACCCGCAGGATCCAGATATGTTCCATCTGGGGAGGTAGACAATGACCTTTTAGATTGTGCATTTAGGTCAAAGCCTTCTCTCGACGTCTGTGAAGACCCTTGGTTCTTAGAACCTTCAACCAGTGAACCTGACCGTAATATGGTCGGAACACTAGTTGCTTCCGTCAATTCTTCCTTACTTGATTGAGCTATTGGTTCAGATATAGCTTTAGTTAATGTAGCCCAATCAGCATCAGAAAAATCAATAAAGGGCGCTTTGGAAGTTTGAAATAAAGTATCAACATTTGCCTCGGTTTCTGTTCTTCTCCTTTTAGAGGTAGGCAGAGCTGCTGTTGAAGGGTGTATCTCCTTATGTGGTGCTGCTAAGGCACTATCTCCCTCTACACTCACGGATGTCTGAATATTGGGTATAGGAGGGGAAGGAGGTTCGTTTATTGTTTCATTTGGCTCTTCCAAAGGCTCTTCGACCGTGGTTAGAGGTTGTGGGTTTGCAACCTCCTGGTCAGGAATGGCCACTGAGGGCTCTGGATCAACATCCATTGGTTGTGGTTCAGGAGCCAGTTCAGGTTGAGGAATATTAACTTCATTTACCTGTTCCCCTGGGGGTAGAAGTGGTAGGGGCACCGTTCTTAGATATTCAGTGAGAACAGTGGGTACCCCTGGAAGATGATTGTTCTTCCTTATGAGAGCGGTTATTGCATTGCTCTTCATTCTCATGCACTCCATGGTCTCCTCGCCTTCGAATGTCTTTGCTGTTTAATACAAAAACTATCGAAAACCTTTTGTTGAAAAACTATCGAGAATTAAAATAAAGGAAAAATTAATTCTCTCCGATAGATTTTCTTTTTATTTCAAAAAACCATTGAGAATTTAGATAAAGATTAATGAAATTCAATTCGATGCTTTTTCAAATTTTCTTCAAAAACTATCGAGAAAACCTTTCGATAGTTTTTCTTTTCCTTTTCCAAAAACCATCGAAAATTACTTTCGATAGATTTCTTCTAGTACTTAGAAAAACTATCGAATTTCCTGAAATTCGATATTTTTTGCTTCTGTTCAAATTCTAAAACCTGTTCATGTTCTAAAATTCAAACCTTTTATTTCTTGTCAAGTTTTATTTTGAATAAACTTTTTCAAATTTACCAAATTCAATTGTTAACAGAAAATTCACAATTTTCTTAGAATAAAATCAACTAAATATCATCAAATGATATTAATCAATTAAAATCCAATAAATTATGCTGCATTAATCTACAATGTTAAAAACAAAGTAAATTAATTCAAATTAAATAGATGCTTAAATATTTAGAACAAATATTAGCACCTAAATAATTTTTAGAATTAATAACTAATTAAATGCCAGAAGATATATCATCCAGAATTATGACATAAAATTAGTACAATAATCCTAACTACGAGAATTGCTCCAGAAAATAAATTCACGAGTCCTAAAGATATAGAAATTCTTAAACTCATGTATTCACTAGGACTTTCTGCAGTTACTAACTTCTAATCAAAATCAATTAGAAAGATTTAACATCCCAAGTTCACCAACCAGCTTATTGAAAGTGGATTCATCAAGCGGTTTAGTAAAGATGTCTGCAATTTGATCCTCTGTGGGTACAAAATGTAACTCCACAGTTCCATTCATGACATGCTCTCGGATAAAATGATACCTGATGTCGATGTGCTTCGTCCTCGAGTGTTGCACTGGGTTGTTTGAGATTGCTATGGCACTTGTGTTGTCGCAAAATATTGGAATCTTTGTCAACAAAAGCCCATAGTCACGGAGTTGGTTTCTCATCCACAAGATCTGAGCACAACAGCTTCCAGCAGCAATGTATTCAGCCTCAGCTGTTGATGTGGAAACTGAATGCTGCTTCTTGCTATACCAGGAAACTAACCTTCTTCCAAGAAACTGACAGCTTCCTGAAGTACTCTTCCGATCAATCTTACAACCTGCAAAATCAGAGTCTGTGTATCCAATAAGATCAAATCCTGTATCTTTAGGGTACCAAATTCCAAGATTTGGAGTCCCCTTGAGATATCTAAATATTCGCTTAACAGCTATTAGATGAGATTCTTTAGGATCAGACTGAAACCTAGCACACAAGCATGTTGCAAACATTATATCTGGTCTACTTGCAGTGAGATAAAGTAATGAGCCTATCATACCTCTGTAGCCTGTGATGTCAACCTTCTTACCAGTTTCATCCTTATCAAGCTTAGTGGCAGTTGGCATAGGAGTCTTTGCTGTAGATGAGTCTTCCATTTGATACTTCTTCAGAAGATCTTTAATGTACTTGGACTGACAAATGAATATACCATCTTGTTTTTGGTATACTTGCAGTCCAAGAAAGAATGACAATTCACCCATCATGCTCATTTCATAACGACTCTGCATTAACTTAGCAAATCTCTTGCATAGATCATCATTAGTAGAACCAAATATTATGTCATCAACATATACTTGCACCAATATCAAATCATTTTTATGCTTTTTGACAAAGAGAGTTTTGTCTACGACACCTCTTGTAAAATCATTTTCAAGTAAGAATTCAGAGAGTGTGTCATACCATGTCCTTGGAGCTTGTTTGAGTCCGTAGAGAGCTTTGAATAGAAAGTACACAAAGTCTGCCAGTTTTGAATCCTCAAAACCTGGAGGTTGTTCCACATACACTTCTTATTCTAACTCCCCGTTCAAAAAAGCACTCTTCACATCCATCTGATATACCTTGTAATTGGAATGTGCAGCAAATGCCAGAAACATTATGATGGCCTCAAGTCTTGCTACTGGTGCATAGGTTTCAGCATAATCTATACCCTCTTCTTGAGAGTAACCTTTAGCAACTAGTCTGGCTTTGTTTCTCGTTACAATGCCATCTTCGTCCAACTTATTTCTGAATACCCATCTTGTTCCAATAACAGATTTTCCCTTAGGCCTGGGTACCAGCTTCCAAACTTTCTGCCTTTCAAACTGATTGAGTTCCTCTTGCATAGCAATCACCCAATCTGGATCATCTAGAGCATCTTCAACTTTCTTAGGTTCTGTTCCTGAAAGAAACCCAGAATAGTGACATTCATTTTGTGATGTTCTCCTAGTTCTCACTCCTGTGTCCGGATCACCAATGATCAAGTGAAAGGGATGATCTCTATTCCATACCCTTTGTCTTGGCAGATGCGATCTTGATGATTCTCCTTGTTCTAGATGTTGTGGAGTGTGACTAGTTGATCTTTCTCCTGCTCCCCCTAAGTTGTTGACGGTTTGATCTGTTGATTCTGAAGACTGACTAGTGGATCCTGTAGAATTTTTAGGATCTCCACTTTGGTCACCACTTTGTCCAGAATCATTATCATTATGATTATTATTAATAACTATAACAACTTCAGGTACTTCTTCATTGTCAGAGAGATCTCCTGATAGATTTTCAAATACCAAGGATTCAGAGTTCTCTCCAGTTTGCAGGCCTGGTCTTTTGGCGTCGTCAAATGTTACATTAAAGCTTTCCAACACCTTCTTATCTTCAATCACATATACCCTGAAAGCCTTAGATTCCAGAGAATAGCCCAGAAAAATGCCTTCATCTGCTTTGGCATCAAACTTTCCAAGATGTTCTCCATCTTTAAGTACAAAGCACTTTGCACCAAACACATGAAAGTACTTCAGTGTTGGTTTCTTGTTGGCCATTAACTCATACGGAGTCTTTTCATGATCTTTGTTGATCAGGGTTCGATTCTGAGTGTAGCAAGCTGTGTTCATTGCTTCAGCCCAAAAGTAAGTGGGAAGTTTTGATTCACTCAACATGGTCCTTGCTGCTTCAACCAAGGTCCTGTTCTTCCTTTCCACTACTCCATTCTGTTGAGGAATTCTTGGTGCTGAAAACTGTCTTGATATTCCTTTCTCTGAGCAGAAATCATTAAGAACTGCATTTTTGAATTCAGTTCCATTGTCTGATCTGATTGTCCGCACAGGTAGCTTAGCTTCCACTTCTATCTTCTTGATGTGATCAATGATTAGTTGTGTTGTTTCATCCTTTGTTTGTATGAACAACACCCACGTGTACTTGGAGTAGTCATCCACCATCACCAATGCATATCTATTTCTTGAAAGTGACATAACATTGACTGGACCAAATAAATCCATATGAATCAGCTGTAATGGTTCAGTAATGCTTGTCATTCCTTTGCTTCCATGTGATGCTTTCTTCGACTTCCCCTTTTCACATGCTTCACATAGTCCCTCCTGATTGAATTCCATCAGGGGCAACCCTCTCTCTAACTCTCTCTTTACCAAAGAGTTCATAGTTTTGAAGTTCAAGTGTGAGAGCTTCTTGTGCCATAGCCAACTTTGTTCTGAAGATGCCTTTGCATAGAAACATGTAACTTCTCCTTCACTGGTAGAACTTAAGTCAGCTATAAACAAATTTCCTTTTCTCACTCCCAGTAGAGTAAGCTTCTCATCCTTCCTGTTGGTGATCAAGCACTTGTCCTTTCTGAAATCTACATTGTAGCCTTTATCACAGAACTGACTGATACTTAGAAGATTGTGCTTTAATCCTTCAACAAGAGAGATGTTTTCAATGATGACATTTCCAGCTTTCAATTTACCATATCCCGTAGTGAATCCTTTGCTGTCATCTCCAAAGGTTACAATCGGGCCGGTCTTCTTAACCACCTCTGTAAGCAGGGACTCTTCACCTGTCATGTGTCTAGAACAGCCACTATCCAGAATCCACACAACCTTTGAGCTTTTAACCTTACCCTGCAATCACAGATTGATTAAGCGGACTTTGGTACCCAAAATTGTTTGGGTCCTGAAGGTTTAGATGATTTAACAGGAGTAACATTCAATTTAGTCTTACCCTGTTTGATATTCATAGTATCTGTGGATTTAACATTAACAGTGCTATTGCTACTATCATTCATCAACTTAAAATAAACATGCATGATGTTGTACTTACATAGCAAACACTCTTTCTTTCCACAGGGTTCATGAAGATCAGGCATGTCAGACATGTTATGCATTTCAGAAGTATTAGCAGTTTCTACTTTAACCTTTTTACATGCATGTGTAAGGTGTCCAGCAGAATTACAGATAGTGCACAACTTTTTAGATGCAATGGGAGAATATGGAACCATTTCCTGATTAACAATCTTCTTCTTCCCATTCCTGTTCTTTTTAACATTACTAACTACGTCACCTACTTCATTTTTAGGTAAATCAGGTTTAGGTAATTCATTTTTTACTGATTTCCTAGGCAACTTAGTCTTTACCTCTTTTTCCTTCAACAAATCCTCCTCAAGCAATTCTTGTCTTATGAAAAGGTCATCCTCATGAAAGAGAGGTGGAAATGGCTTGACAAAAACTGGATAATCAACATTCTTAAGAACATGTGGAGTATTCCTTTTGACAACTGAAGGTGTCGTAGGGAATTCCACTATCTTCTTACCAGCTTTCTTGTCATAGTCAAATCCTATAGCAGTTTTATTCCCTATGGCCTGAGTATCAATGATCTCCTTAGCAATCAGGGCGGAATTCTTAAAAGCATTCAGCTTCAAATCTAAATCTGAAATCTGCTTCCTGAGGATAGTCTCTATCTCAGCATTACACTTGACCTTGTTCTCTAAGCACTACGCCATAGATGGCTTTCTACAACAGTTTTGCAGGGTGTTGCCATATAAAACCGTTGTAATAGCTATATTGATATCGTCTAATACAACATTGGCAACTAGGTGTTAGCGTAGGTATGATCAAGTGTTGCCCTAGGTGCACTATAAATAAAAATGATGATATTTTAATGAAAGTAGTGTTTTTTTGATAATTTTAAAATAAAGAAGTTAAAGAAAGTATAAAAAAAAAGTAAAAACATGTGAGTATCATATTTGGGCGAAAGTAGCGAGCGACAAAAGTATGGCCTTGCCAAAATTTTGTAAACAAAAACAAATTCTCTCTCTCAATAAATATTATTTATATTTGATAAATATTAAAATATTTTTAATAAATTGAGAATAAAAATAATTTAAAATAAAATAATATTTAAGAATTATTAAATTTTGATTAAAATCTTATCAATTTAATTGGAGAAAATAATAATCTATAAAAACTATGAGTTATTACAAAATAATGAAAATATTGAATTTAATAATAACTTTAATACAAACAAGTTGAAATAAATTTGTAATAATTTTTGTAAAAACGAAGAAAAGAAAAGTACAATTACTGAGAGCGGCAAAATGAAAAGTTAGAATCGGGGCAAAAGTAAATGGTGAAAAAATTGGGGCAAAACAAAACAACTACTCTCTTCTCTCACTTCTCCCACTTCCTTCTTCTCTCACTTTTCTGGCGTCTCATTAGGTTATTTTCGGATCTTGGTTCAATCAAGCTAATTAACATTTGTATTTCTACTCGGTTGTTCAATCTAGTACATCACTGCTGTTGCTAATTGATTTGATTTGTGTTTCGTCTATGATGTTGAAGACAATTGCAAATGGGTTTGTTAAGGTTTGCTGGCTATTTGTATTATTCTCAATTTTTTCTAATCTATTAGGTATTTCTAACTTCATCTCAGTTGTGAAATTTCTTTAATGTGATTTTAGGTTTTTGATTCTATTTCTTGAATGTGTTAATTTGTAGAGGAATCAGTACTCTCTCGAGTCCGGCTGTAAACTCCGAGTCTTCGTCAGCCTCTGTAGTATTTAAATTTCATCTCTCTTGAAATTGAAGTTGTACAAACTGAAGGTGTTAATTTCACTTTTTTTTGTCTTGCTTTGATTTGGATGTAAACATTTTCTTTGAATGTATATTTTCTTATTTGTTTTCTCAGTTTCTTGGTTTGTTTGTATATATTATCATAATTTGCGAATGTTTGGTTTTGTTTTTTGAGATGATAATTAATGGTTTGAGATGATAGTTAATACACTTTACATTCTTTGGTTAATTTGATATTGCGAGTTTGATATTTTGTAATTAGATTTTTGTTTAGGGACTTCTGTGGAGGCCATTCTGTCAATTGTGCTTGTACCCAACTTGAAGAACATTTTAATTAGATTTTCTTTCCTCTTGGATCTTTTAGCCAAAAATAGCCACCTTATTCTATACTTATTCTGCACTGGATATGGAAATTGGTGGGCTCAATCAGAAAAAAGCCACCTTGCTTCTTGATGGTATGCAGGTGGAACAGAATGCGAGATGCTGTTGTTGCAGTAACTAATGTGAATATGGAAACTGATGGATCAAAGCAGAAACGGGGAAGAATAATCTGTTTAATTTTGTGCCTAGTTGGGGATTCAAATCTCTTCAAAGAGGTACAACTTCTTACTTACCCATGCTTAGAGATTTGTAAATGTTATGATTTGAAAATAGGTATTAATGGGGTTTAAAATTATTAGGTCTAAACACAAAGATGGGTTTAAAAAGATGGATTTTTGGAAACATGATGCTTAATAGTATATAAAAAGTTAAAAACTAACTAGGTTAAAAAAATTAATTTTGGTAAGAGAGTATGGTTTTATAGAAATATGATTTGAGATAGTAAAATATGGGTTTTAAAATAGATTATAAATACTCGGTAAAAATGTTTAGGTCAATATATACGGTCTAGCTAAAGAGAAATATGGGTTTGTAAAAAATAGGATCTTAAATCATATGTATGCAACTGCTTTTCTATATATCTTTTTTCGAAGTAAAAGTAAATAATAAGACTACATATGCTTTGTGCCAACACAAAGCAGATAGAGTGCGTGTTATTCCCAAATGACCTAACAGAATTGTAGAAGGGGGGGGGGGGTTGAATACAATTCTTGATATTTTCTTAAACTTAAAACAATGATAAAATAAAACTGAACTGAATAAACAAAAACACAAGATATAAATAATTCAGTTGGATTGTTTGATGATCCAACTGAAGTGTTTTTATTGCGGAAATAATCTGTGATACAAAAGTACACAGCTGCTCAGTTACAGAGTTGTAGAGAAGAATGCTCTCAAAGATAGCTAATACAAACTATTTGTTTTTCTTCTCTTCTTTCTTTCTAACTGCTACACTTGGTTATATATTCCCAAGTTTACAATACTATTTTTGGCTACTCTAAAGTACACTAAAGATAACCGCCAATAGTTTGCTTTTCATCCCTTTGTCCAGTGGTCCTTGGAGATCCTTGCTTTTGTCTTCATGCTTATTATGATCACTCCCAAGAGCCCAATTGGAAACTGGGATGTTTCCTTATTCCCCATGTCCATTTTAATGGTTTCCAATGCAAAGTACACTTCCACATCACCTTTAGATCTGTTCAGTAAACTGTCACTATCACTTTGTCAACTATTCAGAAAAGCAATAATGATTCGTTGATAGCAGGGAGATGTGTTTCGTTGATAGCTTTATTCTCCATTTCGTTGATGAGTAAACTTCATTTCGTTGATGAGTAAACTCCATTCCGTTGATGGTGTATCCTTGTTCCGTTGATAGAGTAATCTTCATACCGTTGACATGTCTTCACTTAGGCAAAATTACAAGGCATGATATACTTACAATTAACCAACCTATTTTGCCTATCTAGTACTTAGTCAACATGACTTAGGAAACCTATCTAATACATACATCAAATGCATATCAAACTGTGAAGTATTGTACAGTGCAATTGCTACAACACTCATTCCGTTGATGAGCTTCCTGTCAACGAAACACTGCAAAGCATGCCATTTCGTTGACAGTTACAAAATAACTTAATACAAAATCTACTAAGTGTTTTTACAATTATCATCAAGAATCAACATATTCCTAACAGTGCGTAACTGTGCATGTCTCATTCTCTATCTATTAGCTATTAGCGTCTGATTTGATTTATATCTAATTTAGTTTGGTTTAGGTAGTTCTCTCTTTGCTCAAATTAGGCCTCTGATTTTAATTTTGAAACTGTCTGGTCTTACTCTTAGGCCATATTTGTTTCATAGTAATTTGCGGATTATTAATCTTTTCTGAACTTTATTTTATCCAGTCTGCAAGCTATGGTACTGATGACTAAATTTCAATCACAGAGTATATTTAATTTAGTTGTCAAATTAAAATTAATTAGAAAGTTACGAAAATAGTTCATAAAATTGTTAGTCAGTATGAGAAAAAGGAGTGCAAGTTTTCTACACATTTTCTCCTTAATTGGCAAACATCGTATATTATTAAGCTTTTACTGATCGTATTGATTTGTGCATAATGACTGCGGATGGATCAGATAATTGCAAACCAAATCGAGCCATTGACAGAGCAACAACTGATGGGAATATGTGGATTGCAACAGTCAACACAGGAAGCCGAAGAAGCACTATCACAAGGACTTGATGCTCTGAATCAATCACTCTCAGATGTCATTGTTTCTGATTCCCTCAGCTCTCCACCAAACATGGCCAACTACATGGGTCAGATGGCCATGGCCATGTCCAAGCTCTCCACTCTTGAAGGTTTCGTTCGACAGGTACTGTAATAACCCGAATTTTTGGTAAAATTTAAAACTTTTCTTATTATGATTAAGTGCATCAGTGAATAGTGAATTTGGTGGATGAATAGTGATTTTGAGAATTAACAAAGTTTTCCATGCCACCTATGTACGAGACGTAGTGTGGATATTCGGAAGTCATATTAGTGATCTACGGAGTAAATAAGTGAATGCAAAGACGATCGGAATTCAGAAATTCCAAATTTTATTTTGGTGTAGTATTTGACCGGGCAGCGAATTATATATTATTATATTCAAGAAATGAGATATTAAAATTGAGGATTTGAGGATTTAATATTTTGGAATTTTATTATTTTATTAAAGTCGATTTAAGGATTCGATTGTTGGAATGAATAGTGAATAGTTACTATTCACTGCGAGAATCGCGTAGAATTTTATTCGCTCTTTTTGGGAAATATTTCGAATCATTTCAAGAGGAACAAGGCAACATTTACAGGATTAAATATAGACATGGAAGTAACATGTAACAAGATTAATTCGAGGGATGCAACATTTGGATCATCCAGGTGAAAAGAAACGAACCAAACACATGCATGCGCGACACGTGTCCCTGCTTTGCCACCATGATACTCCATGGCTTGACACGTGTCCTGATGACAAGGACAAGGTGATGACTCACCCCCTTAACCAATAAATATCAGCACATTTATTAAATTAAACAAGATAAGGAGAAAAGAAAAAGGAAGAGAAAATTTCGGGAGAGAAGAAGAAAGAAAATGGGAGAGAAAGAAATGATCGTAACTTGAGATTCCGTGGTCCGTTTTTGGCGTTCTACCACTCAAATCGAAGCTCTCGAGAAGCCCGACGTAACCATGGTAAGCAATCACCTCAACCCCGTGATTTACCCCTTCGATTTCAGTGATTAACAGTCGGAGAAGATGATGAATAGTAACTTGTGTTTTGTTTTGTTTTTGGATATTGAGTTTGTGGCTTCCAAAGGTTGTATTAAGCAAGGATCTAAGGTTACATAAGGGATATAGCAGCAAGCAAGCTTGGAGAAGGTATAAAAACCTCTACCCCTTTTGTTTATATGAGTTTTGAAATGGTTTTGATGTTTATGTAAAGTTAAGAGCATGATTAAGCGATTAGATGAATTGTTGATTGAGTTTGGAGGATGGGTTATGAATTTGTTTTGATTATTCATGGAGGATTTGACTGAGTGGAGGGTGTATAAGGTGGATGGTGAGTTTGGGATTGATTGATATTGATTTGGTTGTGTTTTGAAAATGGGAAACGTTAAGTTTTAAGCCGTCGTAATGCCCGATTTTCGGTAACTCTATAAACTGCCTAGAATCCGAAACCTTAACTGCCTCTTTTGGTTCAGTGATGAACATGAGTGTGTAGAGCTTTGTTTCTAGTTTACGTGAGCGCAAGAATCATGTCGTTACGATTTACGGTTTAAGAGAAAAGTGAGTTTTAGTAAACGTCGTTTGGAGAAACAACCCTTCTCTGGTCAGCCACTTTGAGGCTATATTTGGACCACTTAGAAGCCATAGTAAAATGTGAAACTTTGAGGATTAATACTAGAGACAGTTAGGAAGGCTCACGAAAAATATTCGGATTAAAAAGATTATTTTTCGATTTTATAAAAATGTTTTAGTCAAGGTCGCGCAAGTGAAAACCACTGAAAACGAGACTTAGAAACCAAGGTTCCAAATGGTTAAGTATAACTTGGATTTGAGGATGGATTTCGAACCAAACTTATGATATAAGTATTTGACGAATAACATGGACTTAGTGTGACGCTAGAGCGAGCAAGAAATGCCTTGGTTGTATTTCGCTTACGTGTTTAAGCATTGAGTTATAAGTGGTTTATCGAGGGGATTAACCGTGTGTTTTCGTTTGACTTTGTCTAGATTGTCCGGCATCGTCGCGAACCCCTATCACTTCTCGAGCATCAGGCAAGTTTTCTAAACTTGTACTTTTAAAGTATTAATTATAATACTGCTTTTTCCATGTATAAAGTTGTACAGTTTTGCGACACATCTTATTTCCTGTTGAAATAAAAATTTGACCTTTTGATTATATATGATCTTCTGAGTTAAGTATATATAACCGGTATACCTTGTAGCTCTAGAGATAAGAGCATACTTCTTGTTTTCGACTCTAGACCGGGAGTCGATATTTTGTTATGTAGATAGTCGTGGAAACCCGGAGGGATTCTAGCGGCAGAGTACTATTCATCTTGAGGAATATTATTATTAACCATTATTTATGTTCCGGAAAGTATTTATTACTTGGAAATGATTTGATTATGGGCTTCTAAGCTAGATATGGGATATTAGTTAGAAGCCAGGTTGTATAAAGGCCCTAGGTTAAGGGTGTAAGATATTTCTTTAGATCAGAAATAATTATATTTTCTGTATATATATTAAAGGTTATTTTCCGATAAAGATATCGGGTACTGTTATTCGAGGATTTACTATTTATATTATTTATGAATATTCATTTGAGGATTATTGACTTAAAGTACATTATTTATGAATATTCATTTGAGGATTATTGACTTAAAGTATATTATTTATGAATATTCATTTGAGGATTATTGACTTGAAGTATATTATTGTGAATATCCATTTAAGGATCATTTACTTAATGAATATTATTTTATTATTCATTCGAAGTTTATTTATTTAATTATTTATTATTCATTCAAGGTTTAATTATTGAATATTTATTTATTCAGAGAGGATTATGTTTGAATAATCATTTATTTGAGGAAATTTCTTCAATACATATTTCCTTATTAATTATTAAATATCTTTTAGTGATTTAAAAATCATATTATTTGTTTAAAAGCATTAGAGGTCTTTGAGAGTTATATTTTTTTATATTCTTGACCTTTAATAATATTTCCGAGAATTATAAGGATTCCCCAATATTATTCCCGATCATTATCACCTCACTTGAGCCATCTAAATGCTTTCGTACATATTGAGAATTGAAAATCCAGAGTTGGGAGCAAATCTTGTTTCCTTCCTTTGTTTATATAAGAGATATTATTTTGGGATTATAGCCCTACTACTAAGGGTTCCCCTTTCACAAAAAGAGTAAAAGATTCAATCTCGATTTCATGAAGACTATTTGTCGCTCAACCTGAGTTTCCGGCTATAGGCCAGTATGTACTTATGGGTTAGCTTCCCATTGTTCGGGAGTAACCAGGGATTGTGAAAGTCCGGCTAAAAGCCAATATGGGTTAATGGGTTAACTTCCGATTGATTCTGGGAGTAACCAAAGGATCCCAGTGCGATCTTTGAACGGGCATTTGCCCGGGGAACTAGAATTTGGCCCAACTTGCGCCAGAATGATTGCGGATGGAGCTTTCATTCAGGATGATTGCGGATGGAGCTTTCATCCAAGGTAATTGCGGATGGAGCTTTTACCTGAGGGTAATTACGGATGGAGTTTTTATCCTTCTACTAGTAGAGAAGACCCGCGGTGGACCTGGAAGCGGCGACTGATCATCGTCGATCCACGTCTGGAATTATTGAAATCTCAATACAGAGTTCAAATGAAATTTCTCCTACATACGGAGTTCAGTGTTCCCATCTGATAGTATCTTGAACTGCTGAGTGTTATAGTATCCACAACTGCTGAGTGCTACGTCACTGGAGCAGGGTGTCAGCATCCAAATTTCTATCATATCCCAATTAGGGAAAATATTCGAGTTTTCAGTAAAGGATACTTATCTTGATAAATTGCTACGGCAAGTACGAATTTCACTTATCTTTCGTATAAAGACGATAATTGATATTTGAAGTACTGTTGTGGTATATATTCCGATAAGGAAATAATTTCAGTATGGAGATATTATGACAATTATTGTCTTATACCCGCTTTATTTCTGGGTTGAATTAAAGGCAGAATTATGCCATACTTTCATTACCTTGCTGAGCTATCGCTCACTCTTGCTATTATTTTATGTATATTATATAGCAGCGAAGCAGGATGCCTATGGGACGGCACATACCTCGCAAGGCGCTCCCATAAACAGTTTCTAGCAGTGATCCCGGGAGTAGTACGAACCGATCGAATCAGGCTACGGTTTTGGTATTCAACTTATGTATAGACATGAATGGTATTAGAGGATTGTGAGCATCAGAAGGCTAAGCTGGTAATGTACCAATACTTAGAAATTGTATCAGTAACAGATTCAAAAGACATTTGGGTATTGTAATAAAAGTTAGTTATTCCGCAGTTGTTGTATTGTGTCGTTTCTGAGACTCTAACCTGTGTGTGTGTGAGTGTGTGTGTGAGACATATGTTGTGGGGTCATGAGCAGGTAAATTATGAATGGTGTGAGTATTACAGGTAAGGCAAGGAGTACATGGATTGTGACAACCCTAAATCCCTGACCCCGGATTTGGGGCTGTTACAGAGATGGTATCAGAGCGTTAGGTTACAGTCCTCAGAAACGATAGGAGATCGAGTCTTACAATACCCTTAGTAATGATGAGAACATCTAGAGCTCAAATTGAGTTCGTAGTCAGGTTAGAGGACATGACCCTGACTGTTTAAGATGAAGCCCGAGAGGGGACTTCTTTTGGGAAACAATACTTAGGACTTCGTGGTTAGTCACCTCGATTCGTATGAGTTATAGATGGATGGGACTCTGAGATGCCAGATCCCGAGGCCTTCGAGTAGGCATTTGATGATGCGCTCCTTGAAATGGACGGAGACCCGATAAAGAAAGATCCATAGGAGGATCTAGAGGAAGACCCCATAGTGGGTCAAGGAAAGAATATTGTAGAGGACGTGTTGATTGATAGAGATGTGGTGTGTTACTTGAGGTCTAATAATAAGACCGGACGAACCTTCGAGGGATAAATAAGTGACGAGACGAGAGTTTAAGGATCGTTCATGATTCATCAAGAGGTATGACAAAGAAAATGGAGTAGAGTCTCCAAGGCAGAAGAGGTAGAGGCAGTATAGCCAGTATCAGTGGATTGATTCGACTTGAACGAAACCTGTTACTCGTAGTCAGTTATAGTTGCCCATAAGGAGGCGACATACGTAAGAACCAAGGTGTTCAGATTTTCACGAACAATCAAGGGTACTTAGTTGCCTAGAATAGTGTAAGGAATTGCTTTGACTATGAGGTTTCAATCCCCCACGACCAGCGATCCCACTGGAAATAGTGTCTATTACATCATTGAGGGATTTTACTATCTCAAGGAGAATTTTGGGTATATGTACCATGCAAATGATATTTTAAGACAAGCACGCTAAGACGGAATCGAGAACGAAATTTACCACCCTCAGGAAACCAGGAAGGAATTATGAGGATAGAACAGAAAGGTCGGAAATCAGATCCGAGCATTACTAGTAGGTAAATAGATTGATCAAATTTCCCTGATTTTGGAAAGGAATTCAGCAAATTTTGGCAAACCTTGTCTTTCTAATTACCAGAGGATGTCACCAAAGAGAGTGGGAATTAGAGCGAACCCTGTGGATTGGGTAAGATAGCCGTTATATGGGTTGGTGGACAGACCCTGATTGCTATAATTGATTGTAGGGATAAAATGATGAAGTTGAGATTGGACGGTAAAGGCGAAATATATTTAAGGACCAAGACGGACTGAGAAGTTCCGGGATTGACTTAAATGAGAAGGCTATTGTGCCAAAAGTATTAAGCTTATGTAGCGCACGGGATTGATATGGGAGAAGGAATATTGGATATAAGGATGATTGAAATAGAGACCAGATTTAATCTTGTAGTTTCTAACGATCTTCCGAAGTACCGCCCAGTCGACATGTGGAATTGTCATTGCTACGGGCAACAACGGTATCGAAGTCTTCTTATAGAACAGAACGCTTACTTGGGATGTTTGCGCCTAGTCGAATAGAATTCCCTGCGATTGCAAAGGTCGATGGTTGAATTCTTAGTGACTATTATAAGTCAGCAATGACGTAAGTATCGAACACCTTAGGGTGCGTGGAAAAGAAAAGCTTTGGAATTGAACGATTATCCATTAGAGGAGCCGACGTAAAAGGCATCTGTAGAGACCTTGGTAATACCCTCCCCATTTTCAAATTATGTGGGATATATCCCCAATCTATGATCTATCGTGACCTCTCTCCAGGAAAGAATTCTGATAAAGGGTATATTCCCTCTTCGAAGTTGTTTTATAACACTTGTGCTAAACCATATTCAGTTTCACTTGTGCCAGAGGCTGTCACAATGCCTACTTTCAGGCTTTCGAAGCCCTGTCAAATGATGTTATTTAAGCTTTCACTTTTCTTCAAATAATGAATGACCCTATGGTGATACATCACCACTTGTTTGTTAAGTACAAGTATCTTTTTGGTTATTCTTTTCTTTGTATTTTCTTCGGAAAACCGCACCTTTGGAATCTGTTCAATTTTAATCCAAGGTGTTCTTTTGAGAAATATTGTCGAAAGGCGATAATCATTAAATTGATCTCGAATTGCTTTCATACTTTTCAACTTCCACTGAGACGAACAACCCTATACTTATAGGGGCTACAAGGACTATCTGTCTGTGTGATAGAAGTCGGATGGGACGCCATCACTTGTAAGTTGTGAAATACAAGAAGGCTAATTACCTTTAGTAATGTCTCAATTGAGGCACACAACGTTGAGTTCTTATGATCATATTGATCTCTCGGTAAAATTCTTTTACCTCCAATAAGATTACCTTAAAAACTCATAACCTTATGATCACCAGTGTGTGACATTTTCTTTGATATGGGAGCTATCTTTCAAGGCCCCATAATTTTTGTTATCCTAATGGAATTTCAAGGGGAGGCCAACCAGGTCAAATAAGTCAACAATTCGCTGATAGGAATTAGATTCGTAACGAAATCGCCTATGACAGGAGCGAATCCCTAAGACGAATAGAATATTAGTGACATATCAATGAAATTGGTTTATTCTCCCAAGGATATTATGATAATGGAAAGCGTGTCAATCGATATACGTGAAAGAAATAGCGATGTGCCGTGAACTCTAGTGACAACGGTGTTAGACAGATGCCCTATAGTGGAATCGAGATTTTGGAGGAGTTGGTTACGAATGTAGACTACCTCTGGGTTAGCAAGATAAGTACTGACGATGGAGTCAGAGGGAGCTGATATGGTGACTTGGGAGAGGTGCAGCGTGTGTTGTTTAAAGGAATAATTTCCGGAAATATATGGAGACCCGGATGAAAATGAAAGTTAAAGAGTTAAAACAAGGAACCATGACTGTGACCGAGTATGAGGCCAAGTTTTCTGAATTATCAAGGTTTGTCCCTGAGTTTGTGAACACAGAAGAAAAGAAAGCCAGTAGGTTTCAACCAGGGCTACCTCCAACCAGCAGCCCATTATCGGGACCTTTAAATAGTAGGTGCCCTTCTATACTGTTTAGACAGAGCTAATGTATCGTTGTATATCAAGAAGTTGCATGACGATTAAACCTTAAGGCCGAGCTGCTAAGGGAATAATTACAAGTAGAAATAATCCATCGAGGGATTTTCCCATAGGACTGGTACATCCAGGTTGTGAACTAGAAATATGAGGTCGACACTTTTGATAGACCTGATTCCTTCCAAGTTGGGAGAAGTTGATATTATAATAAGAATGGGTTGGTTGACACCCAATGGAGCCCAGACTGATTGTAAGGGAGAGAGAGTAATAAATAAAGGATGGAGACAGATTCAGAGATTCTTGAATATAGTTCAGACTAAGAAACTATTACGCCAGAGATACGAGACTTAATTAGCTCTTATGGTTGACGCCAAGAAAAGAGACACCAAGTATAAAGGAAACTACAGTGGTTTTGGGAGGCTGTGCAAGATCTTAATGCGCTACCAAATATCGGTTGGGATGACATGAGAATGAATAACGAGTATTCAAGTTATAGTGCCGCATCTCCTGTTAGCCTCAGTGGGAATGAAAGAGTTAGCGACTCAGTTACAAGAATTGTTGGGCAAGAATATGATAAGACCCAGTGTACCACCGTGGAGAGCCCGGTATTGTTGTAAGAGAGAAAGATGTTAGCACAAGATTATGCATCGAACCTCGAGAGTTGAATGAGTTCGACATGGAGAATATGTACCCTTGTAAATGATTGTTTGATCAGCGAAAGAACGCTGTGTATTTCCAAATTTATTTAAGGACTGAATATCACCAATTGGAAGTTAAATCCGAGGATATACCCAAGACTGCGATTCGTACTAGGAATAGACACTTCGAGTTTTCAGCAAGGTTATTTTGGGGTTGACTAATGCACCCACAAATTTTATGGAATGTAATGAATTGGCTTTGAGTTACCCGTGATAGTAGATAGCATGAGATGGAGAAATGGCTAGAATTGACCTAGAATTATGACTGTAAGATACACTACCATCCGGGGAAGGCCAATGTGGTGGCCGATACCCTTGATTAAAATGAGACAGAAATGGATTCCAAATGATCAGGAATTAAAGAATGAGATTTTACACAAAACCCAAGTTAGTCCAACAGACTAGAAAGACAAAAGATTTCACCAACAAGTGGCTAGTAACAGCCAAGACAGACAGAGAAAGTATGCGGACTAAGCCCGCGAGTACAGAGATAGTACTGTTGTTGATAAGCTAAATGGCAAGTTGATGAATGACAAGCAAGTTTATGTTGGTGTATTTCTGTGCAAACAAGATAGAGAATATGAGGGTAGATATACAACCTGGTCTGACTTACAAAGAACAACCTGTGGAAATCACGGATAGAAAAGAGCAAGTGCTAAGTGACGAGGTTGCCAAGCTAGTGAGAGGTTTGTGGAGAATCAAGAAGTGGAAGAATCCACTTGGGAGTTAGAAAGTGCAATGGAAGAGAAGTATCCCAGTTACTCCTAAGTTGATTCCGGGACGGAATCCTTTTAAGGAGGGGAGAATGTAATAACCCGAATTTTTGGTAAAATTTAAAACTTTTCTTATTATGATTAAGTGCATCAGTGAATAGTGAATTTGGTGGATGAATAGTGATTTTGAGAATTAACAAAGTTTTTCATGCCACCTATGTACGAGACGTAGTGTGGATATTCGGAAGTCATATTAGTGATCTACGGAGTAAATAAGTGAATGCAAAGACGATCGGAATTCAGAAATTCCAAATTTTATTTTGGTGTAGTATTTGACCGGGCAGCGAATTATATATTATTATATTCAAGAAATGAGATATTAAAATTGAGGATTTGAGGATTTAATATTTTGGAATTTTATTATTTTATTAAAGTCGATTTAAGGATTCGATTGTTGGAATGAATAGTGAATAGTTACTATTCACTGCGAGAATCGCGTAGAATTTTATTCGCTCTTTTTGGGAAATATTTCGAATCGTTTCAAGAGGAACAAGGCAACATTTACAGGATTAAATATAGACATGGAAGTAACATGTAACAAGATTAATTCGAGGGATGCAACATTTGGATCATCCAGGTGAAAAGAAACGAACCAAACACATGCATGCGCGACACGTGTCCCTGCTTTGCCACCATGATACTCCATGGCTTGACACGTGTCCTGATGACAAGGACAAGGTGATGACTCACCCCCTTAACCAATAAATATCAGCACATTTATTAAATTAAACAAGATAAGGAGAAAAAAAAAAGGAAGAGAAAATTTCGGGAGAGAAGAAGAAAGAAAATGGGAGAGAAAGAAATGATCGTAACTTGAGATTCCGTGGTCCGTTTTTGGCGTTCTACCACTCAAATCGAAGCTCTCGAGAAGCCCGACGTAACCATGGTAAGCAATCACCTCAACCCCGTGATTTACCCCTTCGATTTCAGTGATTAACAGTCGGAGAAGATGATGAATAGTAACTTGTGTTTTGTTTTGTTTTTGGATATTGAGTTTGTGGCTTCCAAAGGTTGTATTAAGCAAGGATCTAAGGTTACATAAGGGATATAGCAGCAAGCAAGCTTGGAGAAGGTATAAAAACCTCTACCCCTTTTGTTTATATGAGTTTTGAAATGGTTTTGATGTTTATGTAAAGTTAAGAGCATGATTAAGCGATTAGATGAATTGTTGATTGAGTTTGGAGGATGGGTTATGAATTTGTTTTGATTATTCATGGAGGATTTGACTGAGTGGAGGGTGTATAAGGTGGATGGTGAGTTTGGGATTGATTGATATTGATTTGGTTGTGTTTTGAAAATGGGAAACGTTAAGTTTTAAGCCGTCGTAATGCCCGATTTTCGGTAACTCTATAAACTGCCTAGAATCCGAAACCTTAACTGCCTCTTTTGGTTCAGTGATGAACATGAGTGTGTAGAGATTTGTTTCTAGTTTACGTGAGCGCAAGAATCATGTCGTTACGATTTACGGTTTAAGAGAAAAGTGAGTTTTAGTAAACGTCGTTTGGAGAAACAACCCTTCTCTGGTCAGCCACTTTGAGGCTATATTTGGACCACTTAGAAGCCATAGTAAAATGTGAAACTTTGAGGATTAATACTAGAGACAGTTAGGAAGGCTCACGAAAAATATTCGGATTAAAAAGATTATTTTTCGATTTTATAAAAATGTTTTAGTCAAGGTCGCGCAAGTGAAAACCACTGAAAACGAGACTTAGAAACCAAGGTTCCAAATGGTTAAGTATAACTTGGATTTGAGGATGGATTTCGAACCAAACTTATGATATAAGTATTTGACGAATAACATGGACTTAGTGTGACGCTAGAGCGAGCAAGAAATGCCTTGGTTGTATTTCGCTTACGTGTTTAAGCATTGAGTTATAAGTGGTTTATCGAGGGGATTAACCGTGTGTTTTCGTTTGACTTTGTCTAGATTGTCCGGCATCGTCGCGAACCCCTATCACTTCTCGAGCATCAGGCAAGTTTTCTAAACTTGTACTTTTAAAGTATTAATTATAATACTGCTTTTTCCATGTATAAAGTTGTACAGTTTTGCGACACATCTTATTTCCTGTTGAAATAAAAATTTGACCTTTTGATTATATATGATCTTCTGAGTTAAGTATATATAACCGGTATACCTTGTAGCTCTAGAGATAAGAGCATACTTCTTGTTTTCGACTCTAGACCGGGAGTCGATATTTTGTTATATAGATAGTCGTGGAAACCCGGAGGGATTCTAGCGGCAGAGTA
This sequence comes from Heracleum sosnowskyi, assembly GCA_030848705.1. Lineage (NCBI taxonomy): Eukaryota > Viridiplantae > Streptophyta > Magnoliopsida > Apiales > Apiaceae > Heracleum > Heracleum sosnowskyi. Next base: position 33,516,141 of record CM061235.1, on the reverse strand, counting down.
CTATTCATCTTGAGGAATATTATTATTAACCATTATTTATGTTCCGGAAAGTATTTATTACTTGGAAATGATTTGATTATGGGCTTCTAAGCTAGATATGGGATATTAGTTAGAAGCCAGGTTGTATAAAGGCCCTAGGTTAAGGGCGTAAGATATTTCTTTAGATCATAAATAATTATATTTTCTGTATATATATTAAAGGTTATTTTCCGATAAAGATATCGGGTACTGTTATTCGAGGATTTACTATTTATATTATTTATGAATATTCATTTGAGGATTATTGACTTAAAGTACATTATTTATGAATATTCATTTGAGGATTATTGACTTAAAGTATATTATTTATGAATATTCATTTGAGGATTATTGACTTGAAGTATATTATTGTGAATATCCATTTAAGGATCATTTACTTAATGAATATTATTTTATTATTCATTCGAAGTTTATTTATTTAATTATTTATTATTCATTCAAGGTTTAATTATTGAATATTTATTTATTCAGAGAGGATTATGTTTGAATAATCATTTATTTGAGGAAATTTCTTCAATACATATTTCCTTATTAATTATTAAATATCTTTTAGTGATTTAAAAATCATATTATTTGTTTAAAAGCATTAGAGGTCTTTGAGAGTTATATTTTTTTATATTCTTGACCTTTAATAATATTTCCGAGAATTATAAGGATTCCCCAATATTATTCCCGATCATTATCACCTCACTTGAGCCATCTAAATGCTTTCGTACATATTGAGAATTGAAAATCCAGAGTTGGGAGCAAATCTTGTTTCCTTCCTTTGTTTATATAAGAGATATTATTTTGGGATTATAGCCCTACTACTAAGGGTTCCCCTTTCACAAAAAGAGTAAAAGATTCAATCTCGATTTCATGAAGACTATTTGTCGCTCAACCTGAGTTTCCGGCTATAGGCCAGTATGTACTTATGGGTTAGCTTCCCATTGTTCGGGAGTAACCAGGGATTGTGAAAGTCCGGCTAAAAGCCAATATGGGTTAATGGGTTAACTTCCGATTGATTCTGGGAGTAACCAAAGGATCCCAGTGCGATCTTTGAACGGGCATTTGCCCGGGGAACTAGAATTTGGCCCAACTTGCGCCAGAATGATTGCGGATGGAGCTTTCATTCAGGATGATTGCGGATGGAGCTTTCATCCAAGGTAATTGCGGATGGAGCTTTTACCTGAGGGTAATTACACATGGATTTTTTATCCTTCTACTAGTAGAGAAGACCCGCGGTGGACCTGGAAGCGGCGACTGATCATCGTCGATCCACATCTGGAATTATTGAAATCTCAATACAGAGTTCAAATGAAATTTCTCCTACATACGGAGTTCAGTGTTCCCATCTGATAGTATCTTGAACTGCTGAGTGTTATAGTATCCACAACTGCTGAGTGCTACGTCACTGGAGCAGGGTGTCAGCATCCAAATTTCTATCATATCCCGATTAGGGAAAATATTCGAGTTTTCAGTAAAGGATACTTATCTTGATAAATTGCTACGGCAAGTACGAATTTCACTTATCTTTCGTATAAAGACGATAATTGATATTTGAAGTACTGTTGTGGTATATATTCCGATAAGGAAATAATTTCAGTATGGAGATATTATGACAATTATTGTCTTATACCCGCTTTATTTCTGGGTTGAATTAAAGGCAGAATTATGCCATACTTTCATTACCTTGCTGAGCTATCGCTCACTCTTGCTATTATTTTATGTATATTATATAGCAGCGAAGCAGGATGCCTATGGGACGGCACATACCTCGCAAGGCGCTCCCATAAACAGTTTCTAGCAGTGATCCCGGGAGTAGTACGAACCGATCGAATCAGGCTACGGTTTTGGTATTCAACTTATGTATAGACATGAATGGTATTAGAGGATTGTGAGCATCAGAAGGCTAAGTGGTAATGTACCAATACTTAGAAATTGTATCAGTAACAGATTCAAAAGACATTTGGGTATTGTAATAAAAGTTAGTTATTCCGCAGTTGTTGTATTGTGTCGTTTCTGAGACTCTAACCTGTGTGTGTGTGAGTGTGTGTGTGAGACATATGTTGTGGGGTCATGAGCAGGTAAATTATGAATGGTGTGAGTATTACAGGTAAGGCAAGGAGTACATGGATTGTGACAACCCTAAATCCCTGACCCCGGATTTGGGGCTGTTACATGTACTATATACTTTTTTCACTTCAGCCTACTCACTAGCTAGCTTAACTACATTCCAACTCCAACTTAAAAAGACTATATTGTATACAAACCTAGCAAACAAACATCTGAACTTGTAATATTGTATGCATATATCAAGATATCGACACACACTACGCATCTAACTAATCCTCATTTTTAATTAATTGCTACTAATTAATTAAGAGTACTGCTCAAAATATCCATCTCTTTGTACTTGCAATATTGCTTCAATCCGCATTTTAAAGAATTCTTAAAATTCGGAGGTATGCAATTTGGATTTTGAAAATTTCTTTAAAACTTTCTAAAATCCCATTACCTCCATCTGCAGCATCTTTCTATAGTGGTCATTCACCCCAACTGGAATGTGTGGAATCATGCAAAGGCATTCAGTTGCTAAATATGTATTTGAAAGCTTGCAAGGATGATGTCAATGCCGGTGTACCTGGAAAATTCTTGCATGCTGTACTTGGACAGGATGCATGTGGTAATACCAATTTACAATTTTTTTGTGAAAATTCAGTATGGTTTCTCTCGTTGTTTGTTTCTTGTGTCTCTTTGTCATTCGCTAATTAAATTTTACTTCCGTTCTTTACTTAAACATGCAGCTATTTGAGTGATTTCTCCTCTACTTGCAGTTAGTTCAGATTTGAGATTGTGTTTGAACCTCAATCTCTACCTATTATCAAAAATAAATAAATAAAAAATCAGGCGTATTACCTACTGTTCTCGATGTCCATATCTCAAGAATAACATTATTATAACCAGGTTGTATAGCGAAATTATGTGTGTTTAATTGATCTTTAGGTTTCAGTTGTCAAATTCGAAAGTTTCAAACTAGTGTAGGAGCTTGATGTGCTCGCAACATGTCGAGTTTGGTGTTTCCTTCAGTCAAGGATTTCATTTTGTTTATTATTTTCCTTCGCATGCAAATAATCTGTTTCCGTACTCATCTTGTTGGAGTGCTTCCCTTACGAAGTACTCTGCAGATTATTCCCCCTGCCTTGTACATAAACTTGTTTTAAATTTTTGTTGTGAATTTGTATTATTAGAGTAAGTTCTACATGCTAATATTAAAATGGCTATAGCCCCTTACTGTATTTTGGAAGCAAAATGTGAATTTTGGTGCTTGAATAGAACTTGTGCTCTCATGCTTAATTTGGAAATAGAATTACTTGCTCCAAGTGAGGTTTTTTTTTGGATTGCTAATGTTTCTAGTTTACAAAATGTTCAATCCACTGCATAAGATGCTTATATAACCAATTATCCATCTATATATTCTAGTGTAGCTATGCATTTTTTTTTGTTATTTTTTAATGCAAAGTAGAGCTATGCATTGGAGTGGTGTTTTGCTATTTTTGTAGATTTGGTTCTGTATTTTGGCTATAGAAATAAGTATAGCTATGCACTGGACTTGCTCTAAAATTCTCCTGAAGAATTGATTTGTTATCTTTTAGATGTGCATTCTAAAGCTGCGTGATTTGTTTAAAAAATTAAATGTCAAATATGTTGTAAGCAAATTTTCTGAAGTAGAAGTCTGTGAAATGATAAATGATGGTTCTCTCATGTGGCAACAACTTTATTGGCAAACAAAAGCTCTACTACAACCAAAAAACCCAGTCCCAGCTCTATATACATTATTTTCTTGTAAAAAATAATTATAATAAATTTAATCAATATGTATTCTCTTATTTATTGAGAAGTTGTGAATTAGTTTCCCCGTAAATTCCCTAAAGCTCACTGCTGTATATTCATGCAGATGTCGGATCAGTTGTTTCGACTATTATGTATTCCTTCTACTTGCATTCATCAGTTAAGAGTGACCTATTCTGCACTGTTCCCGTTATTAACATGAAAAGGGCAGACTTGAACTCTCATGCTGAGTTGAAATGGCTTCTTCATACATGTAATGTGGATCATTCACTGTTGATATTTATTGATGCCACAAATTTATGCACACTTTCTGATAGTTGCTATTAGTAACACTAGTTAAAGCTTTTGTGTTTCTTTAAGAGATTCTTTTACTTCCCCTTTGCAGGTTACAAAGTACCTTGTCCCAAGTATTAGATCGATTCCTGCTAATGGATCAACAAGACCTACTTACATTTGTTTTCTTACCGGAATCAAAGCTTACTCCAAGATATTCCTGCTCATGGATCAACAAGACCTACTTGCATTTGTTTTTAGCTTATTATTGATGTCTAGGAAGATGATGTGTATTTATTTTTGTACTGAATTATGATGTTTTATTCTGAGATTGATGACTGAAATGAAAAGATAGGTTTGAAGTACTTTCTTGTACCGGGAATGTTTTAAAAACCAGTAGTACATTTTTAATTTATCATTAGAAAAGTGTTACAGTAGCTACTCTTTGGTGTTACAGATATTGCAATTTGTGTAAAAAAGTGTTGCCACAGAAAAAGGAAGCCCATATGAATGTGGGGCCCACAAACAGGTGTGACTCACAAAAATGGGTCCACATGTGGGTCCCATTACAGTGGGGCCCACATGTGGGGTCCAGAACAGTGGGGCCCACATGTGGGGCCCAGAACAGTGGGGCTCACATGTGGGGCCCACATTTTTTTGATCAAAGTCTAATCTACTGCAACATATTTTAACCTGTTGGCATAGGTAGAAAAGTGTTTGCGTTGAACCCTAAGGCAACGGGGAAAAAACTAACACTGAAAAAGTGTTGCCTTTGAGATTTTTGAGGCTATGCCAACGAATTTTGAACTTCCGGTAACGGTTTTCAAGGGTTGCAGAAGGCCATTTATGGCGTAGTGATTCTTTTGCTTAAGATCTTCTAATGTTACAGCTACAAGCTCTAGTTCTTCATTTTTAGATTCTAACTTTTTAATCTTAAGAACTAGTTTCGCATTTTCCATTTCTGATGCTAGCATGCTTGTGTGTACATTAAACAATTCTACACTAAGATCTTGCACAGTTTTCTTGTACTCAGAATTAGACATATCAATTGTAGTTAAGATAGGTACCTGAGATGATTGTGGTGATTCCTCTAAAGAGTCAGCCATTAGAGCAACATTTACATATTCCTCCTCTTCATCCGAATCAGTGTCATCCCAGTGCTTTCCCTCTGCTATATAAGCTTTCCCTTTCTGCTTTCTAGAGAATGCCTCCAATTGTTGTTTAAGCTTGGCATTCTCTTTCTTCAACTCATCATAAAAATCCTTCTTTCCATAGACATCTTTCATGTCTCTCGCTTGACGAGGCTTCCGGCATTCAGTGGCGAAATGCCCTAACTCATTGCAGTTGTAGCATCTTGATTTGCTTCTATCAATCATGCCAGTCTTGTAGCCTCTCTTAAAGCCTGTACTAGGTGTATAATTGCTCTTCTGGAATCTGTTGGTTGAGCCCTTGAACTTGTACTTAGGGTTTCTTTTGAAACAGATGTGGCTAAACTTTGCAGCTAAGTACGCCATGGTTTTGTCTTCCATTTGCTCAAGCTCTTCTAGGGTGTAGTAATCACTTTCATCAACACCCAGATTCACAGAATCCATTTCTACTTCTATTATCACCTCCTTTCCAGCTCTAGGGGTTTGAACCTGAATCTCAGAAGTTATTGGTTCATCCACTACAAGTGCTGCTGATCTCACAAGTGCATTGTGCTTGCTGTCCACTGTCCCTGATCCGTAGATTATCACTCTTTGTTCCTGTTCCATCTCATAGGTCTTCAACTTCCCATAGATCATCTCTAATGACATCTTTGTGAAGTCAATTCTTTCCCTTATGGATGATGACTCGTGTTCTACATGATGGGGCAGCGTCATCATGAACTTCATGTTTGATTCTCTCAGTGGATAGGTCTTTCCTTTCATTGCCAATTCATTGAGGAGTTTAGTATATTTCTCAAAGACCTGAGTTATACTTTCTCCTGGAAGAGACCTAAACGCTTCGTATTGAGAAGTCAGGATGTCCAATCTGTTTTCCTGCACGTCTTCAGTTCCTTCCATTATCAAGTTAATGGTATCCCACATATGTTTCCCGCTTGTATAGTTCATCAACTGATAGCTCATTTCCTTGTCTGCGGAGTCCGCCAATATCAACATTAAACCTGTGTCCAATCGAATCAGTTCTTTGTCAGAATCTGTATACTCAGTAATATCCATAGGTTGGGTGCCTGGAGGAATCCTGCTACCATCAGGTGCTGTAGATTCATCAACTGATTTCATTGGTACATATGGTCCGTTTTCTAATATGCCCATATACAACGGATTAGATGCCTTGATAAATAACAACATCTTCATCTTCCACAAACCGAAATCATCTCTAGTAAACGGGGGAACTTTAATACCAGCGGTTGTCTTTGGAGCACTCATGGTTTCTGAAAATTTCAAATTGTTTAAAATTCAAGAAATTCCAATTAAATGAAAAATTTTGAAAGTTAAAAAATTTGCTTCGAATTTTCACGCTACGTTTGATTTTGGTCTAATTCACCGGATCTGATTTGTGTATCAATCAAGTAGCTCTGATACCAATTGTTAGGTCCAAAGTATCGTAGAAGGGGGGGTTGAATACGATACTCACAAATAATTTAATTTCGTTCGCGGATTAATCATTCAGTTCTATAACGAAATCAAACACACCAAACCAAATCAAGTTTCGGGGAATATATCTTTTTATAAATATAAACCTCGAGGGGTGCTACAATTTCTAATCCGTAGATTAGCTTCAATGAGTTCTAGGTTATTCACAATCAATACAATGAAAGAGTTTAAGCAGAATTAATTTCTATGGTATTTTCTCTCTGGCTCAATCTCTCTCTCCGTAATTGCTTCTGTGTGAATGAACCTGACTGAGGAAGACACTGCCTCTCTCCTAGTAATTGTAGACTTTGGTTTTGAAAAACCATCGAACCAATTTAATCAAATTAAACTTGGCCGTTGGATCTTCATCAACCGGTTAAACAAAGAAAACTTTTCACCCACTTTACAAATTGAAAACTATCGAATGAATAAAGTAGATATTCTATTCGATGGTTTTTAAATAAAAACTATCGAATGGAACATTTAATTTATCATAGTTTTCATTTCCTTAATACTTTTCATTCGATGGTTTTCTAAATAGAAAAACCATCGAACCTTTTCTTTTTTTTGTTAGCCTTTTAGAAAAGTTTCAGGGTGTTTAAGTTTTAGACTGTATCAATTTCTTCTGAGACGATAAAACAACTTGATCTTTTTAGTGCCGTCACCTAGTGCAACTGGTCTGGTTCACAGATGAATAACACTTGATCAATTCTTCTTTTATGTCTTCATTTCAGTGCTGCTGATAAGTCCTTTGTCGTTTTGGTTGCTTCGATTAAATCACTGGAATCCTGTGGTACTTAACCCTAAATCATTCACATAATTCTGTCGTCTTGAAAGTCTTGTTTCTTTTGCTGTCACTGAGGCTTGAACATTTTCATGAAATTCTTTCCGTGACCTGTTTACGGACTTCAAGAATACATAACGTATTTTGATTTTTTGAGTTTACCTTTTCTTCTTTGATTCTGGATTCCTGTGCTTCTGATAATATTATTGTCTGTCTTGTCTTTTGTTGAGTTGTAGTTATCTCTTTTACATCTTATGTTACATTATGCTTTACACCATAATTCGTTACGCTTCTGTTTCGCGATAGTTTCAAGTGATTCTAAAAACATTTCTATGTACGAATGCTAGGGAATACTTCCTTGATCTTTCCATTACCTTGGCTTAATATATGATCCTAGATTTCTCTCCTTGGCTTAAGGTATGATCATGGATTTCTCATCCTACACACTTTCTCAACGATCAAATCAATTCACCCTTGATTGTCCGATGAATAGTGATCAAAATTTAAAGTTGGAATCTCCTGATTCTGATCGCGTTTACATTCTTTTATTCTCCTTATACATCAATAATATAACCTCGAAACATTCATTCCATATAATCCACATAGTGTGGCCTGAAAAATTTTCCATCACCAAATTTACTATTCATCAATTTTTTTTAACTAAGTCCAAAATTTGGGGTTATTACAATTTGTATTGTTTAGAAATAATAATATATTTTCTTAATTTTAATATGTTGTTGTGAGAATTTCAACCTTAAACATTTAGTAGATTTACTTAAATATAAAAAATTTCTACTATGGATCTAACGGCTCTCGTTTATTACTTAAAATCTAACTATCACTATGATTTGGTTTTACCCAACTATCAACAATTATACCCATGTTTACTTATTATAGATAATTAGTAAGATATATATTTATAATTTTAATGTTAAAATGTTGTAGTATTAATTAAACTAGTATGAAAACTCGTGCAAGACACGGGTCACTATCTAGCATAATTATTTTAACTTTTAAGTAGTTCGGTGTTTATGATAATTTATAGATCGTTTGACAGACGTCTCATTATGGGTACAAAAGATGGACTTGATCTCTGTAGTGAGATAGTTAGTGTTGAAAAGTATCTTTGGTTGATGTGTTTTTGAGTTAAGAAATGAGTAAATTCGATACTTATGATATTTATTATCTTACATACAAGACATTAACCTACACGATTTTACTAATTTAGCTCATTGAGCGAATGATACATTTTCTTGTTTGTGAAATGTAATTTGCATTGTAGAATGTGTACAATGAAACATTTTCTTGTTTGTGAAATGTAATTTGCATCGTAGAATGTGTACATGCATAATATTAAAATTTGATATATAATGAATTTTCTAGTATGTTCACGTGAATTAAGTACATTTCCAATCAAATCAATGAGAACCGTTAGATCCACAGTCGTTAGATCTTTCCAATCAAATCAATGGGAACCGTTAAATAAAATACTACAAATTTTATATAGAGTACCTTATATATTTTTTATAACTAAAATTTCTCTTTTCTAACAACATTATCTATCTATCTATACTATTATATAATAGACGAAACAATAAAAGTTTGGTTGGTAGTCTGGTCCCCCATGGTTTGTTCACTCATTCCACAGCCGTTAGATATTTTCAATCAAATCAATGAGAACCGTTAGATAAAATACTAAAAATTTTATATAGAGTACCTTTTATATTGTATATAACTAAAAATATTATATAGAGTACCTTTTATATTTTTTCAACTAATATTTTTCAAATAAGTTTTACAAGTAAGGACAAAATATAAATCAATTAGAACCGTCAGATAAAATCCTAAAAATATTATATATAGTACATTTTATATTTTTTATAACTAAAAATATTATATAAAGTACATTTTATATTTTTTCAATAGTTAAATTATCTCACCAATTATAAGATTATGTTAATCGATATAAAAATAGATACCAAATACTTCTCTACTCACGCGAAACACACATATACATATAATGTGTTTGATAGAGAACATGTATGACTGAGTAGTGCTATGGTAGATTGGTAGGAAGATGAGTAAATTAGTGCATAACCCTAAGTTCGATTTCATTCATTAACAATTTTTTTTAGAAAAAAAGAGTAAATACAAGGGAAATTTAGATATTTTAAATTAAATAAAATATCTCACCAATTTAGATTAGATTAAATGTCTCATGAATCATTGCTTTTATTGGGTTATAATAAAATTGATATATAATAATAATAATACCAAATATTTCTCTACTCAGGCGACACAACCACATATGATGTGTGTAATTGACAACACATATAATTGAGTGTTGTGGTGGTAAGAGAAGGTGCAACTTATTGTATAGACCCAAGTTTGATTCCAATCCACACCAATTTTTTTAAAAATAATAAACATAAGGGCAATTTGGACATTTCAAATGCATTAAAAGAAGATTATTTCCTTCTAAAATATATACAAATTTTATGAATTTAGTATTAGAATTTATGATCTTTAAAAATAACTTTGAACTTAAATATTTAAATCTGAGTATATAATTCTCAGATATTGTTTATGAAAAACTATATCTAGTTCATATATGAAAGATTATAAACTTCACACTGAATAACAATGACATTGTGATATTTAAACACTGAAGTATTCACGGGAGAAGAAATTATTGATACGTTTCAACCGCATTCTTTCAAAATGAACAATAAAGTTGAAGAACAAATTATCAAAAACAAAAACAAAAGCAAAACAAGTGTCTGGAAGTTAATCCAAGATCTTCAAGTGGAAAGGGTTGGTTAAAAATTAAAATCCTCCTAAGAAACCCTGTAGTAAGCCAGCACCACCGCCGCCGCCAATCAATGACTGCAACAGATCTGCAGTACCGGCACCACCAGTACCACCCATCAAGCTCTGCAGATCAACACCACCAGCAGTATCACCACTCAAAGCCTACAGATCGACACCACCACCAGCACCACCACCATTAATAAGTGCCTGCAATGGATTCCCAGATCCAGTACCAGAACCACCCATCAGTCCCTGCAATGGGCTAGCAGTACTGCCAACACCTCCAACACCACCCATCAGTCCTTGCAGCTGGCTCGTACCGCCGATAACACCAGCGCTACCACCAGCCATTAGTCCCTGCAGAATCCTGTTATAAGATGTTACATCATTACTTGTTTGCTGGAAAACTTGGTTCATCAATTGATTTTGCTGTCTATTTACTCCTGCGGCAATAGCTGCCAAATTTGCATTGTACATGTTATTATAGCTGTTAAGGAACATCTGATCAGACGAAAGCACAGGGGCTGGATTCTGATTCTGACACTACAAGAAACAGGGGTCATAAGCGACCACTATAAAAGGGACCGTCAAGGATTGGTTGGAAATGAAGTCTATTTCTGACTGAACAAAACCAACCAACATGTTTGGTTGGAAATAGGTCTAAACCGACCACCTACCGACTAACTTTCGGTCAGTTATGTTTTCATTTCCAACTGAATATAAGCAACCAATATTTGGTCCGAAATGAGAACAAAACCAACCAACCCTCGGTTGGTTATGCAATAGTAGGCCCTATATTATAAACAGCTAGCCATGTGGCGTTCCACGTCACGAGCAAAAGCGACCACTATAAAAGGGACCGTCAAGGATTGGTTGGAAATGAAGTCTATTTCTGACTGAACAAAACCAACCAACATGTTTGGTTGGAAATAGGTCTAAACCGACCACCTACCGACTAACTTTCGGTCAGTTATGTTTTCATTTCCAACTGAATATAAGCAACCAATATTTGGTCCGAAATGAGAACAAAACCAACCAACCCTCGGTTGGTTATGCAATAGTAGGCCCTATATTATAAACAGCTAGCCATGTGGCGTTCCACGTCACGAGCAAAAGCGACCACTATAAAAGGGACCGTCAATGATTGGTTGGAAATGACGGCTATTTCTGACTGAACAAAACCAACCAACAAGTTTGGTTGGAAATATATCAAAAGCGACCATCTACCGACTAAACTTCGGTCACTTACGGTCTTATTTCCAACTGAATATAACCAACTAAAGTTTCAGTCGGTTATGTTCCCATTTCCAACTGAATAGAACCAACTAACCTTTGGTCAGAAATGGGTCGATTAGAAAAGCGACCGAATAATACCAACCGAAGTGGGTCAGAAATGCCTACTACATGCATTTAATGCACGTAACAACATTTTAGTGTAGTGTCACAATGTGATTGGTCCGTGAAATGAGTCGGCACACGCCTTTTCAAAAGTGACCAAAATCGGTCGCTTTCGATAGAAATTCGGTCGGTTTTGTCTCCTGAGTAATAAATAAGATATACACCCATCATTATTATCTTCTTGTTAAAGCATTTATGAAATTTCAAATTTAAAGCAAAGAAGAGAAGTTGGGGAGTAGAAGCCAAAAGACATATATAAAGAGGGTATTGAGCTCATTAAATTGTAAGTTTTAAAGTTTTGTATGTACTTAAACATATATATATATATATATATATATATATATATATATATATATATTATTGTGCATTTTGTTAATAATTTGAATTGTGAAATATATTTGAAGTAGTAGTTCATTTCAATTTCTCTTTTGAACATGGGACATGGTAGAGCTATTTCCTCATCATTTAATGCTAAATTTGTACATTATATGCATGTCATAAGTAATTATACTACTCAATTTGTTTGAATCTTAAATATTATGATATTTTCATTTGTTGGTTAAATAAATATAATGAGTTAGTATTTTTTGTTTATGTACATGTAGATGTCTATCAATGATCGTAGTTGGATGCAACGTCGGTTAGAAATTGATCGTATTACACTTACTAAAGAGTATAAAGAAGGAGTTGAATATTTTTTAAATTGTGCGAAAAAATATGGAATGCGTGGAAATTTGACAAAATGTCCTTGTAAAAATTGTGTAAACTCGAATTGGGAAACTCTTGACAACGTTAGGTATCATTTGATTGCTAGTGGCTTTTGTTTGGATTATAAGGTTTGGAATTACCATGGTGAAAAATTAGAAAGAAGACAAGCACAACGATCACGTAAACGCCCACGTGTATCTAATGAGGAAGAACCACCGGTAGATATGGATGCAATGTTACGAGATGTCGGGATTGAAAATGATAATTTTACCGATAATGTGGATGGTAGAGAAGAAGAACTCCCTAATAAGAGTGCTTCTAAATTTTTTGAGGAGGTTAACAAATCCGGATCCCCCATTTATCCCGGCAACATAAAGTATACAAAACTTTCATTCTCTATGAAGTTGATGCATTTTAAAAGTGTCTCCCGTTGTAGTGAAAAAGCATTCAATTTGTTACTTCAAACTATTGGTGATATGCTCCCACCGCAACATACATTACCAAGTACTTTCTACGAAGTGAAAAAAATGATGAAAAATTTGAATTTATCATACAAGAAGATTGATGCATGTGAGAATGATTGTATGTTATTTTACGGGGATGACAAAGATAAAATTTTATGTGATCATTGTCAAAAGGATCGCTACAAAGATTTGCCAAAGAAAAAAAGTGCTAGAAATATTCCAAAGAAGATCTTAAGACACTTTCCTCTTATTTCTCGCCTACAAAGGTTATTTATGTCGGAGCATACCGCGAAACATATGACATGGTATAAGGATAGAGAAGTAAAAGAGGGGCAACTTAGTCACCCTTCGGATGGGGATGATTGGAAAAATTTTGATAAACAACACCCATCTTTTGCTAAAGAGGTTCGAAATGTTCGACTTGGACTTTCGACCGATGGTTTTAATCCTTTTAGCAATTCCGGGAATAAAGTTTACACGGTTTGGCCGGTGGTAATTGTTGTCTATAATCTTCCACCTTCGATGTGTATGAAAAGATCTTTTATGTTTTTAACTCTCCTTATTCCGGGTCCATATAATACTAGCAAAGATCTCAACGTATATCTAAGACCCCTCATCGATGAGTTAAAAATATTATGGCATAACGGAGTTGAGACATTTGATCAATCACAAAAAAACAATTTTCACATGAGGGCGGCACTAATGTGGACCATTAGTGATTTTCCGGCTTTAGCCCAACTTAAAGGATGGTCAACAAAAGGAAAGATGGGATGTCCGGTTTGTCTTGGAAGCGTTAATGGTTTTCAACTTAGAAATTGTGGAAAATGTTGTTTTTATGGTACTAACCGAATTTTTTTGGATGCAAATGATTATCTACGAAAAAAAGGCTCTAAGTTTGCAACTACGGAACGAAAGGTGTTTAGAGGTCGGGTAAGTGGTGAATATGAGAAGTCTTTTTGTGAAGGGTTGGAATTCCCTCCTCCCGGAAGACTTTCTCAACGTAGGGCATTGGGTTATGGAAAAGAACATCATTGGACTAACATGCCAATGTTCTTTGAACTTGAATATTGGACAACGCTTGGTTTGCGCCATTGTATTGATGTAATGCATACCGAGAAAAATGTGTTTGAAAATTTACTCTTTACAATCGTGGATGATCGGTTAAAGACAAAGGATCACAAAAAATCAAGGTTGGATTGTAAAGAACTTGGCGTGATGTCCGGGTTGTGGTTAAAAGATGGAGTCAAGCCTAAAGCGCGATATACACTTACTAGACCTCAACTTCGACTTTTGTGTGAATGGGTTTCGAAATTGAAACTTCCGGATGGATGTTGCTCTAATCTTAGTCGGTGCATAAAAATGGACATTCTTAAATTTCATGGTTTGAAATCACATGATTGTCACATTTTCATGCAAAAGTTGATGTCTATTGCATTTCGCGAGTTCTTGCCACGTGATATATTGGATGCCCTAGCGGCACTTGCTAATTATTTCGTGGATATTTGTTCGACAATTCTAATTCATAGTGATTTGGAAGTTTTGGAAAAATCCATAGTTAAGACACTATGTGTGTTGGAAACTATTTTTCCTCCAAGTTTTTTTGACATTATGGAGCATTTGGTTCTACACTTGGCCGAAGAATGTAGACTTGGGGGACCCGTTCATTATCGTTGGATGTATCCTTTTGAGCGATTGTTGAAGTACATGAAAGATAAAGTAAAGAATAAGGCACGAGTTGAAGGTTCAATTGCGGAGGCATATGTTGAGGAAGAGACCGTGAATTTTTGTTCATTGTACTTTAGTTCCAACGTTGACACGATCCATAATACCGTCGGTCGGAATGAAGTTGTGGTTGCAAACATCGATGAGAGTATTTTGGAAGTTTTTAGATATCCAATTGAATATATAGGAAAAAGTAATGTTCGGTGCTTGGATGAGGATGAAATTATCATTGCGGAATATTACGTACTACTAAACATGCCGGAGATTCAACCATATATTCGGTATATATACTCTTATTTATTGAATAATTTTGTAATGTTCTCATGATTGATATTAACTTGATTTATATATGTGTTTCAGGGAATATGCATCTTACACACGTGCAACACCCGAACAATTGGAGTCACTTCTTAAGACTCACTTTAAGCAATGGTTTAAGAAAAAGGTAATTACAAGCACTATGTATTAATTTCAACATTTTTGGGATATTCTTTAACAAATTTATATATTATAATGTTTAAATAGATTGAAAATGATGACGTGGTCTATCGGCGATTCAAGTACTTGCTTAATGGTCCCGCTCGTACGGTCTTCACTTTTGAAGGTTGTAAAGTTAATGGTTACAAATTTCATTGTAATGATAATTCCGGGGTTCTTGTCAAAGGTACGTCACATGCCAATATCCTTGAAAATTATTATGGACAATTAGAAGAAATTATTAGACTTAATTATCAAGGAGGTAATCATGTGTATTTGTTTAAATGTCATTGGTTTGACTCCACCGGAAATGGTGTGCGTGTTAATCATAATCGAGTTGTGACCGTCGATATGAAATCAAGATTAAGATCCAACGAAGTATTTGTTTTAGCAAGTCAAGCGACACAAGTGTATTATGCACCTAGTGTGTTGAATCCCCGTAGTAACATATATACGGTCATTTCAATCAAAAACCAACCACTTGATGAATCCACTAAAGGTTCGGATATGGAAGATGCCTTTCAAGAAGTTATTTCCAATGCATCGACATCATCATCATCATTTTCCTTATTTGTTGATTTTGCGCAATACGAGCCGATTCCTAGAATTCAATACCAAGATGATAATGATGATGATGATGATGATGACGATGATGACAATGATGAAGATGACATTCAAGACAATATTGAAGAGTTAGAAGAAAGTGACCAAGAAGATGAAGATATGAGTGATAACGATGATGAAGGTTACGAAGATATTGATTGAAAAAATGTTATTGTTTTATTTTGGATATTTTAATTTATGGGATTTGATAATGATTTTGTATTTCAAATTGTAATTTGGATACTTTTATTGGATTGGTATTGATTTTGTTAGTGATTTGATATTTTATGGTTGATATTGAAAGAATTTAGTTAAATTTAATACCAAAATTCCAGAAAATTGACCATATTCAAAGCAAAACCGACCAAATTCAAAGCACAACCGACCAAATTCAAAGCAAAACCGACCAAATTCAAATCAAAACCGACCATGTTCTTGATAAAACCGACCAATTCTGTAAAAGATTTGGTCGGTGTTATTTGGTTGGAAATGGCTTCGTAACCTTCACCTCGGGTAGACTACTGTCACAAACCCAACCAACGCAAAACCGACCAAATCAAAACCGACCAATACGTTATCAAATATGACCAATGAAAAGCGACCGACTGTGCAAATGTGACCAATGAAAAGCGACTGTTTATATCCATAAGCGACCGAGTTAATTTGTTTAATTATTGTTTAGAAAATTAATAATTATATTTTCTATACAGTGATCTTAAAAAAGATGAAAAGGATATTACAAACGAGAACAAAAATGTTTTTCTAAAAAAATTGTATACATTAATGTAAGATATGTGTGAAAGGTAAATAACATGATCTGGACTAATTAGTTTCAAAGTTTAGAGTTAGACTATGACTAGAATTTTATGTGAATTTATTATTTTAGCTATCCAATCTTATGGATATTAATATTTTCGTTGATAAATTGACATGTTTGAAGAAAAGTTACAGTAATCTACGTTTGGTATTATATTTTGTAATGTAAAACGATTTTCGGTAGGACATAACCGACTATTAGGGTTTAATATTGGTCGGTTTTGATAACATTTGCGACCGAAATATTTTAGTTAAAATATTAATATTTTATTTGAAAATATAAATAACAAAATATTTCATACAACAATCTTAAATGAGGTTAAAAAGATAACCACAACTAAAAAATTGAAAATTTTCTTAATTCTTTTTTGTGATAGAGGCAAGATATTTATGAACACGGGACACTAGTGTTTGGTTTAAGGTTAAAATTCAGGGATTTGAATAGGGTTGGAATTTTTAAAAATATTAATTCATTTTTTTGATGATTTAACCTTAAAGATGTTAGTAACATCAATAATTGAACTTGTATGGAAAAAATTAGAGTGATTTATATTTTCTAATTTATATTTTATATCGAAAATGTGTTATGTAGGACATAAACGACTAACTAGGGTTTTACATCGGTCGGTTTTGAACCCATTTACGACTAAATTATTTAGCAAATATAAATAAATAATTTTCTAGTGAGCTTGTCTCATATTTAGCATTGTTCTAAAAATCGTCCTATTTTTCAAAAATCGCCGATAAATCGCCGATTTATCATTTAAAAATATTTGACCGATTCGATTTTTGAAATCCGATATATCGCTATGAATTATTTTTAAATGGTTTATTATATTATATATAAGGCTAATATATTAAATATATTTAAAATATTACAATTTGTTCCGATTTCCGAAATCTACAACCATGATATTTAGTCATAATAACATTAGGTAAATGGGAAAATTATTTATTTTGTTATTAATATAAAAAAATGATTCAAATATTTTGGCATAAGTGACCAAATTCAGTCATTTTTAGATTTACCGGGAATTTAAAAATTTTGCAAAAAATTTGAAACACCCGCCTAATAGAATGAAATTTGACAAATTATTTATTTTTTTATATAAAAACATTTCTTTAATTTACGTAATTTGGTCAATATGACCGAACAATTGAGCCCATTATTGAAAATAAATCCATCAATTGAGCTCAAAACCCTATTTTGCGCCGTTGTCTAACCAAGCTCTATTCAGCTCTGTACACCTCTGTTCGATTAGTTCAAGGTATAGATCGGGATCTCTCATCTCATCTCTCATCTGTAGCTCTGTATAACCCTATTTTGTTCGATTAAGGTGTAGTTCGTATCGTTCTTTCTCGATTTATAGATGTAGTTGTGTATATATAGTTGTTAATTGTGTATAGTTGTTTATATATGTATATGTATATGTATATTGTATATAGATGTTAATTCTATGCTTGAAAGTTTGTATATAAATTGATTTTGTTTGTATGCTTATGTTTCCCCCAATTTTCGTTTCTTTCCTTTCGTAGTTGTTGTTTTGTACTAATTGTTTAATTTGTTTATAGTGTTTTTACTAATTGTTTAATTTGTTTACAGTGTTTAATTTGTTTGTACTAATTGTTTAATTTGTTTACAGTGTTTAAAGAAGACTTAGTTATAGCATTGATCTACCATACACAGACAAAACTGAAACTGTGATTCATATTTTTATATGCTTGTTTTTGTTCATAGTGCTTATCAAATATATGTTTCATAATACGATTAATGTTCAGTGCACTAAAATATGTTCAGTGCACACGATTAATATAGTGTTTTTGTTCATAGTCTACTAAAATATGTTCAGTGCACACGATTAATGTCTTAGCTATTTCTTTCACTAAAACGAGTCTCTAATTATTAAGTTTATGTGGTTGACAGTCTACATGGCGCGTGATAATGGAAAAGGTAAACGCATATCGAGAGAATCTGGAGGACGGGGAAATGGTAAAGGAAAAGACAAGGGAAAAGGAAAACGAACAGGAAAAGGGAAAGAGAAGGGACAAAGGTCCAGCACTTCATTTCGAGCTACTACGCGAACACCAAGTCGAGCTACTGAAAGAACGCCTAGTCCAGGTCCGAGTCCACCAAGTCCACCAAGTCCGCCAAGTCCACAACACTCGAGAACAGAACATGTAATTAGGAGGCCAAAGCCCAGGTCACATTCACAGGGAGATGCGGGTAAAAATTATCCTAGTAGACCCACACGAGTGGATATTCACGGGGGACAGTAAGTTTTTTTAAGCTCCTGTTTGATTGCTTGAAATATTATATTAAATTGATCGTAAATCATTAGACGCTGATAAGTTTTGTTTAGCTTGAAATAATTGGTTTTAATGTAATGCACTTGTTTAATAATTTCTTGTGTTCATGTTCTCTGTGATTTCAGTTTTTGGTGTTCAGGTCAAATACATTACTTGTCATGTCTAATCATTTACAAAATCTTATATAGTGGTAGATCTATTCTCATATCATGTTTAATAGGAATGTGTCATTAGAGCTTATAGCAGAAATTCAAATTTGACGTTATCTACTGTTGATTCGACTAATGCATGAGGATAACTTTCTAAACATTTAATAATATGCAGCATATTTGACAACAAAGCCAGGAAAACAATGCTTGGAACTATCAGGAATTACTGGCCAGAAGGGGTATACCAGTACAGGGATATAAATGCTAGGTATCCAAATTGGTTGGACGAAATATGTGATGAGTTTAAGGTATATTTATGCATTATTATTTCAACATAAGCAAACACACACATTGTGCATGTTTGGCAAATCAGTTAATATCTAACACAATTGTTTATTTTCCAGAATTATTATAGGCATAAAAAAGGACAAAGCGAATCAGAAGCTGATTGGAGCATTGAATTGCATGCGAAGAACACATGCAAAAGATTGATAAGTGATGAAAAAGATCGTTGGAAGAAAAAGAAGGCCATAACGGGATTGTCGGATGAGGAGTTGTGCCCATCGTATTTTCATCCAAATTTTTGGGATGGGCTGCTCAAATTTTGGAATAGCGAGACCCACAAACATCGAGCTGAAGTTGGATCGAAAAATCGACAGAAGGTGGATACTTTGCATAGTGCTGGCGCGAAGGCTTTTGAAGCTCATGAAATGGTAATCATATTTATGTACATGTACTGAATTTTTGGGCCAACTTCTGCATTTATTGATTAGTTTCTTTATATTTTATGTCATCTAGTATATAAATTGAACCTCAACATATTTGTAGGATATGATGAAGCAAAACAATGGTAAGAAGCCACCACTTCTCAAATTGTGGGAACGAACCCACACTACTGCTGCCTCGAGAAGGGCGCAAGAGGTTGATGCAACAAAACCTCTGGAGTTCACCACTCCCCATGCTATGGAAATAGCGGTAAACCTCTGGACTTTTTGGATAGATCATAAATTGTGCAAGTTTACAGGACTTTAAATGTTGTTAATAAATGTTTGATGTGAAACTATTTTTATTGCTTAATGTAGTTGTGTATAATATTGTCTAGTAGAATCAGTAGGAAGTTACTGCCTCTGTCAAACAGCGATAGACCATAGATCAAATTTGGCTTTTTCCAATCAAATTTAGTACATTATTTGATCAAGATCATATTCTAATTACATCTATAAATCAAGAAGAATATATGTACTTAGACATTAAAATCATATTTGCTCAATTTTAACTTTTATTTTTAGAGAAGTTTTTGGTATTTTGTCAACCAGACTTTTGTTAAAATTGCCATGCTGAATGTACTCTTGTATATACGACTTTGAAACTGTGTTTTGTGTAAAAAACAGTGCTGAATTCTTTGTATAACTAACCTACGATTCGACAAAAGACTAAGGAATAATAAAAACAGTATTTGAATTTGGACTTGTATACTCAGTTGAACTATTCTTAGACAAAGGTACGTACAGGGCAATAAGAAATCCCGCTTCTGGAAAACATAGATACTGATCAGGGTTAGGTCGGGTTAGGTCTCCAGTATCCTCCAAAGTAGTTAGAACTTAGAAACCCTTAATAGTAAACAA
Source organism: Heracleum sosnowskyi (assembly GCA_030848705.1). NCBI lineage: Eukaryota > Viridiplantae > Streptophyta > Magnoliopsida > Apiales > Apiaceae > Heracleum > Heracleum sosnowskyi. Next base: position 33,495,516 of record CM061235.1, on the reverse strand, counting down.
CAGTGCTTAGCTAAGGTATTAAATAGAGCATCTCCAACAGTGCTTAACTATAATTGGAAATAAGGGTTGACATGTGCTTAGCTAAGGTATTAAATTTAAAGGACTGCACACTAAAGGTATTAAAAACACTAATCATCTCAAAAGGTATTAAATTTAAAGGACTGCAATGTTCCTGTTTAAGTGAATTTTTTAGACATCTCTCGCTGGTAATTGCACGATATTTTGCATGCTTTCCTTTGATCAAAGGTTATATTGTTTTGCAACTTCGTAGTAGAATTAAGGTTACACCATTTTGCAACTTCCAACTATTTGTCACCTGCAGCATATAAGTTCAACAGTCTTTTTTGCAGTTAGTGTAAATAGTGATACTAGAAATATAGAATTTGTTTTTTTGCATCTTTCTAATCCAAAGAACGAATGTGTAAAAAGGCAAATAAAATGCAATAAAGATTTGTGTTAGTTGAGAAATGTAAGCACAAAATTGAATCTATTGGAATGGCTGAAGGACTTGTAATTTGATATGCCTTTTTAAATTAATCTTTAATTATGTGTGCAGTCAAGGTATGGGGCTATCCTGGAGGCTCGAGGAGTTAACCTTAGTGAACTCACTGCTACCTCAGAAGTCGACGAGCCTATTGAGTTATGGTTGGCAGCAACTACCGGCTCAACCGAGAGGCCACAAAGGAATAGAATCGTTGGATTCCCCACTGTCCCAGCAACTCAACTTCTGTCAAACTTGGCTCACCGCTTTCGAGAAAGGTCAAGAGGCGGTGCTAGCTCCTCCTCTTCAAGCGGTAACCGTTCTATCATTCCAGATCAGGCATTTCTGCAAATTGTTCAAACTGCAGTAACAAATGCACAAGCCAACCCTGACCAGTTCGGAAATCTAAATAATTCTGAAATGGAAGAAGTTGCAAGGAATATTATTGAGGTTTCGGATCCTGCTAGTAGAGGAAGCTTTAACCAAGTTTTCTTTCGAGAGGTGGTGAACGTTGTCACCACAATTTTTAAAAGTATTTGCAATGAAGCACAAAAGGTAAGTCTTCTTTAATTTAGTATTATGTTAGTTCTTTATTAATTTATTTTAAGTGATGAAGAGAACATTTGCACTACTTGGTTGAGAAAAAATTTAGTAAATAAAAAAACAGAAAAATAAATAAAGTTAGCAAATATAAATAAAGTTAAAGTTGTATATAATATTATCACTAGTGATTCTTTACTGCTAAAAACAGAAAAATAAATAAATGTAATTGGGACGAAAAGACGATCTGGACAATTAACTTTTAAGTTAGAAAATGAAATTATTTCTGTCGATGAAGAAAAATCATCTTCCAGATAAATTCTCTAATAGACATCGACTTTAATAAGGTAGCAGCATGATAAAGGAGACCTGAGGTGTTCCTGCATCAGGACTCCCATCAGGTGCTCTCATTGTTTTTGTTAGCCTAGAAATGTTAATGAGTTATAATTAAATACGAGTTTTCACAATGTATGTGTCATATAGCAATTACAGATTTCTGGATATTTCCTTATTACAGATTTCAAGTTTTATTTACTATTGAGATATATATCCAACTCCTGAATCTTATTTGTCTAATCTGCCTAATTGGATCCAAAAGATACAAAGTCATTTTCTGTTTACTGTGTGTTTGACGTGTATCTACCTCCACTTCAATATCTTGGTTTTGTGGTAATGCATTTCATGTTACTCTTGAATGCCAGATATAGAATATTTTATACACCAACTGCATCCCTGTCTATATGTTTTATGTACATTCTAAAGGCGACCTATATAAATTTGTAAAATGGCATCTAGTTTCAATTCAATTAAGTATTTATATGCTGTGAAATTTTCATTTCATTTCAGGCCATCGATGAAGCTAACAAAGATTACACTACCGACGAGGAAGTAAGTGATGGAGAAGGTTCTAGCACTGGTGATGAAAATGGCAGTGATGGTATAGGGGAGGATAATGATGGCAGTGATGATGCCGGAGAGGATGGTGATGTTGGTGGTGATAACCTAAGGAATGATAGTGCTGGTGATAAGTAGATGTAGTTTAAAACTATATCTCAAGTAACTATTAATAGTAGCTCTTAACTTGAGATGTTGTAACTGAATTTAACTAAGATAGTTGATATGTGGATTTGTGAACTCGTAGCGAATATTTAGTACTTTTGGTTGGTGGCCGGTGTGATGCCATACTAGGATTTATTTAACTTTGTTAATTAATCCACATATGTTTCTTTTGTTAAATTTAGTTGTGCTTTAAGATTTATATTTAATCAGGTGTGATTTTTGTAAATAGAGATTTGGTATGCGCTTGCATTGTAGGTAAAAAAGTGTGCAGATTTTTCTGGGCGTAGTTTTTAAAACTGACAAAATTGTTGTCATTTTCTTAATAACATAAGCGACTGAATTCATGTTATTTCCAACCATCTGCTTCAACATAAGCAACCAAAAGTAGGTCGTTTTTGACATAACCAACCGTTTATATTTACGACTACAACAATGGTTGGAAATAGAACTTCTATTTACGACTAATTAATTGCAACTATATATTGGTTGGAAATAGAACTTCTATTTACGACTAATTAATTGCAACTATATCTTGGTTGGAAATAGAAATTCTATTTACGACTAATTAATTGCAACTATATATTGGTTGGAAATACAACTTATATTTACGACTCATTAATTGCAACTATATATTGGTTGGAAATAGAACTTCTATTTACGACTAATTAATTGCAACTATATATTGGTTGGAAATAGAACTTCTATTTACGACTAATTAATTGCAACTATATCTTGGTTGGAAATAGAAATTCTATTTACGACTAATTAATTGCAACTATATATTGGTTGGAAATACAACTTATATTTACGACTCATTAATTGCAACTATATTTTACGACTAATTAATGCGACTAAATTTGGTTGCAAATGCTAGTCTCAATTACGACCAATTATTTGTGACTCAGTATTGGTCGTAAATATTGCTGACTTGGCTTGCCACATTGGCATGTGGGACCAACACTCACGAAACTGGAATTTCGTAACCGACTGTCAACAATGGTCGTAAATGATCATTATTTGCGACTGTTGTTCAAAAGCGACCAGACTTTTTACGACTAAATGAGTTGGTCGGTCGTCAGTCGGTTTTGAGTACATTTGCGACCGTCAAGTATCAATTACGACCATTTTTTTCGGTCGTTTATGACCCCTGTTTCTTGTAGTGTGAGTTCTACCACTTTGTTGTTGTTGTGAAGCAGCAGCAACTTGAACAGTGCTTCCACATTTCAAATGAGAATCAAACTCACAGTGATCACAACGATAAATCCACTGGTTGGCGCCTGTTTTCTTACATACATCACAAGAAAAGACTTGGTTAGGATAAGGAGGTGAGAATGTGACTTTGAGCTGGTGGGAATGAGAATGGTGAGTAATTTTATCGGGCAGTCGTGAACATGTTTGATGAAGATAGTAGTTGCATGTAAGACAAGCATGCATGATTTCGGAAGATTTAAGGTTGCAAGCTGAACATGAAGGTAGGTTTAGGGTTTGTTGGGGTTGAAACTTGAAAAGTTGAAGTTGGTGCTGATGACTAAAATGGTTTACTATTGGTGTTGATTGTTCAAGTAACTCAGAGTTACTCACCCTTCCCATTTTCTCAATTGTTAGCTATCTTTGATCACTTTGTCTTTTGAGTTTGCTTGGTCTCCTAGTTCTGGAGAAAAAATTTGATTATGTAGGGGCAACTCACTGAATTGCTTAATCATGAAGTCCTTGTCAACAAACCGCGTGATGCATATAATAGGGAAGAGATATTTTGCTGGTATGTTAACTTTGAGCTATAAGATTACTCCTATCAATTTGATAATTCATATATATTTGTACTGAAATATAACTAACAACGATGTCAATTTTTGGGCTTAACAAGTTGTAGAACCAAGAAAACTAATATAATCCCAAATTAGGAATTAGAAGTTGACATTTTGATATCATTAGAAAGAAACTGCACACTGATTTGTATATATGCCACGTCATACATAATTAAACAAGTGAGGAGTTTTGGTTTTGCGAAACCAATTAAAGTTGGTGATAGGAATATTATGGTTTTATCATTTATGTGTGTTATTCAACAAAGTATCAACTTTACATATAGGTGAAAAGTCAAAGTAAACTCTAAGTTAATTAGACAAAAAAATGGAGACTAATAATGCATCTTAATATAATATTGTTATAGAATTGGATGATTTTTGACCTTTGCTTCTCCACTTATTAATATATGAAATTCTTGACTTTTCACTAATTATTAATTTATAGGCTCTTGAATTTTCATTGGAAATGTAACTTACATATACACTCCTATATAAAGTCCATTTGTAACTTGATGAGAATTACTTCGTACGTCCCACTCGGCTTGTTTGACTTTTCTCAAATTAACCAAACTTTAAAAAATTATTGACTTACATTTCTTCAAATTTAAAAAATGTACGTTATAGTAATTTCTTTATATTTTTTTATAATATTTTTTACATTAATTATATTCAATATATAATATATGTAATTTACATTACAAAATTAGTTAATTTGACTAAGAAAAGTCAAACAAGCCAGTTTGAGTGGGACGGAGGGAATATATCCTATATATAATTAGCCTAAGTAAGTTATTGTGGTTTGGTCGTTAGGGGTAAAGAAGTCATTTCAAAAATATTATTATTAAGAAAATGGATCAAGATTCGATTCCCGACGACTACAAACTTTAACTTAATATAACTATTAAAGAAATTAATATGATCCGACTATCAAAAATCTGAAATATCCTAAAATTTAAAATATGTAAGCAATTTTTATGTACTTTAATTATTATTATAATTTATAAAATTTGTATTTTAAGAAACAATCAAAATTTTTAAAAAGTAAATAAGGGTAAAATTAAAATATTTATATAAATAATTTTTAAAGCATCTCGTGCATTGCACGCGTATAAATCTAGTATGAATAATATGATTATCTCCTCCTTTCTAGATAGCTCTCTCTCTATTATATATATATATATATATATATATATATATATATATATATATATATATATATATATAAGTTGATGATTTAAAAATTTTGTTTGAAAGGATTGAGATCCAAGTACAAGTGGTTCATTATTTAAGGTTATAATCACTACAAGGTATGAGATGTCCTCCCACTCATAAATTTGACGTTCTTTTCAATACTCATGTCATGTCAAATTTAAGATGTCCGTAAGGTGATTATTTAAAACTTTAATGAACAGATCTTCATAATTTAGAATTATAAGGTACGTATCTCTATCATACTTGTCATTCTCATGGTATTATCCTAAATTTATATGTTTGAGTTATGTTAGATCACATTTCTTGTTAAAGTCATATTAAATTTGTTTGAAATCGAAATCGAACTCGAACAATTTTAGGCTTCCTAGAAAGATATTTTAGTAATCTACAACTTTTAACATTTATACTTTTCAAATTTCTCTCTTTAATATGTAAAATTATGCATATATATAAATTATTGGTGTGACTTCGATTTTATTATATCTAATCTTTGAAGAATCATATAAAATTGAAATTACATCAGCAAATCATGTATAATATCAATTCGGAAAGATCTGCTCGAGACCTTTATATTATGCTCAAAACTTACTGCCCTTTAGGACTTTTACTATCTCTAAAAGGTCAAATAAAAATCTGGTCAGGAGCTGATTTGTATTGTATTGGAGCAGCCCATACTTTATTTTACTCTGAATTCGTTACATCTTTGTTTTTGACAAGACTTAACTTTTTGGATAGATTATTGGATTATCTACAACTTTTGTGTTTTACATGTTTTCAAATTTAATCATTTAATTATTAAAAATTGTCTATCTTCTTGACCGGGCAAATCTGATTTTGTTCATGTACATAGTGTTATTTTTGGAGTAAAAAAAAATATTTTTTGAGTTTAAATCTTTTGGATATATGCAATTATGTTGATATGTTAGTAGTGTTAAGATTTTCACGTCTACATGTGTTTTTAACATGATTATTAAATTATTTAGATGTGCACTTCTATTTGAGTGTATCTTATTATGCATTTGTAGAACTCACATAAAATATTATAGCTATGATGATATGATTGCAGTGAAAATAAATTGAGTGATGTTATGCTACATTGATACAATGATTGATGGTTATGATTTAAAATTGTGCAAAAAAGGGGATATTGAGAACCGAATAAGTATTAATATATAAAAATGAGACATCTTGTAACTGAACTATGCACATAATATTTTAATTCTACTTTGTCGCCTTATCCACATGTTAGAATGTTTTATGCTTAATTGCTTCAAATAAATGTAGTTTAATATTATGAATATTTTTGTGAAGTCTTGTTTGTGATATATATATATATATATATATATATATATATATATATATATATATATATATATATATATATATAAAATATATATATATATAGGCTATCGCTCAAATAGAATCCCTTAAATAAAAACTAGAAACTAATCTCAGCCTTTAATTGTTTTGGATCTCAACCGTTCATTCAAATCATATGCATAAAACAATATGTAATTACATTTATCCACCTTCATCCCCTGCAATTACCCGCTTTTGACCATCTACTCATCTCCATGACTGTTGTGTCTCTTCCTTCTCCGGTCATGCCGCCCCCATCACCCAAAACAATCACTGCCACGTCTCTTCTTTCCCCGGCGACACCGCTCCCATCACCCATGACATATCCAAACACGATCCTCTTTTCTGGCGACTTAGTTGTTAATGAAGGTCGTCGACGAATCACCATTTTTAGTTATCAAAATTTTTTAAAAAATTGTTGATTTTACTATACAAATTGGTAATTTTCTGGTACGATTTAGTGATCTGCGTAGTATAAACTAGTGATTTTTGTAGTATAATTTAGTGATTTCTACTACAAAATTTGGTAATTCTCATATCTGAAATAATTGTAATGGTTGGTGTGATAGGAGAACTAAGATTGATAATACAGTGATGAGATGTTGGTGTTGATCGAATGTGATTGTAATGGTGTTGGTTGTTATCGAAGTAGATCGGAGCCAGAGGTGGTGAAAGTAGTCGGAGATGGCGGTCATGAAAGGTAACAGGGATGGTTGTAAATGTAATCGATGATGATGAAATGATATATACAATCCATGTATATCAGGGGTAGGGAAAGTGTCACGGATGTGAGATGGAGGTGGGTATTTACAATTATGTCCCTAATTTCTAGTTTTTAGTTTAAGATAGGTTTCTAGTAGAGTAGGACCCTATATATATATATATATATATATATATATATATATATATATATATATATATATTATACATGGTATTGTTGTATTATCATTATATAATTTATAAATTTGATTTTAATTGATATTATATGATGAATTTATTCAAAAATTGATAGATCAATGATCTTTTATAATTACTTATATTGATGGCAACCAGAATTTGGGTAAATTACAACCGAACGTATCTTAGCAATCACCTCCTGCAATGAAACATATCGGCAAGTGGTTGGTATCCATCGATGGCGGGGATATATATATATATATATATTATGGTCATTGCTCCATGAAGAACACTCTTATATAAAGAACACCATAGAATCTTACATAAATTGCATGTTGATTCTAATTTTCTCACCAAAAAAGGTTTATTACGAATAAAAATAGAATCTAACAAAAAATTAGAATCAAATAAAACATGATTACATGTAATTTCATTGTGATAAATATATATACAAGATTCTGTACTGGATTTTATACTAGATTATATGTAATGTTTAATTTTTAAATTTAGATGAGATTCTACGTTAAATTCAATATATTAGGCTTAATTGTTGTTCAATTTTATGATTTTAATTTTAAAAAAAATTAATTTTTATGAAAAATAAAGTGTTTATGATGGTGTTCTTTATTGTTCTTTATATAAGGTGTTCTTCCTAGAGTGCAACTCTATATATTATAACAAATATAAAGTTAACATTAATCTAATTGGTCAATTGATCTCATTTGTCAACTATATTCCCTTGGGATACTAGTAGGCCATATAGTGCAAGTTCATTACATTAAAATCCTAATTATATAGAAGAAATTGCACATTGCAATTTAGAGCTAAACAGGTCGACCTTTGAATTGTTCAAACCAAATTTGGATGTACACAGATCTAGCTAGTGGATTTCAATTTAGTCAACTATAAAATTTCCACTGCAAAACCACCTATTTATATTAACATTTCCAATGCAAACTAACAATCCATTTACAATAAAATTTCCACTGCAAGCTGGACAGACTAACATGGAGAAGAACCACTTTATCCACATCCATAATCTTGGTCAGCAACAAATGATTCCCCAAGGCCGTGAAATCATTTGCTCAGGCTGTAAACTTCAGGCCTCGGGCTTGGTCCACGGGTGTTGGGAGTGCAAATTCTTTCTTCATGACCAATGTTTTACTGCGAGTCGCGCTATGATCCATCCTTCTCATCCATCACACCCTTTATGTTAGTAATGAATACCACTTAGAAACTAGACAGAGGGGGGGGGGGGTGAATGGATAGTTTGATGGATTTTTGCTTTCTTGAAACTAAGATGCTGCAATAGATTGTGTAGTAAAGAAATGCGGAAATAAACAACACACACAATCACTTTAATCTACTTTGTATTAAGAAAATTAAATACTACAGCTTTCCAGAATTTCACAACTGAATTTCTGGCTTCTAAACAAGAACAGTTTGTATCTTGTTTGCTTACAGAGAAAAGAGTGCTTTTGATAAAACAATGTGTATCTCTCTTACAACTAACAATAGGGTGTGCATGATATATATAAGTCCTATACAAACTAGTGCACACACCTATTTACACAGTTGCCCCTAGCTGAAAGTCCAACTTGTCCTGCTATAAGAGGTCAACTGTGTCAGGAAGGACCACCTGCTTTTTGGAGTCTTTCCCGTTTCTGTAGTTGCTTGTCTCTTATCTTTCTCTCCAAGTTTAGCTGTAGATTTGCCATATGTTCTTTGGACCACCTTGCCAGAACAAATGCTTCAGTATTTGTCTCCTTTGATTTTAGGTTTTGTACCTTGATTTGTCTTGTTATAAACAGCTAAGTGTTGATATCGTGAACTCCACTTCATTCCAGACTACGCGATGTCACTTGTGAAGACTACGCGATATGGCCTTTGAAGACTTTGCGACATAGGTCATTTGAGGACTTCACGATCTAGCCTTTTTGAGGACTATGTGACATAGGTCATTTGAGGACTATGCGACACAGGCTTTTTGAGGACTTCACAATATAGGCTGTTTGAGAACTTCACGATCTAGGCATTTTGACTTTGCTGACTTCAACACTTCACGACATGAGTCTTGAGGACTTCACGACATAGTACACAATGGACTATGTGATATAGTACTTCACGACATGGATATTGGTGACTTCACGACATAGATTTATTCTGACTTTGCTATATAATGCCTTAGACAAATTTCTGCAACTTATCTCTTCAGGGCCTTATTCATCTCTATCCTGCTGCATGAACAATTCTGAACTTCTACCAGGACAATTATTCAATGGCCTATATACATTCTAGATGCAAGAAACTTACTAAGCTCATTATAATTCTGAGCATACATGAGTAAGCTAATGTTCATGAGAACAAGACAAGTACATAGAGAGACCTATACTATATCCCAGTGATAGAATTCACTAGGTCATTTAGTGTGACATAGTCACATAGTGTAGGCTTGTTAATAGTGGTATTCAGACATGTCTTGAGCCTAACAATCTCCCCCAAATTGTGAGTAAGACCCTTAGGCACAATTTCATGTCTGATAACAAGCCTAACTAACATAAAAGGAACTAAGGTTCAGAAAGAACAAAAAGATGAATAGTATGAATAGAGTTTTTACAGCATACAGAAAATGAAGGCTTACAGATTGTCATTGTTGCTTAGCTGCTTCTTTTTCCAGTTGCTTTTCAAGAAGATCATCATAAATTTTCTTCTTTCTCATTTCTTCCTTTCTCTTCATATCTAAGATGGCTACTTGAATTTCTTCTCTTGCAATAATAAGTTCTTCTATGAGAGGTGAGTCTTTTAGATCATCAATTGCAGCTCTAAGGGCACTTTCCACATATGAATCCAGAAACTCCATCCTTATCTTGCTTTTGCCTCCATGTAGATTTTTGTATTCCACAACATAAGGATTTTGTTTTACCTTGCATAGCCCTTTCTTTCTTAGCTCTTTAGCCCTCTCTTCCATTTCAGCCATCTCTTTCTCTTTTTGAATTATCTTCTCTTCATTTTCCTTCCTTAGATTTTCTTGTAGTCAGAGTGCATCTTCAAGAATCTGGCAATCTCTATCTTCCACAATCTCTCTTCCTTTTCATCAAAGTTTAGCAGTGCATTTATTCTTTCAAGTTAATATTGAGGAAAATATTGCCAACTCCATTGTTTCATTTTCCTTTCTCTTCCATCAGTGTATTTGATCTCTAGATGATCTAGCTTCACCTTGACTTCAAAGATTCTTTGAGCTCTCAAAAATGCTAGGGAATCTTCATCATAGTCTTCATCAAGAGGAAGAACATTGATCCCTACTACATTGGTGATTACCCCAGTCTTCTTTGTTATCCTTGTCCTTTTGGCTACACTCTTGATCTTCATATGCTTCACTTGAGGTAGCTTTCTGGAGCAGGGAGAATTAGTCTTCAGTGCCACATCATTTGGAAGTAGCTTCATTCCTTTCCCTTTCATCCACTGTAACACTCCACTAGCTGTGACTTTGTGGAAGTGTCTTTTTGATTTTTCCTTTGTGGCTTCAACTTTCTTCTGTGGCAAATCAGGTTCAGAAGTCTTAGATAATGATTTTGGAGGATCATTACTAACAGTGCCCACCCTAGACTTAGAGTCTTGTGTTTTGGTTAAGGTACTGCTAGCAATGTCCTTGACTTGCTGATTTCCACTTCTCTTCTTAACAGTTTCCTTCTTTCCCTGGGAGTCCTTGTCATCATCAGCATCTTTAGACTTCTTTGAGGTTTTGCCCTTGCTGCTCTCACTTGCACCATCCTTATCACTCCTTGGCTGACCTCTTCATCTATAGCTTTTATCTTCATCATCATCCGTGTCATCCTTCCCGTCCTTTCTTTCTTTTAAAGACTCAGGAATTCTGCCATGAATGAGAAATGATTGAAGAGTTTGGATCATGTCTAGCTCTTCTGGTGTTCTGGAACCTCTTTTTGCCTTGAGCATCTGAAGTACCTCATTTATTTTGTCCTTATTCTTCATCACCAACTGTGCAGGAACTATAATCTGATCAATAGAGTTTGCTTTGGTGGTGCTTTGGAAAATTACTGTTCTTGGTTTTGAGATGACCTCAGGCAATCTTGAAAATTGGGCCTTCTTCAAATCCTCATACAGCATTCTGTTGTTGTCACCTTTATTCTCTATTAGCTCTAGAATAACATCTAGTTCAGTATATCTCAGCTTCTCCAGAGTTTCAAAAGACAAATGCCATAGGTCATATTCTTTGGATACCATGATAATTTCTCTTAGATAGGCATTCTTGATATTCCTGACTACCACAGTTAGGTACTTGATGTTTTCCTTGATCATTCTCCTGTAGTCCTTGGTGTCACCTTGTACACTGATGAGGATGGCTTTCAGAAACTCCAGAAAGGCCACATCATGATAGATGTTTGTGTTGACAACTTCCTGTAGCTTGGCCTCAGTGATTGTGTTGGCTTTGACAGGTTGAGCACTTGTAGAGATGAGAGGAGCAGAGACATCACTTGGCATTGTGCCAGGATAGTAGGTTGTAGTCACACTACTTTTCTGGCCAGCTAGACTGGTGACAGAAACAGTAGGAAAGGTGATTGGTTTGAGCTCCTTTTCTGATATAACTTTCCCTTTCAGTTTTTGCTTTGTAGGAGCTCCCCCTCTCTTTTCTAGAATGACCCCTTCCTTTCCTTTCTCCCCCTTAGGCTTGGGATCAGACAAGATGTCTTGAGCTTCTCCAGGAACAGGAAGATTCATGCTTCTCATCGTAGAGGTCATCATCTGTTGTTGGACCAACAGAATGTTTGAAGTTGAGTTGGTTTGATCATCCATTTTGGCATTTAGGAGCTCCAAGGAATGAGAAATCCCTTGGTTTTCAGATTTCAAGGATGCCACTTCCTTCTCCAACCTTTCAACAGCCATTCTTAGCATAATACATGTTTCAGCAGCCTCCCATTCAAGGGCAGAAATGAAGCTTCGAGCAGTAAAAGTATGTTACTGAGCAGTAAGGGTCTCTCTCTATCTCTCTCTATGTGATGCTTTTAAAATTTGTTTCATGGAATGTATCATTTGTTTAGGAATTTGACAAGAGAGGGAGAGAGAGAGAGAGACACTTTGCTCTAAATTTGTTGGAGGAAGAACAAGTTGCTTTCTCAAGCAAAGAAAATAGCGCCGAGCTATGGCATAAACGGCTTGGGCACTACCACAATGAAGGACTTCAACGAATAAAATCCAAAGGGATGGCAAAGGATCTTCCGGAATTTGATGATCATGTTACAAATTGCAAGGCATGTCAGTTTGGAAAGCAAGCTAGGAAACCATTTCCAAAGACAACATGGAGGGCAAAAAAGAAGCTGCAATTGATTCATACTGATATTGCAGGCCCACAAAGAACACCTTCACTGAATGGTAGTCTTTATTATGTTATATTCATTGATGATTTCTCTCGTATGTGTTGGATTTTCTTTTTGAAGTTCAAATCAGAGGTGGCTCAAGTGTTTTAGAACTTTAAATAAAAAGTTGAGAAAGAGAGTGGTTGTGAAATTCAAGCTATTAGGTCCGACAACGGAAAGGAGTATACTTCAGGAGCTTTTAATCATTTTTGCGAGGAAGCAGGCATCCAACATCAATTCACTGCTCCATACACTCCACAACAAAATGGAGTTAGTGAAAGACGCAATAGATCTATTTTAGAGATGACAAGATGCATTCTTCATGAAAAAAATTTGCCAAAGAAGTTTTGGGCTGAAGCGGCAAACACTGTTGTGTTTCTGCAAAATAGGCTTCCCACGAGAGTCTTATGCGATAAAACACCCTATGAAATCTGGTATGAAGATAAGCCATCTTTAAATTTTCTTAAAGTATTTGGATGTTTGTGTTTCACTCATGTTCCTCATGTTAAAAGAGACAAGTTAGATAAAAGAGCACTTCCAGGCATCTTTATTGGCTACAACTTGGCTACAAAAACTAATTATAGAGTTTTTCAACCACAAACTGGTAATATAATTGTTAGCAGAGATGTGCACTTTATGGAGGATGAAGAGTGGAATTGGGATGATGCAAAGAAGATGGATTTATTCTCAAAAGATTTAGTAATCAATCTTTCTGGCTTGGGCACCACAAATCAAAGCTCTGAAATTGGGGACAGTGAAATGGTGGATGACGTACCTCGGAGAGGCACAAGATCACTTTCTGATATTTATCAAATGTGCAACGTTGCTGTCTGTAAACCTACAAATTATGAAGAAGCCAAGAATGATCAGAATTGGATAAATGCAATGAATGAAGAACTATTCATGATTGAGAAAAATAAAACATGGCAGCTGGTTGATCGACCCCAGAACAGAAAAGTTATCGGAGTCAAATGGGTGTACAGAACCAAGCAAAATGCAGATGGATCAGTCAATAAGTATAAAGCGAGGCTTGTGGTTAAAGGATATGCTCAAATACCAGGTGTGGACTACTCAGATACCTTCGCACCTATTGCTCGACCCGAAATCATCAGATTGTTGCTCGGAGTGGCAGCACAAATGAATTGGAAGGTATACCATTTAGATGTCAAGTCAGCCTTTTTGAATGGTCTATTGCAGGAGGAGATTTATGTTGAACAACCTGAAGGCTATATAAAGAAAGGAGAAGAAAACGTGGTGTATCTTCTTATAAAGGCTCTTTACGGCTTGAAGCAGGCTCCACGGACTTGGTATAGCAGAATCGACGAATACTTGAAGAGCTTGGGATTTGCCAAAAGTTTTTCTGAATCAACATTATATGTCAAGCACAATGGAGTTGATATTATCATCATCGCAATTTACACTAGTACAAAAATGGCTTTTTACGTCGGTTAAAAAGGTCTTATACGTCGACAAAAAGGCGACGTAAGCAGGGGGGACGTATAAAGTGACATGTATTTTACGTCGGTCAAAAAGGCGACGTATAAAATCTAATACGACGGTTGTAAAACAGATGTAAAAGACGAAAAAACCGACGTATAATTATTCGAAAGACCCACATACAAAATGAGTTCCACCGACGTATAAGCTCATAAAACCGTCGTATATGTCTATTTTTTATGTCGCAGCACTTTGACAAGAACCGATGTATATAGTCAAAGGAAAAATGTAAATGTCTGCCCTGTTTATAATAATACCAAAAATATAAAACCTGATCTCAACAATTCTCAACAAAATCATTTATTAAATTAAATATAAAACCTGATCTCAACAAAATCTTTTATTAAATTAGAATTGTACACTAAAATATGTCCACAATGTTTTAAAATTCCTGATACAACTAACTACATCATACATTTAATTCAACACATGTCGTATGTTGATCATATCCTTGCTGCAAGCGCTTAGCTAATATCAGATCATACTCCTTACAAGCGCTACATACTCCTTAAGGTGCTCCCTAAGGGATTCAACTGATCGACAATGTTTCCTACAGATACCGCACATGGGCTCATGGCCAGAATGGTACCAGATCCTCATGTATTCCACCAAGTGCTCCATCTTGTTGAATTGTCGATAGCATGCTGCACACTTGTTCCTGAAATCAAATGGTAACAAATATTTATCAAGTATATTTGTTATAAGAAATTTTCACTATTGTAAAGCATAATGTAACATAAGATGTAAAAGAGATAACTACAACTCAACAAAGGACAAGACAGACAATAATATTAATAGAAGCACAGGAATCCAGAATCAAAGAAGAAAAGGTAAACTCAAAAAACCAAAATACGTTATGTATTCTTGAAGTCCGTAAACAGGTCACGGAAAGAAGTTCATGAAAATGTTCAAGCCTCAGTGACAGCAAAAGAAACAAGACTTTCAAGACGACAGAAGTATGTGAATGATTTAGGGTAAAGTGCCACGGGATTCCAGTGATGAAGCAACCGGAACGACAAAGGACTTATCAGCAGCATTGAATTGAAGACATAAAAGAAGAATTGATCAAGTGTTATTCATCTGTGAACCAGACCAGTTGCACTAGGTGACGGCACTAAAAAGATCAAGTTGTTTTATCGTCTCAGAAGAAATTGATACAGTCTAAAACTGAAAAACCCTGGAGCTGAATGGATTTTCTAAAAAGTCAAGGACAAGGAAAAGAGTTCGATGGTTTTATTGTTTATAAAAACCATCGAAGGTGACATAAAGAAAATCAAAAGAAAAGGATTCGATAGTTTTCTAAATTAGAAAACCATCGAATGAAAAGCATAAAGTAAATGAATACTTTAATAAAGTAAGTATTACATTCGATAGTTTTTATTTAAAAACTATCGAATTGAATAATTACTTTATTCATTCGATACTTTTCAAATTAGAAAGTGGGTGAAAAGTTTTCTTTGTCTGACAGGTTGATGAGAATTGGACGGCCAAGATTGTTTTAACAATTAAGGTTCGATAGTTTTCTAAAAACTAAGTCTATAATTACACAGAGAGAGGAAGTGTCTTCCTCAGTCGAGGTTAGTTCATAGTAGCAACTACTGAGAGAGAAGTTTGAGCCGGAGAAGATCATAGAAATTTATAGTGCTCAGAATTCTTTCATTGTATTGATTATGAATAACCTAGAACTCATTGAAGCTAATCTACGGATTAGAAATTGTAGCACCCTTCGAGGTTTATATTTATAAAACGAAATATTCCCCGACTCTTGGTTTGGTTTGGTGTGTTTGATTTCGTTATAGAACTGAATGAATTATCCGCGAACGAAATTGAATTATTTGTGAGCCTTCTACGATACTTCGGGACCTAACAACTATTTATTTAATTTGAGCTTATAAATCTATTGGATATATCCAAAATTGTCGAGCCTATATAGATAAGGAATTACGAACCTCTGGGACTCTGCAGACTCCATTCTCCGTATAATATTGCTGTATCGGAGCCTATATGGAGTTGTGGAAGAAGAGTGTACACAGTGTGAGGTATTTATAGTCAAATGCATGCAGAGAAAAATTGGTAATTTTCTCCCACACACAGCCCCGACTCCTAATTATGTGGATGATTTGCTCGTGACAGGAAACACGCCAAGTGTTGTGGAAAAGTTCAAGCAAGACGTGATGGGAATTTTTGAAATGACGGACCTTGGGTTGATGACATATTTTCTCGGAATGGAAATAAAACAGAATGAACATGAAGTGTTCATATGTCAAAAGAAATATGCTAATGAAATTCTGAAAAAGTTTAAACTGGACGAATGCAAAGAAATGAGCACGCCAATGAATTTGAAAGTAAAGCTCTGTAAAGAAGATGGAGCAGCCAAGGTTGATGAGGCATATTTCAGAAGCATGATTGGTTGTTTAATGTATCTTACAGCCACGAGACCTGATATTTTAAATGCAGTAAGTATTTTGTATAGATTTATGCATGGTCCAAGTGAATGGCATTTTAAGGCTGCAAAGAGGGTGCTAAGATATGTTAAAGGAACCAGTGATTTTGGCATTAAATTCACAAGGAGTAAAAAGTTTGAGCTTCTTGGTTTTTCAGATAGTGATTGGGGTGGTTCTGTTGATGATATGAGAAGTACGTCAGGCTATTGCTTCACACTTGGTTCTGGGATGTTCTCTTGGAGTTCGAAAAAACAAGACACTGTAGCACAATCCACTGCTGAAGCAGAATTTGTTGCTGCTACAGCTGCTGTTAATCAAGCTCTGTGGTTGAGAAAGATTTTGATTGATATTCATTTGGAGCAAGGAGAAAGTACTGAAATTCTTGTTGATAATCAGGCTGCTATTGCGATCTCTAAGAATCCAGTTTTTCATGGCAAAACTAAACACTTCAATATTAAGTTGTTCTTTCTCAGGGATGTCCAAAAAGAAGGATCTGTTACTCTTGTCTACTGCAAAACAGATGATCAAGTTGCAGATATACTGACCAAGCCATTGCAGGTTATCAAGTTTGAGCTTCTTCGAACAAAACTTGGTGTTTGCAGGTCCTAAAACAAGGAGGAGTGTTGGAAGACATGTTTAGGACTGCTGACATGGAATATCAATCTACTGTTTGTGAATCCCTGATTATTTGCTTTCTTTAATTCTGTTATATTTGAATAAATTCTAAGATCATGGCTGATATCAAGGCTGAGATCATGGCGTGATATTAAGACAATTATGTAGGTTTCTATTTAAATATTTTCAACCTGTAATGTCTTGAGTAAAGGTGAGACATTTTTGAATCAATAAGATCAGTTTTTCTATTGCTTGTGATGATAGAAATATTGCAAAGTTAAAAGTCTTGCATTTTTGAAACTCTTAAAACCAACAGTTATGTTATACTTTATTTAATATAAGTTTCTGATTTGCATATTTTGATTTTGTGAGCGATTTAGTTCGAGGTATGATGTACTACCGACAAGCTTTAGAACTTCAGGCTTTCCTGGATATGGCTAAGGATGATGGTATTTACTGAAGGCTACAGTTTTTTCATCCTATATATGTCGATGGTACGTTATATTTATCTAGCTCGTTAACCTACTTGCAGAGTTGATGAAAGGTTATAAGGCTGCGGAATCTAATACTGAGGAAGATTTAAGAAATGCAAGGTCATTATTGGCTCAATGTCAAGCTGTGGCAGATATGAAGTTTACCTACGTTGTATCATGCCAGCAGTATGGAATTCAGAAAAGGTCCCGCGATGCACGTGCTCAAGACATTCTGAGGCTCATGACAACATAATCTATTCTTGTACTAGTCTGATTATTCTAGTTAATAGCTGGACGTGTTGCTGATTTTTCTTTTTTGCAGCTATCCTTCACTTCGTGTTGCTTACATTGATGAGGTTGAAGAGACAAACAAGGGAAAAAACAAAGAATAAGGTTGATAAAGTTTATTATTCAGTGCTTGTGAAGGCTGTACCAAAGTCGCTTGATTCTGCAGAGCCCGTTCAAAACTTAGACCAGGTAGTATAGTCAAATCATTTTGGATTTATGATTTAACAGTCTACAAGTGTTTATAATGTTTTCTCAGCACATTTTGTTCTTTTAAAACTTTCTAACTATCAGAGAATGAACTCGTGATCTTTTTTCTCGTTTGTCATGGTACAGTATTCTAATATCAAATTTAAAACACAGAGAGATAAAGAGATCTTCTTTTTAATTTAGAAATTAAGCTCAAGAAGCTGACTAAACCAATCAGAGACCTTTCTCTCTGTCCCTTAATTTTCTAGTAGTGGCCTGAGTTTTTGCCATTTCACATAATTACATTCCAAATCTTTTATGTTGCTATAGTGTTTTTTTAATGTTCTTGTTAAAATGAAACTGCCTTATCTTCTCCACTGTTTATATTTTAACTAAATAGTAAATCTTGTTTGTTTGAAATTGCTTTCTTCAGGTTATATATCGGATAACACTTCCGGGGCCTGCTATTCTGGGTGAAGGAAAGCCTGAAAATCAAAACCATGCAATAATATTTACTCGGGGAGAAGGTTTGCAAACAATAGATATGAATCAGGTATATTAGGCTTGCCACCAAAGCAATTTCTTTTCTTTGACCTAGCTCACTTATTTTAGTGATGTTAAATATATAGGATAACTAAATGGAAGAAGCCTTTAAGATGAGGAACTTACTTGAAGAATTTCTCCCTTGGAAGAACTTCCAGAATGACCGAACCAAGGAATTGGAAAATCGTGGTGTCAAGAATCCAACAATATTGGGATTCAGGGAGCATATATTTACCGGAAGGTGCTTATATTGATCTAATATATGTCTATTGTATTTAAGTTTCTACGGTCCTTCGGATTTTAAACAATTTTAAGTAAATGTTTTTTGTCTTCTAGTTGTAAACGTAACATTTATGTCTGTATTGATTTATTTTGCAGTGTTTCGTCCCTGGCATGGTTCATGTCTAATCAAGAGACTAGTTTCGTAACAATTGGACAAAGACTTTTGGCTAGCCCTTTGAAGTGAGTTCGGATAAGATGGTGTAAACTTATATATATTTAATAAAATGCAAATTGTGTTTACATTGTTGTCAGCTGTTCAAATTTCGTATGGAGTCTTTGGTAGTAAAGGAGAATGGTCAATGGTATGTAAAATCAGGAGTAGGGCAGAGGTGACAAAGCTGCTCCTAGTCCTAGAAGATGTCTAGAGTTCGATTCTTACTACCCCTATGGTATCATTTGTCTAAAAAAGGGAACAAAAGGAGTAGTATAAAAGGTAGTAATCATAGGTTATGAGCATGTTAGAACACCAGATTGTTAGTCAGTAATATGTGTACGAGCAAGTTCGATTCTTACCACCCCTATGGTATCATTTATCCATAAAAGAAAAAAAACGAGAATAGAGTAATAGCTTGTAATCGTAGGTCATGAGCCTGTTGGAACACCAGATTGTTGGTCAGTAATCTGTGTACGAGTCAATTACTTTATATTCAGTTTGAACATCCTAGATGTTGAGACATAGTGTTGTAATGTTTATCATTTCAGAGTTGTTTGAGCTTTGTGCGACAGTATGGGGCTACTACTTGTTATCATTTTGTTCATAAAATTTTCAACCACTATAGATCAGTGATTTTTATGTTGTCATTCAGAGTTCGGTTCCACTATGGGCATCCTGATGTATTTGATAGACTGTTTCACCTGACCAGAGGGGGTATCAGTAAAGCTTCCACAATCATAAACCTAAGCGAGGACATATTTGCAGGCATGGTCAAAATGCTAAATACGTCTGTGTCTATAATCTGATAATAAATATACAGAGTAGCTTGCATGATCCTCATTCATATTTGTCACTATTCAGGTTTCAATTCCACACTGCGTGGTGGAAATATTACTCATCACGAGTATATTCAAGTTGGGAAAGGCAGGGATGTGGGCCTCAACCAAATTTCCCAATTTGAAGCAAAGATAGCAAATGGAAACGGGGAGCAGACAATGAGTCGTGATATTTACAGGCTCGGACACCGATTTGACTTCTTCCGCATGCTTTCTTGCTATTTCACTACCATCGGGTTTTATTTCAGCAATTTGGTATAGAAGACATAACACACAACACTTCATTTTACGTCTACAAAGTTTCTTCTCAGTTTCTAAATCACATTCATCTATATTGGCAGATTACTGTCCTTATTGTCTATGTATTCCTCTATGGCCGGCTTTATCTTGTTCTCAGTGGACTGGAGGAAGCAATGAGCGAGGAACCAGAAATTCGAGACAATAAACCCCTACAAGTAGCTCTTGCTTCTCAGTCTTTTGTGCAGATTGGGTATTTGATGGCACTACCTATGGTGATGGAGATAGGTCTTGAACATGGATTTAGCAAGGCATTTACTGACTTTGTTCTTATGCAACTACAGTTGGCACCAATATTCTTTACATTTTCTCTTGGAACAAAAACCCATTATTTTGGTAGAACCTTGCTTCATGGGGGGGCAGAATACAGAGGGACAGGTCGTGGCTTCGTTGTCTTCCATGCCAAGTTCGCTGAGAACTACAGGCTGTACTCTCGTAGTCACTTTATCAAGGGAATTGAGCTTATGGTTTTACTTCTTGTTTATCATATATTTGGTCGAGCCTATGAAGGAGTTCTTGCATATTTATTAATTACTATATCTATATGGTTTATGGTGGGATCATGGCTCTTTGCTCCCTTCCTCTTCAATCCGTCAGGGTTTGAGTGGCAAAAAATAGTTGAAGACTGGAGTGACTGGAAAAAGTGGATTCTTAACAGGGGGGGTATTGGTGTGTCACATGAGAAAAGTTGGGAATCTTGGTGGGAGAAGGAACAGAATCATCTTAAATATTCTGGGGCGCGCGGCATCATTGTAGAGATTCTGTTGTCATTGCGCTTCTTTATCTATCAGTATGGACTTGTATATCATCTGACCTTTGCAAAAAAATCAAAGAGTTTTCTGGTATTACAACTCTTGGTTTCTAAATTAAATGTTGAGTAAAACTTTTTGGAACACTTTATATAATCGGGTAGCTGCTCAACAGTTTATTTCATTGCTTGACAGGTTTATGGACTATCTTGGGTAGTGATATTAGTTATATTGTTTGTGGTAAAGGTGAGTGCAATTTTCAGTTTCCT
Source organism: Heracleum sosnowskyi (assembly GCA_030848705.1). NCBI lineage: Eukaryota > Viridiplantae > Streptophyta > Magnoliopsida > Apiales > Apiaceae > Heracleum > Heracleum sosnowskyi. The sequence continues at coordinate 33,474,158 of CM061235.1, read as the reverse complement.
AGTGTGTATTTGAACAAAAGTGAATTTTCATGTCTGCAGAAGTTCTCCAATGTTTTCATTTGCTAACATAGATCTCATGTCAACCAGTTTGAAATACTTTGAGGCACATCTTATCATGTTGGACATTTGAACCTCTTGGCGAGAAAGATCCTAAAATTACAGGACACATTGTTAATCTTTAATGTATAAGCATGTGGAAGTGTTTTCTCTGTATCATCTATAATCACTTTGATCCACAAAGGTCCTATAGACCTATAGACTTGAAAACACAATGTTTATATATAGCTTATCCCATTTATGTTGATGTTCTTCATCACACTTTTGACTATATTTAATAACTTCTGTATGATACAAGTTCAATTCTTTTATGCAGGCTGTATCAGTTGGACGACGGAAATTTAGTGCTAATTTCCAGCTTGTGTTTCGAATGATTAATGGTGTGATCTTCATCATATCCGTTTCGGTGTTGATTACTCTTGTAGTCATAGTCGACATGCAATTCCGTGACATCGTAGTGTGCATTCTTGCATTGATGCCATCAGGATGGGGATTGCTCCTGGTGAGTGCTTCCACGTGACAGTTTGACTTCATTTACCTTGATCCTTTTCTATTTTATGCGCAAGTAGATCTTCTCTTGATTTTTTATGTCAGTCCCTTTTTCAACACAATATTTTTCATTTCTTGCTTTTGCTATCTCTTGCGACTTAGATTGCTCAAGCACTGAAGCCTCTTGTTGTAAAAATGGGAATATGGGCATCAGTTCAGACACTTGCGCGCGGCTATGAAATATTCATGGGTTTGCTTCTATTCACTCCTGTTGCGTTCCTGGCTTGGTTTCCATTTGTTTCAGAATTCCAAACGCGTATGCTCTTCAACCAGGCATTTAGCAGAGGTCTGCAAATTTCTCGTATTCTTGGGGGACCGGAGGATAAATCTTCTAGGAACAAGGAGTAAATGTTTCCCCAACAAACTCCGTAGATAAGTTTACGATTTGTTAAACACGATACAAATACTCTACACTGAGGTATAGATAGACATATAAATGATAATGTGTAAATATTTCTTGCAGTGTGCAAGTGTATAGATGCAAATGGCTCTGTACATATAGGCTATAGCCTCTGTAATTCATATCATATGATACAATGTATATTGGGCTTCTGCAAATATATCAACTTGTATTAGTTCCTTTACATACTGCTGATGCATTTTTTTCTTGTGTATTGTATAACATACTGATAGTGACAACTATTGTTTAGAGCTAAATGTCGCGGGGTTAAATATATAAGCCTAGCAGTGATGTATTGCTAATAAGTTTATAGATTTAAGCCTAGCAGTGATGTACCCTTGCTAATAAGTTGATGAATGCATGCGGAAGATCTGAAGAAGTGTGTTTATATATATAATGTTGCTGTTGAAACGTCGCATTGTCGCTCAAGGAAATGAAGAAACGAAGACACAGGTGAAACTTCTAAAGTTTGTGATACTCTGCAAAATGCAATGTCCCCTAAACTAACTTGAATCTAGTTATTTAGCTTCATGGATACTTCAAGAGTTGAAGTTGAGGTGTTTTGGTAAAAGATAGTGCTCAATTATTTTCAAACTTTCTTAAAAATAGCAAGCATGGTTGGTGTTATATTACTGGTGGTCCGGAGTTGTACAGTTGGTTTTTTCAGATTGCTGAGGAGGCCTTTCCTACTTTCCTAAGGTTAAGAGAATTGCAAGTATAAAATTAGGAGTTATGCAGGGTGATTTCAAGTAAGGCGGGGAATGATTCTTGACCTTTCTGTAGGCTCGAGATTTCAACTTCTTTAGTGTTTAGTAGGTATCAAATCAATTTCTAAAATTTATTTACTTAAGTTGGGTTCAATCAACAACATAATATCACTCACTACTGGAAAGAACATTAATGAATAACCAAACGGAGTTTTGTTGCTACAACTTGTAAGAAAACATTGTAACAATTGCATATATCTTAGCCACATTATTAATGTTCTCCGAGAAATTAAGATCAGGCAGCTTCACATTTTGCTTGATATATAAATACCTTGAACAATTTTCTCGAGGGGTTGATGAGCTCAAAGACGCAAACATCACCTGCATTGAGTAAGTTGTCTTTTATGAATCTCATCCATCCAGTGGTTAGAGTACACCGATCCCCATTCAAACTACAACCAACTGGCCAACTTGTTCTTGCAACTTGAAAGATGACTCTGTCCTTGTTCTTCCACTTACTATAAGTCTCTCGGAAGGTTTTTGTAATATCCTGTACAAACAAAAGTACAGGTTAGGATTTATGTTGAGGTCTTAAAAGTCTACCTATTGATTACTTACCGCGCTATGTAGATAGGACGGTCTCATAGGAAAAATAAAATAGGGGTTCTGTGATTCAAAAGCCTTGGCTAAGTCAAGTGGTCTCTCGTTCTCTACTCTACCTGAGGATCCCCCGTCTCCATTTGCTGGAAAATGCCAAATACTTGTTAGTTTTGTATGCGTGTAAATTAATTAAGGAAGTAGCAAATATATAGGAGAAACGAAGACAGAGAAGAATTGACCTTGCTCCAGTTTTGGTCCATTAAGAAAGGTTTCTTGAGAACTTGGTCTTGTCTTCTTACAGGCCCTAATTAGTTCACATCCACTTGACTTAACGATTTCAGCCACTCTTTTTTTCGCTATAGGGACTACATTCTCAATCTCATCATCAGGGTTTAGATTATAGTCAGTTAATGGATAGTCTATCTCAGTTGCATTTGGGTTGAATACACGTACTCGAAAGTTAGAATGTTCCACGTATTCGAAAACTAAGAGATAACCAAAAGAGAGAGAGTAAAATGTGGCGAAATCAGGCCAACCATTACACAACCAGACCTCGCCTTTTCTTCTTTCCACATCCACTGCCCAAGGTGCACCGCCTGGAGCCTTCAAGATAATGCGTCCTCGTAACTCCTCTTTTCTCACAAATTTCTCGGGAATCATCTTCATCCACAATATACGAGTGTTACATAGAGGACATTTTTAAAATGTGCATAATTAACATATATAAAAGGCTTAATTATAACATAAACCTTGAATTATGACTCTCTATACACATAAAACTTAAAGAAAAAAATGTTGTACACATCAAACCTTTAAATACCGATTATGTATATACAAACCCCCGATCCATGTGTATTTTACTTTGATGTATAGAGTATAGTAAAGCTTCTTATTTCAGTTATATATTTAAGCCTGTTTGAATAGTTATATGTATAGAGTATATTTAAGCCTTGGGACTTTTTGAGTTGTGGGTTTTCTTGGGGGTAGTATATTTTGAAAAAGACAGGAGCTTTTGGGAACAGAGGAACGTTGTGAATTTTATGATCCATTACAAAAGACCATATATAATGCGATACTCTTTTGACTGCTCCATATTTCGAGTTTTGTATTTAATCAAATTGTTATTTTTTGACGTGAAGAGAAACATTCATTCAAAATATGATTATGTAAACATGTAATAAAAATATAGGGTTAAGTATCAAACACATCCCTCGTTGTTTTCAAATGTATCAAATTAGTCACTCATTGCAAAAATGACTTAATTTAGTCACTAATTTAAGATTTCGTGTCAAGGACATCACCTGGGAATGACTAAATTGATACAAAATTTTAACATTTTAATGACTAAGTTGATACAAAATTTTAAATTAATGACTAAATTGAGTCATTTTTGCAATGAATGACTAATTTGATACATTCAAACATAATGAATGATGTATTTGATATATAAAAAATATACTACACATAAGTAACATTAAAATAATTTTATTGGAGTCATGGAATGGAACCCTTTGACCCCTCATCTAGGACTAGGAGGAGGCTACTGAAGATGTGATAGTTGCACAGACTATGGTTTCCAAAAATTGAGAATAAATTTGGAGGTACCTAGATTTGACACCGAATCTAAATGAACATAGCAAGACATGATCAAAATCTTTCAAAACTCGGACGTCTGATCATTCTAGCCCCAGAAGGGTTCATAAATATTCAAATTGGCAAGCCATCCTTTTTGAAAGGAGAAAAATCGAACATCATATATATATATACATGTATGTTGCATGAAAGGTCAAATAGAAGTGTGCTTATGGAGAAACAAATTAAATACCAACTGCAGAATTTGTTTTTCTACACCAAAAGGTGTTTGCAATCTACACTATAAGATTGTATCACCAATCTCAAATAATCCATAGAACTGAAAGGGAAAGCTCGTACAATTTATTGACAAGTAGAATCACCAAGCATCTAAAATAAAAAAACTACTCGATTCCTAGATAGAAATATGAATTGTCTGATTAAACTATGTTTCCTTGGAGCTGCACCTCAGATTTTGGTTGCTTGTTATCAGCACCACCTTTTGGAGTCTTTTTATAGTAACAAGCATATAGTGTGAGCTGCGCCACTCCAGCCAAGAATCCAAGACCATTTGGGATCTACAACAAGAGATCAATTTAATGTTATACTTTGTTTTACCATTACAAGATGATAAATTACGAGAACATTAACTTGTATATATAGGTAAATTACCACAATGTTAATGTCAAATTTGAGCAAGCCATAGACGAGCCAGCAAGCACCATTAAGGGTACCGAACGCTGAAAGCCAAAAAGGCATGTACTCCACACTCTTTGTCTGGATCACCTTTTTCTGTTACACATATATTCATCATCATGAAATGGGCAGAGGTATAATATCTACTACGCTTCTGACGCAGGCACACAGATGATAGATATTAGACTTACCGCGATAGTAAGAGGAGCACAGTACATGCCGATATTGAAGATTATGCAAATAATTCCCATAATAAGAGTTCTCTTCTTAGTAGTAGATTCTAATCCAATGACCAATCCAGCAACCAAGGCAACGAACGCCACCTCCAACACCAATAAACCTCCTATGTACTTCTGCAATATACAGATGCGTGCACATGTTATTAAATTTAGTGATTCGGTAAACTCATTAATTAATTATATGGCCTGGCCTAGGTAGGTAGCTATAAAACTTAACAAGGTTTGTACGTACCTTTTGATTATTGTCCTTGGCATATAAGAGGAAGATACAGAGATAGATCAACTCGATAACAAGGCCAACTCCATTAGTGGTTAGAACCAGGGTGCTTCCTGGATGAATAAAGGGGGTAGCATATAACACCCAGACCATACAGTTTATCGTCGTTAAAAGATACGGGTCTGGTTTGAACTCTTCCACTGATTTGTTCTTTATGATTCTGTAAAATGTTGGCCTAGAAAAACAAACACAAAATTTCAGGATTTATCGATCGATCAGTACTAATCAAAATTTACTCTAACGAAAAAATTATAAAAACTTCACTTTGATCAATAATGCCATGACTGTACGTGTAGTGTTAACATAGCTAGAAATGTTTAAATGATGAAAACAAAACTGTGTTTGTAAAAGGAGTTTACCCTGGAGAAAGAAACAGGCCAAAAGAAATGGCGTTCCCTGTCCAAACAGAAGCAAAGAAAAATGAATTGCATGCATGCCGCAAACAAAAGAGATTTTAATATCAGATCCTAAATGAAAACATGCTACTAATCCGAAAAGGAAAAAAGACATAAACAAATCAATGTATTAATGTTAGATCCGATGATTTTTACGGACAATGTATGTGATTAGAGAGGTAGTACTGACCGATTAAACCAACAAAAGTACGTATAGTCATAACGTTCACCATTTTTAAAGCTGAGAGATTAAGAGAGAATGAGAGATGTAAAAATGAAGTGTAATTGGCTTATAGAAGGCTTGGTGGAAGAGTTTATAAGAAGAAAGAAGGCATGTTAGATCACAATAAATAGGAGATTAGTTACAAGAATTTGGATTAAACTTTTGGTTTCGGATAACAAATCACTTATCCTATAACTAACTTCATCCTCAACTTTTGTTGTTTCAGTTAACTCTGAAAATGACTGGATAAACTTTGGTACAATAAATCCTTTTTACACTCACTGTAATTTTACCTAAATTATAGAAGAGTAGTTTTAATTAGTTTCTTAATTTTATAAATTCATTCTTGTTTCTTTAAATCACTTGTATTATACTTCCTTTTTAATAAACGGATAGTCAAATACATGCATACGTACTTAAATATAAATTTACATTTCTAGTAAATAAACACCTAGCTTAGTAATACCAGCTTATTTTCGTATGTTCAATTTAAAAAGAATCAAAAAAGTTGTTGTTTGTTTTTTGCTATTTCTGTCATTGTTTTTATTCATGAATGTTAATATTTTATGTTATTTCCTACAGTTATACATTCTTATTTTTCTTTACGTTGAATTAAAGTATCTATTTAAAGTTCTGTGTGCTTCTTTTTATTGCACTAGCATTAGTGAGAACAACTTAAACAGTGAAATAGGTCGGTCAGGTGTCCTTTTGAATCATCCTATTTTTTTTATTTCTGAAAAGTTAAAAAATGCCAAGTACCCCTAAGTTTAATTTAAATTCAATCCTACCCTTTTGTTGCTAACTAACTCTTTAGCCCGTGCATGGACATATTCTAAATACTAGTAATATGCCCGTGCTTCGCACACGGAATAATATTTTATTTTATTTAATATTTGTTATTTATTTATTGAATTATATAAGTGATTTGTTATATTATATTTATATTATGATATATATTATGGCATTGATATCGTTCTCTTTGACAAACATACTAACAATATTACACGTTCACGTCAAAGTAACAATATCACATGTCATTCTCAGAGTAAAAATATTATACGTCCCTTTCAAAGTAATGTTGAGGTCGTACTTAATTACGTCATTCTCAGAGTAATAATATTATACGTCCATCTCAAAGTAATGTTGAGATCGTACTTAATTACGTCCTTCTCAGATTAATAATATTATACGTCCATCTCAAAGTAATGTTGAGGTCGTACTTAATTTTTTTTAATGCGAAACATAAAACATCTGAATGAAATTTAAACAAATGAAAAATCAGAAATGGTAGGATTAAAGTCATTAAATCCTTTGATGACATGAATAACACATTGAAATGATTCTAAGATTTGAAAAACATAATAACTAAATCCTACCAATCATAATATTCGATATCTTGAACGGAAGAAAGCAGTATCTTGAAAAGAATAAACTTCAATTTGCAATGCACACATTTGGTTTCCCACAAATGCTTCATCTTTAGCTGTTTGCCCCAAATTTCTCCATCGTGTCGATAGTTTCCATCAACGGTCTTATCACATAGCGCATCCCATAGCTCGTCTGGGTAAGGAAGACCCTTTATCTGGTACATTGGGTCAGGATTTCTAGCATTTGGGCAGAATTTATAAATTGACAGAAGTTTCTGTTTATCGGATATGTAAGAATATCCGTCTTCGAGTAACCTCATCACTTGTAGCAGCTTATTTCTCATATGGAAAGGTTTGAAAAAGGCATACATTTCTTCAGATGTCTTCATTACATCGAAAGGTCTGTATATTGCTTTAAAGAACAAAACGCAGAATGAAGATGGAAAATGATTAACTGCAAGAGAGGATAAAACATTAAGGTGGTGTTGAACGTCATGCTTCATGAAAAGATTATCAACTGAGTTGTAGAACATAGCTTGTTCAACTTTGTTCAATACGATTATTATGGCGATGGTTAAGCATACGTCGCGAACATTGCATATAAAAAATTGCCAAATAAAAAATATGTCAGACCATGTTTTTAAGGCCTCAATATCATCCAAGTAGCTCCAGAAATTCATTTTATTTGCTTTCCACAATTATGAACAAAGAGTTGAATTCTTTTGGAACATTTGTATACTTTTACTGAAATATTTGTAAAGTTTTATTTTAAACTAAGAACGGAGTTTTTTGGCATTCAATTTAGTTGATAATTTAAAAATTCGATAAGTAATTAAATGAATATATAGTATATTATAATTTACCTTTTTAAACACAATAACAAATGTATTAAAATTAAAATAATTCTATGCGTGAATTTTCTTTAGTAAAGCATATAATTACATGTTGTTTTTTAATTTTAACAAACATTAAATGTTTATACATATTATTTATTTAATTAAATTATGAACGAAATAATAACTAAAAAGTTATTGTGGTAGTAGAATATGATATTTCTTGATTTTGAATTTTTTTTCATAATAAGAGTATATTTTATTTACTCGACGTCGCCTCACGGCGCCGTCTCGCATTTTGTTATATAAACAGTTATTAGAATTAATGGGAGAGAATTTGAACTATAGACTAAATTAAAATATTCAAAATTATATTTAACAAAATAAATTAGATATATAGAGAAAAATAGATAAATCACTAAAAGGAAAGGAATAAATATTGTGATATTTTTTTCACTATTACAAACTAAGAATATCAATTGTATGATAGAAACGTTGAACTCGTGCTTAATTTAAAATCAAACTAAAATTTTAAAGTTAATTCCAAACATCATTGATAATAATCCAAAATATTTAGAACAAAGTAATAATGAATAGTCCATTAGAATCAAAATACTGAAACAGTAAATATAATTTAAAAAACGTATGAATAATCATCTCCCAATAACAAAGGTGTTCATCATGCTTTCAAAGTATAAGACCATGAAGCAGCTCCAGGCATCCATGTGAGTTACTTTCTGTTTTATAACAATTTGTTTTTGTAATTTTGTAGCTATATTTGGTTAAATGTCAAAAACAACGGGCATAATAACAGAAATTGTATTAAGGCAGTACTTTAACTGTTTTAGTTATTGAACTTGTGAAAGCATAAATAAATATAGATAAATGTATAATTTTATAAATTATGTTTGGCTGAGAAAATTTTATTGATTCTCAAAATTATTAATTATGGCTGTTTAGCAGTGGCTTTTCGTTGTATTCTCTTCTATAAGGGCTTGCCCTATCCTTTTATCTAATATATTATTTGCCTTTCAAAAAAAAATTAATTGTGTTGTGCATTTAAAATTCAAAATTCAAAAAATACATTTAAAATCATATAATATACATTAATAATAAAAAAACCGTTATTCATAATTTGTAAATAATTTATATTTCAAAAATTATATGTATATATATATATATATATATATCAAAGATTGGGTAAAATTATAATTATAATATTAATATATTTTTGAGTTGTAATAAATTTCATCAAAAGAATGAAAAGAAAATATATTATAATCCCATCTAGATCATAAAGAAAAGTTCAAATTAAATTAAATTCATGATAAATGGAGGAATGAAGATTTTAGAGAAAAGTCACAAAACTTTCAGAGCATCAGTGACATCACTTGCAAAGTTACGCGTCATATTCTTACTAAAACTTACTAAAACTTACTAAAACTTAAAAACAGACTCACCAACTTGACACATTATGGACATAAAATCGCAATCCATTTATAACTAAAGGATGCATGACACTAAAACCCTTAAATCCGTACCATGTAGTTAGAATTCTCACCCCTGGATCAAGTGATCAAGTGGGCATCCTCATCATCAAGATCTTCTTCAAAAATGATGTCACGGATTTCCAACAACTCTGTAGACCTTAACCTTCAACTACTTCAACCATATTACCAGGACCTGGAACACACCTGCAAGAACTTCCGCACCGTTTATGGCCACCTCAAACGAATGTAGTTCTTCGTCTTGCAGCATAACTTCAATAAACTCTCAATCGTTAGGGCCAAAACCCATGTCAAGGTCTTCAATTTTCCCCATCTTTCATATCGGTTCATCCAGAATAGCCATCTTTTTCATAAATTCCTCTTAAATCATGCACTTCCTTTATAAATATAGGCAGAGCCCAAATTTTATTATTTTAATTAAAATTTAAAGCTAAAGGAGATTACGATTTTCTTTACATATATATATACCGTGCACTTCAAAACAATTCTTATATTTGGCTTCATTGACAAAATGAGCTCATCAAAAAATTGCACCAAATTCTATATATATATACTTTACACCTCATGACAACACATTAAATGATTGCTTTTAACAGTCCTAAACCAAACAAAATTTGAGTCATCCAACTATGCACCTAATTACATACTTCGTATCCAAACTTAATAACTTGTTACGTAAAGAAACCCAAAACGTGTAGTCACTAACAAAGGTTATACTGTCTACATATAAATCTCATCTAATTGCAGAGAGGTATAAAGATAGAATCATATGTTAGACTGGATAATGGAAGTCTGGTTAACCTGAACGGTGAGGCAATGTATCATGTTTGAATGTAGCAAATCTGGATAACCATTTTCAATTTTCATGCTGTAGAATATTAATTTGGAAATGCTGCACGATTGTTTCCAGGATGACCCATTTATCCTTTGGATACTGCAAAATTTTATAGCACCACAGTATACGTGTTATACATGAAATGATGAAAATAGGTGAAAGTGTACAATAGATATAAAAAGTTAAATATATCAGTTTTTGATATAAATGGGAATCTTGGTTATGCAGATTCAGATAAAGACTAGGAAACTTGATTATGCAAATTCCGCTCTTGAGTAACTGTTGATGAAAAGAAAAATACAGTAGATATTAACAATGGTATCATTTAACTCATAAGGAAAGAATGAAATTGTTATAATTAATCTATAAGTTTTGGAAGGAAACAAAAGACTTATTGCGGTAAAAAAATAATCCATGAAGTTCTTTTTCAAAATCAAGCAAATGTCACTTCTTCCTACAATGACTGCACATGAATAGAATTTGAAAATTGGGGGCACTGAATATTATGTTGTTTCGCAATCTAATCTTGACAAATTTGAATAGAAGTCTGGGATAATGTTCCAAATGCCAAATGTGGTCACACAAAATTAATTAGAAATTGCAAAAATAAAGCTTATCATCTTAACCTCATCTGTACACTCAATAAGTGCAAATCAAAGAAATATTAGAGCCACCACAAACACCCTTTCATTATCAAAAATGCAATGATATTTGACTAAGCTGAATAGAGTTATTACCGATGCCTAATTGGATCGGATGCAAGGTCTTATCAAACAACCACTTTTTCGAATATTTGTGGCATGCGCTTGTGCATGAAAGTGTTAGTTTTGTTAATCAAGCTACAGATAATAAAGTAGTCCTAAACAGTAGTCCTAAACAATTGTCTACATGCTGCTAATGTTACCTTTATATATAGACGCTGATAATCTAATCTTCTATTATCCCATTTGATATTAGATTATCAATAATATATAATAAACAGACAATGTAATAATATGCAATCAAAATTCTCAATAAAATGGAAAATGTTATATACTTAAAACGAATAGTTCAGTAGAAAAACCAACAGAGTGGAACACTTTAGAGTGGGATTTAAATGTAGACAACATTTTAATTAAAGGTTTTTGGTCGTCAGCTATCAGTGACGTCTCGCATTTTAAAGAATTGAAAGATTAGAAAATCCCATCGTAAAGAAGAATAATTGATTAATAAATGTAAAATTTGATTTTCTTCATATTACGATTTATAAATTTATAACTTTATTGAGAATAATAAACTAATACAATATTTAATTGATAAAATGTGTAATTTATTAAAAAAGAACAAAATAATTCTATTACATAATATGATTTACACTTTTCAAACAATAATGCTAATGATACCGAATTAGAGAATTTATTTACAAAACATATCTAAAATTTTAATATCCTTTTATGTATACTCTCAATTCCTAAAAAATATAAGATTATGAAATAACGTTAACCTCGTACTTAACTTATAACCAAACAAACTTAAGATTTTAACTTTAAAACCAGACATCTTTGCTACTTATCCTAAATATTCAAAATAAATTATATAAAAATAATTTTACATAACAGATTCTCGGCATCGCCTCACAGCGACCCCTCGAATCGTTCATATTAATAAAAATAAAATAGATTTTTTTGACAATTTATATACTTCACTTTAAATTTATTACAATGTAAAGTGAAAATTCGAGGAAGAAAAATACTCACTACATGTAACACCCCCAAATCCGGGGTCAGGAATCTGGGTTGTCACGCTCCATCAATTATACAATACCTGCATTACTTACAACATTCTCATAATACAACTCTAAAGACCCCAATCACTTACGCGCACACACACACACAAGTTATAGCCTTGGAAATGAGCAACAATAATCAACATTTGTTATTACAACCCAAATGTACTATCCAGGACCTCACAATTCTATACAAGGTTTAGAAATACAAACCCACTCAAAATAATTCTCACTAATTCAAGCTGCAACCATTCTGCTCACACTGACAGTATCCATCCTGCATCAACTAACTCCAGGGTGGTCTCTCCATTCCCTTGCTCTCGTAGCACGAGGTAGATTCGGCAATGTTTTCCTCATGCTAAAATATTTAATAAAGCAAGAATGAGCTAATAGTGCTCAGCAAGAAATCTATCCCAGTTTAAATCTTTAAACCTTTTAGGGAGATAATCCATAAGGGATCAAAGCTTTTATCGATACTAGGGTCGAACCCCAAAATAGTATACCGTTTAAAATACCATATGACTTATAATCATACTCATATACTCTTCGTAATCATTTGGAAATCCTTGGTATCAGTATGATAAACCAAGACTCAAAACATATCTTTTTAAAATAGATATCAAATATTGGAATCAAGGCTTAAAGCCTATTCATTGATTCAAAATACTGTATAGTTCAATATATTGTATATCTTAAATACCTTCTCAACATATACACAGTTCGAAAATATCTTTGTAGCCACAGGCTATCCCTAAAACGGATAAGAAACTAGTATAATATAAATGATGACGTTACAAGGAAAATAAATATAACATTCCCGTAACCCAAAATCCACTTATACGTATATATCCTTAGTCAGGTTTTATCAGAGTCATACCTCATAAAATAAAAGATGAAGTTGCATGAATTTATTGTCACTTCATTTTCAAATACTTTCGACCCCCTGCCAACATGATTGGTTTTTCATCCCAATACGTGTTGCAGGAATATCCAAATTGGATGATGAACTAATACCGGAGTTGCTACCGCGCCCGCTGTGCCTAACCTTGCTATGATCAGTAGCAGGTCGCACCGCTCAAATAGTTTTCTACATGTAGATGGAAGAATCACGACGGCCTGACATAGTCTACCGCCTTCCAGTGACCTCCCGGCCCATTTGGGGCCATAAAAGTTGGATGGGTCAATCGCAACTGGACCACTTACACCACTCCTAGTTCAGATGAAATCCATGACTCTGAAACGTAAAGGTCATCCTCCTTTCCCCAAGTGTAACACTTGTTGATACGACTCCACTAAGTAGTTATATCTAGGTTGGAAAGGAAGATTCCCCAATATTTCCCAAGCTATGCTTGTTAATGGATATCGACTTGTTCCATGAATTTACCCCTCGATCATTGAGGTGGTAACACAACATTAGACTGGCAGCAATTAAATTGCTCCAAGAAAATTCCTGCCCCTTGACAGTTTTTGAATTGAGAGTTTAAAAAGAGTAGTAGTCACTTAAATCAGGTTTCCCATATTTTTGATAGTTGAGCGAGCATTTAAATCTTCTTAAAAGACAGATTCAAATGGAAAAATAATGTTTTGGGAACCTCTTTTTGATTTGAAAATAATTAATAATATTTATTAAATAAATAAACCTTAGACGAATCTTTGAAAATAATATTCATCAGGTAAATAGTGATTAAATGAATATTCATAAATAATATTTCTCAAATAAGTAAACCTCAAATGAATATTCAAAATAATATTCATTAATTAATAAATCTCAAATGAATATTCGAAAATAATATTCCTTACATAATTAAGTCTCAAATGAATATTCAAAAGTAATATTCATTAAGTAAATAATCTTTAAATGAATATTCATAAATAACATTCTTTAAGTCAATAATCCTCAAATGACTATTCATAATTAATATTCTTTAAGTCAATAATCCTCAAATGAATATAAATAATATCCTTTAAGTCAATAATCCTCAAATGAATATAAATAATAATATTCATTAAATAAATAATCCTCAAATGAATATTCAAAATAATATTCATTAAATAAATAATCCTCAAATGAATATTCAAAATAATATTCATTAAATAAATAATCCTCAAATGAATATTCAAAATAATATTCATTAAATAAATAATCCTCAAATGAATATTCAAAATAATATTCATTACATAAATAATCCTCAAATGAATATTCTAAAATAATATTCATTAAATAAATAATCCTCAAATGAATATTCAAAATAATATTCATTAAATAAATAATCCTCAAATGAATATTCTAAAATAATATTCATTAAATAAATAATCCTCAAATGACAGTTACCCGATATCTAGCTTATAAGCCAATTACCAAGTCATTTCCAAGTAATAAATACTTTCCGGAACATAAATAATGATTATTAATAATATTCCTCAAGATGAATAGTAATCTGCCGCTGGAATCCCTCCGGGTTTCCACGACTACCTATATAACAAAAATATCGACTCCCGGTCTAGAGTCGAAACAATGAACATGCTCTTACCTATAGAGCTACAAGGTATACCGGTTCGTAAGTACATTATCTCAAAGCTCGTATAATATCCAAAAGTCAAATTCTATTTAACACGATATAATCATTTATCTCAAAACTATACAACACTATACAGAAATATAATTACTTATGATCTTAGAGAAAATCATCCGCCCTTATCCTAGGGCATTATATATAAAACTGGCTTATAACTGATATCCCATATCTAGCTTATAAGCCCCACATCAAGTCATATCCTCGGATATCGCTATATATATAGCAGTTCGAAAACAAGTATGCAATTTATATATCGCATCTACATATCATATATGAAAACAATTTATTATCACAACAACCGTAAGTATAGGTTTTGAAAACTTGCATCTAGTATGTGCATACATCAGAATATGGTACTTTAAAATACAGCATGGAATGAGAAAACTTGCCTGGAAATCCCGAAGTAGCAATAAGTCTCAGGTTGGTCCAGTAATCTAGAATCAACACAAGGTTCAAGATTAATAACTTAAACGCTTTCACCATCCTAAGTATATACTATCTCAAGTACAAAGTCCATTTCCAAATTAACTCCTTAAGATCCTTTACTCGAGCATGCTTGCTCACGCATTTTTATAAAATTGAAATATAATCCTTTTAACACAAAATCTTCTCGAGGGTCTTCCTAAACATACCTCACATGTTATCACAAAGTTTCACATTTTATTATGACCTCTAAGTGGTTCGATCATAGCCTCAAAGTTGACTAAGTGGTATCGTTTGGTCTCGCGAAACATCCTTTACTAAAACACTCGTTTCTCCTAAACCGTAAATCGGATTCACATGATCTTCGCACCGAAACGAACCTCGAAACAATACCTACACTATACTAGGCAGTGGTGACCTTGGACAGAAGGTATTATGTTCGAACATCACAAACAAAATAAGGCTAAGGAAAATCGGGCATTATAACGGCTATGTTTTAACGATTCCAAAGTTTAATCATAAACTTTACATAATCAATCCCACCAAATCACCAAGTCAAATCCTCAACATCATTACTAACCCATAATCATCATCAACCAGTCAAAACCAACATCTACTTGCTTATCATCAAATCAACATCAAACTTTCATCAAAATCACTTAATCATCCTCATAATCAAACTAACTAAACTATACTTAAAACTAACCATATAAATCAATTTATAACTAAGGGTTTCAAGAGTTTATACCTTCCTTGATGCTTCATATACACTAACAATAGTTTATAATCCTTCCTTGAGCTTTGAACAAACCTTAACAAGCTTAATCCTTAAGAAACAAAATCAAGAATCATGAAAAGTTACTATTCATCCTCATCTTGTAAAATCCATAACAAATCGAAAAATAAGAGTTTGGTGCTAATATATTTACCAGACCTTGTGATCTTCATAAGCTTTCTTTTGAGTCATAGAGCATCAAATTCTAAGCTTCCTAGCTAGGGTTTTGAGCCCCATCTCTCCGCTGAACAGAAACTGGACAGTTTGGGTTCTCCAACTTGGGGAAGGGATTTGGCTAGGCTACACTCCTTTGTTGACCATGAAATTTTGAAAGAATGTTACCCATGGAGTGGAGAAGCTATGGTTAAACTTTGGTGATTTTAGGACAAGTAGATTGGGAGTTATGAATTTTGCTCTTCTCCTTGTGCAGGCTGGGCAGATTTTGAAGAAATGGGGGAGAGTTTTCTTTCTTGCTTTTGCCTTGGATGAATGATAGAAATGCTGATATTTTGATGGTCAAAGTGGTGAGTCATCACAATTTGGCTTGTCACAGGACACGTGTCACGCATGCAGGAGTTTGGATAAAGTAGCTTTACTGGTTTGCTTTACTGGTTCGTTCTCTTTCACACGGATGATACAAATGTTGCATCCCTCGAATTAATCTTGTTACATGTTACTTCCATGTCTATATTTAATCCTGTAAATGTCGCGTTGTTCTGTCACCGCTTAATCTTGTATTTAAATCGATTCGTGTCTCGTTGTTCGATTACGGCTTAATCTTGATGAACGTTCGCAGGGATTTCTTAAGGGTTCTATCGAAGTAGTTTACCGTAAACGTTCTCGAGATCTCTAATTCTTTTATTAAATCCATATCCATGGAACTGATAATTTAATCCTTCAATACTTTCAAATAATGATTAATCCGTCCGTTATTGGTGAAATTTCGGAGAAAACAGAAAATGCTATTTTTCTGATTCTGATAGCTTTTGCATTCCTTCATTTACATCGTAGATCACTAATACGACTTCGAAAGTTCATTATCCCGACTCGTACATAGTGTGGTCTGAAAATATTTTTCGGTTCAGAAATTTACTATTCATAAAAAATAAAATAAAATAAAATTTTTTTTTTTTTTTAACTAAGTCCAAAATTTGGGGTTATTACAGTCTCCCCTACTTAAAAGGATTCCGTCCCGGAATCTAAGAAAATAGCCGAGGTTACTCTTCCAATATAGTAATCTCCAGTTTCCAGGTTGACTCTTCAACTCTCTGGTTCCATTACAACACTTACTCATTCCGGTCTGTGATATCTACCGGACGCTTTATACAAGCCAATTCTGGCTATGTTCATATACACCCATTTTCTATCAACATTCGATTATTCTTGCAATCGGCGGTACAACACTTACCGTAACTTCGGTTGTCTGAAATGTTTCTTTCGGTCGGTTCGTCGGTCTGCGGATCCTACGTAGTATTCGCACTCAATCTCGTTGCCAAACATGTTTGGAAAACTCCTCCCGAATCGGGAGTTCAATCATTGGTTCTTATCTGACACGATGGTGACTGGAACTCCACGTCACCCAACTATCTCTTTCGTAACTCTTCAGTTAACGATCTCTTGCTGATAACAAAATATGAGTAGACTCATTTGATCCATCAATTATAGCTCAATTGACGTCATAGTCTGACTCGATTCTTGTTGATCCTATCACAGAATCCATTATAGTAAAATTACATTCCTAATCGGGAATCTCTATTAACTGTGATAGTCAACTCGGTCTTTGTTCTGCCTTCATTTTCTGACATATCCAATATTTGTTTATCAATCGATAAATCCTTTTATTTATCCGACCACTTATAACATTTCATTAACTTTCCTAGTTTGAAATGTCTCATATCTTTGCAGGGTCGACCAGTATTCCTTTACTGTTGACCACATGTCCTAAAATTGTACTTCCTTTAGCCAAAACTCGCACTTTGAGAACTTGGCATATAACTTTTCTCTCCTCAGTGCTTCTAACACGATCCTTGAATGTTCTGCATGTTCTTCCCCGGTCTTTGAGGTAAACCTAAATATCGCCGATGTCACTATGACGTACTTATCCAATTACTTCTGGAAAAGTCGATTCAGCACGTCCATGAAAGCTGCAAGGGCATTCGTCAGCCCAAATGACATTACTAAAATCTCGTAGTGTCCATACCTGGTGCGAAACGCAGTCTTGGGTACGTTCTCAGGCTTAATATTCAATCGGTGGAATCCAGTTCTCAATCAGTATTCGAGAATTTAACTGCACCATGCAACCGATCGAACAAATCACCGATTCTTGGCAGGGGTATTCATTCTTGACAATTAGCCTATTTAGCTCTCGATACTCTATGCACAGCCTCATGCTGTCGTTCTTTTTCTTCACCAATAACACGGGTGCATCCCACGGTGACGCACTTGGTCCTATCATTCCTTCCCCTAACAATTTCTACAATTGACCGACTAATTTCTTCATCTCGACTGGAGCTAGTCGGTACGGGGCCTTCGAAACTGGTGCCGTTCTTGGAGCTAATTCTATATCAACTCCATTCCTCTATCGGGTGGTAACCCTGGGAGATCTTTTTGGAAATACATCCTCGAATTCGTTGACGACGGGGATATTCCGCATACTAGGTGCTTCCCGTTTCGTATCAATCACAGTCGCTAAACAAGTTTCATGTTCTTGGAGGTCAAACGTTTCCTCGTCCGACAATCTGAATTCTTACTTCCTTTCTTTCTCAATCTATTCGCGTTTCATACTCTATTTTCTTTATTCCCATTTTTTTCTCGTCCACTTTGCTTCCATTTCTATCATAGTCGTTTCATTAACCAAGGTAACATAATCAGTCGTTTCGAGCACTTCGTTATTCTGAATTCGCATCATGCGAAACAAACCTTGGCAATTTCCGTAAGCTTCGATTCATAGTTGTCGTACTCATTCGTTTTAGCTATCAGCTTCAACACTCTACTTTTCCAAATACTAAGGAAAATACTTGCATGGTACCAAGAATACTTCAAGCAACAGAATGCTTTATATAAAAACTTTGTACAAATTCTCGCTGAGGGGGCGACCTGGTTAGGTCTCAATCAAATTATCGTTTGAAAATCTTCCCACCATACTTCACTGCATACAAATGCATCGTGAATTCACTTATATAAATTTGACCGAAAGTTGAACTTGGTGATACAATAACTAGTTCATTTCAATAACATTGACAACTAGCTGAACAAAATTTGATAGTCCGATTAGTTTGGGACGCAACATCTAGCTAGGACGATTAGCTAGATTTTCATCACATCATTAAAATTTCCACTAGTTAGAACAATTAACTAGTCACTCATCATGGCACATACAATTAGCCAGTTTCAATTTACTAGTACAAAATCTCGACATTGTAGCCAAAGAAAGAAAGAAAACAACATTTTGACTACTCGGATAATGAATTGAAGAGAAGAGTAAATAAGTCTAGGATGAACAAGGTGATTATAACCCTCGAATAAAATATATGATATGAATAGGAAATTCTTGGTATCGGAACAATCGATATCCTCCCACCAAACATTTCTCATCAGTGAAACGGTCCACCCAAAGGTGTCTCCGTACATAAACTTTATCAAATTTTCCAATAGAATTGAATTCGGAATATCAATATCAAATTGATATCCTTTCTACGATTTCAACGTCTGATGTGCAAATCTCATCTTAAAATAGAATAAAAGAATCTACGAGGAATCTCTAAATAATAGATCCTCCATGTTTAAACAAATAGTTAGATATTTATGAACTCGACTGAGGAGTCCAAGTATGAAAGAAGAAATCGAATATCAAGATAATCGTTAAAGAATATTCGTCAAATAATAAAGGGAATATTAATTGAACATTCTTTAGATAACTGAAAGAATACGAAATAAATTATAGACCTGGAAGGATAAATGAATAATGGTTCCCTCTTCAGGTCGTCCTGGAACATGAACAAAATGCTCCGGTGAATAATGGTAGCTTAATTCTGCGTATTTAACCCTTAAGGTAATGAGAGGAGAAAAGAAAAGAAATAAAATGAATATAGCAATTATTGATTGCATCCCAAGTTGAAGTAGGAAACTAGGAAGGTTACCTGACATGAATTATTCAAGGTAACACGGGCATGAACAGTTTTAGATTGAGGAGTGTACCAGAAAGTAGATACCAAGAAGTCAATGGTCATCATAATTTCTAACATCCCCCCGTACGAGGATGATCTTATCTTTCTGCCTTTACGGCTAAGGGTACTAATCAACGGTACCTCAAAATCGTACAAGTCCTTAAATAGGTCGGGAGTTCGAACATATTTGTCATTCCTCGATAATCGTCCCGAGATTGAGCCTCTTACGGCCGCATCAACACATCCTTAAAAGATGGAGGTCCATAACGTATATGTAATTTCTTAACACTAATCATATCGAACGAATCCAACCCCAGGCCACCATAGGTCTCGTTCCTCGTAGGTCCTGAGATTGTCGCATTGCTCGTTGCAACCATACGGGTCTTTATCGGAATCACGCTATTCCTTCTTCATCTCTTTGATTTCTGAGTTGAGCCACCATGGCCTATCGTACGAAATGTACTCGCGATGCGATTGGGCACGTTCGTCTCAAGATAACGTTCTGGTACTACATGTACGCAACAGTCTTCTTCTTAGGTAACACAATACCTATCGACGGAAAAGACACCAACTCTTGTGGAATCGTTGTTCTCAAGGCTTGGACCTCATACACAAGATAATGCCCTAACTAGTCCACGCAATTTAGTAATTCGGATCGCGTAAAGGACTGTAAACGTCTCAATCTTCACATGTGCTGCCTTCTCGTGGCAAACTACGATGAACTTCAAACACTTAGGTTCTTACTAAGTCAAGTTATCCATTGGTATTGGCCATTCCGACCTTACCCCAACTGCAACCGAGACTCTGCTTCGCGTCTTATCTTAATGTTTTTGATAATCTGTGTACAATTCTAAACGTCCTTCTCATCATTATGATGATCTTCAACGGTCCTATCGGTCCTTCAATAAGTCCTCAACTAAACTCTTTAACCTTAACATCCTCAGTGGCACTACTTCCGGTAGTCCACTTAACGAACTCTATATGAGTCATCTCGTCATTCTCTTACTTCGATATAACTCTTAACACTCTCATATCCAAGGTTTATAACTTAACGCTCTGATACCATTTCTGTAACACCCCCAAATCCGGGGTCAGGAATCTGGGTTGTCACGCTCCATCAATTATACAATACCTGCATTACTTACAACATTCTCATAATACAACTCTAAAGACCCCAATCACTTACGCACACACACACACACAAGTTATAGCCTTGGAAATGAGCAACAATAATCAACATTTGTTATTACAACCCAAATGTACTATCCAGGACCTCACAATTCTATACAAGGTTTAGAAATACAAACCCACTCAAAATAATTCTCACTAATTCAAGCTGCAACCATTCTGCTCACACTGACAGTATCCATCCTGCATCAACTAACTCCAGGGTGGTCTCTCCATTCCCTTGCTCTCGTAGCACGAGGTAGATTCGGCAATGTTTTCCTCATGCTGAAATATTTAATAAAGCAAGAATGAGCTAATAGTGCTCAGCAAGAAATCTATCCCAGTTTAAATCTTTAAACCTTTTAGGGAGATAATCCATAAGGGATCAAAGCTTTTATCGATACTAGGGTCGAACCCCAAAATAGTATACCGTTTAAAATACCATATGACTTATAATCATACTCATATACTCTTCGTAATCATTTGGAAATCCTTGGTATCAGTATGATAAACCAAGACTCAAAACATATCTTTTTAAAATAGATATCAAATATTGGAATCAAGGCATAAAGCCTATTCATTGATTCAAAATACTGTATAGTTCAATATATTGTATATCTTAAATACCTTCTCAACATATACACAGTTCGAAAATATCTTTGTAGCCACAGGCTATCCCTAAAACGGATAAGAAACTAGTATAATATAAATGATGACGTTACAAGAAAAATAAATATAACATTCCCGTAACCCAAAATCCATTTATACGTATATATCCTTAGTCAGGTTTTATAAGAGTCATACCTCATAAAATAAAAGATGAAGTTGCATGAATTTATTGTCACTTCATTTTCAAATACTTTCGACCCCCTGCCAACATGATTGGTTTTTCATCCCAATACGTGTTGCAGGAATATCCAAATTGGATGATGAACTAATACCGGAGTTGCTACCGCGCCCGCTGTGCCTAACCTTGCTATGATCAGTAGCAGGTCGCACCGCTCAAATAGTTTTCTACATGTAGATGGAAGAATCACGACGGCCTGACATTGTCTACCGCCTTCCAGTGACCTCCCGGCCCATTTGGGGCCATAAAAGTTGGATGGGTCAATCGCAACTGGACCACTTACACCACTCCTAGTTCAGATGAAATCCATGACTCTGAAACGTAAAGGTCATCCTCCTTTCCCCAAGTGTAACACTTGTTGATACGACTCCACTAAGTAGTTATATCTAGGTTGGAAAGGAAGATTCCCCAATATTTCCCAAGCTATGCTTGTTAATGGATATCGACTTGTTCCATGAATTTACCCCTCGATCATTGAGGTGGTAACACAACATTAGACTGGCAGCAATTAAATTGCTCCAAGAAAATATCTGCCCCTTGATAGTTTTTGAATTGAGAGTTTAAAAAGAGTAGTAGTCACTTAAATCAGGTTTCCCATATTTTTGATAGTTGAGCGAGCATTTAAATCTTCTTAAAAGACAGATTCAAATGGAAAAACAATGTTTTGGGAACCTCTTTTTGATTTGAAAATAATTAATAATATTTATTAAATAAATAAACCTTAGACGAATCTTTGAAAATAATATTCATCAGGTAAATAGTGATTAAATGAATATTCAAAAATAATATTTCTCAAATAAGTAAACCTCAAATGAATATTCAAAATAATATTCATTAATTAATAAATCTCAAATGAATATTCGAAAATAATATTCCTTACATAATTAATTCTCAAATGAATATTCAAAAGTAATATTCATTAAGTAAATAATCTTTAAATGAATATTCATAAATAACATTCTTTAAGTCAATAATCCTCAAATGACTATTCATAATTAATATTCTTTAAGTCAATAATCCTCAAATGAATATAAATAATATCCTTTAAGTCAATAATCCTCAAATGAATATAAATAATAATATTCATTAAATAAATAATCCTCAAATGAATATTCAAAATAATATTCATTAAATAAATAATCCTCAAATGAATATTCAAAATAATATTCATTAAATAAATAATCCTCAAATGAATATTCAAAATAATATTCATTACATAAATAATCCTCAAATGAATATTCAAAATAATATTCATTAAATAAATAATCCTCAAATGAATATTCAAAATAATATTCATTAAATAAATAATCCTCAAATGAATATTCTAAAATAATATTCATTAAATAAATAATCCTCAAATGACAGTTACCCGATATCTAGCTTATAAGCCAATTACCAAGTCATTTCCAAGTAATAAATACTTTCCGGAACATAAATAATGATTATTAATAATATTCCTCAAGATGAATAGTAATCTGCCGCTGGAATCCCTCCGGGTTTCCACGACTACCTATATAACAAAAATATCGACTCCCGGTCTAGAGTCGAAACAATGAACATGCTCTTACCTATAGAGCTACAAGGTATACCGGTTCGTAAGTACATTATCTCAAAGCTCGTATAATATCCAAAAGTCAAATTCTATTTAACACGATATAATCATTTATCTCAAAACTATACAACACTATACAGAAATATAATTACTTATGATCTTAGAGAAAATCATCCGCCCTTATCCTAGGGCATTATATATAAAACTGGCTTATAACTGATATCCCATATCTAGCTTATAAGCCCCACATCAAGTCATATCCTCGGATATCGCTATATATATAGCAGTTCGAAAACAAGTATGCAATTTATATATCGCATCTACATATCATATATGAAAACAATTTATTATCACAACAACCGTAAGTATAGGTTTTGAAAACTTGCATCTAGTATGTGCATACATCAGAATATGGTACTTTAAAATACAGCATGGAATGAGAAAACTTGCCTGGAAATCCCGAAGTAGCAATAAGTCTCAGGTTGGTCCAGTAATCTAGAATCAACACAAGGTTCAAGATTAATAACTTAAACGCTTTCACCATCCTAAGTATATACTATCTCAAGTACAAAGTCCATTTCCAAATTAACTCCTTAAGATCCTTTACTCGAGCATGCTTGCTCACGCATTTTTATAAAATTGAAATATAATCCTTTTAACACAAAATCTTCTCGAGGGTCTTCCTAAACATACCTCACATGTTATCACAAAGTTTCACATTTTATTATGACCTCTAAGTGGTTCGATCATAGCCTCAAAGTTGACTAAGTGGTATCGTTTGGTCTCGCGAAACATCCTTTACTAAAACACTCGTTTCTCCTAAACCGTAAATCGGATTCACATGATCTTCGCACCGAAACGAACCTCGAAACAATACCTAAACTATACTAGGCAGTGGTGACCTTGGACAGAAGGTATTATGTTCGAACATCACAAACAAAATAAGGCTAAGGAAAATCGGGCATTATAACGGCTATGTTTTAACGATTCCAAAGTTTAATCATAAACTTTACATAATCAATCCCACCAAATCACCAAGTCAAATCCTCAACATCATTACTAACCCATAATCATCATCAACCAGTCAAAACCAACATCTACTTGCTTATCATCAAATCAACATCAAACTTTCATCAAAATCACTTAATCATCCTCATAATCAAACTAACTAAACTATACTTAAAACTAACCATATAAATCAATTTATAACTAAGGGTTTCAAGAGTTTATACCTTCCTTGATGCTTCATATACACTAACAATAGTTTATAATCCTTCCTTGAGCTTTGAACAAACCTTAACAAGCTTAATCCTTAAGAAACAAAATCAAGAATCATGAAAAGTTACTATTCATCCTCATCTTGTAAAATCCATAACAAATCGAAAAATAAGAGTTTGGTGCTAATATATTTACCAGACCTTGTGATCTTCATAAGCTTTCTTTTGAGTCATAGAGAATCAAATTCTAAGCTTCCTAGCTAGGGTTTTGAGCCCCATCTCTCCGCTGGACAGAAACTGGACAGTTTGGGTTCTCCAACTTGGGGAAGGGATTTGGCTAGGCTACACTCCTTTGTTGACCATGAAATTTTGAACGAATGTTACCCATGGAGTGGAGAAGCTATGGTTAAACTTTGGTGATTTTAGGACAAGTAGATTGGGAGTTATGAATTTTGCTCTTCTCCTTGTGCAGGCTGGGCAGATTTTGAAGAAATGGGGGAGAGTTTTCTTTCTTGCTTTTGCCTTGGATGAATGATAGAAATGCTGATATTTTGATGGTCAAAGTGGTGAGTCATCACAATTTGGCTTGTCACAGGACACGTGTCACGCATGCAGGAGTTTGGATAAAGTAGCTTTACTGGTTTGCTTTACTGGTTCGTTCTCTTTCACACGGATGATACAAATGTTGCATCCCTCGAATTAATCTTGTTACATGTTACTTCCATGTCTATATTTAATCCTGTAAATGTCGCGTTGTTCTGTCACCGCTTAATCTTGTATTTAAATCGATTCGTGTCTCGTTGTTCGGTTACGGCTTAATCTTGATGAACGTTCGCAGGGATTTCTTAAGGGTTCTATCGAAGTAGTTTACCGTAAACGTTCTCGAGATCTCTAATTCTTTTATTAAATCCATATCCATGGAACTGATAATTTAATCCTTCAATACTTTCAAATAATGATTAATTCGTCCGTTATTGGTGAAATTTCGGAGAAAACAGAAAATGCTATTTTTCTGATTCTGACAGCTTTTGCATTCCTTCATTTACATCGTAGATCACTAATACGACTTCGAAAGTTCATTATCCCGACTCGTACATAGTGTGGTCTGAAAATATTTTTCGGTTCAGAAATTTACTATTCATAAAAAATAAAATAAAATAAAAAATTAATTTTTTTTTTTAACTAAGTCCAAAATTTGGGGTTATTACACTACACCATTTTTATACAAAATAATATAATGAATACTTTAGTTTTTATGTGGGTGATTAAATATGCCCAGCCAATAGAAAATAAAATAAAATCATCTCATTTACTGTACCTTAATATCTTTAATTAAGCAAGAATTAAGTTTACAAATACACACTTACAAAACACATTGCAGTATAAGGATTATTTTTCTTTTTTATTTTTAATATTATTATGGTACTACTTTGTTGTGAAATATGCAAGAAAAGTTATCTATTTATAATATAATTAAATATAATTTCAAATTATATTAGTCAAATATTATTCATAACAATATAAATACTTGAAAATTATGTAGACAAAAATATTACATATGGGAAAAAAAATGGTCACCATTGTATCATTGTCACTCTATAACCATGTTTACATGTATAAATGATTTATAGTGTAATTAATTAATATAAAATTTTTTACATTATACAAATATTGTATTCCAAGTTTTTATTTTACTATTAGTTAAATATTAATACCAAAATATTCGATCAGAACTAATAAAATTATAAAGAAATAATTTTAAACAAAATAAGCTTGATTATTGCTCCCCCGGCCCCTCTCCTTATTTACAATTTTCTTTTATGGATGTACCTCTCAATTCTTTATATTCCAATTTTTTCAAAAATAATAAAGTTATTATAAAAACTAATTACATCCACTACACTCAGTTTATATATTGATGTATTGATGATTACACCACTTAACCCACTTTTCTTATTTTTCTTTATTATTTAACATTTTTTCTTAACCTTGGTGCCCAACTTCTAAAGAAAAGAAATGAGAGGGATGGAAAGAGTAAATTATATACTAACAGCTTCTCGGCGTCGCCTCACGACGACCCCTTGACTCGTTCATATTAATAAAAAAATTGACAATTTATATACTTAAACTTTTATATTAGATTTTGAATTTATCACAAAGTAGAGTGAAAAATGGGGGAGTAGAATAATCACGGTAACCTTTTTGTACAAAATAATATAACAAAAATAAGTCAATTTAAAAGTAATTTTTTTAAAAATAGCAATAACAAAATTATTTTATTAAAGACAATAAACTAAAATTATTGTTAATTGATAAATGTATTATTCAAAATCTTTTGAAATCATCAGGGCAAAGGCTTTATGATACATTAAATTAAATAACATGATATTTATGTTGCATTTAGCCTCTTCCTAATTAAAATATGAGCTTGTATTTTTCTTTTACAGAATCTTTATATAACAAAATTTGTTCAAAAAACTTTAATATCCAAATAAGACACAATTTAAATTAATAATATTACAAATTTTTCTCGAATATGCTACAAATAATACAACGAAAATAAAGTATGTTTGCATCTTTATTTTTTGTATGCATCAAAAGTTAAGAACACAATCTCTCAATCCAAACACCTTTTTTTTTGTTCACGCCTCCATTCAAGAAATGAGTAGCTAAAAATGAATGTAACAATACCAAAAAGTAATAAACGTTAACTATGACCAAAACTAAAATTAGGAATTAAGTAATAATATTAAGTAACTATTAAATGTACATCCAAATATCAACATAATTTCTTATTTCTATTATATGTAAAATTTAAAATCTTACTAATTGAATATTACTGAAAAATATTGAGACAAAAGAAAATAAATGAATGCTATAAAAGGACAAAAACAACTCCCACTCTGAACACTACAAAAAATTGACAAAAATGAGCTACACAAATTAGCTCTGGAGCAAATAAAATTTAAAGTCACTACATTAGAAAAAAAAATCATCAAGAATCATTTTGAGGAGGTATCTATGACATCAAACATGTGAGCTATCTATGTGAAGCGGGTGGACTACCAATGTACCTGTTACAATACGATCATAAATTGTTCATCTTGGAACAAAATGATCAAAACCTAATATAATAACACCACCTGTAGATGCCATGGCTGTTGTTGATCTGACCATTCACACTAAAACTAAAAATTATACCATAACGACAACAAATCGATCAGTTGTTGGTTTAGGTCCAATGTAAAAGCCTCAAAGTTGTCCATTTTCACTCTGTCCTTTCTGTCTCCCTCCCAAAACGCTCTGCTGAGCAAATAAAATTTAAAGTCACTACATTAGAAAAAAAAATCATCAAGAATCATTTTGAGGAGGTAGTTTATGCAGTGAAAATGACATCAAACATGTGAGCTATCTATGTGAAGCGGGTGGACTACCAATGTACCTGTTACAATACGATCATAAATTGTTCATCTTGGAACAAAATGATCAAAACCTAATATAATAACACCACCTGTAGATGCCATGGCTGTTGTTGATCTGACCATTCACACTAAAACTAAAAATTATACCATAACGACAAAAAATCGATCAGTTGTTGGTTTAGGTCCAATGTAAAAGCCTCCAAGTTGTCCATTTTCACTATGTCCCTTCTGTCTCCCTCCCAAAACGCTCTGCTCATGCCAATAAATATTGGCCCAGAGTTGGTTAGCTAGAGAAGAACGGCCAGGAAAATTACCAAGAACTCCTCGCACCATCAAAATATTAGAATTCCTCGAGATAACACTAACACCAGTAAAATTCTTAGTGATTATCAAATGTTATGCCACGAACATTGAGCTTCATTACGCCATTAAAAGGAGGCAGCCAGTGAATAATCAATCTGATGACCTTTTTGATGGATTTTTTCAAAAGTAACAATGCAATAAAATTGCCTTCAGGTGACTATGTTTCAGGAATAGAGGGTCTCTTACAATGCTCTAAACTTAGCTGCAACTATTATAATACAGGTCTAACTTGATATGTGTGCAATTAAGTGAGAACCAATTGGATTAACATAACATATATTAATATCACTAAAAGCAATATTGAAAGGTTTGATATTGAAGTGGTGAAATCATACCCGAGGAACCAATACCTGAAGACATCCTGTGTAATGGCATAAAATTGTTGCATCGCCAAATCTCTGCAAAGAGGGCGTTGTTTAAAAGGAACGTATGACACGTTAGTTCAACCCAATTCAGATAGATTTAAGTTTTACAAGTTTGCTTTGAATAAATCTCGGTTTTATTATTTCACCCAAAAACATACATATGAAAGAGTACCACATAATAAATCAAGCTAATAATATGAATTAAAAAACACATAAAACAATTAAGCAAAAATAATCATTAAGAAAGAAGGAACATACCTTGATGCTATTTCATTAACTTTTCATTTCGTCTCACTTTGGACCTGTAATTTACAAAAGAAATCTGAATCAAAAATCAATATATCTACCATGCTCATGACATTGGATGTCTACAATTTTAAAATTAACATATGATTTTAAACCAAACTAAAAGAATAGTATGCTATTGCGGATGAAAATCCATGCTCATGACATTGGAATTTTGAAAATTCATATCAACACTAAATATTTTGGAGTCTCACCCTCAATATTATCTATTTTGGTCATTGGATTCAACATTATCTACCATCCCATCTATCTCGACTGCCTCTTCACCAAGAATATGATTCCAGAATCCATTATCCTGAAAATACACAATTTTTACAAACTGTTATCATTGTTTTAGATAGAGAAGGTCCATTTGCGTAGAAGATAAAAATTTCAGGCATTTCATGACCCAACTTTACAGAATAAACTAAATTAATCTACAATGTTACAGGTGATGTGATCCATACCATTGGAAAGATACAAAAGTCTAGATTCTTATAAAATTGATGGTTTGTGAATACACATTTTATACAGAAAGTTATCATTGTTTTAGTAAGGCGAGGTAAATCTGCGCAGAAGTTATTTCAGGCTCTTAATGACCCAACTTGGCAGAACAAACTGAATTCATCTATACGGTTATAGGTAATGTGCCATATACAATTGGAAAGATACAAAAGTCTAGTTTTTTACAAAATTGACGGTGGATGAATACCCATATTCTACAGAAAGTTATCATAATTTTAGTAAGGTAAGGTCAATCAGCGCATAAGTTAAAAATTTCAGGATCTTAATGACCTAATTTGACAAAAAACAACTGAACTCATCTAGAAGGTTATATGTAATGTACCACATATCATTGGAAAGATACGAAAATCTAGTTTCTTACAAAATTGACAGTTCATGAATAGACATCTTGTACAAAAATTTATCATAATCTTAGTAAGATGAGGTCAATTAGCACATAAGTTCAAAATTTCAGGCTCTTAATGATATAACTTGACAGAAAAACTGGATTCATCTAGAAGGTTGTAGGCAGTGTACCACATACCATTGGAAAGATACGAAAGTCTAGTTTCTTACAAAATTGACGGTTTGTGAATACACATTTTATACAGAAAGTTATCATTGTTTTAGTAAGGCGAGGTAAATCTGCGCAGAAGTTATTTCAGGCTCTTAATGACCCAACTTGGCAGAAAAAACTGAATTCATCTATACGGTTATAGGTAATGTGCCATATATCATTGGAAAGATACAAAAGTCTAATTTCTTACAAAATTGACGGTGGATGAATATCCATCTTCTACAGAACGTTATCATAATTTTAGTAAGGTAAGGTCAATCAGCGCATAAGTTAAAAATTTCAGTATCATGATGAAAAGTAAGAATGAAATCTACCTAAATAGCAGTAAATAAAATAAATCAATATAGCACAAAATCATTATCAACAAAAACTTTAATATCCAATCTCATTTGCAAGAATCGTAACAGAAATAAAAAAAATAAAATTAGAACCAAAATGCATTAATTAGTAATCAAGATACTGTATTTGTTTTAGGAGTATCAATCTTTGCCTGAAAAGCACAAAAACAAATTTAAAACAATACTCAATACATGAAGTGAGAGAGGGGAATAATATACCTCTAGAAGCGTCAAACAGACATGAATGACATGTAAATTCGAATTTTAGCAAACTTCATGAAACAAACGATTGTAAAATCATATCAACACTAAATATCTTGGAGTCTCACCCTCAATATTATCTATTTTGGTCATTGGATTCAACATTATCTACCATCCCATCTATCTCGACTGCCTCTTCACCAAGAATATGTTTCCAGAATCCATTATCCTGAAAATACACAATTTTTACAAACTTTTATCATTGTTTTAGATAGAGGAGGTCCATTTGCGTAGAAGATAAAAATTTCAGACATTTCATGACCCAACTTTGCAGAATAAACTGAATTAATATATAATGTTACAGGTGATGTGATATATACCATTGGAAAGATACAAAAGTCTAGATTCTTATAAAATTGACGGTTTGTGAATACACATTTTATACAGAAAGTTATCATTGTTTTAGTAAGGCGAGGTAAATCTGCGCAGAAGTTATTTCAGGCTCTTAATGACCCAACTTGGCAGAAAAAACTGAAATCATCTATACGGTTATAGGTAATGTGCCATATACCATTGGAAAGATACAAAAGTCTAGTTTCTTACAAAATTGACGGTGGATGAATACCTGTAACACCCCCAGACCCGGGGTCGGAGATCTGGGTTGTCACGATCCCTTGTTCCGTACAAACACTTAATACTTGAACTATAAAACAATAAATCATCACACATGGTGACTCCACCATCAATATACTCACGCCAGTTATGTCTCAGAAATGAACTTACAATACAGTAGTCATATGATCCACAAATTAAAGTTATTACAACCCAAAAGTAAAATACTGCAACCTACTACCAATATGATTTCTATGTGAAATCATAAGGTAGCGCAAAAGTTTGTTCTTGTTCATTAATATACATAAGTGATACTTATAATTAAACAGGAGCAGCAAGAGTTACACTCCGAACCAACTCAGTACTTCTACCTGATCCTCTGTAACAACCATGCTACAGGCGGCCTGTATGTCCCTGACGCGCTTCCGAGCGGTACGACGAATCCTGGCCATCTACTCTAGCTGTTGTGTTGTGATATATATGTATAGAAAGAAAAGCAAGAGTGAGCACTCGGCCCAACAATAATACAATACAGCATAAGCATATAAGTAAGCTTATATCATAAAGGAAAACCTTTAAAACCTCATTCGTATACAGAATGATATATTTATTTCTCTTTTCGTCAAAACATACCATACAGTACGACTACTGTATGAGGAACATCATTACTTATTACTGTCACATTATCAGTAACTCAGCGCCTAGGCTTTTGTTACAATGTGCAGCTCAACTCCAATTGGAGGGAAGGGAATGTACTGGAACACTCGATACACGGTGATCAGCCGTTGTATCGTAACTTTTCTTTTCTACTAGTAGAAGGACGACTTCCTGTTCGGTTATCACCCTGACCGCATATGGGCCATTGTGCTAAGAGATCACTACCCCGATGCCTATTTTTCATCACCAGGCAAGCCTTAGCACTCAAGAGATCACTACCTCAGCGCCTATTTTTCATCACCGGGCAAGCCTTGATAATTTGGCACTACCCCGACACCTATTTCATTGCCGTGTAGGCCTTTCCAATTCCCATGAAGAAAAACATTAATGAAACGGAAATCGGAATTTAATTCCACATTTCCCAAGTACGAATACTTGTCAAAACTTTGTAACCGTTTAGAACACCTTACTCCAGAGTAATTGAAAGGAGTAAGTCAAAGTGTGGGTTGACCTTAGTCAACGAGACTACCGATGATTACTACGTATTTTGAAATCATGACCAGGGAGTTTATTGAAATATCAGAGTTCAGTGAGTTTGAAAAACTCTTATTTGAATGGGGGAGCCATCCCCTAGTTATAGATACTTTAGAGGAACAGTGGAAGTAAATCACTGTCCTCGAATTCTTGAACTAGATTCCCAGTTTTCGATGAGTTGGAAATAAATATTGTTTGCATTTAATTACCTTTCACTATCTTAAGATAATAGTTGGGAATCTCTAATTTTAATATCTTTTCTGAAAATCAGAAAGTTACATTTTTGTGTAAATAATAGAACATTGGATCATATAATAAGGTTCTATGATTTTAAATCATTTTTGGAATATTTAATAAATACTCAAGTAATAAATATTAAATTTTTATTCAATATAACTACTTAAGTGAATATTCAAAATAATATTCACTTAATTAAATAATAATCAATTAATAAATATTGAATTATTATTCAATATAAACACTTAAGTGAATATTCAAAAATAATATTCACTTTAATTAAATAATATTCAAATAATATTTATTATAATATTATTCAAATATCTCACCTTAAATATCCCATAATATAGATATTGGAATATTTAATAAACATTTAAAATATAACTGTCCCTGGAACCTTCCAGCTTTTGACAGTAGTTTAAAATAAATAATAATTTGACTCCCGGTCTAAGTTTTTAAAACCATCGTACTAGTACTCTATACTTAGAGTCTTTAATCCTTAACCTTGGTATATATCTAGTACTTAGCTAGCATATAAACTTTATACCTTATACAGCTTTTTACAAAGCACAACAGTTTTACGTTATTTTACAGCATAAAGCAGCATATATAGCAATACCACAACACATATCACAACAGCATCATTATATGGTACAGGGTTTGAAAACTTGCCTTGGGGTCTTGGTGGTGTGGTAGTGGGGGCTTGAGAGTGTGCGCGTCGATCTATAACAAGATATACAATTACAGTCAGTCCCCTAGAACCATTTAATGTGCTATAACTCAAGCACTACAGTTCTACCAATGAAAATTAAACGTCTCGCTCTTGGTCATCTATAACCTCGTGACATTCCGTAAACTTCTAAGTCAAAAGCTTGGGTGAAAACCATTCACAAATTCCAAGTTCTTTTACTTTACTATTTCCTTGTTTTAAACCATCCCCTTAAGGGTATTTCACTCGCGCAACCTTCGTTCGCGTATTTTTATAAAATCACCAACTCATCTTTTTAACTCGAACCCTTCTAGGCTTCCTTTCCTTATTATACATATTAGTATCCATTTTAATATCTCAATCCAATTCCAATTTTAAAGGGCTTGATCCCTATCTCAAAGTTCATACAATGAACTATCTCGTTACGCGAAACCGCTTTTACTAAAACGGACGTTACTCCTAAACCGTAAATCAAAACGATACGATTCTTTCGCTAAAATAATCTAGGAAACAGAGCCTACATGCTCATGGTCAGAAACCTCAAGTTTATGCCCTGTTTTGCAATCATGGTTTCTGTCTAAAGTACCTAAGTAAAATCCGACATGGTAACGGCGCTTATGCGTACTTCCCGTGTTTTTAAACACTCATTCCAATCTACAATCAACCATCAACCAACCACCAATCAAACTCAAGCTTATACTACCATTTATCTGTCCAAACAAGATCACACTCTAATTCACAAGTTTATCCACAAATCAATCATCAAACATGCTTAAAATCATGCATACTTGCTTTATTTTAACATAGTTTCAATCAAACACTTCTAACTTGCTAGATCAAGCAAAAATCTTAAAAAGAAAGAAGTTTTATACCTTCCTTGGATCTTAACAAAGGCTATATATGGGTGATATATCCTTCCTTGCTCCTTAACTATGCTAATCAAACCTAAAATCATCAAAACAAAACAAGATTCTATGAGTTTACTATTCACATCACTATTCATCATCAACTTTGCATCCAATTTTGACCAAGCTATCATACATGGATGAGGCTAAGATTAGAGATCTACCTTGGATATTGGAAGGGGGTGATTTAGAGCCCAAGATCAAGAATTATGGTTGAATGGAAGTAGGAGCAAAATTTTTAAGCTCTTGATTGATGAAAATAGCCGAAAGTTGTGTTCTTCATGAATACTTCTCTTTTGATTTGTTTTGTCTTGTTTTCTTTCCTTTTTATTTTGTCTAATTAACCTTAATACTTTTGCAAATTAATTGTGTGGATAATACAAGAACTTGTCATCAATGACAAGGCCAAAATGAACTTGTGGTGGTGGTGAAAGTGGTGACAAGGTGGTGATTCATCACCTTGTCATCACTTTGTCATGCTTATGTCATCCCCTTGCATCATGCTTATGTCATCCTTTGCATCCTCAATTCTTTTATATATTGCACTTGATGATCTCATATAATACTCCTCCTTTTTTTAGGGTTTAATCCATAATTTGTTACGCTTTTGTTTCGCGATAGTTTCCAGTGGTTCTAAAGACGTTTCTCTGTACCAAAGCTAGGGTACTTCCTTAATCCTTCCATTACCTTTGTCTAATATATATTCTTAGGTTTCTCATCTTGGTTTAAGATATGATCATGTATTTCTCATTCCACATACTTTCTTAAAACGATCAAATCAATACGTTCTTTTATTCTTCCTATACATCAATAATATAACTTCGAAACATTCATTCCATGTCACCTACATAGGGTGGTCTGAAAAACATTTCATCAGCAAAATTACTATTCATCAGTGGAAAATTCACTATTCATCAAGGTTTTAATTATTACAGAAATTTGGGGATATTACAATACCCATCTTCTACAGAAAGTTATCATAATTTTAGTAAGGTACGGTCAATCAGCGCATAAGTTAAAAATTCAGGCTCTTAATGACCTAATTTGACAAAAACAACTGAACTCATCTAGAAGGTTATATGTAATGTACCACATATCATTGGAAAGATACGAAAGTCTAGTTTCTTAAAAAATTGACGGTTCATGAATACCCATCTTCTACAGAAAGTTATCATAATCTTAGTAAGATGAGGTAAATTAGCACATAAGTTCAAAATTTCAGGCTCTTAATGATCTAACTTGACGGAAAAACTGGATTCATATAGAAGGTTGTAGGCAATGTACCACATACCATTGGAAAGATACGAAAGTCTAGTTTCTTACAAAATTGACGGTTTGTGAATACACATTTTATACAGAAAGTTATCATTGTTTTAGTAAGGTGAGGTAAATCTGCGCAGAAGTTATTTCAGGCTCTTAATGACCCAACTTGGCAGAAAAAACTGAATTAATCTATACAGTTATATGTAATGTGCCATATATAATTGGAAAGATACAAAAGTCTAGTTTCTTACAAAATTGACGGTAGATGAATATCCATCTTCTACAGAAAGTTATCATAATTTTAGTAAGGTAAGGTCAATCAGCGCATAAGTTAAAAATTTCAGTATCATGATGAAAAGTGTTGTGAGAGAAATTTGGTACAACACAATTGAGAGAATCTTGCTGGAATATTCGTGAAAAAACGTCCTTGGTTATCGGACAGAGCTTACAGGTTCAAAGCCCGAATATGTATCACAAAGAGTACACGAGCCTTATGCGTGTAGAAAGTGAAAATCCGAATCCTTTAGTCAAGTGCCTACATATCCTATTTATAGGAATCAAGCCCCATGTAGTTCTATTGAGTTTATACTTCTTCCTTCCTGCAAATTCGACCGCTCTAGGATAATCCATCCTAGAGTTATAGTCGAATTAATCAGCTCCAGCCAAGCTTTCCAGTGTCCTAGTTCATGTCCATCACGAAGTCCTATAAATCCTCACGTAAATAATGTATATCCGTGACAGCCAATACATATCCTATACTGATTATAATAGTTCCATCCATCATGTTTAATCAGATTTAGGAGTCCTTTTATAAGTATAATTCTGTGCCCCTAAAGTATAGATAGCTGAATCCTTGTCCTACTAGTACTCTGCCTTCCTGAGATTTTGACTACTCATCACCTGTGACCAGTCTCGAGGTTCAGAC
Source organism: Heracleum sosnowskyi (assembly GCA_030848705.1). Classification (NCBI taxonomy): domain Eukaryota; kingdom Viridiplantae; phylum Streptophyta; class Magnoliopsida; order Apiales; family Apiaceae; genus Heracleum; species Heracleum sosnowskyi. The sequence goes on along the minus strand of CM061235.1, from coordinate 33,437,515 downwards.
CACCTGAACCTCAATACCCTTCACTTGAACCTCGATACCTGGAACCTGTCTTGCTACCGAGATAGCCTGAACCTGTGCCTCGGTATCTTGCCTTCCAGCCCAATATACCACTACCGGACTTATAACAGATATGGGCCTTAAATTGAGCCCATGTGAGATTTTGGGCACAACAACTACCCCCCGGTTCCTTGCAGTATTAAATACAAAAGGAACCAAAACCTATGTCATTCCCGAATGATCAACTCTTAACCTCAGAACCAGCTGCAGACCCTAAGCCGAACACTCGATACCTAATTAAAACCCTCGACGTATATACTTCCATGTTTCAGCAAATTAATTCCACACTTTAATTAACTCCCAAAGAAATATATATATTTTTTATCCACACATTATCTTTTTTGAAAAGAATTCGAATTTCAAATTGTATAACAAACCTCTTGTATTCCTCCTAGAAATTTGAACCGAGCATTTGCATTTATCCTTCCCATTTTCCCAATTTCCTTCTGATTTTTTTTAAAAAAAACCAATCGGATGGTTCCACCTGGCGTGACTGTTCCCATTCACGCGTGTACTTAAATACACACCCTTCCAATTTTTCTTTTCTTTTCCCAACACAAACTTCACTCTCTCTACTTTCTCCCCGGCGAAAGGCTTCCAGACGGCTCAGGGTTCCGGCGATACTCTAATTTTCGATCATCCTCAACCTGCGTCACTCCGTAAGGTATGAATCTATCTTTATCTGCCGTTTTTAATCCTTATTGGCTATTGCATGCCGTTCTTGAATGTGCCCCTCTTATATGTACATACATATACATACACAACCATGTATGCACACCCACATACTCGCATTATCAGGTCGATCAAACCGGAACCCAAGATGCCATGCGCACTCACCCTTTGTGAACCATAATAATTCGGTATTACTTGTTTCACAACCATGTAAAATAGAGACCCTAAAACCCTTTAAACTCATGTCTTCCTTGGTGTTACGAATTGCATACAACACCGTGTCTCTTCGTCTTCCTGATTGTTCTTGCTTGCATGTATAATCGATAATATATATCACGCATGTCCCGGAATATTAACATTGATATGCCGTCTCATAAAAGGATTTAAGTTAATAATTGAAAACCTTTCCTGTAGTTTTAGGTTTAGATTTCTATGTACTACGACCTCTCCCGAGGTGAAGACCCCTATGGACCTTTATCTGTCCTTTAGATGTAAAAGCAACCTTGTAATTTGTAATTCCCAAACCTTTGGAACTACTCCGACCACCATCTGTTCGACTTAGGTCCTCAACAACAACTCGCGGAAAAAACCCCAATCGAAAACCTTCGTAAACTTTTTGGTTTACTTGTCCTTTTGCTTACCTGATTGCGGAGAACCTTGTTGGCCATTATCTTACCTGCACAATCTTTTGCAGATGTCAGGGAATTCAACCCCTGCAAGCTCCCAACAATCAACAGCTCACGAGGTGCAGACTCCCATTGACTCTGATCCCCTACCTGTCAGAACCCTTCCATCAAATCCTCTTGCTGTCAAATTAGTCAGTACCAGAACTCGTTCCAAAGTTAAGGTACTGGTTCCTGAACAAGCCATTGTATCCGTCCGAACAAATCTCTTTTCCCACAAAATCAGAGATTCTCAACCCATAGCCATTCGTCAAACATCTTCCGACAACTATCCACTCCCTGATTCAGAAGTTGAGGTTGAAGTTTCCTCAGAAGATGAAAATACCAATGAATCCCAAGGCATAATCCCTGCTTGTGAGGAGCTAGACACCGCGATGAACGCTAACAGAGTAAAACTTCTTCTTCAAAAGCATCGTCCCAAGTGTCGCTTGGCGATACCTTCCCCTGGGGAAAGGTGTCATCGCTTCGACAACTTTGAACCTGATCAACAGATACCATGTTGTAATAACCCGAATTTTCGGAAAAATTAAAACTTTTCTTATTATGATTAAGTGCATCAGTGAATAGTGAATCTGGTGGATGAATAGTGATTTTGAGGATTAACAAAGTTTTTCATGCCACCTATGTACGAGACGTAGTGTGGATATTCCGAAGTCATATTAGTGATCTACGGAGTAAATAAGTGAATGCAAAGACGATCGGAATTCAGAAACTCCAAATTTTATTTTGGTGTAGTATTTGACCGGGCAGCGAATTATATATTATTATATTCAAAAAATGAGATATTAAAATTGAGGATTTGAGGATTTAATATTTTGGAATTTTATTATTTTATTAAAGTCGATTTAAGGATTCGATTGTTGGAATGAATAGTGAATAGTTACTATTCACTGCGAGAACCGTGTAGAGTTTTATTCGCCCTTTAGAAAATATTTCGAATCGTTTCAAGAGGAACAAGGCAACATTTACAGGATTAAATATAGACATGGAAGTAACATGTAACAAGATTAATTCGAGGAATGCAACATTTGGATCGTCCATGTGAAAAGAAACGAACTAGTAAAGCTGCTTTGCCACCATACCCTCCCACTGCCCGACACGTGTCCCTGCTTGCCACCATGATACTCCATGGCTCAACACGTGTCCTGGTGACTCACCAAAATGGGATGACTCACCACTTTTAACACAAAAATCAGCATTTCTATTAATCAAAAGCAACCAAAACCAAAAACAATTCTTTTCTTCATTTTCGGCTAAAATGAAACTGCCGGATTGTAAAGTTCATAGCTCCTTCATTTCTCGGTGGAAAATGGCGATCTATATCTTGTTGGAAAGGTCTTGAGATAACCTACATTTCCTATTTCACAAGTGTCTTCAATTTGAGCAAGGTACGACCTTCATGTTTCCAGTTCTTTAAACCGGTGTATAGTAACTCCGAAAGTTCATAACTTGTTCTTGATTTTCTTTTGCAAGTTTAAGGATGATAACCATAGATAAAGACTCTCTTAAGGCTTACAAGCTCTTGTGGTGTGTTTAAGGATTCAAGGAAGGTATACCACTCATCCACCCATTTGATTTATGTTGAGATTTAAGTGAAGTTTCTAGTAATGTTTAAGAATAAACATGTTTATGGAGTTTGGAGTATGTATGGTTAATTCTTGATGAATACTTGTTGTTGGTTGATGTTGGTGATGTGTTCTTGAAGTATATGAACTGGTTATGTTGTAAAAGTTGTTGGGTTGTTGAATTCATTTGGTTTTAAGAGGTTTTGACATAACAAAACCGGGAAATGTTACGATTATAGCCGTCGTAATGCCCATTTGATTTAAGACTGTTTTGAGCAAGTATTACGAACTGGTCTTGGAACATTTTTGAACAACACTGAACATGAACATGTAGGTCTTGTTTTAAGGTTTGTTTTGGTATAAAGATCATGTCTATACGAATTACGGTTTAGGAGAAAAGTGAGTTTTAGTAAACGTCGTTCGGAGGAACAACCCCTCTCTGGTCAGTCCCTTTGAGGCTGTATTTGGACCACTTAGAAGCCATATTAAAATGTGAAACTTTGAGGAATAATACTAGAGAAAGTTAGGAAGGCTCACGAAAACGATTCGTATTAAAAAGATTATATTTCGATTTTATAAAAATGCGACAGCAGAGGTTGCGCAAGTGAAAACCGCTAAGAACATGACTTAGAAACCAATGTTGTAAATGATTAAGTATAACTTGTATTCGAGGATCGATTTCGGACTAAACCTACGACTTAAGAAATTGTCGATTAACATGGACTTAGTATGAGCCTATAACGAGCTAGTAATGCCTTGGTTGTGTTTCGCTTACGTGTTTAAGCATTGAGCAAGTGGATTATCCAGGGGATTAATCGTACGTTTTCTTTGACTTTGTCTAGATTATCCGGCATCGTCGCGAACCCCTATCACTTCTCGAGCATCAGGCAAGTTTACTAAACCTTACTCTATTGTTCAGAGTAGGTATATTTTCAAATATTCAATACTTGTGTATTCCCAAGTTATATATATCAAATCTTAGTTGTGAGTATTGTGGCAAGTTTCCTAAATCTATACTTTGAAGTATTGATTATATATTAGTGTTGTCGCCATGTGTGGAGTTATACAGTTTTGCGATACATGTTATATATCGTGTTAAATAGAATTTGACTTTTGGATATTATACGAGCTGTGAGATAATGTACTTATGAACCGGTATACCTTGTAGCTCTATAGATAAGAGCATGTTTATTGTTTCGACTCTAGATCGGGAGTTGATATTTGTGTTATATAGATAGTCGTGGAAACCCGGAGGGATTCCAGCGGCAGAGTACTATTCATCTTGAGGAATATTATTATTAAACATTAATTATATTTCTAGAAAGTATTAATTACCTGGAAATGATTTGAAGAATGTTATTTGAATATTACCTCATTCGAAGGTTATTACTTGGAAATGATTTGGTAATTGGCTTATAAGCTAGATATGGGATATCAGTTATAAGCCAGGTTTTTATAAAGGTCCTAGGTTAAGGGCGTATGATATTTCCTTAGATCAGAAGTAATTATATTTTTGTATGTATTAAAGGTTATTTTTCCGATACAGATATCGGGTAACTGTTATTCGAGGGTTAATTATGTATTTAAAGAATATTATTTATATTCATTTAAGGATTATTGACTTTAAAAATATTATTTCGAATATTCATTCGAGGATTATTTATTTATTTAATGAATATTACTTTGAATATTCATTCGAGGATTATTTATTAGTTAATGAATATTATTTTAAATATTCATTTAATCCTTATTTATTTAATGAATATTATCTTCGAATATTCATTTAATCCTTATTTATTTAATGAATATTATCTTTGAATATTCATTTAATCTTTATTTACTTAATGAATATTATTTTTGAATATTCATTTGAGGATTAATTATTTAATGAATATTATTATTTATATTCAATTGAGGATTATTGACTTAAAGGATATTATTTATATTCATTTGGGGATTATTGACTTTAAAAATATTACTTTTGAATATTCATTTGAGACTTAATTATTTAATGGATATTATTCTGAAGATTCATTTAATCTTTAATTACTCATTAAATATTATGTTCGAGTATTCATTGAAGTTTTACTTATTTAATAAATGTTATCAATTATTTTAAATCAAAAAGAGGTTCCCAAAGCAATGTTTTCCATTTAAATCCGTCTTTCAAGAGTATTTAAATGCTCGCTCAACCATCAAAAATATGGGAAACCTGATTTAAGTGACTACTACTCTTTTTAAACTCTCAATTCAAAAACTGTCAAGGGACATATATTTTCTTGGAGCAATTTAATTGCTGCCAGTCTAGTGTTGTGTTACCACTTCAATGATCGAGGGGTAAATTCATGGAACAAGTCGATGTCCATTAACAAGCATAGCTTGGGAAATATTGGGGAATCTTCCTTTCCAACCTAGATATAACTACTTAGTGGAGTCGTATCAACAAGTATTACACTTGGGGAAAGGAGGACGACCTTTACGTTTCAGAGTCATGGATTTCATCTGAACTAGGAGTGGTGTAAGTGGTCCAGTTGCGATAGACCCATCCAACTTTATGGCCCCAAATGGGCCGGGAGGTCACTGGAAGGCGGTAGACAATGTCAGGCCGTCGTGATCCTTCCATCTACATGTAGAAAACTATTTGAGCGGTGCGACCTGCTACTAATCATAGCAAAGTTAGGCACAGCGGGCGCGGTAGCAACTACAATATTAGTTCATCATCCAATTTGGATATTCCTGCAACATGTATTGGGGGATGAACCAATCGTGTTGGCAGGGGGTTGAAAAGTGTTTGGAAATAAAGTGACAATAAATTCATGCAACTTCATCTATTATTTTATGAAGTATGACTCTGATAAAACCTGATTAAGGATATATATGCCTAAGTGGATTTTGGGTTACGGAAACATTTTATTAATTTTCCTCGTAACTTCATCGTTTATATCATATGACTCTGTGGATACCCTACACAACATGAGTTATGGTAAGGGAGTTGTTTATGCTGAATCACCTTATAACTTCATCTTTTAAGTTATATGTTGATATTCTGCTTATATATAGCAGATATTTTTCGGAAAGGTTGTATTTGGTTTACTTTGAAACCTCATCTTTTATACTAGAACTTTGTTCATAATATAGCAAAAGTTACAGAAATATTATGAAATTGATATTTGAAATACAACAATGGTATTATTTTTGGGAGTACATTCCGATCAGGATATAATTTCAGTATCGAGATATTTTGACAAATTATTGTCTTATACCCGCTTTATTCTGGGTTGAGTTAAAGGCAGAATTATGCCATTCCTTCATTACCTTGCTGAGCTATCGCTCACTCTTGCTATTGTTTTATATATATTATATAGCAGCGAAGCAGGATGCCAATGGGACGGCACATACCCCGCAAGGCGTTTCCATAAACAGTTTCTAGCAGTGATCCCGAGAGTAGTGCGAACCAATCGAATCAGGCTACAGCTTTTGGTATTCCACTTATGTATAGATATGAATGGTATGAGAGGATTGTGAGCATCAGGAGGCTAAGTTGGTAATGTAACATTACTTCGAAATTGTATCAGTGACAGATTCAAAGACATTTGGGTATTGTAATAAAGATGATTTATTCCGCAATAGTTGTATTTGTGTCATTTCTGAGACTCTAACCTGTGTATGTGTGTGTGAGACATATATTATGGGGTTATGAGCAGGTAAATTATGCACGGTGTGAGTAATACAAGTAAGGCAAGGAGTAAATGGATCGTGACTACTCTAAATGCCTGACCCCGGATTTGGGGCTGTTACAGAAATGGTATCAGAGCGTTAGGTTACAGTTCTCAGAAACGATAGGAGATCGAGTCTTACAATACCCTTAAGAATGATAAGAACATTTAGAGCCCAAATTGAGTTCGTAGTCGGGTTAGAGGACATGACCCTGACTGTTTAAGATGAAGCCCGAGAGGGGACTTCTTCTGGGAAACCGTACTTAGGACTTCATGGTTAGTCACCTCGATTCGTAGGAGTTATAGATTGATGGGATTCTGAGATGCCAGACCCCGAGGCCTTCGAGTAGGCAATTGATGATGCGTTCCTTGAAATGGACGGAGACCCGATAAAGGAAGATCCATAGGAGGATCTAGAGGAAGACCCCATAGTGGGTCAAGGAAAGAATCTTGTAGAGAACGTGTTGATTGATAAAGATGTAGTATGTTACTTGAGGTCGTATAATAAAGACCGGACGAACCTTCAGAAGATAAATAAGTGACGAGACGAGAGTTTAAAGATTGTTTATGATTCATCAAGAGATATGACAAAGAAAATGGAGTAGAATCTCCAAAGCAGAAGAGGTAGAGGCAGTATAGCCAGTATCAGTGGATTGATTCGACTCGAACGAAACCTGTTACTCGTAGTCAGTTATAGTTGCCCATAAGGAGGCGGCATACGTAAGAACCAAGGTGTTCAGATTTTTACCAACGATTCGGGGTACTTAGTTGCCTAGAATAGTGAAAGGAATTGCTTTGGCTATGAGGTTTCAATCCCCCACGACCAGCGATTCCACTGGAAATAGTGTCTATTACATCATTAAGGGATTTTATTATCTCAAGGAGAATTTTGGGTATATGTACCATGCAAATGTTATTGTAAGACAAGCACGCTTAGACGGAATCGAGAACGAGATTTACCACCCTCAGGAAACCAGGAAGGAATTATGAGGATAGAACCGAAAGGTCGGAAATCAGATCCGAGTATTACTAGTGAGTAAATAGATTGATCAAATTTCCCTGATTTTGGAAAGAAATTCAGCAAATTTTGGCAAACCTTGTCTTTCTGATTACCAGAGGATGTCACCAAAAAGAGTGGAAACTAGGGTGAACCCTGTGGATTGGGTAAGATGGCCGCTATATGGGTTGGTGGACAGACCCTGATTGCTACAGCTGATGGTAAAGATAAAATGATGAAGTCGAGATTGGACGGTAAAGGCGAAAAATATTTAAGGACCAAGACGGACTGAGAAATTCCGGGATTGACTTAAATGAAAAGGCTATTGTGCCAAAAGTATTAAGCTTATGTAGCACACGGGATTGATATGGGGAGAAGGAATATTGGGTACAAAGATGATTGAAATAGAGACCAGATTTAAGCTTGTAGTTTCTAATGATCTTCCGAAGTACCGCCCAGTCGACATGTGGAATTGTCATTGCTATGGGCGACAACGGTGTCGAAGTCTTCTTATAAACAGAACGCTTACTTGAGATGTTGCGCCTAGTCGAATAGAACTCCCTACGATTGCAAATGTTGATGGTTGAATTCTTAGCGACTATTATAAGTCAGCGATGACGTAAGTATCGAACACCTTAGGGTGCGTGGAAAAGAAAAGCTTTGGAATTGAACGATTATCCATCAGAGGAGCCAACATAAAAAGGCATCCGTAGAGACCTTGGTAGTACCCTCCCCATTTGCAAATTATGTGGGATACTTCCCCAATCTATGATCTATCTTGACCTCTTTCCAAGAAAGAATTCTGATAAAGGGTATATTCCCTCCTCGAAGTTATTTTATAACACTTGTGCGAAACCATATTCAGTTTCAATTGTGCTAGAGGCTGTCACGATGCCTACTTTCAGGTTTTCGAAGCCCTGTCAAATGACGTTATTTAAGCTTTCACTTTTCTTCAAATAATGAATGACCCTATGGTGATACCTCACCACTTGTTTGTTAAGTACCAATATCTTTTTGGTTATTCTTTTCTTTGTATTTTCTTTGGAAACCGCACCTTTGGAATCTGTTCAATTTTAATCCAAGGTGTTCCTTTGAGAAATATTGTCGAAAGGCGATAATCATTAAATTGATTTCGAATTGCTTTCATACTTTTCAACTTCCACTGAGACGAACAACCCTATACTTATAGGGGCTACAAGGACTCTCTGTCTATGTGATAGAAGTCTGATGGGACGCCATCACTTGTAAGTTGTGAAATACAAGAAGGCTAATTACCTTTAGTAATGTCTCAATCGAGGCACACAACGCTAAGTTCTTATGATCATGTTGATCTCTCGGTAAATTCTTTTACCTCCCATAAGGTTACCTTAAAACTCATAACCTTATGATCACCAGTGTGTGACGTTTTCCTTGATATGGGAGCTATCTTTTCAAGGCCCCATAATTTTTGTTATCTTCATTGAATTCCAAGGGGAGGTGAACCAGGTCAAATAAGTCAAAATTCGCTGATAGGAATTAGATTCGCAACGAAATCGCCTATGACAGGAGCGAATCCCTAAGACGAATAGAATGTTAGTGACATATCAATAAATTGGTTTATTCTCCCAAGGATATTATGAAAATGGAAAGAGGGCCAATCAATATATATGAAAGGAATGGCGATGTGCCGTGAGCTCCAGTGACAACGGTGTTAGATAGATGCCCTATAGTGGAATTGAGATTTTGGAAGAGTTGTTTACGAATGTACACTACTTCTGGGTTAGCAAGATAAGTACTGGCGATGGAGTCAGAGGGAGCTGGTATGGTGACTTGGGAGAAGTTGATATTATAATAAGGATGGGTTGGTCGACGCCCAATGGAGCCCAGACTGATTGTAAGAGAGAGAGAGTAATAAATAAAGGATGGAGACAGATTTAGAGATTCTTGAATATAGTTCAGACTAAGAAACTATTACGCCAGAGATCCGAGGCTTAATTAGCTCTTATGGTTGACGCCAAGAAAGGAGACACCAAGTATAAAGGAAACTAAAGTGGTTTTGGGAGATTGTACAAGGTTTTAATGAGCTACCAGATATCGATTTGGATGACATGAGAATGAATACCGAGTATTCAGAGTATAATGGGAATGAAAGGGTTAGTGACTCAATTACAAGAGTTGTTGTATAAGGGTAAGATAAGACCCAGTGTACCACCATGGAGAGCCCGATGTTGTTGTAAGAGAGAAAGATGTTAGCACAAGATTATGTATCGAACCTCGAGGATTGTATGAGTTCGACATGGAGAATAAGTACCCTTGTAAATGATTGTTTGGCCAGCTGAAAGACGCTGTGTATTTCCAAATTTATACAAGAACTGGATATCACCAGTTGGAAGTTAAATCCGAGGATATACCCGAGACTGCGATTCGTACTAGGAATAGACACTTCGAATTTTCAGCGAGGTTATTTTGGGTTGACTAATGCACCCACAAATTTTTATGGAATATAACGAATTGGCTTTGAGTTACCCGTGATAGTAGATAACATGAGATGGAGAAATGGCTAGAAGTGACCTAGAATTATGACTGTGAGATACACTACCATCCGGGGAAGGCCAATGTGGTGGCCGATACCCTTAATTAAAATGAGACAGAGATGGATTCCGAATGATCAGGAATTAAAGGATGAGATTTTATACAAAAACCCAAGTTAGTCCGACAAACTAGAAAGACAAAAGATTTCACCAACAAGCGGCTAGTGACAGCCAAGACAGACAGAGAAAGTATGCGGACTAAGCCCGCGAGTATAGAGATAGTACTGCTATTGATAAGCTAAATGACATGTGGATGGATGACAAGCAAGTTTATGTCGGTGTATTTTCTGTGCAAACAAGATAGAGAATATGAGGTTAGAAATTCGTGATGCTAAAAGATATCCTCGTGGAAGGAATTAATGAGATTTGGAAAGAAAGGGAAGTTGAGCCCGAGATTGTAGAATGGTCATAACAGGGTTCATGTGTCGATGCTACGTCAGTATACTATAGATGCCCGTCATATGTTAGAATACGAGCAGGTAGATATACAACCTGGTCTGACTTACAAAGAACAACCTGTGGAAATCACGGATAGACAAGAACAAGTGTTACGAGACGAGGTTGCCAAGCTAGTGAGAGGTTTGTGGAAAATCAAGAAGTGGAAGAAGTACCCCCAGTTATTCCTAAGCTGATTCCGGGACGGAATCCTTTTAAGGAGGGGAGACTGTAATAACCCGAATTTTCGGAAAAATTAAAACTTTTCTTATTATGATTAAGTGCATCAGTGAATAGTGAATCTGGTGGATGAATAATGATTTTGAGGATTAACAAAGTTTTTCATGCCACCTATGTACGAGACGTAGTGTGGATATTCCGAAGTCATATTAGTGATCTACGGAGTAAATAAGTGAATGCAAAGACGATCGGAATTCAGAAACTCCAAATTTTATTTTGGTGTAGTATTTGACCGGGCAGCGAATTATATATTATTATATTCAAAAAATGAGATATTAAAATTGAGGATTTGAGGATTTAATATTTTGGAATTTTATTATTTTATTAAAGTCGATTTAAGGATTCGATTGTTGGAATGAATAGTGAATAGTTACTATTCACTGCGAGAACTAGGGCTGCACACGGGTTGGGTTGGCCGGGTTATAGGCATTTAATGACCCAACCCAATTAAATCGGGTTTAGAAAATTATAACCCATTAACCCTAATAAAATTATACAACCCAACCCTATTAATGGTATGATGGGTTGGGCTGGGTTGGGTTGGGTTGAGTTACATTACACAAGAAAAATACTCCTGTCATGTCAAATAAAATTTATAAAGTTCAAAAGCAAGAAGCCAACAAATAAGTCTTAATTTAAAATATTACAATAATCCAAAATATTACAGTCATCCATAGTTTAAACTCCATAAAAATATTGATTGAAACATGCGAGAAAATAGTTTAAGTAATAATTCATTCTCGCTTCAAATAAAAACATAAAATTGGCGACAATCAATCATCAATATTGATGGTCTTCCCACTTGGTTCTGCACATTCCTTCATTATCCCCGGATTACCTATAAAATTCAGTAATAAAGATTGAATAAGCTTGACAAAACTAAACCACTGAAAGTCTTGAACAACACATAAAATGAGAATACTAAAAAAATTTACCTTCTTCATGTTCAAGAAACTCATAAGAATACGTTTCATCCAAGTACGTATCAGATTTTATGCCATCATGCCTCCCCTTCAACCAACTTTGGGTACATACAAGAGCCTCCAACATTTTCGGGCTTAAAGAACTCCTAAATGGATCCAATATACGACCACTCGTACTAAATGCAGATTCTGAAGCAACAGTGGATACTGGAATAGCAAGTATATCTTTAGCAATCATAGACAACGTCTTATACCTGCTAGCATTGTCCTTCCACCAAAGTAGTATATCGAACTGAGCGATCATTGGGTTGAGGGGTTCTTCAGCCAAGTAGATATCAACGTCATTCTTCTTCTCCGTTGTCTCCAGTTGTTGCTGCTGCATATAGTTCTCCAATAATCTTTTTTGACGTTTTTCTTTGTTGATGGTCTTTGATGCAGAATCACATGTACCATCCTGTTACAATACATAAACATATGACTTATGAATATGCACCTACATTAGTTAATTATATGAACTAACTTGATTTAAAATCTGGCAAATTTCATGACAAGTGCTTGTGACGCTGAGAAGGTATGTGTAAATGGAAGTCATTTCAAATATGGCATCAATCATAAATGATTATTTCATATGATACATTTACTGTCCTTTGTTTTTGTATATAAAGTGTACCAGTAATCAACTTCATTGACTTTGCTTTATCTTGAAATTTTTTATGTTATTTGACATCCTGTTTATTCTGTTAGTATTCTACAAGTTGCCTGGCCACTGGCTGCATGTCTGTATAGCAGAGTTGAAATTTTTACATTAAGAACATGAGTACATGACACCAGTTCTGATTTTGACATATGCACCAGACACCAGTTCTGATTTCTGAACTTATAATAATTGTTCAAACTGTTCCCCTCAACTACAAAGATATACAAACTGTCCATATACAAACTGTCCATATTTGGTAATGCAAAGGGTATGATACCTACGTATACTCTGCAATATACAATCGAACCTAAACATATTTCATGCATGACTGATATAACTTGTACACCTGAGCCTCTACTATGTCCTAACTTGTACATCATCTAATCTATGTGAGTCGTACCTTGAATCGACCATATTTCATATTTGTGCCCGTTTTATATACTTAATTTTTTTTCATGAACCAAAACAACATGATCAGTACGCAAATAAAAGAACTGGACTACATGCGATTCAACATTCACATGTGACATCTGATTAAAGGTTACTGATCTTTCTTATCTAATGGTAATTAGTATAGCAGTTCTGATTTCTAAAAGTATAACATGCTAACAAGTAAGTTTATGCAGAAAACAACTAGTAGCAGGCATGCTAACTATCATTGATTCATTTCTTTAACTTTGCAGGCAAAAACAAAATACCAGTAGCAGGCTATGAGCTATCCATTCAAATGTTATAAACGTTGCTGCTGACTGCAATAATGAGAGGTTAAATATGCTAACCTTAGTAGAGACACCATCCACTCCAATATTATAACAAGCATACAAGCGATGTAAAACTGACTCCACCTTCACCACAATTGTAGCAACCATCTCAACATCGTAAATAGATTCAAAACAGTACCTCAAGTATCTCATTTTGTACCTTGGATCAAGTACAACAGCTAAAAACAACAATGGATTTATATTATCAGCATTTCCCCAATATTTATCATACTTCACCTTCATGCTAGCAGCCATGGTAGACAGCAATTGATGATCAGAATCCGCTAAATCAGTCAGCTGAGTATGAATCTCATAGATTTCGTGATAAAAGTTATTTGATGTTACGTGCAATGTGCCACTAAACTTCAAAGTAACTTCATAAAAGGTTGATAGAAACTTGACAAAAACAGCTGCTGACTGCCAATCAGTAGGGGTTGGAGGTCCGATCCTCTTTTTACCATTTTCTTTTTCCATGAAGTAACCCGTAAATTTGTCATCTTCTTCTTCATACCTTGTAAATGCCCGTTCAAATTTTAGAGCCACGTCTAGCATCATATAAGTGCTGTTCCACCTCGTCAACACATCTAAAATCAGGCCCCCCTTATAATCAATTTTTTCCTTCTCCACACAAGCTTTGAATTTCTGTAGCCTTGCTGGAGATGAGCGAATGTATCTCACAGAATTGCGGATGGCAGCGATAGAATCATGTAGTTTAGTTAGCCCATCATTGACAATTAAGTTTACAATATGAGCACCACATCTGACATGGAGATTGTAAGATCCGGGAAAATTACGTGTTATTATATGATATGAAATGAGATTTTAATTTCATATTAAGAGTTATTAAATGATTTATCTGTTTAAACGTGCTAAATTATTCGTTAAATGATTGAATATGTGACAATGTGATGCTATGTGATATGTGTGGGGAATTTGAAACTATTTTGAAAAGGGTGTTATACTATTTTATTTTATTATAATTATTGAAAAGAAAATTTGGATCGTTCCCAAATTATTCGGGAGATTGGTATATCGTTCGTACCAATATTTCATTCGTTAAAGTAGGAAGTATTCGAAAATATTCGCAATAAAGGTATTTTGGTTCGGATATTTTGAATTAAACGATACTTGTAGTTATCCGTACTTTATGGATGCTTATCGTCTCGTGAAACGTGTATTCTGCTTTATTAAAGATTTAAAGCGTTTATTTTGTTAAATTGTATTTAAAGTGATCTATCGGATCAGTATCGATCCAAAAATGTCGTTTGGGGTATTATTTTCCGTTTAATATAAAAAGGCAAATCGTACTTTGTTTTTCGTATAATCAAGGCTTAATTACAGTTAAAAATCTAAAAACCCCTGAAACGTGTTCTTCGTGTTCTTGAGAATCAAACTCAATTTTGAAGGCGTTATCGGATTCCGATTTCGATGTTCTTGTAACCAAATCGAATCTCTCATCATCCTCTACCTAAATCCACCATCAAAATTCATGTGGGTATGATTTTCTGATCTTTCCGATTTTTGTCATTTATTTATTTTCGAATTTTTATATTTAAATTGGGGGTTTCTTTATTATTGATTGTTCTTGCTAATTGAGGGTATGAATGGATTGTATGTGTTGTGTTGAGTGTATTGGTGATTTTTAATCAAATTTCTGAGGTGTAAATCGAGTTGGCCGAATTTTATAGAGCTCACCGGATTTTTCTTCTTTTTCGCCGGGATTTTGATTGGTTGAGTGGTTGTCGGATATGTTTACACCACTGAATAGATCGTGAGATGATGAATTAACTCATGTAATTAGTTTTGAGGTTCGTGTTTGTTTTTGGTCGGCCGGAAAAAGGAACTCGCCGTCGACGGCGAGAATTTTGGCTCGATTCCGAGCTATTTCCGTTGGTAATTTGTTGGGTATCGATCTTGTTATGAAATCCCTGTTATTTCCCCGTAAAACCCGTGCGTTTTGGAGTGATTTTTGTAAGGGAGGACTCACCGGAAGTTCGCCGGCGGCGGAAGTGGCCGGCCGGAATCTGGGTTGTTTGCAGATTCCGGTGGCTGTTCTTCAGCTTTCCGACAAGTTCTTGGTGAGACCACCGTTTGATCTGTTTTGTTGATAAATTCTGGCGTGAATAGTGTTTCTGGAATTGTTTTTAAAAAAATAATTCAAAAATAGTTTTATAATTCTAAAAATCATATCTTTGATTTAAAAATACATTTTATTATTCCGAAAATTTTATAAATTCATAAATATTTATTTAAATTCGGAAATTGATTAAATTTAATTATTTTAATTATTTTTGATTAATAATTAATTTATTTAATTAATTGATTAATTCTTTTAATCAGTTAATTCTTAATAATTAATTATTACTTAGATTTAATTAATTAAAATTAAGTTTAATTATTTTCTAGCTTGGTTCATTTATTTAAAAATAGTTTGAGCATTTAAAGAGTGTCAATTAATTTTATTAATTGATTTATTTGCATTTAAAATACTTATATTGGATTTAAAAATCCGATTTTTGATTTAAAAATTGTTTGTGGCTTATTTAAATTCAAATAAGCTTTGTGTGATGTTTTAAAAATAGTTATAAGTGCTATGTGATTCGTATGAGCTGTGTAATGTGTTTTATAGTCAGTATATGGTCGTACTAGGACTAGTGTCTGAGTTTTAAATATTATAAATTAGACCGGGCGTCCGATACGTAACCGGTTACTTGTTTAAATGTGTTATGTGAATGATGTGAATTATCTGTTGTTGAGTCATGCATGCGAATAAATTGTGTGGAGACTTGTTTGAGTAATTGGTTGTGTCTAATGTTATCACGGGGGGTAGATGGGATAGAAATTTGTCGGTTATGTTAGAAAGTGAGATTTACGAGGCCGTTGACTTGGATGTTGACTTTTTATAGTATGGGGATTGTCGTCAAGCGAGTTACGTGGATTACTTATGTGGTTGATTGCGATTGGTCTATCAATTGAGATGTGGATGTTTATGCAACAGAGACATCGGTAAGTGCGTCGAAGTTAAGTTACAATCATTTATGAAATATGAGGATTATACGTTGAAGACTAAGTACCGTCTCATGTTTGACTATCGAGGCTGGCACGTGGATTCGAAATGGTAGAAGCAGACTAGTGGTATTCGCAAGAGCGTTAAAGCAAAGAAGGACGGAAGTAGCGAATCGTGCGATAAGACAGAATAAGGAGGAATCGTATTGTTTCAGCATTACGAAATAGCTAAGGACCAGAGGCAAGTGTTTATACCCTTGCTTATTAATTAAGGGATATTATCTTGAATTATTAGTATGCATGTTGAATGCTTATTACTGAATTTTCAAATGTTGATTTCTTTGCATTGAATTGCAAGTATGTTATTTAATCTCGTAAATTGACGAGTACTCTTTTATACCTTTTGAGTTTAGACTCATATTTTCATATTGATTGGAAAGATATACTTATTATATTGAAAAGCTTGAAGAGATAATTATGGGCCGTATACTAAGGCTTTCTTTTAAAAGACTTGATTTAAAAATTCTAAGTTGGAATATTACCAACCCTAGATGAGCAGGAACTTGTGAACCCTATGAGGGAAAACTTATTCTGAAATTCTGAAGTGGTGTTGCTTGCCCTACAGGTATTCCGTTTTTCACCTTGCACCTATGCAAACCTTGTTATCCTTTCTTGTTAATGCGATCATCTGATCCATTCCCTGATTCGAATTCATATATGTTGTGCATGATTTAGTTTACTTCCTTCAAGCACAAGGCTTATCTATTATAAGTACATGTAAGAAGGACTTGAACTATTTCTGTCAGAAGTTGATAAACCCTTATTTTCTTCATTTATAAACTTCACCTTGAATTCTTCTTAAACTTGAACTTGACTCTCTTGTCATTTACCAGACTGGTAAACCTTTATTAATTCTTCCATAATGTGATGATTTGAACTATTGAGGCCATCTAGAGCCTGTTCTTTGAACCCTACTCTATATTGACTTGTTACTCTTTTCTGTTGATATCATATTGTCTGTTTCATATCAGATTCAATCTTGTTAAGCATGTTATTGTTTATTCTTTGAACCCTACTCTATATTGACTTGTTACACTTTCTGTTGATATCATATTGTCTGTTTCATATCAGACCTAACCTTGTTGAGCATGTCATTGTTTATTCTTCATTATATCCCAGTTGTTACATCGAACTCGTCGATGCTTATTATATTGTCACTTTTCATGTGCACCTCCCCATATTGTGTCGATCTCGTCGATACTAGATTATATTGTTATTCCTTAATGGATTCTTCATAATTGAACTGTTTCCTGGAACGTGAGTTTTCCAGCAATTGTTGTATTAGGTTGTCGATTCTTCCGACACCTGATTGTCGAAGTAAGGTTGTCAATTGTTCTGACACCTGACGTATATAATATAGGATTGGAATGTTTTTTTTAAAATGGACCAATTATTGGTCGGGCCATTTATGGTCGATGTAATTTAGGCCCAGATTGGCCTTGGATCCGTAGAGGACTATGCATGAGCTAGTCCGGGGTTGTTGCGTGGCTGGCCAGCAGCACAACCTTTGATTTGATAAATGTTAAAAATCCAATTCTAATATTAGTTCTTATTTCTGAGATGAGTTACATCCATATGTTTTGTACTTGTGAGTTATGACCTGATATTCAGGTTTATTCGTTGCGTAAAATTGTTGGTTGTTGATTAATAAATGGTGGTTTCAATCTTGCTGAAATCACTTACTCTTAATTCATTTGGATTCCAAATAGTCGAAATCCATTTCCTTGATTCCATTGGCAGTCGTGAGATATCTATCTTGATGAGTTTTATTCATACCGCATATCCAGTCGGTACCACGTTGAAGTCTTGAAGTGCGTTCTTTATTCCTTGACCGAGCGTGTTGGCTCATTCTTACCCCTTGATTATTCTAACCTTCCAGAGTTGTTGGTTTCAGAAAATGTTGTGAATAGATTTGTTATCTTCAAAACTAGTATTTTTATACAAACTATGGTCTTGAAGACGTATGAGTTATATTTATTTCATATGTTCTACTTACTATTGTAGATATTGTTGATTCGGTCATCGTAACGACCAATATAAATCTTTTGTGTTTTAAAACTATTCAGTTGAGAGAAACTGAATGAGAAATTGTGGTAAATTACCAAACTTAATTTGAAAATTTTAGAGATTTTAATTGTTCAAAAACAAAAGTTGTTATTTGAAAATCCAAAGTTTATTTTGGAAACCTTTCGTATTATATTTAATAATGCGCTTGCTGAGCAATTCATTCGCTCATACTTGTTTATTTATATATATTTTAGGCTGCCGGAAAGAAGGTGTATTGGCAAGAGTTGTCCGCGTAGCTGATCAGAGATGGGGAAAGATATTAGCGTAAAGACGTTTTGATCCAGAGCATTGGAGCTAGTGAGAGATTTTGTATATAGATGTTTTCTATTGAATAAGATTTTGTATAAGAGTAGTGGCCTGGTATACTTCTTATCGAAGTTATACTAGTGTTTTAGATTGTGTGTAAAGAGAATGATTGTAAAAAGGAAAGTTGTTGTAATGAAATTTTGGATTCTTGTTTCTAGCACTATAACCTTTAAAGATTCTTGGTAGAGTTGGGGTCACAGATATTATTATTATTGTGTTGATTTTATATTGAACAGGTTGTTTGGATTAAGAGTGCAGTGTGACGACCAAATCCTTTGACCCCGGATTTGGGGGCGTTACAGTTGGTATCAGAGCAAGGGTTATAGTAAAACTAGAAACGAGAGTGTGTGGGAGTGTATATAGTTATATAAGGAACGTCAGAGCTCATTTAGAGTTCGTGTTGGACTATTGAATATAGTACCACTGAGTGAGTTAAGATAGAGGTATTCAATTTAGATGATTGTGCTGAGGTGGATAGAATTTCATACGATTGTAGATGTCTACGGCGGAATCTTCGAGGACTATTACGAGTTGACGGCGACGTACGATATTGATGACCTTGCGACGTGGAGAAGAAGGGCTGAAATCGAATAACGAGCTATCGAAGGAGTCGACGGAGGAGTCATGTGTGAAGACCCTGGTAATACCCTCCCATCCTAAGGAAATATTTGACATTTCTTTAAGCGAAACTTGTGTTGGTGAATATATTCCACCTTTTGACTTTGTACTTGATACTTTTGATCAATCATGATTGCAATTGCATCAGAGGTTGTTGCGACATCTATTTCAATTTGTAAAGCCTGTTGAAAATATGTTATTTAAATTCCAACTCCTTCATTCTTCCGGAGTGGATAACTCTAATTGTGATGTAACACTATTTGTTGATACTTCCTTTCTGGTTGTTCTTCTTTTCTGAAATAACACCTTTGGAATTTATTCAATTTCAATCCAAGGTGTGTATTTGAGAATTCTTATCGAAAGGCCCTGATTGTTATTCTGACTCTAAATTTCTTTCATATTTCTCTACTCCAACTGAGATAAACAACCCTATTTATAGGGGACACAAGGACTATCTGTCTATGTGATAGAAGTCTGACGGGACGCCGTCACTTGTGTGTTGTGAAATACAAGAAGGCTAATTACCTTTAGTACTGTCTTAATAGAGACACACAACATTGAGTTCATGTGATCAAATTGGTCTCTCAGTAATCCTTTCACTTCCTATAATGTTGCTTTGGAATATACAGATTTGGTAACCCCAATTGTGGGACATTTGCTACGATATAGAATCTTTTCACTTCAAACTATCATGAACTTCTTACTTCAAATAATCTGGGAGGTATGCCATTAGGGTGAACTGGAATTTACCCTACCTTACCGAACGAAGAATTTGCGATTGAATTACCATGAACGAAAGCGGACTACGATGCGATTAGAATACTAGTAACATATAACGGGGCCAGTTGTTCTCTTTCTATCGATTAACGTTACGATGTGGAAAAGGTGAAGTTAGATAATTCAAGAGTTGATTGGAAATTGGGGAAAAAGGTGTAATTGTGCTGATGTTATCCCAGGTTGTGGAAAATGGACATAATAGATTTTTGTCTCAATGAGAAGAACTTTTAAGATTGGATGATAGGCTAATAATGGAGAATGAGTTAATCTTTGAGTATTTCAGGATTGTATGATATGGTTGCAAGTCTTTTGCTCACGATAGTTAAGGTAGATTTTACCAGTCAATGTGGATGTATAGAATGAGAATCAAGATAATGTCGAGTTGATCAAGCTGTTTGGGAAATGAGATGGAACCATGGAAAAGGTGTCATGAGTGTTACTGTGAAGATAGGAAAAGAAGATGAAGAGGTGTTAATAAGGATTTAAAGACAATGGATGAGGTAATGAAGGGTTGTTTTCAGCTGAAGAGTTAATTGGCATGAAAGGTATGTGATTGTTGAAAGCAGTTGTTAGATATATTGGAAATAGGTAGAGTTGACCCAAGAACGTGGATGGCTGATAGTATGAGTAGTAAAGGAGAGAATTGAGATGTAAATATCTTCGGTAAAAGGATTAGAAAGGATGAAGTTTTAAGGTTATGATAACAAGAGATTAATTAAAAGAAATGACGGACATAAGGATTCAACCAGGATTGATTAAAGAGAAAGGGCTACATAAAGGAAAGAGTTATGGAAATAGAAAAGGATTCAATTATAGGAGGGAACGAGAAAGTATAAAGAATAAGAAGGAAATGCAAGGATATATATGAGGGGTTTCAAAAGGGATACCAGTGTTGGTGAATATCTAAGTACTTGAGGTGTTGGAAAATGAAGACAAAATAACAGAGGTATAGTAGACGACTACAACTAAAGAGATTCCTGAATGGAGACGAAGACATGTTGAGATAAACTGTGGTATGGAGTTGCTAAGGCTTAGAGCTTATCGTGGTGTTATTTGGGTTATTATTGACCGATTAATGAGAGATAATGGTACGGCATGGAATGACGAGTTCAATTGTATTTGACAGAGATCCGCGACGTAATTGAAGAATTCAGACAGACTATGATTGTGTACTAAATTTTGAAGGTAATTGGGAGGATCGTTTACCGTTGATTAGATTCTCTTACGACAACAGTTACTATGACGATTTTGAAATGCTACCTTACGACGATTTATTGAGTGTTGGGAAAGTGCGTATAAGTTTGCTTGCCACCCCGTGAGTGGTATATTCATAGTGTATTTCGTAGAATATGAACCTATAGAGATCTAGTTAAATTGTTCTATGTTGAGTAACCGATTGAGATATTGAGTCAGTATGAGAGAGTGATGAGTAATAGAGGAGTCAAATTAGTATGAGTATGAGGAGAAATCCTAAGGTTGAAGAGTCAACCTAGGAATTTGAGAATGAGATGTTGGAAATTATCCACCTACGTTTGCGCGAGCTGATTCTGAGGACAGAATCCTGTTAAGGGGGGAAGGATGTAAGATCCGGGAAAATTACGTGTTATTATATGATATGAAATGAGATTTTAATTTCATATTAAGAGTTATTAAATGATTTATCTGTTTAAACGTGCTAAATTATTCGTTAAATGATTGAATATGTGACAATGTGATGCTATGTGATATGTGTGGGGAATTTGAAACTATTTTGAAAAGGGTGTTATACTATTTTATTTTATTATAATTATTGAAAAGAAAATTTGGATCGTTCCCAAATTATTCGGGAGATTGGTATATCGTTCGTACCAATATTTCATTCGTTAAAGTAGGAAGTATTCGAAAATATTCGCAATAAAGGTATTTTGGTTCGGATATTTTGAATTAAACGATACTTGTAGTTATCCGTACTTTATGGATGCTTATCGTCTCGTGAAACGTGTATTCTGCTTTATTAAAGATTTAAAGCGTTTATTTTGTTAAATTGTATTTAAAGTGATCTATCGGATCAGTATCGATCCAAAAATGTCGTTTGGGGTATTATTTTCCGTTTAATATAAAAAGGCAAATCGTACTTTGTTTTTCGTATAATCAAGGCTTAATTACAGTTAAAAATCTAAAAACCCCTGAAACGTGTTCTTCGTGTTCTTGAGAATCAAACTCAATTTTGAAGGCGTTATCGGATTCCGATTTCGATGTTCTTGTAACCAAATCGAATCTCTCATCATCCTCTACCTAAATCCACCATCAAAATTCATGTGGGTATGATTTTCTGATCTTTCCGATTTTTGTCATTTATTTATTTTCGAATTTTTATATTTAAATTGGGGGTTTCTTTATTATTGATTGTTCTTGCTAATTGAGGGTATGAATGGATTGTATGTGTTGTGTTGAGTGTATTGGTGATTTTTAATCAAATTTCTGAGGTGTAAATCGAGTTGGCCGAATTTTATAGAGCTCACCGGATTTTTCTTCTTTTTCGCCGGGATTTTGATTGGTTGAGTGGTTGTCGGATATGTTTACACCACTGAATAGATCGTGAGATGATGAATTAACTCATGTAATTAGTTTTGAGGTTCGTGTTTGTTTTTGGTCGGCCGGAAAAAGGAACTCGCCGTCGACGGCGAGAATTTTGGCTCGATTCCGAGCTATTTCCGTTGGTAATTTGTTGGGTATCGATCTTGTTATGAAATCCCTGTTATTTCCCCGTAAAACCCGTGCGTTTTGGAGTGATTTTTGTAAGGGAGGACTCACCGGAAGTTCGCCGGCGGCGGAAGTGGCCGGCCGGAATCTGGGTTGTTTGCAGATTCCGGTGGCTGTTCTTCAGCTTTCCGACAAGTTCTTGGTGAGACCACCGTTTGATCTGTTTTGTTGATAAATTCTGGCGTGAATAGTGTTTCTGGAATTGTTTTTAAAAAAATAATTCAAAAATAGTTTTATAATTCTAAAAATCATATCTTTGATTTAAAAATACATTTTATTATTCCGAAAATTTTATAAATTCATAAATATTTATTTAAATTCGGAAATTGATTAAATTTAATTATTTTAATTATTTTTGATTAATAATTAATTTATTTAATTAATTGATTAATTCTTTTAATCAGTTAATTCTTAATAATTAATTATTACTTAGATTTAATTAATTAAAATTAAGTTTAATTATTTTCTAGCTTGGTTCATTTATTTAAAAATAGTTTGAGCATTTAAAGAGTGTCAATTAATTTTATTAATTGATTTATTTGCATTTAAAATACTTATATTGGATTTAAAAATCCGATTTTTGATTTAAAAATTGTTTGTGGCTTATTTAAATTCAAATAAGCTTTGTGTGATGTTTTAAAAATAGTTATAAGTGCTATGTGATTCGTATGAGCTGTGTAATGTGTTTTATAGTCAGTATATGGTCGTACTAGGACTAGTGTCTGAGTTTTAAATATTATAAATTAGACCGGGCGTCCGATACGTAACCGGTTACTTGTTTAAATGTGTTATGTGAATGATGTGAATTATCTGTTGTTGAGTCATGCATGCGAATAAATTGTGTGGAGACTTGTTTGAGTAATTGGTTGTGTCTAATGTTATCACGGGGGGTAGATGGGATAGAAATTTGTCGGTTATGTTAGAAAGTGAGATTTACGAGGCCGTTGACTTGGATGTTGACTTTTTATAGTATGGGGATTGTCGTCAAGCGAGTTACGTGGATTACTTATGTGGTTGATTGCGATTGGTCTATCAATTGAGATGTGGATGTTTATGCAACAGAGACATCGGTAAGTGCGTCGAAGTTAAGTTACAATCATTTATGAAATATGAGGATTATACGTTGAAGACTAAGTACCGTCTCATGTTTGACTATCGAGGCTGGCACGTGGATTCGAAATGGTAGAAGCAGACTAGTGGTATTCGCAAGAGCGTTAAAGCAAAGAAGGACGGAAGTAGCGAATCGTGCGATAAGACAGAATAAGGAGGAATCGTATTGTTTCAGCATTACGAAATAGCTAAGGACCAGAGGCAAGTGTTTATACCCTTGCTTATTAATTAAGGGATATTATCTTGAATTATTAGTATGCATGTTGAATGCTTATTACTGAATTTTCAAATGTTGATTTCTTTGCATTGAATTGCAAGTATGTTATTTAATCTCGTAAATTGACGAGTACTCTTTTATACCTTTTGAGTTTAGACTCATATTTTCATATTGATTGGAAAGATATACTTATTATATTGAAAAGCTTGAAGAGATAATTATGGGCCGTATACTAAGGCTTTCTTTTAAAAGACTTGATTTAAAAATGCTAAGTTGGAATATTACCAACCCTAGATGAGCAGGAACTTGTGAACCCTATGAGGGAAAACTTATTCTGAAATTCTGAAGTGGTGTTGCTTGCCCTTCAGGTATTCCGTTTTTCACCTTGCACCTATGCAAACCTTGTTATCCTTTCTTGTTAATGCGATCATCTGATCCATTCCCTGATTCGAATTCATATATGTTGTGCATGATTTAGTTTACTTCCTTCAAGCACAAGGCTTATCTATTATAAGTACATGTAAGAAGGACTTGAACTATTTCTGTCAGAAGTTGATAAACCCTTATTTTCTTCATTTATAAACTTCACCTTGAATTCTTCTTAAACTTGAACTTGACTCTCTTGTCATTTACCAGACTGGTAAACCTTTATTAATTCTTCCATAATGTGATGATTTGAACTATTGAGGCCATCTAGAGCCTGTTCTTTGAACCCTACTCTATATTGACTTGTTACTCTTTTCTGTTGATATCATATTGTCTGTTTCATATCAGATTCAATCTTGTTAAGCATGTTATTGTTTATTCTTTGAACCCTACTCTATATTGACTTGTTACACTTTCTGTTGATATCATATTGTCTGTTTCATATCAGACCTAACCTTGTTGAGCATGTCATTGTTTATTCTTCATTATATCCCAGTTGTTACATCGAACTCGTCGATGCTTATTATATTGTCACTTTTCATGTGCACCTCCCCATATTGTGTCGATCTCGTCGATACTAGATTATATTGTTATTCCTTAATGGATTCTTCATAATTGAACTGTTTCCTGGAACGTGAGTTTTCCAGCAATTGTTGTATTAGGTTGTCGATTCTTCCGACACCTGATTGTCGAAGTAAGGTTGTCAATTGTTCTGACACCTGACGTATATAATATAGGATTGGAATGTTTTTTTTAAAATGGACCAATTATTGGTCGGGCCATTTATGGTCGATGTAATTTAGGCCCAGATTGGCCTTGGATCCGTAGAGGACTATGCATGAGCTAGTCCGGGGTTGTTGCGTGGCTGGCCAGCAGCACAACCTTTGATTTGATAAATGTTAAAAATCCAATTCTAATATTAGTTCTTATTTCTGAGATGAGTTACATCCATATGTTTTGTACTTGTGAGTTATGACCTGATATTCAGGTTTATTCGTTGCGTAAAATTGTTGGTTGTTGATTAATAAATGGTGGTTTCAATCTTGCTGAAATCACTTACTCTTAATTCATTTGGATTCCAAATAGTCGAAATCCATTTCCTTGATTCCATTGGCAGTCGTGAGATATCTATCTTGATGAGTTTTATTCATACCGCATATCCAGTCGGTACCACGTTGAAGTCTTGAAGTGCGTTCTTTATTCCTTGACCGAGCGTGTTGGCTCATTCTTACCCCTTGATTATTCTAACCTTCCAGAGTTGTTGGTTTCAGAAAATGTTGTGAATAGATTTGTTATCTTCAAAACTAGTATTTTTATACAAACTATGGTCTTGAAGACGTATGAGTTATATTTATTTCATATGTTCTACTTACTATTGTAGATATTGTTGATTCGGTCATCGTAACGACCAATATAAATCTTTTGTGTTTTAAAACTATTCAGTTGAGAGAAACTGAATGAGAAATTGTGGTAAATTACCAAACTTAATTTGAAAATTTTAGAGATTTTAATTGTTCAAAAACAAAAGTTGTTATTTGAAAATCCAAAGTTTATTTTGGAAACCTTTCGTATTATATTTAATAATGCGCTTGCTGAGCAATTCATTCGCTCATACTTGTTTATTTATATATATTTTAGGCTGCCGGAAAGAAGGTGTATTGGCAAGAGTTGTCCGCGTAGCTGATCAGAGATGGGGAAAGATATTAGCGTAAAGACGTTTTGATCCAGAGCATTGGAGCTAGTGAGAGATTTTGTATATAGATGTTTTCTATTGAATAAGATTTTGTATAAGAGTAGTGGCCTGGTATACTTCTTATCGAAGTTATACTAGTGTTTTAGATTGTGTGTAAAGAGAATGATTGTAAAAAGGAAAGTTGTTGTAATGAAATTTTGGATTCTTGTTTCTAGCACTATAACCTTTAAAGATTCTTGGTAGAGTTGGGGTCACAGATATTATTATTATTGTGTTGATTTTATATTGAACAGGTTGTTTGGATTAAGAGTGCAGTGTGACGACCAAATCCTTTGACCCCGGATTTGGGGGCGTTACAGAGATGGTCACCATTCAAAACAGAACATTTCCACGCATTGACCCTCCTCCTCACAAAACCAACTGCTACTTCATTCGCTGATGCATTGTCAAGTGTAATTGTATAAACTTTTTCTATCCCCCATTCAAGCAAACAGGCCTCAATGACTTTACCTATGGTCTCACCTTTATGGTTTGAAACTTGACTAAAGTTGATAATTCTTTTTTGCAGTTTCCATTCCGAATCTATGTAGTGCGCGGTGAGGCACATATAAGACATTTGGGTACGGGATGTCCAGCAATCAGTGGTTAAACATACTTTCTGACCATTAGCCGTCAGTTCTTTCCTCAGTTTCAGTCTCTCGTTACAAAAGAGTGTGTAAATGTCCCTAGTAACAGTCATTCGACTAGGGACAACAAACCTAGGTTGCAACTCATTAATAAAATCCTTGAAACCCGCACCCTCCACAACATTGAAGGCTTGTTCATCCTTCACTACAAACTTAGCCAACGCATTCCAACATCTTACTTTGTTAAATGTGGCAACCAATAAGCTCCCCTCTCCATCAATTCCACGTTTAAAGCTAAGAACCTTCTGCTTCTTATCAGCCACGTTATTTGGATACTTCTTACACTTCTTCAAATGACCCCACAAGCTACTTGTCCCAACTCTTGTACTATGACAAGCATAATCCATGCCACAGTACTTACATTTGCACCTAGGATCATTCGGATTTCCACCCTTAATTTTGAGAAAATGATCCCACACATCTGAAGTTCTAGTTGGTTTTTTCTTGGTATTCAGTAGGTCATCATTGTCTTTCTCCTTTTTATGAGATTTAAGTTCAATAGGTTCAGGGCTTGGGTTTGGGGTTGGATTTGTGTCTAAAGGATCAGAGGTTGGGGTTGGATTTGTATTTAGGGTAGGAGACGGGACATCAATTGGAGGGAAAAATGTTTCCATTTCTTTGAACCTAAAAAGTAGAAACAGAAAATCACAATTTACAACTTGAAATGTCAAAATCAAGACCTAATCAATTTACACATATGAATCAGTGATAACTATACAAGACTGAATCTTGAAAAATGACATAAATATACATATATTCTCCATAAATCTTGCTAAACCAATCACATATGTCAAAATCAAGACCTAATCACATATGAATCATATATAACTATACAAATTACATACATACAAATCATATATATTTAAAAATCAAGACATAATCGATAATTGAATAACTGAATAAATTAAAAGGTAATGAGATAACCTTACAATTTACAAAGATTGACCGAAGATTGTTTTAGCACAAGAGTTTAGCGCGGCTGCAGCCTGCAAGAGTTTAGATTTTTTTTAGGGTTAGAAAATGCGCGGCTGAATAACAGATGTGTATCGTGCTTAGTGGTTAGTACTTAGTATATCGGGCTTGTAGGTTGTAAAACTATAAATGGGCTGGGCCTATATAATCTAACCGGGTTGGGTTGGTTTAGGGTTTTTAATAGTAAAACTCTGACCCAACCCAATATATTCGGCCCAATGAAAAATCAACCCAACTAGATTTCGGGTTTAAATGGGTCGGTTTGGTCGGCCCAAACAAGGGGTGGGTTGGGTCGGTTCTTTCGGGTTGGATAACCCATGAGCAGCCCTAGCGAGAACCGCGTAGAGTTTTATTCGCCCTTTAGAAAATATTTCGAATCGTTTCAAGAGGAACAAGGCAACATTTACAGGATTAAATATAGACATGGAAGTAACATGTAATAAGATTAATTCGAGGAATGCAACATTTGGATCGTCCATGTGAAAAGAAACGAACTAGTAAAGCTGCTTTGCCACCATACCCTCCCACTGCCCGACACGTGTCCCTGCTTGCCACCATGATACTCCATGGCTCGACACGTGTCCTGGTGACTCACCAAAATGGGATGACTCGCCACTTTTAACACAAAAATCAGCATTTCTATTAATCAAAAGCAACCAAAACCAAAAACAATTCTTTTCTTCATTTTCGGCTAAAATGAAACTGCCGGATTGTAAAGTTCATAGCTCCTTCATTTCTCGGTGGAAAATGGCGATCTATAGATTGTTGGAAAGGTCTTGAGATAACCTACATTTCCTATTTCACAAGTGTCTTCAATTTGAGCAAGGTACGACCTTCATGTTTCCAGTTCTTTAAACCGGTGTATAGTAACTCCGAAAGTTCATAACTTGTTCTTGATTTTCTTTTGCAAGTTTAAGGATGATAACCATAGATAAAGACTCTCTTAAGGCTTACAAGCTCTTGTGGTGTGTTTAAGGATTCAAGGAAGGTATGCCACTCATCCACCCATTTGATTTATGTTGAGATTTAAGTGAAGTTTCTAGTAATGTTTAAGAATAAGCATGTTTATGGAGTTTGGAGTATGTATGGTTAATTCTTGATGAATACTTTTTGTTGGTTGATGTTGGTGATGTGTTCTTGAAGTATATGAACTGGTTATGTTGTAAAAGTTGTTGGGTTGTTGAATTCATTTGGTTTTAAGAGGTTTTGACATAACAAAACCGGGAAATGTTACGATTATAGCCGTCGTAATGCCCATTTGATTTAAGACTGTTTTGAGCAAGTATTACGAACTGGTCTTGGAACATTTTTGAACAACACTGAACATGAACATGTAGGTCTTGTTTTAAGGTTTGTTTTGGTATAAAGATCATGTCTATACGAATTACGGTTTAGGAGAAAAGTGAGTTTTAGTAAACGTCGTTCGGAGGAACAACCCCTCTCTGGTCAGTCCCTTTGAGGCTGTATTTGGACCACTTAGAAGCCATATTAAAATGTGAAACTTTGAGGAATAATACTAGAGACAGTTAGGAAGGCTCACGAAAAAGATTCGTATTAAAAAGATTATATTTCGATTTTATAAAAATGCGACAGCAGAGGTTGCGCAAGTGAAAACCACTAAGAACATGACTTAGAAACCAATGTTGTAAATGATTAAGTATAACTTGTATTCGAGGATCGATTTCGGACTAAACCTACGACTTAAGAAATTGTTGATTAACATGGACTTAGTATGAGCCTATAACGAGCTAGCAATGCCTTGGTTGTGTTTCGCTTACGTGTTTAAGCATTGAGCAAGTGGATTATCCAGGGGATTAATCGTACGTTTTCTTTGACTTTGTCTAGATTATCCGGCATCGTCGCGAACCCCTATCACTTCTCGAGCATCAGGCAAGTTTACTAAACCTTACTCTATTGTTCAGAGTAGGTATATTTTCAAATATTCAATACTTGTGTATTCCCAAGTTATATATATCAAATCTTAGTTGTGAGTATTGTGGCAAGTTTCCTAAATCTATACTTTGAAGTATTGATTATATATTAGTGTTGTCGCCATGTGTGGAGTTATACAGTTTTGCGATACATGTTATATATTGTGTTAAATAGAATTTGACTTTTGGATATTATACGAGCTGTGAGATAATGTACTTATGAACCGGTATACCTTGTAGCTCTATAGATAAGAGCATGTTTATTGTTTCGACTCTAGATCGGGAGTTGATATTTGTGTTATATAGATAGTCGTGGAAACCCGGAGGGATTCCAGCGGCAGAGTACTATTCATCTTGAGGAATATTATTATTAAACATTAATTATATTTCTAGAAAGTATTAATTACCTGGAAATGATTTGAAGAATGTTATTTGAATATTACCTCATTCGAAGGTTATTACTTGGAAATGATTTGGTAATTGGCTTATAAGCTAGATATGGGATATCAGTTATAAGCCAGGTTTTTATAAAAGCCCTAGGTTAAGGGCGTATGATATTTCCTTAGATCAGAAGTAATTATATTTTTGTATGTATTAAAGGTTATTTTTCCGATACAGATATCGGGTAACTGTTATTCGAGGGTTAATTATGTATTTAAAGAATATTATTTATATTCATTTAAGGATTA
This sequence comes from Heracleum sosnowskyi, assembly GCA_030848705.1. Lineage (NCBI taxonomy): Eukaryota > Viridiplantae > Streptophyta > Magnoliopsida > Apiales > Apiaceae > Heracleum > Heracleum sosnowskyi. Next base: position 33,406,899 of record CM061235.1, on the reverse strand, counting down.
TTGACTTTAAGAATATTATTTCGAATATTCATTCGAGGATTATTTATTTATTTAATGAATATTACTTTGAATATTCATTCGAGGATTATTTATTAGTTAATGAATATTATTTTAAATATTCATTTAATCCTTATTTATTTAATGAATATTATCTTCGAATATTCATTTAATCCTTATTTATTTAATGAATATTATCTTTGAATATTCATTTAATCTTTATTTACTTAATGAATATTATTTTTGAATATTCATTTGAGGATTAATTATTTAATGAATATTATTATTTATATTCATTTGAGGATTATTGACTTAAAGGATATTATTTATATTCATTTGGGGATTATTGACTTTAAAAATATTACTTTTGAATATTCATTTGAGACTTAATTATTTAATGGATATTATTCTGAAGATTCATTTAATCTTTAATTACTCATTAAATATTATGTTCGAGTATTCATTGAAGGTTTACTTATTTAATAAATGTTATCAATTATTTTAAATCAAAAAGAGGTTCCCAAAACAATGTTTTCCATTTAAATCCGTCTTTCAAGAGTATTTAAATGCTCGCTCAACCATCAAAAATATGGGAAACCTGATTTAAGTGACTACTACTCTTTTTAAACTCTCAATTCAAAAACTGTCAAGGGACATATATTTTCTTGGAGCAATTTAATTGCTGCCAGTCTAGTGTTGTGTTACCACTTCAATGATCGAGGGGTAAATTCATGGAACAAGTCGATGTCCATTAACAAGCATAGCTTGGGAAATATTGGGGAATCTTCCTTTCCAACCTAGATATAACTACTTAGTGGAGTCGTATCAACAAGTATTACACTTGGGGAAAGGAGGACGACCTTTACGTTTCAGAGTCATGGATTTCATCTGAACTAGGAGTGGTGTAAGTGGTCCAGTTGCGATAGACCCATCCAACTTTATGGCCCCAAATGGGCCGGGAGGTCACTGGAAGGCGGTAGACAATGTCAGGCCGTCGTGATCCTTCCATCTACATGTAGAAAACTATTTGAGCGGTGCGACCTGCTACTGATCATAGCAAGGTTAGGCACAGTGGGCGCGGTAGCAACTCCAATATTAGTTCATCATCCAATTTGGATATTCCTGCAACATGTATTGGGGGATGAACCAATCGTGTTGGCAGGGGGTTGAAAAGTGTTTGGAAATAAAGTGACAATAAATTCATGCAACTTCATCTATTATTTTATGAAGTATGACTCTGATAAAACCTGATTAAGGATATATATGCCTAAGTGGATTTTGGGTTACGGAAACATTTTATTAATTTTCCTCGTAACTTCATCGTTTATATCATATGACTCTGTGGATACCCTACACAACATGAGTTATGGTAAGGGAGTTGTTTATGCTGAATCACCTTATAACTTCATCTTTTAAGTTATATGTTGATATTCTGCTTATATATAGCAGATATTTTTCGGAAAGGTTGTATTTGGTTTACTTTGAAACCTCATCTTTTATACTAGAACTTTGTTCATAATATAGCAAAAGTTACAGAAATATTATGAAATTGATATTTGAAATACAACAATGGTATTATTTTTGGGAGTACATTCCGATCAGGATATAATTTCAGTATCGAGATATTTTGACAAATTATTGTCTTATACCCGCTTTATTCTGGGTTGAGTTAAAGGCAGAATTATGCCATTCCTTCATTACCTTGCTGAGCTATCGCTCACTCTTGCTATTGTTTTATATATATTATATAGCAGCGAAGCAGGATGCCAATGGGACGGCACATACCCCGCAAGGGGTTTCCATAAACAGTTTCTAGCAGTGATCCCGAGAGTAGTGCGAACCAATCGAATCAGGCTACAGCTTTTGGTATTCCACTTATGTATAGATATGAATGGTATGAGAGGATTGTGAGCATCAGGAGGCTAAGTTGGTAATGTAACATTACTTCGAAATTGTATCAGTGACAGATTCAAAGACATTTGGGTATTGTAATAAAGATGATTTATTCCGCAATAGTTGTATTTGTGTCGTTTCTGAGACTCTAACCTGTGTATGTGTGTGTGAGACATATATTATGGGGTCATGAGCAGGTAAATTATGCACGGTGTGAGTAATACAGGTAAGGCAAGGAGTAAATGGATCGTGACTACTCTAAATCCCTGACCCCGGATTTGGGGCTGTTACACATGTGCTGTGTTTTCCGCCACGTTTTTTAGAATGGGTTTGTCCATCCCTCTACATCCTTTCATCAACGATATCATTACCCACTATGACATTGCTCCTCTTCAAATGACCCCGAACGCCTACAAAATGGCCATGTGTATGTATGTTCTTTACGACCAGCAGTTTGAAAAGAAGATGTCTGCTCATGAGCTGGGTTTCTTTTACCAGCTTAAACAAACGGGAAAGAATTCTGGTTTCTTTTACTTGTCCGCCTGGAATGTCCATGATGGACAGTGCATCAAAGGAAACAGGAAGGGAATGACCGATTGGTTATCCCAATTTCTCTATTGTTATGATTATCCAATATACAGAACTGAATTTAACAGGAACCCTAGTAAGTAATGTCTCCATACTTTTCTTATTCCTTCCAGAATAGTTTAGATATTACACTCTAACCCATACCTAATCCTTATATAGAGATTCCAAGTAAGACAGCACTCAAAGGTCATTCCCTGGAAAGGGCTCATGAGGCCTTGAAGCTGTCAGAAGAGCTAGGAGATGGTGCTAGTCTGTTGACAGATCAAAACCTTAAAAGATGTGGTTTTTTGCCAAATGAGAAATCCTTGAACCTGGTTTCAACGGAGGGCTCTGAAGCCGAAACCTCAAGTAAAATAGGTTCCCTACCATGTCTTTACGCTTTACTTTATTATTTGTGCATCCTCAACATGCTATTACCTTGTTTACATACTTTATTGCTCATATATTGACCTTTGATTTTCTTTGTAGATATGGCTTCTGGTGTGCCATCTTTTGTCAACAAATCCGCAAGCTATGATGATCTCTTTGGAGATGAAGAGAAAGATCTTGTTCCAATAGATGCTACCCCCATATCAAGAATGAAATCAACCCCTGCTTCCCAGGACAAGTCTACCACTTCTTCTAAAAGGAAACTACCACCATCTGCCACCGTCGATTCTGCTAAAGGCTCGGGATCCCGCTTCAGCAAAAAGTCCAAGCCATCAACCCCTAGCACCCCAGGTGAAGGTTCCAGCTCTCTAATCCGTAAGTTTTCTACCATGGCAGGAAATCAGATTTCGGAGGAGGCTATTGCTGAATGGGACAAGATGAGCTTGTCTGAAGCTGCGAAGGCCATCACCTGGTGTGAAGCTCAAAGTCTTTTTCACACCCTAAAGCGGAATGAAGAGATGGTGGCAGCGGCCCGTGGTGATCAGAAGTTACTTGAAGAGGTTAGGCAGTTGAAATCCCTTTTGAAAACAAGCGAAGATGTGAAGAAGAAGTTAGCTGATGCCAGCAAGAAGCTTAAGGCTTCCGAGGCTAAGCTGTTGAAAGAGCGTGAACAGTTGAACACTTCCATAGTTAACCTTGACGTTGAAAAGGACGCCCTACAAGCTTCTTATACCAGGAAAGCTGGAGATTTCAAGAAGAAGTTAGACTCTCTTAATACCACCATTGCTTTGGAAAGATCCACCCGTGAGGCAGCCAAACGTGAAAAGTTTGAGGCCGGGTACAGCCGCGGGGTGAATGATTATATTGAGTCCACGTATGATCATTTTCCAACTTTAGACTGGACCCTGCTTGGGGATGATGCCGTGAACCTGAGGTTGAGGCACAGGTCGTGGTCGAAAGCTCCAACCCGGATGCTCAAATGGAGGAGGTGGAGACGGCTGACCCTGTTCTTGATCAGGTTGTTCATGGGGCATCTCCTGGTAGCCTTTCTTCATGACTGCTGTTTTATAATTATAAGTACTGTTCCTTTCGAAAACATTCACTCCCTTGGAAGGGTTAACTTTTGTGTTTTTCGATTTTGATAAGATTCCCGACGTTCACGCCGTAAGTCTCAAACATTCGGATGAGGGTGCGGGTACCTCGGAATACCTCGCAAGATGTAACCTTTAACTTTGGTTTTCATCTTCTTAATTTAACGCACATTTATGCTTATTATCCATACCTAGGCTTGCCATGCTATATTTTCCATGTATATGCCTTAGATTGTTGTGACAAGTGTACATGCGGCTGACTGAAGCTTCATTCCAAGTCCTGAACTCGTAAACTAAATCCTGTTTCAAAGCGTTAGGTAACCGGTATCCTTGGGCCAGTAAATAGATATGTGCCCATCCAAAAATACCCATGATTTATACCATGTAGTTAGCCAACATAATCCAAACCATAAGATCGTCTTTTACCAAAGGTTGATCCATACACATACTTACGTTATTGTAGCCTCAAAACCTGAAACCCACCTGGGCTGTTATCCACCTCTTAGCCAGAGGTAGAAACCATATATGATAAAAACTATCCACAACATGATTATTCCAATAATATACCGTGTAAGTAAACCATCCTTGCACCTAATATCCTTAGGTACATAACCCATTTTCCATAGATTAGAATATCCATAAGCCATTTTATCCAATGCCTTAGAAGAAAAAACAATTATCCATACATATCCCTGCCTAAGGTATTGCGTCGTTCAATTCCATGTGTTTCATAAAAATCCCTATGAAGCTTAATCCATATTACAGCTTAAGGGGTCATTAGCCTTGAACCTCCCTAGTGCAGTTTTGACCTTTTTAATGTCTCATCTTGCAATCGTGCAAGGAGTTTTAAACCCCGAGTGTGGCCTGTGTTTGGCTCCCACACTTTACCATAGTGTTTATGCCTAGTATCCCTAGGGCTTATATGAGCTGTAATAAGCTTTATTTATTTTACAACAATGTCAAACAGAGGCTTCATTAAACCAGTCCTCTGGTGGAAGCATGAGCCTGTGACTTATAATCCATAAGTCTTAACCTTCTTCTCATAATCCATGAGTGTGAATTTCCAATCCAATTAAATAATACTAAATCCAGTCCAATAATATTAAATCCAATAAATTTTTGAAGCTTAGTAAGTTAAACCTGTACATAGTATATCCACTACCCCCCAGTTCTTTATCATATAATCGTTTATGGTGAAGAACTAAACAGAGGTAATCATGCATCGAATCGTTATCCACACGTAATTCCTAGAGTAAGCATATAAAGAATAACGAAACATTCAAGTAAGAACTGCCATATGAACCAGAAATAGAGGTTTCATTAATGTTGTAAAAATTTTCAAAAGACATCCGATAGGTAGGGTGTGCATACACTACCCCCCGAGTGCTCAGAGAACAAGTGAAAATGTCTTACTATGAATCTAAAACAAAGTGCTTTGAAGCTGAGCCAAACAGCTGTAAAGCTGAGACCAACCACTATGAAGCTATACCTAAGCATGGCAGTTACAACTAATAAACCGCTTTTATTATTCCTATGCCTGAAAGAGGCCTACAGAAATAGTACCTGATGATTTACTGGTAGTATTTCTTAAGATGTTCACCATTCCATGCCCTTGGAATGAGCTTTCCATCCAGATCCGTGAGGTGGTAGGTACCTTCCCAAAGGACAGCTTTTATGAGGTAAGGACCCTCCCAATTTGCACCGAATACACCATGACCATGAACCTTCATGTTGGGCATCATCCTCCTTAAAACCAAATCGCCCACCTTCAATTGACGAGCACGAACCTTGCTGTCAAAGTACTTCCGAGTACGCTGTTGATAAGCAGCTAGCTTCAGCTGCGCAGTAGCTCGAACCTCCTCTACCAAATCTAAGTACAATCGATGATTTACCTCATTATTCCCAGGATTATAATTATCCCTTCTGAGTGATCCAGCCCCAATTTCCACGGGCACCATTGCTTCACAACCATAGGTTAAGGTGAAGGGTGACTCTCCAGTGGTGGTTCGTGGCGTTGTGTTGTATGACCACAAAACCATAGGGAGTTCTTCATGCCAATACCCCTTGCTTTCTTCCAGTTTAGTTTTCAAAGTATGTTTAATAATCTTATTGACAACTTCCGTTTGTCCATTACTTTGAGGGTGGTAAACTGCCGTGAAGCCCTTCTGAATCCCAAGGTCATCACACAGCTTTCACAACTCTTTGCTGTCAAATTGCTTCCCATTATCTGAAATTAGCTTGTAAGGAACTCGAAACCTGCAAACAATTGCTCTGAACACAAATTCCTTTATTTTTGCAGCTGTTATTGTAGCCAGAGGTTCAGCTTCAGCCCACTTGGTAAAGTAATCTACAGCCACCACATTATATTTCACTCCCCCTTTACCTTTAGGCAGCTCCCCAATCAAGTCAATTCCCCACACAGCGAAAGGCCAAGGGCTGGTGAGGGGTTTCAAAGGGACAACTGGATTACTATTAAAATTTGCGAACCTTTGACAACGGTCACATGCCCGAGTGAACCTGTTAGCATCCTTCTGGATTGTGGGCCAATAATATCCTTGACGGAGTATTTTATGTGCCAAAGAGGTTCCACCCGAATGATTTCCACAAATTCCTTCATGAACCTCTCGCAAGATGTATTCGCATTCGTCATCTGATATGCACCTCAAAAGTGGTTTGTTAAACCCTCTTTTGTATAAAGAACCATCGTAGATAACATACCTTGCAGCCTGGTATTTTATTCTCCTAGCTTCCTCTTTTCCTTCCGGAACAATCCCCTTTGTGATGTAACTCATAATAGGTGTTGTCCACAATGTCTCAGTCGCAGGTTCCAAGTTCATAACCTCGAGTCTAGGAATGCTAGGTTGAAGTTTAATCTCCAAAGGTATAACCCCTAACATAGTAGCTTCCCTTTGTGAACCCAACTTTGCAAGCGCATCAGCATCAGTGTTTTGTGTCCTTGGGATTTGCTCAAGGTTCACTTCCTTGAACCTGCTAATCAGCTCTTGAGAGTACCTCATATAAAGGTCAGTACGAGGACCTCTAGCCTGAAATCCTCCTCGTATATGCCATACAACCAACATAGAGTCGCTGAAGACAGTCAGGTTTTCCACCCTCATTTCCAAAGCAAGCTTCAGACCAGCTATTAGAGCTTCATACTCTGCATCATTGTTGGTTGCGTTAAAAGCGAAGTGAATGGAGCTTTGAAGCTTGTGACCCTCCGGGCTAATAAGAACAATACCAGCTCCTGCTCCATTTCGATTTACTGCTCCATCTACGTAGAGTGTCCACCATGGTGAGCAGTTTTCAATCGTCTCTTCAAGGGCTGCAGGTTCAGTTATGCACTCATCGCCCTTAACCTCGAATGATGGAGGAAATTCCAGCAGAAAGTCCGCCAACACCTGCCCTTTTATAGCTGTCCTTGGCTTGAAGTCAATATCGAATTGTCCCAATTCCACAGCCCATTTCATAAGCCTTCCCGAAGCTTCAGGTTTGTGCAAAACTTGCCTCAAAGGGAATGAGGTACGTACCTCGATTCAGTGTGCTTGAAAACAAGGCCGAAGCTTTCTTGAAGCCAAGATTAAGGAATAGACAACTTTTCCATGTTAGAATACCTTGTTTCAGCATCCAACAATCTTTTACTTACGTAATAAACCGGGTGTTGAACCTGTAGCTCCTCCCGGACTAGTACAGCACTGATAGAGTATTCCGAAACTGCCAAGTACAATATGAGGACCTCTCCATCAAGAGGTTTAGATAACAATGGGGGGCTTCCCAACTGTTCCTTAATTTTTTTGAAAGCAACTTCACATTCCGGGCTCCATTCAAAGTTCTTCCCTTTCTTGATTGCTGCGAAGAATTCTCTACATTTATCCGAAGATTTAGATACAAACCTGTTTAGAGCTACAATCCTACCAGTAAGACTCTGAACCTCCTTTATGTTTCGGGGAGATCGCATCTCAACTAAAGCTTTAATCTTGGCAGGGTTTGCTTCAATTCCCCGATGATTGACAATGAAGCCTAGAAACTTTCCTGATTCCACACCGAAAACACATTTATGAGGGTTGAGCTTCATTCTGAACCTACGTAATATGTTAAACATCTCTGATATGTGCGAAACATGATCAGCAGCAGCTTTAGACTTGACCAGCATATCATCAACATAGACTTCCATAGTCTTCCCGATCTGATCTTTGAACATCCTATTAACCAGCCTTTGGTAGGTAGCCCCAGTGTTCAATAATCCGAAAGGCATCCCAATATAGCAGTATAGACCTCTATCTGTGATGAAGGATGTGTGCTCTTGATCAGGTTCGTACATGGGAATCTGATTATATCCTGAGTATGCATCCATGAAGCTTAGAAGAGCATGCCCCGCCGTAGCATCGACCAGTTGGTCAATGCGTGGGAGTGGAAAGCTGTCTTTAGGGCATGCCTTATTCAAATCTGTAAAATCCACACATGTTCGCCATTTTCCATTAGGCTTTTTGACAAGAACTGGATTCGCCAACCAATCCGGGTAGAATGATTCCCTCACCAGTCTAGCTTCTAGTAACCTGTCAACTTCTTCTTTGAGGGCTAAAGCTCTCTCACCACTTATTGCCCTTCGTTTTTGTCTCACAGCAACTCTCTCGGGATCAACGTTAAGGTGATGGGACATCACCCTAGGATCAATCCCTACCATATCAGAATGGCACCAAGCGAAAACATCTAGATTGCTTTTTAGGAAGCGAGTCAATGCCTCCCTAGTTTCAGGTTCCAACTGTTTCCCTATCTTCAGCTCCTTAAAGGAATCTGTCGCATCCACTTGGATTGACAAAGTGTCACCAGCCGCGCCTATTGTTTCCCTAGCTTCAGGCATCCGTGGATCTAGATCAATCTTCACCTGAACCTCTGTATCCATTCTTCTAGATTGTGAAGAAACCTTGGGGGAGCTTTCCGCCTGGGCATCCTCGAAGTCACTATCATTTACCTCTTCAACAATACCTTCGATAAAAGGTTCACCGTCTTCTACGAGTTTTGGTGGGGGTGCCTCCAGCATCCGTACCTCATTCTGGGTATCTACCCCCGAAGAAAAGACAACATCCGTGGAGCTCTCTTCACCTGGATGTTGGATAATCATAATCACATTGCACAAATTCTTTACCTGCTGTGGAGGTTCATTTTTTGTTGACGCCTCCAGGTACTTGTAGCAATTATCCGTTGTGCCTCCATCAACCAACAACAAATGCTTCGAAACCTGCTCAGCAGTGCGCAAGGCCTTACTATAACATTGCCTTGAGTCTACTTGACAACCTTTTAGACATCCAATTCCATTAGGAGTAGGAAACTTCATGGAGAGATGGTAGATGGAGGTTACCACTCTCATTTCCTTCAAGAGCGGCCTGCCCACGATGCAATTGTATGATATATCCCCATTTACAACCATTAATTCTGTCACCTGCGTTGCTCTTATAGGATCAATCCCTAACACAACAGGGAGCTTCACCCTTCCTACAACTTGTACCGGTCCGCCAGTAAATCCATATAAGTCGTTGTAAGCAGGGGACATTTCTTTGTCCGCAAGTCCCATCTTTTGATAAGTGTCATAAGCTAGTATATTACAGGAGCTTCCATTATCCACCAAGACTCGATGCACGTTGAGCCCTCCAATCGTGATAGTCACCACCAATGCATCGTTGTGGGGGTGATGCACATGCCTTGCATCATCTTCAGTGAAGGTGATGTCAGCAGCTTCACCTTTAAACAGCTTTGGAGGCCTATCTGCCAAGTGGTAAATATTCGTGAGAGGGTTTCCTCTAGCCTCACGAGTATAATTCTTCATTGCGTTCCTGCTGAAGCCCCCAATATAAGGTCCACCAATGATTGTGTGGATACTACCAGCCCTGGTAGCTCGTTCAGGTGCAGACTTCTCTTCATCTCTCTTGGACCTATCATCCTTGTATTTTTTCGCCTCCTGGGCCACGAATTCTGTGAGGAAACCTTTCCTAATCAGGTCCTCAATATGATCCTTGAGGTGTCGACAGTCGGCTGTCTCATGCCCGTTAGCATCATGAAAGGCACAGTATCTAGCCAAATCCTTTCTTCCGGGAGGTCCCGTCCTGGAAGGTTTCCTGAACATCCCTGATTTATCACCAACTTCGAATATATGTTCCACAGGTGCAGCCAAAGGAGTGTACTCCGAGTACCTCCTACTACCTTTAGAAGACGGATATTTGTACTCCACTGTCCTCCTTGAACCTGTGGTGTTCACTGACAGAGGTGCAGTCTTCGCCTCCTTGCTGGCATCCCGACCATCAACTGAAGCTGTGTTGTAGGTTGTCCGCTTGCTATAGTTTCTTTCCTTCGGGCTATATGACCTATTCCTCTTATTCCTGTTCCAATCTCGCGAAGCATTATCCTTTTTCAAATTCTCCAAGGATTGTTCCACGACTTTGTGCCTTTCTGCCTTGGCGTAGAAATCAGCCAAGGTGGTAGGCTCCCTACTCTGCAGCTCCTTCCAGAATTCAGTCCCAGGCTTAACCCCAGCTATCAGAAAATTTTTATAAGTCTCGTCAGTGGTTTTCCTCACCCTTGGAACCTCAGCATTAAACCTCTTGAAATACTCGTTAAGTGTCTCGTTGTCACGTTGCTTGATGTTCGCCAGTGTGTTACCCGGAGGTGCAAACGTGACTGAAGCTCTAAACTGGGTTACAAACATCTCACCCATCTGTCTCCATGACTTAATAGAGTTGGAGGGAAGCCTCTTGAACCACTGATGAGCACTATCCCTTAGAGTCGCAGCCAAAAAGCGACATTTTGTGCGATCCTTGATTTGATAGACTTCCATTTCCGTGTTGAAACGGCTAAGAAACTCCACAGGGTCCATGGTCCCATTGAATTTCAAGTCTCCTACTCCCCTGTAGCTACGGGGTAAGGGTGAATCCCGCACCTTCTTAGTGAAAGGTGATCCCACTGTCAATCCTGACTGAGGACCTTTTTCCGCCATAATGTTCTCGAGGACCTTCCTGAGGTCCTCCTCCTTGTACTTTCCATCACCTTCAGCTGAGTCAGAGGTATCATCAGTGTCATCCCCATCATTGGAGCTTCCATCAGAGCTATCATCAGCTTAATAGGACGAGCCCGAGCTATGCTCATCTTCAGGTTTCGAGTGGGACTTATGGTTGTGACTCCTGGATCCCTTGGACATTGATTTCTCGCTTTGTACCTTCTTGGGACCCTTTTGTTTTGCCTCCAAAAGCTTAAGCCTTAAATCCTTACTCGTTAGCTTTTTTCCCATTCGGTCAAATACAGTGACACTCCTTGTAGCCGAGGGTTCAGGGTCCTCCTTATCCTTGAGCTCAGCTTCAGAGTTCCAGTCAGGATTGCTCTGATCGGTCTCAACATCAGAAAAAGTCTTTTTGGTCTTCTCCTTTTCAGGTCCTTCTTCGTCACTACCAAAATCCAGTCGAATTGGTGTAACCTTTGGAGCCTTTGGACGTTTTTCCGAGGATCTCTGCTTCTTTCGCCATTTTTTCATCTTTTCAGACTTCTTCTCCAAGGAATCCACCCTTTCGCCAATTTTCTTGAGGTGATCGAAAATATCCTTGTTCGTGACCTCGCCATGAGGACCTGTTGCACGATCTTCTTCACCGTTAGTTGGTGTTTGCGTATTTCCGGAATCATCCGACATCTTTTCTCTCTCAAGATTTCTGATGGAGTTCCCCTCCTTCTAGCGCCACTTATGTTGTGAGAGAAATTTGGTACAACACAATTGAGGGAATCTCGCTGGAATATTCATAAAATGCGTCCTTGGTTGTCGGACAGTGCCACAGGTTCACAGTACGAAGCCTGAAGCTGATTATTAGAACAGAATGGTTGAAGTATGATTTCCGAGGGCTGAGTTGACAAAACCACCGGATGAAGAGGGCGGAGTAAATCCTACTCGGCCAGCCAATTCACCGGAAAATGTATCACTGAGGGTACGCGAGCCTTATGCGTGTAGATAGTGAAAAACCGAATCCTTTAGTCAAGTGCCTACATATCCTATTTATAGGAATCAAGCCCCATGTAGTTCTATTGAGTTTATACTTCTTCCTTGTCATGAATTCGGCCACTCTAAGATAATCCATCTTAGAGTTGTAGTCGAATTAGGTAGCTCTAACCGAGCTTTCCAGTGTCCTAGTTCACGTCCATCACTAAGTCCTATAAATCCTCCTGCATGCGATGTATATCCGAAGCCATCAATACCAGTCCTATATTTATTGTAATTATTCCATCAAGTACGTTTTATTAAACCTAGAAGTCCTTTGTCAATAATACTTTCGTGTTCCTAAAGTATAGCTGAGTCCTTGTCCTACTAGTACTCTGCCTTCCCGAGGTCCTAGTTACTTGACAGCTAGTAACAGCCCCGAGGTTCGGACCACCTGAACCTCCATACTCTTTACTTGAACCTCAACACCTTCCCTGCTGTTGAGTTATCCCTGAACCTGTGCCTGCAGTCAGAACACCTTGAAGCCGCTCCTTGGCACTATGAAGCTGAACTTCAATACATCTAATCCCTAACAAATCCATACTAATTGGGCCTATATTACATGTGGGCTTTAAATTGAGCCCATGTGAGATTTAGGGCACAACAATTTTCATAAACTAATATGTCGAGGATAATAAATTAGTGACAGTAAAGTGCAGTTTGTGTACTCGCATTTTAGTCAAGACACCACTTGCAATATTATAGTTCAAAATCGAGGACTTATAATATCAATGTTTGTATTTCACTGCACTTTGTTACATTCCGTTAACTGAGATTAACTTCGTTATTAATTTAGGGAATAAAGTGCATTTTGTGTACTCGAACTTTACTCTAAAATGCATTTTGTGTACTCACATTTTGCTAAAAATATCACTTTCAATACTTTAATCCAAAATTTAGAGTAAAATACGAATACACAAAATGCACTTTACTCTAAAGTGTGAGTACACAAAGTGCACTTTACTCCCTAAATTAATAACGGAGTTAATCTCAGTTAACGGAATGCAACAAAACGCAGTGAAATACAAACATTGATATTGCAAGTGCTCGATTTTGAATTATAATATTGCAAGTGGTGTCTTGACTAAAATGCGAGTACACAAACTGCACTTTACTCAATTAGTTATTAACTAGCTCTTTAGCCCGTGCAATGCACGGGCATACTTTAAATATGAGTAAATTGTTTATTTTTTCGGCAAATTTTTGTACGTCCTCGTATTATAGTAGCAATTGATGAGTTATACGACATTAAAATTAGTACAAGTTTGTATTACACTTATATACATGAAAGTTTTTTTTTGTTAGCTTGTACTGATTTGGACCGTATTTGTATCGTAACAAATATAATACTTAAGGCATGTCAGAAATTATGTATAGTTTGATTTAATAGAGATAAATAATTACAATTCACAGACATTCTTTAATTTATAAATTTTCTTAATTCATAAATTTACAATAAATCTAAATGATACTATAATAGTATGAGATATATAATATGTAAGTGTATATGGTCATATATTATCCTAAATTTAAATAAATATAACTATTTATATGTATACATACGTATATATATATATATATATATATATATATATATATTCAGGTAAATGTTGTATGTATATATAAGTATGCATATTAATTTGCAGCATTGAATAATATGTAATAAATATATATGTATAAGTTTGGAGCATTTAATAATATGTAATAAATATATGTATAAGTATGCATATTAATTTTGTAGCATTTAATAATATATAATAAATTTATTGATGTTAAAAGACCAAAATAACCCTAAAAATGTATAGTATAAGTAAGGGTAAAATGGTCAATTTGATTTAAATTACTTATATCAAACCCCTTGTTGTGGTATTATATATATAATAGATTTTTTATTTTAATATATCTGATTAATACTATGATTAATCATTTCGATTAATCCCCAATTACCCGATTAATTGCTACATGGTCGTTTTATCAATTAGTGCCGATTATCAATTTTTACAATATTGATTGTACCCGTATGGTATAGAGAAAATGTCCATAATATATATTCCCTCGGTCCCTCTCATTTCTTTACACTTTCCTTTTTGGAATGTCACTCTCAACTTTTACATCCCAAAAGTTTCCTTATATAGTAAAGTTTTATGATATACAAATTAACTTCATCCACTAATTTTCTCCAATATATCCACTTGATATATTAAATATTTGATTGATTTCACCACTTTACTCACTTTTCTCCACTAATTTACAATTTTTCAAAATCTCCGTGCCCAAACCCAATGTAAAGAATTAGGTAGTGTTAAGCCAATTTTGGTCATGGACTAAGCTTCAAGATTAAATTCATAATCGGGTATTCGTATAGAGCTCTAAAATTAGGGATTTGATATCCATGACAATTTTGGGGGAGAATTATGGTTTATATGATTTGGGGCTGAGCTTGAGAGGATTAACTCATAGATGGTAGAATTTCGGATCCCCTTCTCAAGGTGCCTACGTATCCTTTTATAAGGAATCAAGCTCACATAATTCTTTTCTTTTCAGTATCAGATCCAGTTTAGGCCAATGCTCTTATCTTTAGGAGCAAGTCACCTATATATGTTAAGTTTCCTCGTTTATATGTTCTCAATTATATTGGGTTTCTTGCGAGGTAAGGATTAATGACTCGTTGGGCCTTTTCTAATCCTTTACGTATATCCATTAAAAGACCGGGTTCATATTATGTATCAACAAGTCCCCAGTGTTTATCGTAGGTTTTTTCTTCGGTGAACACTTTCTTAATTCAGTGTTTTCACTTCCCGATCAACCCTATTGGCTTGTGATTATTCACCAATGTCTTTGTGCCTTCGAAGAAAAATGATGATATAGCTTTGGGGATTGGCTATATTTTTAATCTTCCACACTGTTAAATGTTATGTACGTGACATTTTGTTTTTGTCTATGTGTTTTCCAAGCATCAAGTAGTTCGATTCAGACCCAAATCTTGCTTGATTTCGCTCGCATAGTAGATGTTTCCAAGCGTCAAGTAATTTGATTCAAAAAAAATCTTTCTTGAATTTGCTTGCGTATTTATGAGATGTCGTCCGTAAGCCACAAAGTTGTCAAAAGACTTTGCTTACCAATTTTTCATTTCCCGGTACAAAGTCCCCGGTATATGAACCATCATAACATTAAACGCAATTTTTCGTTCCAGCTTCTGCTTCCAATCCTCAAAGGTTCATTTAAGTACCTTTGGTTCAGATTGTGCAGCGATGAGGTATATTCTGTGATCTATAAAATGTTAAATCTAAAAACTGTAGATCACCACTTTCTCATCTCCCAACTTTGTAAGTTGGCGGGTGGACCATCATAGCTTCGCACTGAAGCATATATCCGGTCTGGTATATCCTCTGCCCCAAGTGATTTATTACTTCAATTTTGAAGTGGTACATGACTAATAGGACCGAAGATTCTCTTGTCCCCAAGTGAGTGTCGGCACATCATAAGTTGGGACTTGGATTATTATTCGCCCCCAATTGATTGCCGATAGGTCACGAGTTTTGCGAGTGTTGATAAATCATAAGTTGGGACTCGGTCAAATTTTTGCCCCAGTTGATTATCGATAGGTCACAAGTATAAGATTAGAGAAGTTTGATCCCCCCAAGTGTTGGACGACGGGTTACTTGTTCTGGACTTTATCAAGTTTGTTGCCCCCAAGTAACTCTCGTTGAACACTCGTTTGGGTCGAAAAATTTGTTGTAACCAGTGGTTTCTCATTCATAAAGAAATTTAACCATTACGTTATATAATAACAATAAAAATCACACATGCATTAACATATATCAAATAAATTGAAACTTTATTAATAAATAGCTCATATCATTCTTAACAAGAAGGAAATCCTTATAAATATTTTAATAAATATCTTATTAAGATAAATAAATTAATAGTTTGCCAACATAATTTTATTTAAGCTTATCTGATGATGACGATGGTCATTTACTGATAATATTTCTTCAGCTTAGAAATATTCCAAGTGTTTTTGATTGGCTTCCCATCCATAGTCTCGAGTCTGCAAGTTCCCAATCGAGGCATGCTTGAAATCTTGTATGGTCCTTCCCAATTAGGCATTAGTTTACCGAGTTGGTCAGGTTTGGATGACGTTGTTTCCATAAACACATAGTCCCCGACTTGGAAGAACTTTTTACGCACTCCAGAATCAAAATGTTGTTCAACCTTTTTTTGATAAGCAACAGTATGTAAAGTAGCAACTTCCACAGGAACCAAGGCATCTTTTCCATATGCTAATCTGAATGGAGTATCATTGGTTGCTCTTCTTGTGGTGGTATGATAAGCCCATAGAACGTGTAACAATTCTTCAACCCACAAGCCTTTGGCACCTTCAAGACTTTTCTCAATCCCCTTAATGATTGTTTTGTTGGCATTTTCAACCAGGCCGTTACTTTGAGGATTTGAAACATCAGTGTGATGCTCGATGTGATACATCTCCATGAGATTAGAAAAGTTTTTCCCTTTAAATTGTTAGCCATTGTCAGAAACCATTATCTTCGGCACACCAAACCTGTATATGATGCTTTCTTTGACAAACTTGATGACAACGACTTCGGTAATTTGAGAAAGTGCTTTTGCTTCCACCCATTTAGTCATGTAGTCAATCCCAACGATGCAGTAGACAGCTTGTCCTTTACCTTTTGGAAGCTTTCCAACAATATCAATTCCCCACATACCAAAAGGGATTGGACACAGAATTGGAGTTAATTCTGATGGAAGCTGTCGAGGTATATTTGCGTGAATTTGGCATTGGTGACACTTTTGCACATAATCCATTGCATCCTGACGGATAGTGGGCCAAAAATATCCTTGTCTTAGAATTTTGAAAGCCAAAGTCCTACCAGCCAAGTGATCGGCACATACACCTTCGTGAACTTCTTCCATTATTAACCTTGCTTCCTCGGGAGTAACACATCTTAAGATTGGTTGGGTCATTGATCTTCTATAGAGTAAACTGCCAACCATTGGCCAATCAAGTTAACCTCAGTGCGCTCAACTGATGGATGATGAAGCTCTGTCATGTAAATTGCTCCGTCAAATTATCCTTCATCGGTAGAAGCTAAGCATGACAAAACATCTGCTCATCCATTGTCTTCTCTAGATATTCCAATGAGATCAAACAATGCAAATTCTTTGGCCAAATTTCTGATTTCAAATGCATATGCTTTCAACCTTTCCTCTTTCCGATCATATTCTCCAGAAAAATGTTTAACAACAAGTTGTGAATCACTATAGGCCTGTAAATGAGTTACCTCTAAGCTTCGGGCCAACTTCATTCCAGATATCAAGGCTTCGTACTCGGCTTCATTGTTCGTCACCCTAAATGTAAAACGTACTGCTTGACGAACTTCAAATCCATTATCCCACCTCCATATTTTTCTTGTGCTACCGACCCATCAACATAGAGTTTCCAAGTTTTTGGAGAATCATGAATAGGATTGTCCTCATCTTCATCCATTGGGGTATTAAATGAACATTCCACCATAAAATCTGCAAGTGTTTGTGCTTTGATGGCGGTTCGGGGTTTATAAACAATACCATGCTCACCAAGTTCAACTGCCCATGCCATCAATCTTCCTGATACTTCAGGTTTGTAAAAAACAATTTTCAATGGTTGATCGGTGATCACTTCAATTGTTCTTCCTTGGAAGTAATGTCTCAGTTTCCTTGCTGTCACGATCATTCCCAAAGCCAACTTTTCAATATTGGGATATCTAGTTTCTGTATCTTTCAGTGCATGACTTACATAAAACACTGGCCTTTGGACTCCAGCCTCTTCTTTAATGAGCACTGCTGTAACACCCACAGATCCGGGGTCAGGAATCTGGGTTGTCACGCTCCATCAATTATATAATACCTGCATTACTTACAACATTCTAATAATATAACTCCAAAAGACCCCAATCACTTACGCACACACACACAAGTTATAGCCTTGGAAATGAGCAACAATAAGTAACATTTGTTATTACAAATCAAATGTACTATCTAGGATCTCATCTATCATTTACAACCTCTACCTGAAGTTAAAATAATAGACCTCACAATTCTATACAAGGTTTAATAATACAAACCTATTCGAAAACAATTCTTACTAACTCAGTCTACAGCTGTTCTGCTAAATCCGACAGTATCCATCTTGCTGAACTAACTCAAGGGTGGTCTCTCCATTCCCTTGCTCTCGTAACACGAGGTGAATCGGCAATGTTTTCTTCATGCTGAAAGATTTAATAAAGCAAGAATGAGCTAATAGTGCTCAGCAAGAAATCTATCCCAATTTAAATCTTTAAACCTTTTAGGAAGATAATCCATATGGGATCCATGTTTAAAAACTACTAGGGTTTATCCCCAAAATAGTATATCGTTCAAAATACCGTATGATTTATAATCATACTCAAATACTTTTCGTAAATCCTTTTAGGGATCCTTGGTATCAAGATGATAAACCAAGTCTCAAAACATCTCTTTTTAAAATAGATATTAATATTGGAATCAAGGCTTAAACCCATCCATTGATTCAAAATACTATACAATTCAATATACTGTATATCTTAAATGACTTCTCAACATATATACATGCATATCTATTTAGATATCTCATACTGTTCAAAATACTGTAAAATATCAGTAATGAACACCTTTTTGAAGCTGTTGGGTTGTGATATATAAAAGAATCAAGAATGAGCACTATAGCTCGACAATAATATATAGCAACATAATCATATATGTGGGCTGATATCATAGTTGAAAGCTTTTAAAACCTCATTCGTATATAGAATGATATATTGGATACTCTTTTCGTCAGAACATGCAATGTAGTTCAAATACTATACACGGAATGTAACAGCCCCAAATCCGGGGTCAGGGATTTAGGGTTGTCACAATCCATGTACTCCTTGCCTTACCTGTAATACTCACACCATTCATAATTTACCTGCTCATGACCCCACAATATATGTCTCACACACACACACACACACAGGTTAGAGTCTCAGAAACGACACAATACAACAACTGCGGAATAACTAACTTTTATTACAATACCCAAATGTCTTTTGAATCTGTTACTGATACAATTTCTAAGTATTGGTACATTACCAGCTTAGCCTTCTGATGCTCACAATCCTCTAATACCATTCATGTCTATACATAAGTTGAATACCAAAACCGTAGCCTGATTCGATCGGTTCGTACTACTCCTGGGATCACTGCTAGAAACTGTTTATGGGAGCGCCTTGCGAGGTATGTGCCATCCCATAGGCATCCTGCTTCGCTGCTATATAATATATATAAAATAATAGCAAGAGTGAGCGATAGCTCAGCAAGGTAATGAAAGTATGGCATAATTCTGCCTTTAATTCAACCCAGAAATAAAGCGGGTATAAGACAATAATTTGTCAAAATATCTCGATACTGAAATCATTTCCTTATCGGAATGTATTCCAAAAACAGTACTTCAAATATCAATTATCGTCTTTATACGAAAGATAAGTGAAATTCGTACTTGCCGTAGCAATTTATCAAGATAAGTATCCTTTACTGAAAACTCGAATATTTTCCCTAATCGGGATATGATAGAAATTTGGATGCTGACACCCTGCTCCAGTGACGTAGCACTCAGCAGTTGTGGATACTATAACACTCAGCAGTTCAAGATACTGTCAGATGGGAACACTGAACTCCGTATGTAGGAGAAATTTCATTTGAACTCTGTATTGAGATTTCAATAATTCCAGACGTGGATCGACGATGATCAGTCGCCGCTTCCAGGTCCACCGCGGGTCGTCTCTACTAGTAGAAGGATAAAAACTCCATCCGTAATTACCCTCAGGTAAAAGCTCCATCCGCAATTACCTTGGATGAAAGCTCCATCCGCAATCATCCTGAATGAAAGCTCCATCCGCAATCATTCTGGCGCAAGTTGGGCCAAATTCTAGTTCCCCGGGCAAATGCCCGTTCAAAGATCGCACTGGGATCCTTTGGTTACTCCTAGAATCAATCGGAAGTTAACCCATTAACCCATATTGGCTTTTAGCCGGACTTTCACAATCCCTGGTTACTCCCGAACAATGGGAAGCTAACCCATAAGTACATACTGGCCTATAGCCGGAAACTCAGGTTGAGCGACAAATAGTCTTCATGAAATCGAGATTGAATATTTTACTCTTTTTGTGAAAGGGGAACCCTTAGTAGTAGGGCTATAATCCCAAAATAATATCTCTTATATAAACAAAGGAAGGAAACAAGAGTTTCTCCCAACTCTGGATTTTCAATTCTCAATATGTACGAAAGCATTTAGATGGCTCAAGTGAGGTGATAATGATCGGGAATAATATTGGGGAATCCTTATAATTCTCGGAAATATTATTAAAGGTCAAGAATATAAAAAAAAATATAATTCTCAAAGACCTCTAATGCTTTTAAACAAATAATATGATTTTTAAATCACTAAAAGATATTTAATAATTAATAAGGAAATATGTATTGACGAAATTTCCTCAAATAAATGATTATTCAAACATAATCCTCTCTGAATAAATAAATATTCAATAATTAAACCTTGAGTGAATAATAAATAATTAAATAAATAAACTTCGAATGAATAATAAAATAATATTCATTAAGTAAATGATCCTTAAATGGATATTCACAATAATATACTTCAAGTCAATAATTCCCAAATGAATATTCATAAATAATATACTTTAAGTCAATAATCCTCAAATGAATATTCATAAATAATATACTTTAAGTCAATAATCCTCAAATGAATATTCATAAATAATATAAATAGTAAATCCTCGAATAACAGTACCCGATATCTTTATCGGAAAATAACCTTTAATATATATACAGAAAATATAATTATTTCTGATCTAAAGAAATATCTTACGCCCTTAACCTAGGGCCTTTATACAACCTGGCTTCTAACTAGTATCCCATATCGAGCTTAGAAGCCCATAATCAAATCATTTCCAAGTAATAAATACTTTCCGGAACATAAATAATGGTTAATAATAATATTCCTCAAGATGAATAGTACTCTGCCGCTAGAATCCCTCCGGGTTTCCACGACTATCTATATAACAAAATATCGACTCCCGGTCTAGAGTCGAAAACAAGAAGTATGCTCTTATCTCTAGAGCTACAAGGTATACCGGTTATATATACTTAACTCAGAAGATCATATATAATCAAAAGGTCAAATTTTTATTTCAACAGGAAATAAGATGTGTCGCAAAACTGTACAACTTTATACATGGAAAAAGCAGTATTATAATTAATACTTTAAAAGTACAAGTTTAGAAAACTTGCCTGATGCTCGAGAAGTGATAGGGGTTCGCGACGATGCCGGACAATCTAGACAAAGTCAAACGAAAACACACGGTTAATCCCCTCGATAAACCACTTATAACTCAATGCTTAAACACGTAAGCGAAATACAACCAAGGCATTTCTTGCTCGCTCTAGCGTCACACTAAGTCCATGTTATTCGTCAAATACTTATATCATAAGTTTGGTTCGAAATCCATCCTCAAATCCAAGTTATACTTAACCATTTGGAACCTTGGTTTCTAAGTCTCGTTTTCAGTGGTTTTCACTTGCGCGACCTTGACTAAAACATTTTTATAAAATCGAAAAATAATCTTTTTAATCCGAATCTTTTTCATTAGCCTTCCTAACTGTCTCTAGTATTATTCCTCAAAGTTTCACATTTTACTATGGCTTCTAAGTGGTCCAAATATAGCCTCAAAGTGGCTGACCAGAGAAGGGTTGTTTCTCCGAACGACGTTTACTAAAACTCACTTTTCTCTTAAACCGTAAATCGTAACGACATGATTCTTGCTCTCACGTAAACTAGAAACAAAGCTCTACACACTCATGTTCATCACTGAACCAAAAGAGGCAGTTAAGTTTTCGGATTCTAGGCAGTTTATAGAGTTACCGAAAATCGGGCATTACGACGGCTTAAAACTTTAATTTTCCCATTTTCAAAACACAACCAAATCAATATCAATCAATCCCAAACTCACCATCCACCTTATACACCCTCCACTCAGTCAAATACTCCATGAATAATCAAAACAAATTCATAACCCATCCTCCAAACTCAATCAACAATTCATCTAATCGCTTAATCATGCTCTTAACTTTACATAAACATCAAAACCATTTCAAAACTCATATAAACAAAAGGGGCAGAGGTTTTTATACCTTCTCCAAGCTTGCTTGCTGCTATATCCCTTATGTAACCTTAGATCCTTGCTTAATACAACCTTTGGAAGCCACAAACTCAATATCCAAAAACAAAACAAAACACAAGTTACTATTCATCATCTTCTCCGACTGTTAATCACTGAAATCGAAGGGGTAAAATACGGGGTTGAGGTGATTGCTTACCATGGTTACGTCGGGCTTCTCGAGAGCTTCGATTTGAGTGGTAGAACGCCAAAAACGGACCACGGAATCTCAAGTTACGATCATTTCTTTCTCTCCCATTTTCTTTCTTCTTCTCTCCCGAAATTTTCTCTTCCTTTTTCTTTTCTCCTTATCTTGTTTAATTTAATAAATGTGCTGATATTTATTGGTTAAGGGGGTGAGTCATCACCTTGTCCTTGTCATCAGGACACGTGTCAAGCCATGGAGTATCATGGTGGCAAAGCAGGGACAAGTGTCGCGCATGCATGTGTTTGGTTCGTTTCTTTTCACCTGGATGATCCAAATGTTGCATCCCTCGAATTAATCTTGTTACATGTTACTTCCATTTCTATATTTAATCCTGTAAATGTTGCCTTGTTCCTCTTGAAATGATTCGAAATATTTCCCAAAAAGAGCGAATAAAATTCTACGCGATTCTCGCAGTGAATAGTAACTATTCACTATTCATTCCAACAATCGAATCCTTAAATCGACTTTAATAAAATAATAAAATTCCAAAATATTAAATCCTCAAATCCTCAATTTTAATATCTCATTTCTTGAATATAATAATATATAATTCGCTGCCCGGTCAAATACTACACCAAAATAAAATTTGGAATTTCTGAATTCCGATCGTCTTTGCATTCACTTATTTACTCCGTAGATCACTAATATGACTTCGGAATATCCACACTACGTCTCGTACATAGGTGGCATGAAAATTTTTCTTAACCTCAAAATCACTATTCATCCACCAATATCACTATTCACTGCTGCACTTAATCATAATAAGAAAAGTTTTAAATTTTACCAAAAATTCGGGTTATTACACGGAACATCATTGTTCAATTTCTGTCACATTATCGGTAACTCAGCACCTAGGCTTTCGTTACAATGTGCAGCACTATTCAAATGGAAGAAGGGGATATACTGGAATACACGATACACGGTGATTAGCCGTTATATCGCAACGTAACTTTTCTACTAGTAGAAGGACGACTTCCTATTCGGTTATCACCCTGGCCGCATTTGGGCCCTTCATGCTATACTGGCACATATTTCATTGCCGAACATGGAGTCATACTATACTGGCACCTATTTCATTGCCGAGCATGACTTCGTACTATACTGGCACCTGTTTCATTGCCGAGCACGAGTTAATTCCAGTCCCCAGATGAAAATCAACGTCACGGGAAATGGAAGTTAATCCTGTTTTCCCCAAGTACAATTATTTGTCAAAAACTTTGTAACCGTTCAGAATTCCTTACTCCAGAGTAATTGAAAGGAGTAAGTCAAAGTGTGGGTTGACATTAGTCAACGAAACTACCGATGATTACTACGTATTTTGAAATCATGACCAGGGAGTTTATTGAAATTTCAGAGTTTAGCAAGTTTGAAATACTTTACTTGAATGGGGGAGCCATCCCCAGTTATAGTTATTCTAGAGGAATAGTGGAAGTAAAACTCTGTCCTCGACTTCTTGAACTAGATTCCCAAATTTTCGATGAGTTAGAAAACACTATTCGCATTTAATTACCTTTAAATATCTTAAGAATATAGTTGGGAATCTCTATTTTAATACCTTTTCTGAAAATCAGAAATTTATATTTTGTGTAAATAATAGAACCTTTAATCATATAATAAGGTTCTATGATTTTAAATCATATTTGGAATATTTAATAAATACCCAAATAATAATATTAAATTATTATTCAATATAAAACCACTTAAGTGAATATTCAAAATAATATTCACTTAATTAAATAATATTCAAATATTAAGAATTGAATTATTATTCAATATAAAATCATTAAGTGAATATTCAAAATAATATTCACTTAATTAAATAATATTCAAATAATATTTATTATAATAATATTTAAATATCTCACCTTAAATATCCCATAATATTGGAATATTTAATAAATCTTTAAAATATAACTGTCCCTGGAACCTTCCAGCTTCTGACAGTATGATCAAAACAAAATAATACTTTAACTCCCGGGCTAAGTTTTAAAACTATCGTACAAGTACTCTATACTTAGAATCTTTATAAAACCTCGGTTTATATCTAATGTAATCATATCATATAAACCATCCATCTTACGAAAGCTTTTAACCAAAAGCGTACATCAATACATAGTCCTTTTTAACGATTTAAAA
This sequence comes from Heracleum sosnowskyi, assembly GCA_030848705.1. Classification (NCBI taxonomy): domain Eukaryota; kingdom Viridiplantae; phylum Streptophyta; class Magnoliopsida; order Apiales; family Apiaceae; genus Heracleum; species Heracleum sosnowskyi. Next base: position 33,382,317 of record CM061235.1, on the reverse strand, counting down.
CAGTATATATCACAACAGCATCTTATATCAGATGTAGGATTGGAAAACTAGCATGCATCTATCATATGCATATTTTTCTTCTCAACAATGTTAATACCATCATATCTATATATGACGTGAGGTTTGAAAGCATGCATAATATTGTATGCATATATTAAATTTGAAAGCATGCATCTATCATATGCATATTATCAGAATATTGTACTTTACAACATAGCATGGAATGAGAAAACTTGCCTTGAGTCCTTGGTATTAGGGGTTCGAGTCTTGTCGCAAATCTATAAACAAAGAAATACTCGATCAGTCCCCTAACGTAATCATTCGCTCATAACACTCATTTAAAGTCAACTATATGTTAAACACATCATGTAGTCATGTTATTCCTCAACAAGGTACGTATTTTAATCGACTCGAAATACTCCTTTTATCTTAGTCGCAATGGTTGGTCAAAGTAGTACTCTAGAGTTGACTTTTCATAAAGTTACTATTACGCGACTCGTACTCTAACACTTTTAATATATCCGAAAACTCGTATTTAAATACGAGACCACTTCTAAAATCATCTTGAGTATTTGTAATATTTATCATAAAAGTTTCGATCTCAAAACAGGGGTTTCACTTGGTGAAATGTATTCTCAAACTTGGATGAGCTACGGAAAGTTACTATTCGCACGCCTTTCACTAAAACGCTCATATCTCCTTAACCGTTAGTCAAAATGACACACCGTTTTCGCGTGCGCGATCTAGGGAAAGAGTAGAACAAAATTCTTGAACATGTTTTTCTGCCTAAGAGGGTGAAATTCCCGAGAGCAGCAGATTTTTGGCAGTGAAGTGCAGAACCACTTACTCCTCGCGCAGCTTTGGTTCCGACATTTTTATAAAATCGAAATATTATCTTTTTAACACAAAACCTTCTAGTTTCCTTTCCTAACTGTCCATACCAATATCCTTATTAATATCTCGACCCAATTCCATTTTTAAAGGGCTTGATCACAATCTCAAAGTTCATACAATGAACTACTTAGTTATCCGTAACCACTTTTACTAAAACGGACGTTTCTCCTAAACCGTAAATCGAAACGATACGATTCTTTCGCTAAAACAAACTAGGGAACAGAGGCTACATGTTCATGGTCAGAAACCTCTATGGTTATGCCTTTAAGGTATTCGTAATCTCTGTCTAAATTTCCTAAGTGAAATCCGGCATGGTAACGACGCTTAAACGCGAATCCCGTGTTTAAAACACTCCAAATAATCCAATAACATCAACCATGCCATCAATCCATCATTATACACTCAAGGTCAGTCCATAAAATTTATGAGAACATTACCAATCATCAACTCATAACCATTAATTATCAAGGTTTAGCCATTTATAACCCAAACTCCAAGAACTAACACATGCTTAAACATAACTTAACTTAAGCTTAAAACTCAAAGTAAATCAAAAGGGTGGATGGTGTTCATACCTTTATTGAAGTCTTAACATAATAACAAGAGCTTGTAAGCCTTAAGTGAGCCTCGATCTATGCTTAAAATCCTCAAACTTACAAAAGAAATCAAGAACAAGTTAGTAAATTCTCGGAGTTACTATTCACCCGAACTTTGAGTAAGGATTTGAGCATGCTATACTAATTGGATGACCATGAAATTTTGAACGTACCTTGCCTATGCCATGCGTAAGCTTTGGTCAAAATTTGGCGATTTTAGGATGAGTATAGTCCGAGTTATGAAATTGTCTTTCCACCATGGTCAAGCTGGGCAGAAATTCTGAGAAAATGGAGAAGATGATACTTTCTTGCTTTTTCTTTTCTTTTTGTTTGGTATAATTACTCTTAATTACCAGCCATATAATTGTGTGGTCATAAGCAAGCCTTGTCACCCATGACATGCCTCTTTTTGAACTTGTGGTGGTGGTGAAAATGGTGACAAGGTGGTGATTCACCACTTTGTCATCACTTGGTCATCCTTATGTCATGCTTATGTCACTCCTCTGCATCATGCTTATGTCATCATTTGTATCCTCAATCCTCTTATATAATGCACTTGATGATCTTATATAATACTCCTCCTTTGGTTAAGGTTTAATCCATAATTTGTTACGCTTTTGTTTCGCGATAGTTTCAAGTGGTTTTAAAAACGTTTCTCTGTACCAAAGCTAGGGGATACTTCATTTATCTTTCCATTGTCTTGGTTTAATACATGGTTCTAGATTTCTCACCTTGGTTTAAGATATGATCATGGATTTCTCCTCCTAAACACTTTCTCAAAACGATCAAATCAATTCACCCTTGATTGTCCGATGAATAGTGATCAAAATTTAAAGTGGGAATCTCCTGATTCTGATCGCGTTTACATTCTTTTATTCTTCCTATACATCAATAATATAACCTCGAAACATTCATTCCATATCATCCACATAGTGTGGTCTGAAAAATTTTCCATCAGCAAATTTACTATTCATCAAAATTTTTTTAACTAAGTCCAAAATTTGGGGTTATTACAGTCTCCCCTCCTTAAAAGGATTCCGTCCCGGAATCTAAGAAAATAGCCGAGGTTACTCTTTCAATATAGGAATCTCCAGTTTCTAGGTTGACTCCTCAACCCTCTGGTTTCATTACCACACTTACTCATTCCGGTCTTTGATATCTACCGGACGCTTTATATAAGCCAATTCTGATTGTACTCTTATATACCCATTTTTTTTATCAACATCCGACTATCCTTGCAATCGGCAGTACAACGCTTACCGTAACTTTGGTTGTCTGAAATGTTTCTTCCGGTCGGTCCGTCGGTCTGCGGATCCTACGTAGTGCTCGCACTCAAACTCGTCGCCAAACATGTTTGGAAAACTCCTCTCGAATCGGGAGTTCAAGCATTGGTTCTTATCTGACACGATGGTGTCTGGAACTCCACGTCACCCAATTATCTCTTTCGCAACTCTTTGATTTAAGATCTCTTGCTAAAAACAAAATATGAGTAGACCCATTTGATCCATCAATTATAGCTCAATTGACGTCATAGTCCGACTCGATTCTTGTTGATCCTATCACAGAATCCATTATAGTAAAATTACATTCCTAATCAGGAATCTCCACTAACTGTGATAGTCAACTAGGTCTTTGTTCTGCCTTCATTTTCTGACATATCCAATATTTGTTTATAAATCGATAAATCCTTTTATTTATCCGTCCGACAATAACATTGCCTTAACTTTCTTTACCTTTTTGGTACTCTCCGCGTAGCTGTCTCTTTATGACAGATCTTTATTCCTTAATTTATTCAGGCTCAATCAGGACTTTTAAATAATCCTTGTTGTACTCTTAACTTCAAACTTCATCCTTTCAGTTCCTCTTATTAGTCTTTCTGAAAATTAGCATCCTTTATCTCTCGATCATTAGGAATCCCAACTTGGTAAAAATACCTTATGATTCCTCTATTATCTTTCTCAGTCTTTAATGCTTTCTCCAACATTGACTTCCTACCTTTACTCGTCATTCGCTCTTGACATAACTTGATTTCCTGCAGCAATTCCGGTTGCATTGCAATCTCAACTAGTCTCTCAATACCATTTCCGGTTATCTTAACCTCAATTTCCATTTTCTTAAATCCTTGGATTAATTTTATCCAACGATGTTATCATCTTAAATCTCTCAGACTAAGGGCATTGGCCACCACATTGGCCTTCCCTGGGTGGTAAAGGATCCCACCGTCATAATCCTTGATTAGCCTTAGCTACCTTTTCAATCCTCATGGTAAGTTCTTTCTGGGAAAGTGTATCTAATGCTCTTATGATTTGTATAAATCTCGCACTTCTTTCCATACAATTAGTGCCTCCAAAACTTTAAAGCGAAAACTATCGCTGCCCATTCTAAGTCAAACGTAGGGTATCTAAATTCATATTCCTTTAATTGCCTTGATGCATACGTAATTACCTTTCCGTGCTGTATAAGCACACACCCTACTTCTTTATGCGATGCGTCGCTATAGATCATACAATCTCCCTTCCCGTATGGCAGTACCAGCACAGGATAGTGACTAGTCTCTTATTTAATTACCGGAAACTTTTCTCACATTTCTCGATCCATTCAACTTTTCAGTCTTTCGAGTAAGTCGGGTCAGTGGGGCTGCCATTCCAGCAAAATCTTGCACAAACCTCTGATAATACTCGGCTAAGCCTACAAAACTTCTCACCTCAGTTGGTGTGGTTGGTCTTTCCCAATTCGAAACAACTTTTATCTTAGTGGGGTCAGCCAGCACCTCTTCACTGTTGACCATATGTCCTAAAATTGTACTTCCCTTAGCCAAAGCTCACACTTTGAGAACTTGACATATGACTTTTCTCTTCTCAGTGTCTCTAACACTATCCTCAAACGTTCTGCGTGTTCTTCCTTGGTCTTTGAGGTAAACCAAAATATTGTCGATGTCACTATGACACACTTATCCAAATACTTCTTGAAAAGTTTATTCAGCACGTTCATGAAAGCTGCAAGGGCATTCGCCAGCCCAAACGAAATTACTAAAAACTCGTAGTGTCCATTCTTGGTGCGAAACGCAGTCTTGGTTACGTCATCAGGTTTAATATTCAACTGGTGGTATCCAGTTCTCAAATCAATCTTCGAGAATTTAACTGCATCATGCAGCCGATCGATCAAATCACCGATCCTTGGCAGGGGTATTCATTCTTAACAATTGGCCTATTCAGCTTTCGATACTCTATGCACAGCCTCATGCTGCCGTCCTTTTTCTTCACCAATAACACGGGTGCATCCCACGGTGATGCAATTGGTCTTATCATTCCTTTCCCTAACAATTCTTACAATTGAGCGACTAATTTCTTCATCTCGACTGGAGCTAGTCGGTACGGGGCCTTCGAAACTGGCGCCGTTCTTGGAGCTAATTCTATAGCAGACTTTATTTCTCTATCGGGTGGTAATCCTGGGAGATCTTCTGGAAATACATCCTCGAATTCGTTGACAACAGGTATATTATGTACACTGGGTACTTCCCGTTTCGTATCCATCACAGTCGCTAAACAAGTTTCACATCCTTCGAGATCAATCGTTCCCTCGTCCGACAATCTGAATTCTTACCTTCTTTCTATCACAATCGTTTCATTAACCAAGGTAACATAATCAGTCGTTTTGAACACTCCGTTATTCTGAATTTGCATCATGCGAAACAAACCTTGGCAATTTCCGTAATCATCGATTCATAACTTATCGTACTCATTCGTTTTAGCTCTCAGCTTCAACACTCTACTTTTCCAAATACTAAGGAAAATACTTGCATGGCACCAAGAATACTTCAAGCAACAGAATGCTTTATATATATATAAAAAAAACTTTGTAAAAATTCTCGCTGAGGGGGCGACCTGGTTAGGTCTCAATCAAATTATCGTTTGAAAATATTCCCACCATACTTCACTGCATACAAATGCATCGTGAATTCACTTATATAAATTTGACCGAAAGTTGAACTTAGTGATACAATAACTAGTTCATTTCAATTAACATTAACAACTAGCTGAACAAAATTTGCTAGTTCGATTAGTTTGGGATGCAGCATCTAGCTAGGATGATTAGCTAGATTTTCATCATATCATTAAAATTTCAACTAGTTAGAACAATTAACTAGTCACTCATTATGGCACATGCAATTAGCCATTTTCAATCTACTAGTACAAAATCTCGACATCGTAGCCGAAGAAAGAATGAAAACAAAATTTTGACTACTCGGATAATGAATTGAAAAGAAGAGTAAATAAGTTTGGGACGAACATGGTAATTATAACCCTTGAATAGAATATAAGGTCTGAATAGAAAGTTCTTGGTATCGGAACAATCGATAACCTCCCATCAAACATTCCTCATCAGTGAAACGGTCCACCCAAGGTGTCTCCGTACATAAACTTTGTCAAATTCTCCGATAGAATTGAATTCGGAATATCAATATCAAATTGATATCCTTTCTACGATTTCAACGTCTGATGTGCAAATCTCTCCTTAATAGAAGAAAAGAATTCACGAGTAGTCTCTGAAATATACATCATCTATGTTTTAAACACATAGCTAGATATTTATGAACTCGACTGATGAGTCCAAATATGAAGAAATAAGATGAATACTTAACAATAGTTGTTTGCATCCCAAGTTGAAGTAGGAAATTAGAAAGGTTACCTGACATGAACTATTCAAGATAACACGGGCATGAATGGTTTTAGATTGAGTAGTGCACCAGCAAATAGATACCAAAAGTCAATGGTCATCATAGTTTCTAACATCACCCGTACGAGGATGATCTTATCTTTCTGCCTTCATGGCTTAGGGTACTAACCAACGGTACCTCAAAATCGTACAAGTCCTTAGACGGGTCGGGAGTTCGAACATATTTGTCATTCCACGATAATCGTACAGAGATTGGGCCCCCTACGGCCGCATCAACACATCCTCAAAAGATGAAGGTCGATTAACGTATGTGTAATTTCTTATCACCAATCGTACCGAACGAATCCAACCCCAGGCCACCATAGGTCTCATCCCTCGTAGGTCCTGAGATTGTCGCATTGCTTGTCGCAACCATACGTGTCTTCATTAGAATCACGCTATCCATTCTTCATGTCTTTGATTTCTGAGTTGAGCCCTCATGGCCTATCGTACGAAATATACTCGCGATGCGATTTAGCGCGTTCGTCTCACGATAACGTTCTGGTACTATATGTACGCAAAAGTCTTCCTCTTAGGTAACAAAATACCCATCGACGGAAAAGACACCAAATCTGGTGGAATCGTTGTTCCCAAGGTTTAGACCTCACACGCAAGATAATGCCTTAATTAGTCCACGCAATTTAGTAATTCGGATCGCGTAAAGGACTGTAAACGTCTCAATCTTCACATATGCTGCCTTCTCGTGGCAAACTACGATGAACTACAAACACTTAGGTTCTTACTAAGTCAAGTTATCCATTGGTATTGGCCATTCTGACCTTACCTCAGCTGCGACCGAGACTCTGCTCCGCGTCTTATCTTAATCTCTTTGATAATCCGTGTACAATTCTAAACGTCCTTCTTATCATTATGATGATCTTCAATAGTCCTATCGGTCCTCCGATAAGTTCTCAACTAAACTCTTTAATCTTAACATCCTCGATGGCACTACCTCCGGTAGTCCACTTAACGAACTCTATATGAGTCCTCACGTCATTCTCTCACTTATAATTCTTAACACTCTCATATCCAAGTTTATAACTTAACGCTCTAATACCATTTCTGTAACACCCCCAGATCCGGGGTCAGGAATCTGGGTTGTCACGCTCCATAAATTATATAATACCTGCATTACTTACAACATTCTAATAATATAACTCCAAAAGACCCCAATCACTTACGCACACACACACAAGTTATAGCCTTGGAAATGAGCAACAATAAGTAACATTTGTTATTACAAATCAAATGTACTATCCAGGATCTCATCTATCATTTACAACCTCTACCTGAAGTTAAAATAATAGACCTCACAATTCTATACAAGGTTTAATAATACAGACCTATTCGAAAACAATTCTTACTAACTCAGTCTACAGCTGTTCTGCTAAATCCGACAGTATCCATCTTGCTGAACTAACTCAAGGGTGGTCTCTCCATTCCCTTGCTCTCGTAACACGAGGTGAATCGGCAATGTTTTCTTTATGCTGAAAGATTTAATAAAGCAAGAATGAGCTAATAGTGCTCAGCAAGAAATCTATCCCAATTTAAATCTTTAATCCTTTTAGGAAGATAATCCATATGGGATCCATGTTTAAAAACTACTAGGGTTTATCCCCAAAATAGTATATCGTTCAAAATACCGTATGATTTATAATCATACTCAAATACTTTTCGTAAATCCTTTTAGGGATCCTTGGTATCAAGATGATAAACCAAGTCTCAAAACATCTCTTTTTAAAATAGATATTAATATTGTAATCAAGGCTTAAACCCATCCATTGATTCAAAATACTATACAATTCAATATACTGTATATCTTAAATGACTTCTCAACATATATACATGCATATCTATTTAGATATCTCATACTGTTCAAAATAATGTAAAATATCAGTAATGAACACCTTTTTGAAGCTGTTGGGTTGTGATATATAAAAGAAGCAAGAATGAGCACTATAGCTCGACAATAATATATAGCAACATAATCATATATGTGGGCTGATATCATAGCTGAAAGCTTTTAAAACCTCATTCGTATATAGAATGATATATTGGATACTCTTTTCGTCAGAACATGCAATGTAGTGCAAATACTATACACGGAACATCATTGTTCAATTTCTGTCACATTATCGGTAACTCGGCACCTAGGCTTTCGTTACAATGTGCAGCACAATTCCAAGTGGAAGAAGGGGATATACTGGAATACACGATACACGGTGATCAGCCGTTATATCGCAACGTAACTTTTCTACTAGTAGAAGGACGACTTCCTATTCGGTTATCACCCTGGCCGCATTTGGGCCCTTCATGCATTTTCGATGAGTTAGAAAACACTATTCGCATTTAATTACCTTTAAATATCTTAAGAATATAGTTGAGAATCTCTATTTTAATACCTTTTCTGAAAATCAGAAATTTATATTTTGTGTAAATAATAGAACCTTTAATCATATAATAAGGTTCTATGATTTTTAAATCATATTTGGAATATTTAATAAATATCCAAATAATAATATTAAATTATTATTCAATATAAAACCACTTAAGTGAATATTCAAAATAATATTCACTTAATTAAATAATATTCAAATATTAAGAATTAAATTATTATTCAATATAAAATCATTTAAGTGAATATTCAAAATAATATTCACGTAATTAAATAATATTCAAATAATATTTATTATAATAATATTTAAATATCTCACCTTAAATATCCCATAATATTGGAATATTTAATAAATCTTTAAAATGTAACTGTCCCTGGAACCTTCCAGCTTCTGACAGTAGGATCAAAACAAAATAATACTTTAACTCCCGGGCTAAATTTTAAAACTATCGTACAAGTACTCTATACTTAGAGTCTTTATAAAACCTCGGTTTATATCTAATGTAATCATAGCATATAAACCATCCATCTTACGAAAGCTTTTAACCAAAAGCGTACATCAATACATAGTCCTTTTTAACGATTTAAAACAGTATATATCACAACAACATCTTATATCAGATGTAGGGTTGGAAAACTGGCATGCATCTATCATATTCATATTTTTCATCTCAAAAATGTTAATACCATCATATCTATATATGACGTGAGGTTTGAAAGCATGCATAATATTGTATGCATATATTACATTTGAAAGCATGCATCTATCATATGCATATTATCATAATATTGTACTTTACAACATAACATGGAATGAGAAAACTTGCCTTGAGTCCTTTGTATTAGGGGTTCGAGTCTTGTCGCAAATCTATAAACAAAGAAATACTCGATCAGTCCCCTAACATAATCATTCACTCATAACACTCATTTAAAGTCAACTATATGTTAAACACATCATGTAGTCACGTTATTCCTCAACAAGGTTCGTATTTTAATCGACTCGAAATACTCCTTTTATCTTAGTCGCAATGGTTGGTCAAAGTAGTACTCTAGAGTTGACTTTTCATAAAGTTACTATTACGCGACTCGTACTCTAACACTTTTAATATATCCGAAAAATCGTATTTAAATACGAGACCACTTCTAAAATCATCTTGAGTATTTGTAATATTTATCATAAAAGTTTCGATCTCAAAACAGGGGTTTCACTTGGTGAAATGTATTCTCAAACTTGGATGAGCTACGGAAAGTTACTATTCGCACGCCTTTCACTAAAGCGCTCATATCTCCTTAACCGTTAGTCAAAATGACACACCGTTTTCGCGTGCGCGATCTAGGGAAAGAATAGAACAAAATGCTTGAACATGTTTTTCTGCCTAAGGGGGTGAAATTCCCGAGAGCAGCAGATTTTTGGCAGTGAAGTGCAGAACCACTTACTCCTCGCGCAGCTTTGGTTACGACATTTTTATAAAATTGAAAACTTATCTTTTTAACACAAAACCTTCTATGTTCCTTTCCTAACTGTCCATACCAATATCCTTATTAATATCTCGACCCAATTCCTTTTTTAAAGGGCTTGATCACAATCTCAAAGTTCATACAATGAACTACTTAGTTATCCGTAACCGCTTTTACTAAAACGGACGTTTCTCCTAAACCGTAAATCGAAACGATACGATTCTTTCGCTAAAACAAACTAGGGAACAGAGGCTAAATGTTCATGGTCAGAAACCTCTATGGTTATGCCTTTAAGGTATTCGTAATCTCTGTCCAAATTTCCTAAGTGAAATCCGGCATGGTAACGACGCTTAAACGCGAATCCCGTGTTTAAAACACTCCAAATAATCCAATAACATCAACCAAGCCATCAATCCATCATTAAACACTCAAGGTCAGTCCATAAAATTTATGAGAACATTACCAATCATCAACTCATAACAATTAATTATCAAGGTTTAGCCATTTATAACCCAAACTCCAAGAACTAACACATGCTTAAACATAACTTAACTTAAGCTTAAAACTCGAAGTAAATCAAAAGGGTGGATGGTGTTCATACCTTTCTTGAAGTCTTAACATAATAAAAAGAGCTTGTAAGCCTTAAGTGAGCCTCGATCTATGCTTAAAATCCTCAAACTTACAAAAGAAATCAAGAACAAGTTGGTAAATTCTCGGAGTTACTATTCACCCGAACTTTGAGTAAGGATTTGAGCATGCTATACTAATTGGATGACCATGAAAGTTTGCACGTACCTTCCCTATGCCATGAGGAAGCTGTGGTCACAATTTGGCGATTTTAGGATGAGTATATGTGGAGTTATGAAATTTTCTTTCCACCATGGTCAAGCTGGGCAGAAATTCTGAGAAAATGGAGAAGATGATACTTTCTTGCTTTTTCTTTTCTTTTTGTTTGGTCTAATTACTCTTAATTACCAGCCATATAATTGTTTGGTCAAAAGCAAGCCTTGTCACCCATGACATGCCTCTTTTTGAACTTGTGGTGGTGGTGAAAGTGGTGACAAGGTGGTGATTCACCACTTTGTCATCACTTGGTCATCCTTATGTCATGCTTATGTCACTCCTCTGCATCATGCTTATGTCATCATTTGTATCCTCAATCCTCTTATATAATGCACTTGATGATCTTATATAATACTCCTCCTTTGGTTAAGGTTTAATCCATAATTTTTTACGCTTTTGTTTCGCGATAGTTTCAAGTGGTTTTAAAAACGTTTCTCTGTACCAAAGCTAGGGGATACTTCCTTTATCTTTCCATTGTCTTGGTTTAATACATGGTTCTAGATTTCTCACCTTGGTTTAAGATATGATCATGGATTTCTCCTCCTACACACTTTCTCAAAACGATCAAATCAATTCACCCTTGATTGTCCGATGAATAGTGATCAAAATTTAAAGTGGGAATCTCCTGATTCTGATCGCGTTTACATTCTTTTATTCTTCATATACATCAATAATATAACCTCGAAACATTCATTCCATATCATCCACATAGTGTGGTCTGAAAAATTTTCCATCAGCAAATTTACTATTCATCAAATTTTTTTTAACTAAGTCCAAAATTTGGGGTTATTAAACTGCTCCAACGGTCCGATCAGTTACAACAAGATAAAGTTGAAGTGTTTCTTCTCCAATAGGCCTTGTCAACAATGGTGCTGTTGAGAGATATTCTTTGACATTGTCGAAAGCTGCTTCACACTCCTCTGTCCACTTAAATTTCTTAACATCCCTAAGTGTGTCGAAGAAGGGAAAAGCCTTTTCAACACTTCGCGAGATGAAACGCCGAAGGGCGGCTAGTCTTCCAGTTAGTTTTTGAACATCCCTTTTAGCCTGAGGCGCTTTCATGTCAATGATGGCCTGATTTTTTTCCTGGATTTGCTTCAATTCCTCTTTCACTTACCAAGTAACCAAGAAACTTTCCTGACCTGACGCCGAAGGTACACTTGGTTGGATTCACCCTCATATTGTTCTCTCGCAAAGTTTGGAAACATTCTTTCAGATCATCAACATGAGTTTTATCATCACTGTTTAAAATCATGTCATCAACATAAAATTCCATATTTCTTCCGATTTGTTTTTCAAATACCTTGTTGATCATCCGCTAATAAGTTGCTCCAGCATTGAGTAAACCGAAGGGCATCTTGGGATATGCCCAAGTTCCATGATGTGTGATGAATGCAGTCTTGCATACGTCCTCTTTGGCCATATCTATCTGATGATATCTTGAAAAAGCATCCAAAAAACTCAGCATAGAATTCCCAGCAGTGGCATCAATGAGTTGATCAATGTTTGGAAGTGGATCATGATCTTTGGGACAAGCTTTATTAAGATCAGTATTGTAAGAACCCTGATTTTTATAATATTTTAAAATTATCACACATTATTACCCAACCATCCACACAAACATAAAACACAAATTGGAAGTATCCCCCCCCCCCCCCCCAACTCCCTTGTTGCTCTCGGGCGAAACCAAGAAGAAGGAGAAGAAGAAAAATTCCCCTTCCACTTCCAACCATTCATAAATTACATAAAAATACTCTTTAGAAAGCTCTTGACTTGGAGAAGGTAATATCAAAAACCGAAGCTCATTCCTTTAGTTTTACTTGGTGAAAACTTGATTTGAAAACCAAGAATGAATAGTAACTTACACTTTTGTTTTTGTGTTTTCTTAAAAGATCAAAGCTTGTAAGGATATATCAAGCATTATTAAGACTACCAAGCCATAGTTAGTGTTAGTTCTACTTTAAGAAAGGTATAAAACTCTCTCCACCTTTGATTTATGTTAAGTGTTGTTGCCCGGTGAGCCATAGGGATGTCACTAGGATCCTTGTTGATGCGATGAGGCGAGTCCGGGATGCGACCCGAGTCAGTGACCGTTGATGTGACGGGTAGTTGGTCTTCCAGTCAGATGATGGTAGTTGTTTTACTTTTGGCATTAGCCTGGTAGGTAGTGAGTAGTTCCACTGACTGGAAAGACGTGTAACCCGACTTTTGTTAGATCCACCACTATGTATTATGATGTTGTATTTTCATTTTCAGACTATGGCTCTTAGGAGTCTGTGACATTGGTAACTTGATGTAATCTTATCTTTCCATTTCCGCACTTAAATTCAGCATTAAATTGTTATATATTTATATACCTGTTGTGATTGGCTTGAATTACGTAGTAAAAAGATATCTGAAGTTATAAAACCAATAACACCTTTGGTGAGTTGATAACCAAGGGAAACAATTAATGAATTGTAATTCTGACCAAGATAATTATACACTCTCAGAAGGATGGCACCTAGAAGAAGAAGAATAGGTACTAGGGCCCGTCCGGCTGCATCTGTCAGCCAGGGCAACAACAACCATGTGGAACAAGAACAAAACTACCAACACGTAGAAGATGAAGGACCCGACTATAACGAGTTTGATGATGAAGACTATGAAGAAGAAGAAGCCGAGGATACCCAGGATGGGGAAGCCCCGGAGGGGAACCCCATGGAACAATTAATGAACCTACTCAGGCAAAACTTGCACCAACCCCCTCACCCGCGACAACCCCAAGGGCCTAAGACAACTGTTGCAAATGCTTTTAAGGCCTTCAAGTCCCTCAAGCCCCCAGAATTCCAAGGAACCGCAGACCCAGTCGAGGCAAGGGCCTGGTTAAAGGAAATAGAAAAGTCCTTCGAGATTATGGGCACTGAAGAAGCCCAGAAGACCATTTTCGCCACCTACCTACTGAAGGGAGAGGCCAACTACTGGTGGGAGGACAAGAAGAACATGGAACTAACTGGAGTTGTTGCATGGGAGAGATTCACTGAGTGGTTTTTGGATAAGTATTTTCCTAGGTTCATGGAGGCCCAGTCGGAGAAGAAATTTCTAGATCTGAGATAGGATAACATGACTGTAGCTGAATACGAGGCCAAGTTTATAGAACTATCAAGGTTTGTGCCAGAGTTTGTTAACACTGAAGTCAAGAGAGCTAGAAGTTTCCAACTAGGGTTGAAGCAATGGATCCAGAACCGAGTCGCGATGCTCGAAATTACGGATTATGCCACCTTGGTGCAGAAGGCATCAATCGTAGAAGAAGGGAGTGAATAGATGCAGAAGAACAAGGAAGTGAAGAAGAGAAAGTTTGAGAGCAGAGGGAGGAACTCCGCAAGTGGGAGTTTCCCAAGCAAGTTCATGAGAAGGACCGTATCCCAACCGGCAAAAAGTATGGGATTTAGGAGAGTAGAGAGCGCGAGCGTAGGCCAGAGCGGTTGACAAACTGGGGTGTCCTACTTTAGTCAACCCCGACCCCCACTACCTGACTGCAAGACTTGTGGGAGAAAGCATCCGGGGGAGTGTACCCTGAAGTAGATAACCTGCTTTAAGTGCAACAAGACAGGGCACTATTCCAAAACCTGCCCTCAAAACGATCAAAACTGTTTTCAATGTGGGAAATTAGGACACATAAAAAGTGATTGCCCCATGGCAAACCCCGCCGGTTCAAGAATCAGTGGAGCCGCCTCTAACAAGACCCCGACTGCCAGAACTTTCAACATGACAATGCAAGATGCCGTGAGGAAAGCGGACGTGATAGCATGTACACTTATGTTAAATTCAGTTCGTGCCAATATTATGTTTGACTCTGGGGCTACCAAGTCTTTTATATCCAGAGATTTTGCATGCCAGTTAGATCTTAAGGCGGAACCATTAAAAGAATCATTACAAGTAGAGATAGCCAACCAAGAAATAATTCTAGTGAGTCAAGTACACCCGAACTGTAACCTAGTGAGTCATCAACCTGGTGAGAGTTTTGTGGAAGCACCATAACGTCGAAGAATCAACACGGGAGCTGGAAAGCGCTATGCAGGAAAAGTACCCCCACATGTTTTCAAATTGATTCCGGGACGAAATCCTTTCAAGGAGGGGAGGCTGTAAGAACCCTTATTTTTGTAATATTTTAAAATTATCATGAACAGTGATTTTGTGGATTTATGGAAAACTTTTGAGACCACATTATATAAATGATGGAATTTTAATAATTCGAGAATGTATTATTATTGTACGAAAGAAATAAGGGAATGTAAAAGTCGTTAGAATGCGAAGATTTTCACTTCTACCAAATATTTATAAAAAAAGGTGGGACATTGAGAATAATGGAAGTCTTAGATTAATATAAATCCCACAGCAAGAAAA
This sequence comes from Heracleum sosnowskyi, assembly GCA_030848705.1. NCBI lineage: Eukaryota > Viridiplantae > Streptophyta > Magnoliopsida > Apiales > Apiaceae > Heracleum > Heracleum sosnowskyi. The sequence continues at coordinate 33,367,029 of CM061235.1, read as the reverse complement.
TTTATGGAATTTAAAGGGATTAACATATTCAAGTGTTTAAGAATGACAATAGAAATCTCTACGCGACGAAATGTTTTTGTAGGAAAATTATCAGATTTGTAAAAAGGATCAAGTGACAAGTATTGGTTGATGAATAAGATAAGCAATAGTAAATACAAGATACCATGCAAGATACTAGTTGGAAGCTAACCAAATGGTTCAAGTAGTAACCAATTATGAATAGTGTTGGAGACAATACTTCCATGTTTTAAGGAAAAGTAAGCATGCTTTATGTACTAACCTACTAACTAGAGGTATAGCTTGGACTTTGATACAATTATTTGTATCACACATTATTACCCAACCATCCACACAAACATAAAACACAAATTGGAAGTATCCCCCCCTCCCTTGTTGCTCTCGACCGAAACCAAGAAGAAGGAGAAGAAGAAAAATTCTCCTTCCACTTCCAACCATTCATAAATTACATAAAAATACTCTTTAGAAAGCTCTTGACTTGGAGAAGGTAATATCAAAAACCCAAGCTCATTCCTTTAGTTTTACTTGGTGAAAACTTGATTTGAAAACCAAGAATGAATAGTAACTTACACTTTTGTTTTTGTGTTTTCTTGAAAGATCAAAGCTTGTAAGGATATATCAAGAATTATTAAGACTACCAAGCCATAGTTAGTGTTAGTTCTACTTCAATAAAGGTATAAACTCTCTCCACCTTTGATTTATGTTAAGTGTTGAGCTTAGTTTCAAGATTTGTTAGTATAAGTGTAGTTGGTAGTTTGATGCTTAAATGATGAAATCTTGATGCTAAATGATTGTGGGTTGATATTAATGTTGTGGTTGTAAAGTTTAGGAATCAAGATATGTTAAATATGAGAGTCTTGGTGATTTTAAAGTTGTTTGATGGAGTATCTTGGTTAAAATTGAAAGTATGACAAGTATGAACATTATGGTGACAACTAGGACTAAGGACTGATTGTAACCCATTTTCGGACCAGAAGGATTCATGTTTCTAAACACCACTGACCATGAAAGTAAAGATCCTGTTTCATAGATTGTAAGCATATATAAAGATCATGTTGAGGAGATTTATGGTTTAAAAGTTATGGTCATTTTAGTGAAAGTGATTCAAGAACAAAAACTTCTACAAGACACGAGATTGTGAACTAAATTCGGTCCCCTTAAAAGATTGATAAAATTATGAAAATTTGAGGGTAGAAATCCGGGACAGTAAGGAAGTCAACCCAAAAAGAATTGAGTAAAAATATTGATTTTTCGATTTTACAAACATGTTTGAACAGAGGGTGCACAAGTGAGAAAAAATAATTTAAGTAGATAATTCGACATGAACTTGAACTACGAGTACAAGGATTCGAGTTTTAGAAATTATTGCGAGTCAAAATCTTAACGAAGATGATTGAGGGATAATGTGGACTTATAAGAGGCTAAGTAAGTATTATTTAAGGTGTCGTTAAGAAGTCTCATTATTTATGGTGTCGTGATATAATTGTATCGTCTAAGGGACTAATCGGGCATTTAATGAATATTTATAGATCGTCATCCCAATTCCCGAAACCCGACCACCCCGAGATTACCAGAAAAGTTTTCAAAACCCGAAACTTAAGTTTTCGGCTATGATTTAAACTGTTGTTGTTGTGTTATAACTGCTTTTAATGCATGAACTGCTTTAATTACCGCATCGGCTTTCAATTGATAAATGTTGGTTTATATGCTATAAGTGATATATATAAGCCGGTGTACATGAGGCTCTAGGGTTAGAGCGTATATTTTTTTATATTTAACTTAGATCGGGAGTCGAAAATAATTTCATAAACGCTATCATAAAAACTCGGATATTACCGGAGACAGATTATTTTCAAATATTGATTTAAAATATTCTAATAAATATAATTTGGATATTTTTCAATATTATTGAATATTTATTTAATTAAATGAATATTATTTTGAATATTCATTTAAAAATGATTTATTTAATTATTTAGTATTTAATAAATATTATTTAAATATATATTAAATATTCCAAATTGTTTATTTATTTAATAAATATTTATTAAATATTTAAAATGATTTAAAAATCATAAAACCTTATTTAAAAATTATTTACGACCCTTGAAAATTATTTAAAATATTTTCTGACCTTCAGAAAAATCATTTAAAAATAGTAGGGGTTCCCCGAAATTATTTCCAGGTTTATTATATTATTTAAATGCGATTAAATATTTCTTAACTCATCAAAAATTGGGAATCCAGTTCAAGGAGTCGAGCAAATGGTTTTACTCCCTCTATTCCCCGAAAATACTCACATCTTGGGATTTCTACCCTATTCAATCAAAGGATTTCGGTCGCGATTATTTCAGAAAATTCCGATTAACTCCTAGGTCGTGATTTTAAAATTTTCATGATATATCCTCTGTCAGTTGACAAGAGTCAACCCACATATTGTTATTACTTTCTCAACATTTCTGGAAGTAAGTATGGTAATGAGTTTAAACCTATCAACGATCTAGCATGACGCTCAGGAACGACGATTAAGTTCGGTTCCGGTTATAATGATAGGATTCATCGAGGGACTGGAGGTTTTATATAAGCATAGGAATTACGAGTACCGGGACACACATGCAAACTTAGCAGAGGTACTACGAATGCCGGGACACAACTTTAGCTGAGGTACTTCGGGTACTAGGACGCTAATGAAAGCCCATCGCTGGCTAGGGTGATAATCGTATAACGGTATCGTCTACTACTAGTAGAAAGAAATGTTTTGCGATACAGCGACTGATCATCATGTATCGTGGTGTGCTCCAGAATGTCCCCTTCTTCCAATTGGAATTGTGCTGCACATTGTAACGAAAGCCTAGGTGCTGAGTTACCGATAATGTGACAGTGATTGAATAATGATGTTCCCTGTACAGTCTTTGGTATTGTAGTATGTTTTGACGAAAATGATTCATTTCAGTAATTTGATACTAGAATTTGTGGTCTATTAGACGACCTGAAAGTTTTCCAAAATGAGTAATTTGATACTAGAATCTGTAGCCTATTTGTCAAGGCTCCACGCCATGTAGAAGGACTTAGTTGGTTAGGGTTCCCGCTTTGGTTGGTTCGCCTTATATTTTAGTATGACTTATGTAAGACTTATAAATCAAGCAAACATTTTGGTTTCCGATATTGTTTCAAGTAGAGACTCTATCGGTAACTACCTTTTGGGAGGATAACATTTGGTCTGTAATAATTTAAATTTGATGGATTTGATAACTCTATGGTAATGTTAATTATTGTTTCTGAGACTATAATCTGTGTGGTGTAATAACTTGGAGGGGTCATGGCATGTGATGACTAATAACTCAAGGTAAGTATTGTGCATTGGGAATTTATGTGGTCGTGACAACCTAGATCTCCGACCCCGGATCTAGGGGTGTTACAGGTATAATCCACACACATGCGCCACTTTCCATTTGCTTTTTTAACAACCACCACATTCGCCAACCATTCATGAAAATGGACCTCTTCAATAAAACCTGCATCCAATAGCTTTTTGACCTCCTCTTCAATCACCTTTTGACGTTCGGGAGCGAAGTTTCTTTTTTTTTTGTCGAACTGAATTGTAATCATCGTTTACATGAAGTTTGTGTTCAGATATATCTTTGCTTATTCCTGGCATATCCTCAGCCCCCAAGCAAAGATGTCTTTGTACTCCCTTAAGACTTCGATCTATTCTCTTTTGACGGTGCTTGGAATATCTTTGTTGATGGTTACCGTGTGTTCGGAGTCACCAGGTGTAAGCTCCACTTGTTCAGTTCCGTAGCTGGTTTGACAATAGGCTTAGTCCAATCTGTTCCAAATCTCTCTAATTCAATGTTAAATGATGTCTTTTTTCTAGAGCGAGGGAATCATCATCATCCTTGGCCTTTATTTTATTTCCCTCATCTTCGGTCTCATTGGGACGAACTTCTCTGGCATATTGCTCATTCATCTCATCGAGAGCCAAAGTTCTGCCTACAACTTGATCGCCTCTAACTTCTCCGATCCCCCTGTCAATAGGAAATTTCAGCAAGAGGTTTGAGAGTGAACATATAGCTTGGAATTTTGTTAGCATGGGTCGTCCCAGAATTATATTATAAGGAGAGTCGACATCAACAACATAGAATTTCAACTCATGGGTTACCTCTTTGGGCTCTTGTTCGATGCTTAGTTTGAGAAAGATTTGTCCACTTATTTGTACTGGCTGATTTCCAAATCCATAGAGGGGTGGCTCAGCACACGAGTCCATTCCCTTTTCACCCAATTTGAGTTGATCATAAGATTTCTTGAAAATCACATTCACAGAACTACCGCCATTGATCAGAACCTTTAGAACTTTAAAATCATGGAGATAACATGTGAAGACGAAGGGGTCTTCATGAGGCCAGGTTACTCCTTCAAAATCGTCATCCGAAAAGGCAATAGGCATCATCTGCTTTGGACGGTCATTCTTTCGATAAAGATTGTACACCTCTTTGGCATAACATCTCTTTGACGATTTGGTATCACGACCTGCCATTGTCCCACCTAAAATAGTGTTTATCTCTCCACGTACTTGCCTTCGATTATTCTGGGTCTCCCTTCTTTGCTCTTTATCTTTTTCGATGAACCGATCTAGCTCTCCATCTTTAATAAGCCTTTCAATCAATCTTTTAAGGTTGAAACATTCTTCAGTGGTATGTCCCGTCTCTTGATGATAATCACAGTACTTGTTAATGTTCTTCTTGTAATTTGGAAAATTCTGTTTCCGAGGTCTTTCGAAGTCTGGCCTTTCTTTGATTTCATTCAAAATCCGAGACCTCGTTGTGTTAAGCACCGTGAAAACAGTTTCATCTCTATTTCTTTTCCTTTCCATTGATCGATCTGCATAGAACTTGTCTCTGGATCTATCATTCTTTGATCGATCAGGTGATGAGTTTTTCTTACGCTCAAGAGACCTATCCTTCTTTGAAGATTTATCACTTTTCCTTGGACTACCTATGTCGAGGGCTTCTTCTCTTTGGCGAATATTCTCTGCCCTGGTGTACATGTCATTCAAGCTTGATGGAGGAAAATCAAAGAGTGATTTCAACAACTTTCTGCTTCTTTTGTTGTCCAGACCACTATAAAAGAATCCCATAGCCTGATTTTCATCCAATGATGATAATTTTTCACACTCCTTCTTGTAGCGCTTCATATAAGATGTCAAAGACTCATCAGACCTTTGTTTGACATTGTTGAGGGAAGCAGTCATTTGTCCGATCCTTCGGTTGTAGTCATAATGCTTCAGAAACTTAGACCTTAATTGTTTGTATGAGTAAATTGAGTTGGGGAGAAGAGTCCTGCACCAACCTTGTGCCCCATCCCTCAAGTAGACTTCAAACATGTTGCACATGGTAGTTTCATCATGGCCAGCACACTTCATATGTCTTTCATTTTGGGTGACATGCTCATAAGGGTCAGTTTTGCCATTGTAATAAGTCATCTTCAGAATCGCATGAGTAACCATGGGAACATAGTCTCAGATATTTCTGACCAATGGTGATTCTGTTGAGTAGTCCTCGTTTCCTCCTCGCATCTTTCTTTCCAACTTTTCCATTTGCTCCCGTAGAAGGGCTGCTTCATCAGATTGGTTGTTATTATAACCTCCACCATAATCATCATACCCATTCCTTCTGTGTCCGTCATCATTATTTCTCCTATGGTAATCGTCATGTCGACGATGGTAATTATCATCATCATCATCTCCATAACCACCATTATTGTTTCTTCCACGAGGTGGTGAACCACCAGGTCGTCTATTGGGTGCTCCACGATGCTGATCCCTTGATCTGGATCTTCTTCTCCTTGGTGATTGGTCACCTGAAGGTGAACGTTGATTACGTGACCGACCACGTGGGGGTGTTCCTCCACCTATGTTCTCTCGAAGTCGGCGTCGTTCATATGCAAGTTCTCTTCCATGATCTTCCAGATCTCTAATTCTCCTTTGGATTTCTTCATCACTGAGCCTTATAATTTCACGTTGTCTTGCTTCCGATGCCTCTCGATCTGCATCGCCAGATGCACGATTGAGTTCTAGTTCCAAGTTTATGTTCCTTGTGGGTGTGTTTTCTCTTCTTTCCTAAGTATTATATCTACCTCTTAATGCCAAGAGAATATTGCGTGCATCTCGAATATGGGGTTGCTGTTCATCTTGACGACGATGATTATCATCAGAAGTACTGTCCAGATGGAGTGCGCGACCATCGTTGTCAACGACGATTCGGGTGATCGTGGATCGGACACGTTGAGAGGTTTCTGTTAGGAATATGTTGTTCTTGATGATAATTATAAAAACACTTAGTAGATTTTGTATTAAGTCATTTTGTAACTGTCAATGGAATGGCATGCTTTGCAGTGTTTCGTTGACAGGAAGCTCATCAACGGAATGAGTGTTGTAGCAATTGCACTGTACAATACTTCACAGTTTGATATGCATTTTGTTGTATGTACTAGATAGGTTTTCTAAGTCATGTTGACTAAGTACTAGATAGGCAAAATAGGTTGGTTAATTGTAAATATGTTATGCCTTGTAATTTTGCCTAAGTGAAGACATGTCAACGGTATGAAGATTACTCTGTCAACGGTATGGAGTTTACTCATCAACGAAACGAGGAAAACACCATCAACGGAATGAAGAATAAAGCTATCAACGAAACACATCTCCCTGCTATCAACGAATCACTATTGCTTTTTGAACAGTTGACAAAGTGATAGTGACAGTTTACTGAACAGATCTAAAGGAGATATGGAAGTGTACTTTGCATTGGAAGCCATCAAAATGGTTACTGGAAATAAGGAAACATTCCAATTTCCAATAAGGCTCTTGGGAATGATTATAATAAGCATGAAGACAAAAGCAAAGATCTCCAAGGACCATTGGACAAAAGGAATGAAAAGCAAGCTACTGATGGTTACTACTATTGTTCTTTAGTTTAGCCAAACGTAGAGTTGTAAACTTGGGAATATATAACCAAGTGTAGAAGTTACTTTAAGGGAGAGAGAAGAAAAACAAATAGTTTGTATTAGCTATCTTTGAGAGCATTCTTCTCTACAACCTTGTAACTGAGCAGCTGTGTACATTTTGTATCACAGATTATTTCCGAAATAAAAACACTTCAGTTGGATCATCAAACAATCCAACTGAATTATTTATATCTTGTGTTTTTACTTATTCAGTTCAGTTTTATTTATAAGTGTTTTAAGTTTAAGAAAATATCAAGAATTGTATTCAACCCCCCCCCCCTTCTACAATTCTGTTAGGTCATTTGGGATTAACAATTGGTATCAAAGCGAGCTTCTAACAAACAAGAAGTTTAAAGATCAAGACCAAAAACAGAAACCATGGTGAAGAAGGATGCAGGTGTGAAGATACCAGTTCTTGATAAGGACAATTACTTTCACTGGAAAGTAAAGATGCATTTACATCTCATGTCTATGGATGAGAGATATGTAGACTGCATTGAGAAAGGTCCACACGTTCCCATGAAGGTTGCATCTAGAGTTGGTCTGCCAGATGATGCTCCTGATGTGGAAATTCCAAAACTTGTCTCAGAATGGACTATTGAAGATGTTGCAGAAGTCCATAAAGATAAAAGAACCATGAACATTCTGTTTAATGGTTTGGAGCAAGAGATGTTTGATAATGTCATAAACTGTACGACCTCCAAAGAAGTATGGGACACTGTCAGAACACTATGTGAAGGAACTGAGCAAGTAAGGGAGAACAAAATGCAACTCCTTATACAACAATATGAGCACTTTCACTTTAAAGCTGGTGAAACCCTAAATGACACGTTTAGTAGGTTTCAAAAGCTTTTGAATGGATTAAAGTTGTATGGGAGGATCTATCAAACTAAGGATTCAAACCTTAAATTTCTTAGAGCTCTTCCAAAAGAATGGAAGCCTATGACTGTTTCTCTAAGAAACACTCAAGAGTACAAAGATTACACTCTTGAAAGGCTGTATGGAACATTAAAGACATATGAGTTGGAAATGGAGCAAGATGAAGAAATTGAGAAGGTACAGAAGAAGGGTGGATCTATTGCATTGATTGCATCTGTGAACCAACTGGAAGATGACACTGAAGAAGCTGCAAAGGCAACAACTAGTCGAGCTAGTTGTAGAAGTGATGTTAGCAAGGGTAAAGGTAAGATGACAGAAGAAGAAGAACCAGAACCAGCCAACTTGGATGACTTAGATGAGATTGATGAACACATTGCTTTTCTGTCAAGAAAATTTTCTAAGTTCAAGTTCAAGAGAAACTCAGAAGCAAGACCACCAAGGAGAGACTTTCAACCTAACAAAAGTAACTGGATTGAAAAGTCTAAATCTAAATGTTTCAATTGTGGAATGCTTGGTCACTTTGCTGGAGACTGCAGAAAGCCCAAGATTGAGAAGAGCAACAGGAAATTTGAGCCTGTTGATTATAAAAAGAAATACTTTGAACTTCTCAAGCAAAAAGAAAAGGCTTTCATGTCTCAGGAGTATGATTGGGCTGGTAATGGTGAAGATTCTGATGATGATGTTGAATATGTCAAGTTGGCTCTTATGGCTAACAATCATGAGCAGGAAGCAAGCTCCTCAAGCAACCAGGTAACAATTACTAATCTTTCTGAGCTTTCTAAAGAGGAATGCGATAGTGCAGTAAATGAAATGTCTACTGTATTGTATAATTTGCGTGTTACTCTTAAATCACTTACCAAAGAGAATTCAAGAATAAAAGAGACTAATTTGCTCTTAAGTGATAGGAATGCAATGTTAGAAGCACAGCTCATTGAATTTGAGAAAATGAGATGTGTTAGTAGGGATGCTAAGAAGGAACTTGAGAACGTGTTACAAAGGGAAGAAATTCTTAAGACACAGCTTGAAATAGAACAAAGTGTGATTGCTAAATGGAAAGATTCCAGGAATGTTGCTACCAACATCATTAATGTTCAAGGTATGGAATCTTTCTGTGAACAATCATGGAAAAAGAACAAAGAGAAACTAGGGTATGTTTGCCCAAAGTAATGAGAAAATGACTTGTAACCTCTTGCTAGTAGTCAGCTTTAGGAGCCATTTTCAAGCTGTAATGATCTTTTTTATGGTTATGCCGGCGATGCATTTAGTATAGCTGACTGAAGACCGGGTCTTGTATGGATATGCAGGAAGGGGTGCTCCTAGGCGTGTGTAGGGGTTGTGTTTGCTCTTCTTTCCCACTCCAATTCGTTCTTTCTGGTATCCAATCAATTAATCCCACAAACCGGGGAAGCTACTCTTGCTATCATTCCTCGCCTTACTACCAAGGGGAGTCCGAACAGCCTTGTACGTACGCCGCCCGCGCTTTTTTCAAAGGCGGTCCTTTTCTTTCCCCGGACCGATGACTCGCTTGTTCAGTACTGCTAACTATTCTAGGGGGATGTCGTCCCCTCAGGACTACCAGTCAGTAGCTTCGGTTGTTGAATCTCGTGCCAGGTCCCTTAGGAAAGGAATGGTCAATGATCATTTGTTGAAGGTTGATATGTCAACGGAATGCAATGTTCCGTTGACAGATGAACCATCAACCGATCAGGGAGTTTCGTTGACAGACAAAAGAAAAGATAAACTCACTAGACTTAATGACAAGTATGGTCCTGTCACCAAGAACTTTGTTCAAGGTGAGTCTAGTAAATCAAAGAAAGTTGAGAAGCCTGTTGAGAGAGCTAATGTAGGTCACTTATCCAACAACCAATTGAAAGATAAGTTAGAGAATGTTCAAGTTGAGGCTAAGGGAAATAAAAAGAATAACAGGAATGGCAAAGTAGGAATTAACAAACACAACAATTACACACCTGATAAATATGCTCCTAGAAAGACATGTGTTAATTGTGGAAGTGTTAGTCATTTATCTACTAACTGCAAATCTGTTAAGAAGACTGTTAAAGTGAAAATTCCCAAGCCTGCAATGAATAGTTCTATGCCTACAATGCCTATTATGCCTAACATGTTTGCTCCATATGCACAATTTCAAAATCCATATGCCAGCATGCCATTTGTGTCTAATCCATACATGAATATGTTTAATATGCCACAAATGCCATGGAATATGAATAACATGTTTGTTCCTCCAATTATGCATGCTAAGAATGAAAGTGTGAGCAATCCTCAGAAATCAACACCAAGGATAAAGATTGATTTAAATCAATCTGAGCCCAAGGTGAAAAATGATATAAAAGGAAAAGCAAAGGCTAACAAAACAGGACCCAAGGAAACTTGGGTACCAAAATCAACTTGATTTGATTTTATTGTGTGCAGGGAGACAAAAGGAATCTTTGGTACTTGGATAGTGGTTGTTCAAGACACATGACTGGTGATTCTACCCTGCTCACAGAGTTTCAGGAAAGAGCTGGCCCTTGTATTGCTTTTGGAGATGACAGCAAAGGCTACACTAAGGGATATGGCTTGATTTCAAAAGAGAATGTCATCATAGATGAAGTTGCATTGGTGGATGGTCTTAAGCACAATTTGCTTAGTATCAGCCAACTTTGTGACAAAGGATTTTTAGTTACTTTTTCTAAAGAAGCCTGTGTTGTTTCTAAAGGAGGAAACAACAATGTGGTAATGACTGGATTCAGAAGAGGGAATGTGTACATTGCTGACTTTAGTAGCACAAGTCCAGAAACCATCACTTGCCTCTTCAGCAAGGCAAGCAAGGATGAAAGTTGGCTATGCCACAAGAAATTATCTCATCTGAACTTTAAAGTTATGAATGATTTGGTGAGGAAAGATCTTGCTAGGGGAATTCCACAAGTGGAGTTTTCCAAGGATGGTTTGTGTGATGCCTGTCAAAAAGGGAAACAAAAGAAGGCATCATTCAAAAGCAAGACAGAGTCATCAATTGTCCATCAGCTTGAGTTGCTTCATATGGATTTGTTTGGCCCTGTAAATGTCATGTCTATTTCAAAGAAGAAATATTGTCTTGTGATTGTTGATGATTTTTCTAGATTTACATGGACTTTCTTTTTGCTCTCCAAGGATGAGGCAAGTGAAATCATTATCAATCACATCAAGATGGTAAACAATCATCCTGACTTGAAAGTAAGAAGGATTAGGAGTGACAATGGGACAGAATTCAAGAATTCAAGCATGAAGGTGTTCTGTGAAGAAAATGGTATTTTGCATGAGTTTTCAGCAGCAAGGACACCACAGCAAAATGGTGTAGTTGAAAGGAAAAACAGAACACTTATTGAAGCTGCAAGGACAATGCTAGATGAATCAAAGTTACCAACTTATTTTTGGGCTGAGGCAGTTAATACAGCTTGCTTCACTCAGAATATTTCTTTGATTAATCAGGCCAAAGGAATGACCCCTTATCAGCTACTCAAAAGAAAGAAGCCACTATTGGATTTTCTTCATGTCTTTGGATGCAAGTGTTTTGTTCTGAGAAATCAAGCTGAGCACTTGGGAAAATTTGAAGCAAAGGCGGATGAAGCAATATTTGTGGGTTATGCAGCAGGGAAAGCCTACAGAGTCTACAATCTCAGAACCAACATTGTTATGGAATCTGTACATGTTGTTTTTGATGATCTCAAAATTCAGGGTCTCTGTGATGAAGGTTTCCATGAAAGTCTTTCTTTTGAAAATGAGGAAGGAGATCAAATGGATCATGTTAAGGCTACTGAGAAACAGCCTAAAGTTGTTGTATCTAGCACAGATGAAAGCAGCAGTGAAGATGAAATTTCTGCATTAAGATTGAAAAGAATAGCTGCTAGTAGACCAAATGGACATTCCGTTGACAGTCAGAATGAGCGTTTCGTTGATAGTCAGAATGAGCGTTTCGTTGACAGTCAAAATGGACAATCCGTTGACAGTCACAGAAATGCTTCCAGGAGTGATCCTTTAGGGACAACAAACTCAGGGGGAGTTTCTCAAGGACAAATATCCAATCAATGCAATCATGATCATGAAGCTACCTCTTCAAGAGCAAATCTACCTCCCTCAAGGAAATGGACTAAAGATCATCCCTTTGAACTTATTATAGGTGATGTGTCTTCAAAAGTCCAAACTAGAAGAGCAACTCAAGAAGAATGTCTATATAGCAGCTTTCTGTCTCAAGATGAGCCAAAGAAAGTTGAGGATGCACTTCTAGATCCAGATTGGGTCTTGGCTATGCAAGAAGAGCTAAACCAATTTGAAAGGAACAATGTTTGGAAGCTGGTGCCCAAGCCTAAGGACAGGAGTGTCATAGGTACAAAATGGGTGTTCAGAAACAAGATGGATGAAAATGGCATAGTCACAAGGAACAAAGCTAGATTGGTTGCAAAAGGCTATTCACAGGAAGAAGGAATAGATTTTGATGAAACCTTTGCTCCTGTTGCAAGACTAGAAGCAATAAGGATTTTCCTAGCCTATGCAGCCCATGCCAATTTCAAAGTCTATCAAATGGATGTGAAGAGTGCTTTTCTGAATGGGGAATTGGAAGAGGAGGTGTATGTAAGTCAACCTCCTGGTTTTGAAGATAATGATTTTCCAGAATATGTATACTTCCTCCTCAAAGCACTCTATGGTTTGAAACAAGCACCTAGAGCCTGGTATGACACACTTTCACAGTTCCTCCTTGAGAATCACTTCACTAGAGGTACTGTAGATAAAACTCTTTTTCACAGGGTTGTGAATGGTTCTACTATACTTGTTCAAATTTATGTAGATGACATAATCTTTGGGTCTACAGATGTGAAACTTTGTCAAAAGTTTGCCAAGCTTATGCAAAGTAAATATGAAATGAGCATGATGGGAGAATTAACTTACTTTCTTGGTCTTCAAGTGAAGCAAGTTAATGAATGCATTTTCATTAGTCAAACAAAATACATTCATGATTTATTAAAGAAGTTTAATTTAATGGAATGCTCTCCTGCCAAAACTCCCATGCCTACTGCCACCAAACTTGAATTGAATACTAAGGAAAAATCTGTGGACATTTCAGGTTACAGAGGCATGGTAGGCTCACTTTTATATTTAACAGCTAGTAGACCTGATATTATGTTTGCTACATGTCTATGTGCTAGATTTCAGGCTGATCCTAGGGAATCCCATTTAGTTGCTATTAAAAGAATTTTCAGATATCTCAAAGGAACACCAAACCTTGGCATTTGGTATCCTAGAGAATCTGGTTTTGAACTAATTGGTTATTCAGATGCAGATTTTGCAGGATGTAAAATTGACAGGAAAAGCACAACAGGCACCTGTCAATTCTTAGGAAACAAGCTTGTCTCATGGTTCAGCAAGAAACAAAACTCAGTTTCTACCTCCACAGCTGAGGCTGAGTATATTGCAGCTGGAAGTTGTTGTGCACAGATTTTGTGGATGAAAAATCAACTACTTGATTATGGAATAGGAGTTGAGAAAATTCCTATTTTCTGTGACAACACTAGTGCCATTGCCATTACTGAGAATCCAGTGCAGCATTCAAGGACCAAGCACATTGACATCAAGTACCACTTTATTAGAGAACATGTTATGAATGGTACTGTGGAGTTACATTTTGTTCCAAGTGAACAACAACTTGCAGACATCTTTACCAAGCCACTTGATGAATCCACATTCTCAAGATTAGTAAGTGAGCTAGGTATGCTAAATTTCTCTTAATTATTTTGAGATTTTTTCAAGTTAAAAATGCAGCCAGAAACTTGCAATGTTTTTCTGTGAATTAATTTTCTTATGAAAAAGTGAAATTTTGTCTAAGTCAAAATTACTATGTCAACGAAACGAACCATTCCGTTGACAGTCTTAGCATTTTTCTGGGTGTTTCGTTGATAGCTCTTTTATATCAACGAAACGCAGCTTTATCAACGAAATAAGACAGGACTTTAACCGCCCAATCTGATTCGTTGATGTAGCGCTTTTTAATCTGAACCGTTGAAACTGCTCGTTCTTTATCACGATCTATGCATACACCCCTGTAAGTATAAATCGTGGTAATATTTAATTCTAACGGTTACTTTTTAAGCCAATCAGGTAATTTAGATTAATTATTGGACTTAATTTCTGAGAATTTTTGGGGGAGTATTTAAGAAATTTCAATTTCTTTATTTCATTTCTACCTGTTCTCAAAATTCCAAAAGTTTTTCTATCTTCTTCTCTCTAACAAGTAATACAGCTCGAAGCTTTTCCTCACTCAACAATGGCACCCATAGTCAAGTTTATGTCTGCTGGTGGGTTCATCTATGAGAAGAACAATTCTATTCCATTTGTTGTTAAGGAGAGTCCGAACAGCATCTTTTTCAAGATGATGGACTTCATGAGGAACTGTAAGTTGGGCTATGCGATGTTTCACTCTACACCACTCTACAATGAAATAATCGAGGAGATTTGGACCTCATGTGAGTATAGTGGAACAAACTGCACACTGCAATTCACTCGTCAAGGTAATGAGTACATAGTTAATTCTGATGTTTTGCAAGCATGTTTACATATTCCTGATAATAACTGTGATGCTTTGCCTTCTAACACTGAAATAACTACCATGCTAAATTCTATAAACTACTCTTTGCCTACTGATAACTTGGGTAAGATAATTAGGAGAGGTTTGGTTAGGGAATACAGTTATTTAGCTGATGCATTCATTAAGGTCTTTTCTGGAAAGATTAGTAATTTTGATGCATTAACTAACTCTATGTTAATTCTCCTAACCATGCTTCTAAATGATAGATTTTACAACTTTAGCACCCAACTTATGTATGAAATTGGTGCTAAGTTGGGTGATAAGGCAAATAGGAAGAAAAATATCTATTATGCAAGGTTTCTGATGATTCTGGCTAATCATGTTAGTCCAGCACCATTAGTTATCTCTAACCCTACTGCCAGGTTTGAGTGCTTTGTATAAGAGAAGAGAGTATTGACAGACATACTGAGGCTGAACCACAATGGTGATGTTCCAGTGGTGTATCTGCCAATCATTGAGGTAACTACTGTTATCCCTGTTAGTATAGCTGTTACTTCCATTGTTTCATCCAACCCAGTTGCTATGGAGTCTGTAGCTGTGACCCAACAGGCTCCTGCCCCAGCAACAAAACCAAAATCTAAGAAATCCTCCAAGCCAACCTCAGGTGCTTCTCAAAAGGCACCTGTTGTAAAAACTACCACACAACCTAAGGGGAGTGAGTCTGGAGTTGTGAGAGGTGAGGGAAGGGGTGAACATAAAAGAAACCCCAAGAATAAGGAAGGTGAGGTAAGAGTTTCCCAGCCAAGCCCCATTGTGTCTTCCCAACAAGGCACAATGAGTAAAATGGATTTAAACACAAGTCTAATTGCATCCTTCCAAAAGGATGTAATTATTGAAACAAGCTCTCAACCTAGAGCACAGTCCAAAAGGGTAAGGGACACTTCAAGCCCACAGTCTACATTTTCCCAATACCAAAGGAGAGTGAAGCAAAAGTCCAAGGGTTCACAGGGTGCACACACACTGGAAGCAACACTTCCAGTTTCTCAAATTCAGTTTGATGTAACCCCTATTATCACTCTGGGGTTACAGTCCCATTCTCTAAACATCAACCTTGAACTATCTCCATCAAATTCACCAACTCTATCTCTAGATGTGGACATGATCCATACATCTATTCCTGATTCTCCAACTCTAATCTTGGAGAAGCCCCACTCTGAAGCTGGTGGCCATCACTTGTTAAGTGATTTGTTGGGCCCTCAACCAATTTTTTCTGAAGTTGCAAGGGGATCTGTGGACCAAACTCTCAAATCAATCACCACAGACTCTACTGTAACTTCTCATTCTCAAAGTGCTTTCTTGACTTCATCAACGAAACAGTCTATTTCGTTGACAAGTGTTTCTCCATCAACGGTATCCATACCGTTGACAGTTCAAACTACCATTCCGTTGATAGGTCATTCTACACCCCTTATTGAAAATCTAGTTGTTTCCACAACTAGTGTAGATGACCTGGTGGTAGTTGAGACACTTTTAGGATTGAGAGGGAGTGAAACTGAGAGGCTGGCTTGCAGCCAGGCAAAAGGAGAGAATGAGAGTGAGAGGCTGGCTATTTCTTCCAGCCAGGCAAAAGGAGAGATTGAGAGTTCCACCTTAGTAGGTGAAGGTGAGGGTGTGAGAGGTGTGAGCCATGGGGAGCCCATGATGCAAGAAAATAGAGGAGAGAGAGAAGGGACTACAGGAGTCATAAGGGAGGAAGCAGCCATTGCTAGTGAGTCAATGGAGGTCAATGAGGGAGAAAGGGAACTTACCTTCCAAGAGCATTATCAACAGACTCTGGATAATATTTCCCTGGATCCTGAGACCTTTACTCATCCTGTGTCAGCCTATCAAGTTTTGGCTCAACAGGGCAATGTGGAGGCAGAGAGGTCACTACAACTGATTCATACAACTGCATCAATGCAAAGAGCAAAGGATGCCCTGACCAATCTATCTCCAGAAGCTGCAGCAAGTGGTGAGTTTGATTTCTCTGATGATGAGGACAACTTTGGTGACAATCAGGTGGCCACTACTTCACAGACTGGGACTTCTGTGGTGCCTCCTACACCAAACTGGCTTTCTCAAGATTTACAAGGAAGGATCTCCCTGGATGCTGCAATCACAAGGCAGTACAATGAGGCCTATCTGGCTCATGAGTCTGCAAATGCCAATGACAAGAAATTCTACAAGGCTATTATGGATTCTCTGGAAATCCAAAGGCTACAGATGATGCAGACAAGGATTGAGGCTAGAGAAATCAAGGACTCAATTAGCAATCTCAAGGATGCTAATGACAGGAGGCTAGATGAAAAGCTTCCTCTTCTCACTGTGTCCAAGATGAACAGGTTTTTCTCTAAGGAACCTGAGGTGGCTACCTCTTTGAAGACTCTCTCTTCTAGAGTGGACAAGGTGGAAGCTACTTTATCTCAGATGCAAAAGGAACAGGAGAAGCAGACACAACTGTTGGCCCAGCTAGTGGCAGCTCAAGGACTCCCAGTCATCTCTCTTGATGATAACAAAAAGGGGGAGAAATCTAAGGAGCTAGACATTCAAATCACAAAGGTTATGGTCCCAGCCATTTCCCTGCCAACGGAGCCACTAGCTATGGGGGAGTCAGGCAAAGCTAAACTGGACAGCATTGACCTGATTCAGCAAGCTTCTATGAAGCTACAGCTTGCTGAACAAATTAAAGACCACTGGTCCAGGATAGATGAAAGAATCAAGAAGTTAGCTGGTACTGCAAAGAGTTCAAATCCATCAACGGATCAAGCTTCTTCTAAAGAGCCATCAACGGATGCCATGGTTTTAGTGTCAACGGAATGGGAGCCACAGATCAATTCTTCATATAAGGTAGAGCCCCTTCTACATGGAGTCACTCAAGGAACAAGGAAGGAGAAAGGACAAACTTCATGCATTAGGGATGTGGAACAAACTACATTGCAAAGAAGCTTATCTCCCAAGTCTCCTGCTAAACCAAAGGGCAAAAATACAGAAAGGACTTTCTATCCTGCACCTTATCCAGATGAGCACAAGCTTCTTGGTCTTCTCATCACAAAAAGCAAGGAAAGCAATGATTATGAGGTAAGGAAGCAAAGGGCAATTGTCTACAGGAATGGACAACAAATCTGTGTTTGGGCTGGTCACCCAAACTTTGCTGAAGCTAAGGCTGAAGAGTCAGAAAGAGCAGCAATGCAAGCACTTGCAGTTGCTCAATCTCTTGATGAAGAAGAAAGACAGCAAGAAGAAAAAGCCAGAGAGGAAAGGAGTGCAAAGAAGAGCACAAGGCAACCAAAGGCAAGAGCTAGGAGAAATATAGCCTTTGAGAATGATGACTCTCAGAGTATTGCATCAGACTCTTCTGTACCAACTGCACCTCCAACAATTCCTGATCCAGCTCTAGGGGTAAAGTTAGCCTTTGATCCTAAACATCCTGTTAATTTCCATGATCAGCCAATTGAGCCAAAGGAAGAGCCAATTGAGTTTGATGAGGCCAACTTTCCAAAATTCCTCTTTGAGATGGATCCAAAGAAGAAATCTAAGCAAAGGGCTACCAAGGCTAAGCCAATTCTAGTAAGGAGGCCACAAGCTGAAAAACATCCTACCAACCCAGAAGACTTCATCTACATTGCTGATATCAGGGAGGAGTCTGACCTACATATCCATCTTGATGACCTAGTTGAAGTAAGAGGAATAGCAGCTTCTTACAAACTACCAGAGAGATTGGTGTTTGTCTACAAGGGTGGGAGAGAACAGGTTTGGCCTCTACATAGAATTCTGGGAGAAGACTATCAGACACTGCTATCTGTGTTTAAATGCCTGAAGAAAGATTTTGGTTTTACCAAAACAGCTAAGTCTGAAGTTGTTTCCAAAATTTGCCAAATCAAAGCTAGCTGGAACAAGCCTGGTGCACTTCCCAGAGTATTGAAGGTCCCTCAAACAGGAAAGAAAATTCATCTCCAACCTTTTTGGATGATGGAATTCAGAGACAAGGACAACTGTAGAAGATTCTTCAGAATAGAAGACCAACTGGAGAAGACATCCAATGAAACTCTAAGATTAATGCAATCCAAGTTGGGGAATCAAGATGAAGAAGAGAAGATTTTCTACAGAAGACTTCAAGCTCAGATTGAGGAGAACAATGCAAGAAAAGGGAAGAAAACAAGACCACAGAGGCAAAGATGAAAAATCTGCTCAGTCTAGAGGAGCAACTCTGTGCACTTGTTTTGTAAGATTTTCTACTTTGTATTTTAATTAAATTCAATGAAGCTCAATGCAATTTCTACTTTTATCATGTGTAATTTGACTGAGTGTTTTTGTTATCATCAAGGCTCTTGATTTATGGCTGTTATTCTATCAGTCATAAATTGGGGGAGATTGTTAGGAATATGTTGTTCTTGATGATAATTATAAAAACACTTAGTAGATTTTGTATTAAGTCATTTTGTAACTGTCAACGGAATGGCATGCTTTGCAGTGTTTCGTTGACAGGAAGCTCATCAACGGAATGAGTGTTGTAGCAATTGCACTGTACAATACTTCACAGTTTGATATGCATTTTGTTGTATGTACTAGATAGGTTTTCTAAGTCATGTTGACTAAGTACTAGATAGGCAAAATAGGTTGGTTAATTGTAAATATGTTATGCCTTGTAATTTTGCCTAAGTGAAGACATGTCAACGGTATGAAGATTACTCTGTCAACGGTATGGAGTTTACTCATCAACGAAACGAGGAAAACACCATCAACGGAATGAAGAATAAAGCTATCAACGAAACACATCTCCCTGCTATCAACGAATCACTATTGCTTTTTGAACAGTTGACAAAGTGATAGTGACAGTTTACTGAACAGATCTAAAGGAGATATGGAAGTGTACTTTGCATTGGAAGCCATCAAAATGGTTACTGGAAATAAGGAAACATTCCAATTTCCAATAAGGCTCTTGGGAATGATTATAATAAGCATGAAGACAAAAGCAAAGATCTCCAAGGACCATTGGACAAAAGGAATGAAAAGCAAGCTACTGATGGTTACTACTATTGTTCTTTAGTTTAGCCAAACGTAGAGTTGTAAACTTGGGAATATATAACCAAGTGTAGCAGTTACTTTAAGGGAGAGAGAAGAAAAACAAATAGTTTGTATTAGCTATCTTTGAGAGCATTCTTCTCTACAACCTTGTAACTGAGCAGCTGTGTACATTTTGTATCACAGATTATTTCCGAAATAAAAACACTTCAGTTGGATCATCAAACAATCCAACTGAATTATTTATATCTTGTGTTTTTACTTATTCAGTTCAATTTTATTTATAAGTGTTTTAAGTTTAAGAAAATATCAAGAATTGTATTCAACCCCCCCCCCTTCTACAATTCTGTTAGGTCATTTGGGATTAACAATTGGTATCAAAGCGAGCTTCTAACAAACAAGAAGTTTAAAGATCAAGACCAAAAACAGAAACCATGGTGAAGAAGGATGCAGGTGTGAAGATACCAGTTCTTGATAAGGACAATTACTTTCACTGGAAAGTAAATATGCATTTACATCTCATGTCTATGGATGAGAGATATGTAGACTGCATTGAGAAAGGTCCACACGTTCCCATGAAGGTTGCATCTAGAGTTGGTCTGCCAGATGATGCTCCTGATGTGGAAATTCCAAAACTTGTCTCAGAATGGACTATTGAAGATGTTGCAGAAGTCCATAAAGATAAAAGAACCATGAACTTTCGCCGACGGCAAAGTTGCTGAGTGGATTGAAAGTATGAAAAGGAGTTTGGTAAGTTGTTTGACGAGCCATCGGTGACTGCTTTAATAGAGATGAATCTTCCTCTTTTTTCTCTAAACAATTCCCACAGACGGTGCCAAATATTGAAGCCAATTTTCATCATGGACTAAGCTTCAAGATTAAATTTATAATCGGGTATTCGTATAGAGCTCTAAAATTAGGGATTTGATATCCATGACAATTTTGGGGGAGAATTATGGTTTATATGATTTGGGACTGAGCTTGAGATGATTAATTCATAGATGTTAGAATTTCGGATCCCCTTCTCAAGGTGCCTACGTATCCTTTTATAAGGAATCAGATCCAATTTAGGGTCATGCTCCTATTCTTTAGGAGCAAGCAGTAGTACATAAATGACTTTTAGCGTCGGTCAAAAAGGCCTTTGGCATCGGTTTTTTGGCGTAGTATATGTAGGGGACACTATAGGTCTAGGTCTTTAGCGTCGGCTAAATAGGCGACACATTTTTGTTACTTACAGCGTTGGTTGCTTAAAAGGCCGACACATATTGTACTACTTGTGGTGTTGGTTGCTTAAAAAACCGACACATATTGTATTACTTCTGGCGCCAGTTGCTTAAAAAACCGACACATATTGTCCTACTTCTGGCATCAGTCAATTAAAAGACCAAAACATAAAGCCATCTTATAAGTGTCGGCATTTCCTAGAACCGACGCCTAAAGTCAATTTTTTTTTAAAAATAATTTTAAAATTGCTATTTCAGAAACCTTATTAACCTCACAACAACAAATACCACATTACAATATGCAACAGAATTGACCACACCCAATCTTATTAATAATAAAAAATATTACATAACCATTCTATTTTGTACATCAATTTAATCACACCAGTGCAATTGAACACCAATATTAAAAGTAGTGTTCCTGTGTGTTGCAAACACTTCTAATAACATAACATCAGGGAAGTTCTATCTAATCATTCACCCAAAAGAAGTGACTATTGAACACCTATTGTTCTCCCAAGAAGGCACCACAAGAATCAGCAACAAAACCCACAGGCAAACCAAAAAGATAACCACCACCTAGTTGCGGGAAAAAATAAAAATACGTTAATCATAATAGTTAAGAAAAGGGAGATCTAACTCTTTTATCCCCTTATACGGTGTATTATTGTAGAAAAGGGCATAGGAAGTTGCAAACACTAATAAAACATAACATGAAAATTACAGAGTAAAATGGAAAAGAGCGCACCTCATGTATCTATCTCAACACTAAAACTTCTTTAAAACTAGCTAGGATAAACAAGCAAAACTATTTACTAGTTACTCCATCCAAGACTTTACATTATTCTGGTTATTTATTTATTTTGAGAAAGGTGCTTGTCGTAGACTCTTCAGCTGATAACTAACTACTAGTTTTGCCAAAATTTTTGATATACATAAATCATATTCTAATTATTACTTTTCGCAGACTATATTGTCACTCCCGTAAAAATGTTTAATTAAGAAGTTTACTATTTTGTCTCCCATGTCGCCATGTACAATGAATGGCAATGTTAACAAAATAACAAGATACAGAGCAAAGCCGAATTTAAGATAAAATGAATAGGTTGAACAACAAAAAATTTACCTTAACAGTAAGTACTGATGCTGGTACCGTTAAAATTGTTCGAATGTATGCAACTGTCCTGCAAGTTCATAAACAACTAAGCTACATTTACTCCCTCTATTAATAATATTCTTTGACAAATCATTTGCCAAATTTTGTTTACAATCATTTAAGCTCATTGGAGAGAAACAAGTATAGAAATGTCCTAGAGAAAAAGGTACAGATGATAGAACATGGTCTTTAGTTTACTTGCCTCGGATCCCTCCAAACATTGTGAAATTCAAATATGTAGCACCCAGTAGTCCAGCAACATCCACTGCATTGCAAATCTGAGGGGATAACAGACTACTTACATTATCAAAATACTAACTATAGTAACTTGTTTTTATAAAACCTAGTAGGATACACATGTTTAATATGAAATTACTTCAAAAGCACAATCCCAACTAAACCATCAATATCATCTTTAATAATCTCAAAAAGAAAGCAGTAAGTAAAATCTTAAGTCATAAATAGCTACAACAAGTTAGAGAAAGAGAGAACTTAAGTTAGATTACATGGGTCCTAACTTAAGTACTCCAATATTAGGTACACTAGAAAAACACACGAAATGAAAAAACCCAAGAAATCCAAGTACAAAGATACATTTATATGGGTTTTGTTTTGTTCTGTCACGCACATGCACACACAAAGAGACAGAGTGCATTACCTTTTCGCCCATCGCATCTTAGCGTACTCACGGTGACCTGAAGCAATGCCTGCACCAATGACCAAGTATAATTTATAAGTATTGTAAATGCTCTATGATTTATACAGAGTAAATTTACAATTAACCATTATATATCATGTAAAAGTTCAGGAAATGTGAATTGTTATAAATAACTGTTTTGACAGTCTCTCTTTTCCATTCCAAGTAAGTTTACCGGACCAAGACTCGCTACTGACAAAGGTATTATAAATTCAAATATGTACCAATTACATATACATATGTACTTACACACACACACACACACACACACACACACACACACACATATATATATATATATATATATATATATATATATATATATATATATATATATATAGGCCAGGGCTCTAGAGAGAACCCTCTTAAAAAGAGAACCAAGAAACTTTTTTTAAAAATTAGTTTTAAATTAAAATAAAAATATAAATAGTTGTATATCATCCTAATAGTCCCAAAAAGTTAATTACTTACAAACAAAGATTCATTTTTAAATTTAAAAAAATATATGAAAAAATTATGAATCTCTAATATATATATAAGAGATTCATAAGCAGATTCATAATTTTTTCATATATTTTTTTAAATTTAAAAATGAATCTTTGTTTGTAAGTAATTAACTTTTTGGGACTATTAGGATGATATATAACTAATTCTATTTTTCTTTCTATGCTAAAATGATTTTTTTAAAAAGTTCCTTGGTTCCCTTTTTAAGAGGGTTCTCTCTTGAACCTTACTCTATATATATATATATATATATATATAGGGTAAGGTTCAATGGAGACCCTCCTTATCAAGAGACCCAAGAGACTAGATCCTGACCATTCATTAAACATATTTTTAATAAATTATATAATACATAGCAAAGGGCAATCTGGTAAATATGCAGAATCATTAATTATAGTTTCAGTATAATTTTTTTGCATTTGTACGGTTTGTATAATTTTAAACATGGGAAGAGAGTAATCAACATATTTGATTGAAGATTTTAATTTTTCTATTTTTGGAAATGAATATTAAATTGAACTTTTACTCTTAATGAAATAACGTGTACAAAAATAAAAATGAAACGAAGGTTTCATTCAGCAAAACCTAGAAGACAGATGCAAGGTATTACTCCTTTATTTTACTTCTATAGATTTTATATTGTAATAATAAAACACTTAACAGAATCGAATAACTAACATAATCTATGTTTCAGAAAGGAGGATTATGGATTCATCGACAATACCAGTTTTCTCAGAGAATTTTGAAGGCAGTAACGAAAGAAGGTAGTATTCATTCATTTTCGTTTTTTACATTGCAACTATAATAAACAAAAACACCTAGTAGAATCAGAACACTGGACAGAATCAATGTTTTATCCATGCAGTAATTTTGTTGATTCAAAGTCAATACCAGATTTGTCAAATAAGGTGGATGAATCACGTTCAATAGTAACTTTACAACCAGGATTACTGTCTGGGATTTTGAAGTCTTTGTCTGATGTTCAAAAGAAGTGGATTAACGATACTGGATTTGGTTCACTGTTGAAGTTTGGTACAAAAGAATATCCTTACGAGATAAGCTATTTTATACTTAAATCTTATCAACCAGATTCTTCTGAAATTCATGTTAATGGAAAAAGTTTTAAGATTGCTGAAGAAGATGTACAAAAGATTCTAGGTCTGCCACGAGGAAAACATGATATTAATTTTTTAGAGGATAAAACCGTTTTTGGAAGATGGATTTTGCAATTTCCTGATGTTAATAACTCTGGAAAATTATTGGCACGTACTCTATGCAATGCAATATGTTTGACCGATGACGTAAATGAGGATTTCAAGCATAATTTTATTGTCCTCATGAACAATATTCTTATTCGAGGTCCAGGATCAGCATATGTTAATACTGAAATGATTCAGTTCGCAGGAATGATTGATCAATGTTCTGAATATAATTGGTGTAAATACCTTCTTGTCTATTTAAAGGAATCTTGGACGGAATGGAATAACAGTCAACATTCTTTGACTTTCACGGGTTCCGTTGTATTTTTGCTGGTTAGGATCTATTAACTTTATTAATACATAGCTAAAATAATTTATATTCCATGTTACATGGTTTTTTTTAATTTATACTATTTTCATGGATCACAATTCTTTGATGTTTTTCCTTCATTTTCAGTTTTTCGTATTGGACTGTATTTCAAAAGATAGTGGTACTGCAGTCTCAATCGTACCAACTTTTTCTAGATGGACAAACTCTGATATCGTTCACCAGAAAATAGATAAATTATCAGGTAACATAAGTTTGGATACATTTGAAGAGTTGATTGATGGTGACAATGATTTAATTGCAACAAAAATCATTAAATTGGTATGTGAAGATATAGAACTTGATTTCAAAGAGGACGAGGATGCAACACCTGAGGTTAATTAATTTGTTTTATACACTTTCATTGTTGTTAGAGAAATTTAATATTAGTATTCTCATTATAAAATATTTGTAACAGATTCTCATAACAGTTCTCAAAGAAGCAATTGAAGAATACAATAAGTTACAAGAGAAGTGCATGAAACATTTATCTCATGCAAGCATTAGTTATCCTAAAGACTGTTCTGTGGATTTGCTGAAAACAAAATTTATTAATCTGCATGATAAGGCAATTTCTTTTGTATCGAAGCAGCTTGTTCAGCCAGATATAGCCAATTACATGATTTCTTCTTCATTGAAAAACACGTATGTTAATCGAGATTTTACTTTTCTGAACAACCATTTAAAAGATCAGAAGAACATTATATGGAGCAGAGTTAATTCTGAATTTAATGATTCAAAGTAAGTATAAATAAGTTCTAAAGTAAACATTTTGTTAGCATGTATTTTTTGTGTTTTTCTTTAATAACTTTAATGTTTTTTGTGCTATAGTGAGGTGTTATTCAAATGGAACGACATTCGTGGATGCAAGACAGATTTTCAGTCGTTGAATTTTGGAGAGATGATAGTAACGTCCATCATAGATGTCTGGTGTTGTTTTCTTAGTAAAATGGATTATGAGAAACCACGAAACCAGCTAAAAGAATTTTCTTCTTCACACATAATACTGTGACACTTCCATTGTTTACTTAATTAAGATTTACTTACATATGATATCATGTTTACTGTGTAGCTTGGAATCGTGAATGTTACAAAACAAATTCCATTTGAAAGTATGTATAAGGTATTTGAGGAAAATTTGGATTTTATTTTTGATCTCCATGGTTCTTCGCTAGAAGAGATTGATCTGGTAATCATTTTCTTTGATGTTCTTAATGACTATATTATATTTGACGTATCAATTTTCAAATCTAACCTTGAAAGTTATAACTTATTTTTTAGATATTATTCCCGATGTTCCTATCAAATCATCATTATGTTGTATGTTACAACCTGCAAGTTCCTTCATTGGAAATCCTGGACAATAGGAAATCAGAAAAGATGGTTCACAAACTTTATGGAGATCAAATTTCTTTCTTGGTATTTATTGATATCTTTTATTTTTCACCAATCTAATTATATTAATGTACACTAAGAAATATAACATATGATCAATAATGTACTTACACATTAAATTACTTATTTCAGCATAAGTATTTCACAAAATACCTAGAGATGAAAACATATAAGAAAGTCATGGATATACTATTCTTGATTCCAGAGCGTTTAGAAATGGTTTGGCAAACCAAGTATAATGATATTGATTGTGGAATTTTTGCAATGCGGCATATGGAGACGTATATGGGAGGTGGTTCAGATTCATGGGTTACTAAAATAGTTCATGAGGGTGTAAGTAATAATTATTTTAACATTTTGATATTATATTTTAGTATTGGAGTCTAATGTTTTTTTAAACAGTACGGAAAGATGGTTCAGCTAAATAATATGAGGATCCACTTTTTGTTATCAATGCTTACATCTGAACTCAATGAATATCGGGGAATTTTCTACGGAACAGATGTTTTGGAGTACGCTCTTGAAAAATAAAGTCTGAGCAATGTTTCATGAGACATCAACAACCAAACTTTGCCGAAAAGTTCAGTTTATTGATTTATTATAAAATGTTTAGACCTATGAGTTTTGGTTTATGTTTTGTTTAGAATGATTCTACTTCCTTATTAGGAAAAATAATATATTCTATTGGGTTTTTATTTTTGTTGGATAAATTCAGTTTATAGTTTTTTACTTTGGCAATGTCATGTTCAAAAAATTAATTTAATCTAACACATAAACTAATAAAAGCATTGGGATGTTACAGAACTTTATTATAATGTTATACTACAGTGAAATGTTTATATTGTTTCTATCTTAGTTTGGTATTGTGCTTTTGGTACATAAATTGAATATAAGAATTTTTTTTTTTAAAATAGTGCACATTCAGCTACATCTCCTTGTATTTTTATTAGACATACAATTTTTAGATTGTTTATTTTTTAAAATCTGACACCAAAATCTAATCTTGTTCTTAGACTATTCACAACATTAGGACTACTCTTTTTATTATACAACATATATGTGTTACAGACTTCCGGTGATAAAATAATGTATTTTTTTCCTTTAAAATACAATTATATATTTAAATTTTCTTTAAAAATGTAGTAACAATGTATAGACTTTCCAAAATAATTATACCAGTTTTGCATAAAATTTAAATTGATATTTTTGTAATTTTATGAATATTTTTCAAACAATTGTATGAATTTATATGAAAAGAACAGTTGAAAGAACGAAAATTTATCAATTTAACAGTAGTACAATAACCAATACTTTTAATAAATAAAACACTTATTTATAATAAAAATTATTGCAATGTTTTACTTTATTAAGAACAACTTTATTCGCATGGATTGTCATATGATCATATTTTTTAAATTTTATATTATAATAAATCATATTTCATTATAAAATTTTAAAATTAAATGTAAAATGTCTTGAATGGAAAGATTTTGTATATGATGATAAAAAAAATTAATTTTTTTTATTTTAACAATGTGGATGATGTTTGTACAAAATCTATATTTAACTGTTTTTTTCACAATTATTAAAATTTGTTAAAGGATAGATAAACACATTGAAATAAATTAAAAAAAAACATTAACCAAATACACTATTCAAGAATCAAAATTATAAATTATTAATAATCTATTTTCCCCCAAAAACTCCTGTTGAATAGGTGAACCAGCTCCATCAGGTAAAAGACTTGGATCTTTAATTTCGTCCAATGTAATACCATATGCTTTGTTCAGCTGACTAGAAAGCATTCTATATGTGAACAGCAAACGTAATCGACTTATTTGTCGATCTTGAGTAAACTGTTAAAAAAGAATGGATTAGACATAATTGCATTTAGTATATACATAAATACTAAAAATAATAAAATAACTTAAAAGAAGTATTGGAACATTACACTTTCAACCGCAAATTTAGAGTTCCATGCCCGTGTTCCACCACCAAAGTATGTTTCCATGTGACGCATTGCAAAAATTCCACAATCAACATAATTATCTTCTGTTTGCCACTTCATTACAAGACGTTGTGGCTCTAAATTTTCTAGTTCAAGAAACCTCCGGTGATCCTTTGATCGCAAGTAAACCATGAAGTGTTTATGCTATATTTTAAATGACAGATTCGTTAATTACTTTGAAAATATTATGTAACAGTATAACAAATTGAAAATGAGTACCAGTACTATAAGTTGATTTCCATAAAGCTGTTTGACACCCTTGTCTGATTGACGGTTGTCAAGGATTTCGATGGAAGGATTCTTAAGGTTGTAGCATACAACGTAGTAATGATGTAAATGATGTATTGGAAAGAACACCTTTCAAGAAAAAAGATAAAAATAAGTTTTATTTATAATACTAATACAATTACAAAAATCACGAAATTTTATTGAAAGTCATAAAAGTACATACTTACCAAATTGTTCACACAATATCACGCAAGTATACGCGGTCACAAGTAATATAAGAATAAGTAAAGTTCGTTCCCACAGAGACTGCTTTGGTTACTATAGTTATGCACTTATGCAACAATGTATGGCTATTGTTCAATGCTAAGACAAGTATCAAAGTTGTGTTTTGATTAACTAAATTAACTAATCAACTGAACAAGATTATAATTAACTAAAGAGATTGTTGTTGAATTACTTATGAGAATAAAACATGGGATCCTAACATCATTAAATACCTCATCTAGAGTCTTTTGTCTTTAATCAATGCATGTGACGGTTGTGACAACTAATCGGATAACACGAAATCAGTACACGCTACCTTTACTAAAACATCCACAAAAGAGATAGAAGTTGAGCAGACACCAATTATGCTTAGACCCTATATGTCTATAAGATTTGAAAACATAACGGTTTAACGAATAAGTTATCCATTCAGATTACATAGGGCAGGCAAGATGGTTAAAATTACCTACGAATCATGCATGACAAACATACATAAACCTATGCTAGCATGGCAAGTTCTAAACCTCTATATCCACTTTCGCAATTAATAGAGATTAACAAACAACTTAGATGTTAGCTACGCATCCAAGAAGAATAAGCACAACCAAACTAGGTTATCAATAATTCATCACACACAAATCTTTAAAACAATTAACTACTAAAATCCATAGATAAATCCGTTAGAATCCCACGATAACGATTAGTTCATAATCGAACCGCTCGTCACCATGGGATCTGACGAAAACATGATAATAAATATGTCTGGAATACTGAATAAAGTTTAAGAAAAACAAAACCAACGAGAATCCAAAGTATCGCCTAATTAGAAGAATACAAAGAAAAGATGAAATCTAGATCTTCGTAATCAGCCGTCTTCTTGTTCTCCTCACCGGTGGATGGATAAGTATGTATGTATGACAATGTATATCTCAGAAATCGTCCACCATTAGTTTATATAGGCCTGAGGGTTGACTGGTCTTCTGCTAGTTTCCTTTTCTGAACAGAAATTGCCTTTTCCAGCATTTGTAGGGCGCGAGCGCGCTTGGATGGGCGCGGGCGCGCTTCATTAGTCTTCATTTCAAGGGAGGGCGCGCTTAGAGGGGCGCGGGCGCGCCTGATCTCTGCCAGAAACTTTCAACATGTATTTTTCTTGACAATTCTTGCACTATGAAACTCCACAACCACTTGGCCTTCACAATCATAGCTCAAAACACTACCATATATCAACAGAAACTCCACAATCTGCTGACGAAGCAACTCTGCACTTACTAACACAAAACACAATAAAAACACCACGTACTTGAGTACAAACAATCAATTTAAGCCGATTTAGGGCGTTCCAAGTAGATATGAAATCCACTTATCACACCCCCAAACTTAAACTGATGCTTCTCCTCAAGCATAAACAGACTATATATATATATATAATGCTATGCATGAATGCAACTAATATGATAATGCAAACGATCCCCTCAAACTAACCATAACCAATCAACAAGCCAACATCTCAAGGAATGCAATCTTTCAAACAGAGTTGGACTAAATCCCCGTACACTAACAATACAAACTCAGAAACGTGCGTGTGTGCAATGCTCATCAATATACTCTCAAACTAAATCAAGACCATATCATATTCTTCACCAAAACAACCACAAGCTTAAAAACAGAATGAACTCTAGACTCAAGAAATCACTAAAAGACACCTCAACCTCGACTTGAGTTAGACAGGAAATCATGCTTTATTACGACACACATGCTTATTTGACCGTGCAATGGATGAGACCCCAAAAGGCTTATACAATAATACCCATGTAGCGAGCGTTAGGTTAGTGGATCCGAGACCGGAAAAGTCTTAGGTCACTAGGCACAAAGTCCCCTAGAACTTAATTGCTCGAGTATTAAAGAGCTCAACCTGATCAATTCTGCATAAAACAACTAAAAAAACTTTTTTTTTTCTTTTCTTTTTTTCTTTTCTTTTTTTTTCAATTTCGAAATGAGTGCGCTTTGCTTTTTTATCATCCCTCCCTAGACTACTCATTTTTCATGAGCGGCTACTAGCCATTTGACCCCTAGCCTTTATTAACAACTAGCATGAAATCCCTGGTTTCCCCCAAACTTAGACTTAAGTGCTTCTTTGTTTTCAAGAGAATATACGAACATTCTAAATGTAAGCAAGTGATTAAATTCTAACATCCAAACAAACATGGTCTGAACAAATTCAAAAGCAACCAATGAGACTTGTGAAATTATTTTGTTTCTGGCATGCAAGTCAATTTCTAGGAACTTAAATCAACCCTCTATTCATAACTACCACACTCCTATCAACATCGACTCACCAACGGAAATAGCCAAATCCTAAGGGATCATGAAATATGCATGCTATGCATATGCAACTAAATGGACTCACATGATAGATATAAAAACTAATGCAAACAGAATGCTCTATATGACATAAACATGCAAAGATATGAATGAAACTAACTACTTATGCAATATGAATCCTATATGAACACACACACTAACACTACTAATCCTTAATTATCACCCCCAAACTTACAATATTCAATGTCCTCATTGAAGGTAATAAAAAGGAAAGATGCAGAGAATACCTAATCATCAGCAGGACCACCCTCCTCGGGTGGTGTATCCGGTGGTGGATAAACAGAATCAGCTCCAAAGCTAGGCCAAGCGATATCAACTCCAGTGGCTCTGAATGCAGTACTCAAAGCCTGAGTCAAATCCTGAGCAAAACGGCTATGACTGTCATGCATGGCGTCAATACGCCGAGGCAGCCGCCTATACTGCACATCCCCGAAACCAGACCTATCCACCTCACGCTGAATCCGAGATGGACGTCCCCTCCGAGCTGAAGGCTCATGAGGTGGAGCCTCTACTTCCTCAGCATCCAAATCAGTATAGCCCAAACCAAAATAATTCGGGGCACCACCATCCCAATCCTCCATCCTAGAAATCGTCGAATGATCAATAGGAGCACTAGGCAACTGAACCTGCTCCTCCTCAGACCAACGAACACCAACAGCTGAACACAACTTGGTAACAATAGAGGCATGAGGAATCGCCCCCGTTGTACCACCCTTCAAAAACTTCACAATACTCCTATGAAGGAGCTCTCCAAGATCAATGTACTCTTCATTCAGAATACCCCAAAGAACAACGGCCCTTTCCACCGTAACCTCATGCGAATGCGAAGAAGGCAAAATATTAGCACATAAAAATAAATTCCAAGCCCTCGCATACCTGTTCATCGCAGAAGCCGGGAAAGTAATCGGCTCAGTGGTGCCAGCCTTATACTTCCAAGTAGTGCCTGGAACACAAATCTACCCAAGAATGTACTCGAGATCAAGATCATCCCGAGTCTTCAAAGACCAATCTTCTTCTCCCCTCTTCTTCCTAGGCAAATTCAAAACCTGATGAATTGCCTTCCCCGTGTAATCCACAGTCAACCCCCGAACCACAATATAACCGTTCTTGTCGGCTTTAGAATTAGCATAAAACTCCCGCACAATAGACAACGGGACCGGCTCCGATGCTTCACAAAAGGATTCCCAACCCCTCTTCGTAATCATACGAACTAGATGCCCATCAGTAGGTTGAGGCAAAAACCCCCTTTCTTTAGCCACGGCTTTGGATAATAACCGTGTAAACTCCAATTGAGCCTCAGGAGAAGAAAACTTCTCAACCCCAACACCAATACTTGATTCCTCCTCAGATGAAGAGCGACGAGTGCTTCTACTACCCGCATAATGACCTCTCTTTGGTGGAGCCATGGAATTAGGATGAGATGAAAGGATATGTAAGGATGTGTATGTATAGATTTGAGAGAGAGAATGAGAGATGATTTTAGGGGCTAGGTTTTGTAAATAAGGGTTGGGGAGGATTAGGGTCCTGTTTAAATAGGAGAATAAAACACATAAACTGATTTTTGGGGGATTTTGGGGTTTTCCCCGTTTTTTTTCTTTTTCTGACAGGGACCAAGCGCGGGCGCGCTATAGAGGGCGTGGGCGCGCCTCTTTTCTGTCCAGAACTTTTTTTTTTGAATTTTTTGATTTTTTTGCTTTTTTTTTTGTTTAAACGAAAAAAATACTTACAACAATAGCATGGGTTGCCTCCCAAGAAGCGCTCATTTTACGTCAATAGCTTGACGTGATTCCTGACTCCTTAATCAGCTGAAACAAGAACCGCGGTCTCCGCCTCGCGATTCACCCGTTCACCAAAATACAGTTTCAACCTCTGACCATTGACCTTGAATGCTTCATCCGGTGACTTATCAAAAACTTCCACTGCACCATGTGGAAACACTGTTTTGACCGTGAACGGCCCCGACCACCTTGACTTAAGTTTTCCTGGAAAAAGCTTGAGACGAGAGTTGAAAAGCAAAACTAGCTGGCCAGGCACAAAGGACTTGTGCACCAACTTCTTATCATGCCATCTCTTGACCTTCTCCTTGTATAACTTGTGATTTTCATAAACTTGTAGCCAAAACTCATCCAACTCATTAATCTGAAGCATTCTTTTCTCAGCAGCAGCCGACAAATCAAAATTCAACTTCTTCAACGCCCAATATGCCTTGTGCTCTAGCTCGGCAGGCAAATGACAAGCCTTACCATACACCAGCTGAAACGGTGACATACCCAACGGTGTCTTGTAAGCTGTCCTGTAAGCCCAAACAGCTTCATCAAGCTTCAACGACCAATCCTTCCTCGAAGGATTTACCACTTTCTCAAGAATACGCTTGATCTCCCTGTTAGAAACTTCTGCTTGGCCATTTGTCTGAGGATGATAGGCAGTAGCAACACGATGATTGATATTATACCTAGCCATCAAGGCTGCAAACTTGCGGTTGCAAAAATGCGTACCCTCATCACTGATGATTACCCTCGGAGTTCCGAAACGCGTGAAGATTTGCTTATGCAGAAAACTCAGCACCACTTTAATATCATTGGTCGGTAAAGCCTTTACCTCGACCCATTTAGACACATAATCCACAACTAACAGAATGTACTAATTATTGCAAGACGAAACAAACGGACCCATGAAATCGATTCCCCACACATCGAAAATCTCCACTTCAAGCAGCATATTAAGAGGCATCTCATTCCTCCTAGAGATATTACCAACCCTTTGACATCGATCACACCTCAACACAAACTGATGTGCGTCTTTAAATAGAGTTGGCCAGTAGAATCCTGCCTGAAGTACTCGAGTAGTTGTCTTCTCTCCACCATAATGACCTCCATAAGTGGTGGAATGGTAATCTCGCAAAACACCCTCAGTTTCACTATAAGGAATGCATCTCCTTATCATCTGATCAGCTCCCTGTCTGAATAAGAATGGCTCGTCCCAACGGTACCACTTCACATCATGCAGAAACTTCTTCCTTTGAGCATAAGAAAATTCAGCCGGGATGACATTACTCACAAGATAGTTCACAATGTCTGCAAACCATGGTTCTTCATCTTGCACCCCAAAAAGTTGCTCATCAGGAAAAGATTCATTGATTAGAGTCTTATCCCCTACATTCTTACCGTGGTCTTCCAAATGAGACAAATGATCAGCCACCTGGTTTTCTGTACCCTTTCTGTCCTTGATCTCCAAATCAAACTCTTGCAGCAAAAGAACCCAACGAATCAACCGAGGCTTTGAATCTTTCTTAGAAATCAGATAACGAATGGCTACATGATCAGTATAGACTACTACCTTCGTCCCAAGCAAATACGACCTGAATTTCTCGAAACTGTAGACAATTGCCAAGAGCTCATTCTCTGTAGTAGGGTAATTCAGTTGCGCATCGTTGAGAGTTTTGCTAGCATAGTAAATCACATGAAACACCTTGTTCTTCCTTTGCCCAAGAACAGCTCCCACTGCATAGTCACTAGCATAACACATCAACTCAAAAGGTTCACCCCAATCAGGTGCAGTGATAATAGGTGTAGTAGTCAACTTCTTCTTCAAGAGCTCGAAAGCAGCCAAGCAATCTTCATCAAACTTGAAAGAAACATCCTTCTCCAACAAATTACATAAGGGTTTGGAGATTTTTGCGAAGTCTTGAATGAATCGCCGATAGAAACCCTCATGACCAAGAAAACTGCGAATTCCCTTAACTGAGATTGGTGGAGGAAGATTTTCAATCGTCTCCACTTTGGCTTTATCCACTTCAAGCCCCTTGCTAGATACCTTATGCCCAAGAATGATTCCTTCTTGCACCATGAAGTGACATTTTTCCCAGTTGAGCACCAGATTGGTCTCAACACATCTTTTCAACACCATGACAAGATTCTGTAAACACTCATCATAAGAAGTTCCAAAAACTGAGAAGTCATCCATGAACACCTCCACATTTATGCCAATCATATCTGAGAAAATGGCCATCATACACCTCTGAAAGGTGGCAGGTGCACCACAGAGTCCGAAAGAAACGCGACGGAACGCAAAAGTGCCAAAATGACATGTGAATGTGGTCTTCTCTTGATCCTCTGGAGCAATGCAAATCTGAT
Organism: Heracleum sosnowskyi; assembly: GCA_030848705.1. NCBI lineage: Eukaryota > Viridiplantae > Streptophyta > Magnoliopsida > Apiales > Apiaceae > Heracleum > Heracleum sosnowskyi. The sequence goes on along the minus strand of CM061235.1, from coordinate 33,331,957 downwards.
TGTAACCTGAATAACCATCCAGAAGGAAATAGAATTCATGACCAGCCAACCTGTCTAGCATCTGATCAATGAACGGAAGAGGGAAGTGATCTTTTCTGGTGGCTTTATTCAGCTTTCGGTAGTCCATGCAAATTCTCCACCCTGTAACTGTCCGAGTACGGATGAGCTCATTCTTCTCGTTTGCAACTACTGTCATGCCTCCTTTCTTAGGTACACATTGCACCGGACTCACCCAAGAACTGTCTGAAATAGGATAGATGATTCCTGCATCCAGCCACTTAAGAATTTCTTTCTTCACAACCTCTTTCATGATAGGATTGAGTCGCCTCTGAGGATCCACAGTTGGTTTACTTCCTGGTTCAAGCGGAATCTTATGCATGCAATACGAAGGGCTGATTCCCTTGATATCCGCTATGGTCCAACCAATTGCTGACTTGAACTCTCTCAGAATTCGCAAAAGTTTTTCTTCTTCACTACCTGACAAGTTAGATGCAATAATCACAGGTAAAGTAGATGCATCACCTAAGAAAGCATACCTCAAGTGCTCCGGTAGTGGTTTAAGTTCAACAGTAGGAGCTTCTTCAATAGATGGCTTGAGACGCTCCTGAGATTTTTTAAGCTCTGCTATGCCAAGAGAATCAAATGGCATGTCGGTTTTCCTTTTCCACGGAGAGGCATTCAAGTACTGCAGTTGCTCTTCTCTTTCTTTGTCTTCCGTCTCAGAATCCCCTATCAGTACCTTCTCCAAGGTATCTGACTTAAGCAATTGCTCCATCTCCGTGTAAACTGCAGACTCAACCAAGTCCACTGAAAAACACTCTTCTTCCTCTGTAGGAAACTTCATTGCATTGAACACACTGAAGGTGACATTCTGGTCATGCACCCTCATTGTGAGCTCTCCTTTCTGCACAACGATCAAAGTACGGCCTGTAGATAAGAACGGTCTTCCCAAGATAATAGGAATCTTCTTGTCTTCCTCAAAGTCCAAGATCACAAAATCAGCGGGAAAGATAAGCTTATCCACTCGAACCAAGACATCCTCCACTATACCTCTTGGATATGTGATCGACCGATCAGCCAGCTGTAAGGACATGTATGTAGGTTTAGGCTCAGGCAGCCCAAGTTGCATGAAGATAGACAACGGCATCAGATTAATGCTAGCTCCCAAGTCACACAAGCACTTGTTGAAAGATAGATTGCCGATTGTGCACGGTATGGTGAAACTTCCTGGATCCTTGAGTTTAGGAGGTAACTTCTGCTGTAGGATAGCACTGCACTCTTCAGTTAGAGCAACAGTCTCCAACTCCTCGATTTTCAACTTCCGAGATAGAATACCCTTCATGAACTTCGCGTTGCTCGACATTTGTTCTAAAGCTTCCGCAAAAGGTATATTGATCTGCAACTTCTTGAAAACCTCCAGAAACTTAGCAAACTGCTTGTCCAACTTCTGCTTCTGAAGACGTTTAGGGAATGGAGGAGGAGGATAGACCTCCTTGGTATCTGTAGCCTACTTCAGAACAGATTTCTCATTAGAATGGTCAAGCTTTTCCGCTTCGTTTTCCCCCAAACCTGCTTTTTCCTCTTTTTCTTCAACTTCTGGTAGAATATCAGGCGCAGGCGCGCTCCCTAGGGCGCGGGCGCGCTCTACTTTCTGGCCATTTTCAAAATTTTCTCCGTTTTGCTTTATTTCTGAGTTCTGATCACTCGTAACCTTTCCGGATCGCAAGGTAACTGCTTTTACATGTTCCTTGACCTCTCTTTTACCAGGATTAGCTTCCGTATCGCTAGGGAGAGTTCCCTGTGGTCTATTCAACAAGGCGTTGGCAATCTGACCGATTTGATTCTCCAGAGTCTTGATGGAAACAGCTTGGCTCTTGCACATTAGCCTCAATTCTTCCAATTCAGACTTTTCATTAGATGACTGACCAGAATTGCCATGACATGGTTGTTGAAAACCTGGTGGTTGATATGGTTGCCTTGGAGCATATTGTTGCTGAAAACCAGAAGAGTTGAATGGCTTAGCTCCATATTGCTGACCTTGAAACTGCTGATACGGCTGTTGTGGCTGTTGTTGACCACCCTGATTGTTACTCCAGCTGAAGTTAGGATGGTTCCTGTTATTCGGATGATAGGCATTAGGCACTGGCTGCTGTGGTCTTTGGAAGTTGCTCACAAACTGTGCCGATTCATTAGATATGGCACACTGAGTCGTTTCATGAGCACCTGCACAAAGCTCGCAAACACTAGCCACATGTTGAACTCCATAGTTAGTCAAAGAATCCACCTTCATAGACAAGGCCTTTAACTGAGCTGCTATTGCCGTAGCTGCATCCACTTCCAGAACTCCTGCTACCTTGCCTTGTGATAACCTCTGAGTTGGATTCTGGTATTCATTAGCAGCCATCATCTCAATTAGCTCATACGCTTCATCGTAGCTTTTAGCCCAAAGAGCTCCTCCTGATGCCGCATCAAGCATTGGTCGAGATTGACCTCCAAGACCATTATAAAAACAATTGATCACCATCCAATCAGGCATTCCATGATGAGGACACTTCCTAAGCATCTCCTTGTACCGCTCCCAAGCTTCACATAAAGTTTCTCCAGAATGCTGTGCAAAATGAGTAAGAGCATTCCTGATTGCAGCTATTTTATCCATCGGGAAGAATTTAGTGAGAAACTTCTGAGCAAGATCCTCCAATGTAGTAATAGAACCTGCTGGTAGAGAGTGCAACCAGCCCTTAGCCTTATCCCTCAGAGAAAATGGGAAAAGTCTCAATTTCACAGCATCTTCTGACACTCCGTTGAACTTGAAGGTGTCGCAAATCTCAATGAAATCCCTAATATGCATATTAGGGTCTTCCGTTGGAGCACCCCCAAACTGCACTGAATTCTGCACCATCTGAATCGTGTCAGGCTTGATTTCGAAAGTATTAGCTGCAATAGCTGGCCTGACAATGCTAGATTGAATGTCATTGATCTTTGGCTGAGAATAGTCCTTCAAAGCCTTTGTTTCTGCTGCTGCTGGTTCTCCCATAACTAGACTTAATTCAAGTTCTTTCCGAGATTGAGAACGTGTTCGCATACACGCTCACTAAAGTATCTGAAACATACCAAACAAAGTAAAATTGATGAGTATAATCCGAGTCAGTGAACTTTAACGACCATTGATTACAAGCACATACTATATAAATAACACCGAGTCCCCGGCAGCGGCGCCAAAAACTTGTTCACACAATATCACGCAAGTATACGCGGTCACAAATAATATAAGAATAAGTAGAGTTCGTTCCCACAGAGACTGTTTTGGTTACTATAGTTATGCACTTATGCAACAATGTATGGCTATTGTTCAATGCTAATACAAGTATCAAAGTTGTGTTTTGATTAACTAAATTAACTAATCAACTGAACAAGATTATAATTAACTAAAGAGATTGCTGTTGAATTACTTATGAGAATAAAACATGGGATCCTAACATCATTAAATACCTCATCTAGAGTCTTTTGTCTTTAATCAATGCATGTGACGGTTGTGACAACTAATCGGATAACACGAAATCAGTACACGCTACCTTTACTAAAACATCCACAAAAGAGATAGAAGTTGAGCAGACACCAATTATGCTTAGACCCTATATGTCTATAAGATTTGAAAACATAACGGTTTAACGAATAAGTTATCCATTCAGATTACATAGGGTAGGCAAGATGGTTAAAATTACCTACGAATCATGCATGACAAACATACATAAACCTATGCTAGCATGGCAAGTTCTAAACCTCTATATCCACTTTCGCAATCAATAGAGATTAACAAACAACTTAGATGTTAGCTACGCATCCAAGAAGAATAAGCACAACCAAACTAGGTTATCAATAATTCATCACACACAAATCTTTAAAACAATTAACTACTAAAATCCATAGATAAATCCGTTAGAATCCCACGATAACGATTAGTTCATAATCGAACCGCTCGTCACCATGGGATCTGATGAAAACATGATAATAAATATGTCTGGAATACTGAATAAAGTACTAGAGATAAAGTTTAAGAAAAACAAAACCAACGAGAATCCAAAGTATCGCCTAATTAGAAGAATACAAAGAAAAGATGAAATCTAGATCTTTGTAATCAGCCGTCTTCTTGTTCTCCTCACCGGTGGATGGATAAGTATGTATGTATGACAATGTATATCTCAGAAATCGTCCACCATTAGTTTATATAGGCATGAGGGTTGACTGGTCTTCTGCTAGTTTACTTTTCTGAACAGAATTTGCCTTTTCCAGCATTTGTAGGGCGCGGGCGCGCTTGGATGTGCGCGGGCGTGCTTCATTAGTCTTCATTTCAAGGGAGGGCCCGCTTAGAGGGGCGCGGGCGCGCCTGATCTCTGCCAGAAACTTTCAACATGTATTTTTCTTGCAATTCTTGCACTATGAAACTCCACAACCACTTGGCCTTCACAATCATAGCTCAAAACACTACCATATATCAACAGAAACTCCACAATCTGCTGATGAAGCAACTCTGCACTTACTAACACAAAACACAATGAAAACACCACGTACTTGAGTACAAACAATCAATTTAAGCCGATTTAGGGCGTTCCAAGTAGATATGAAATCCACTTATCACAAATCAATATCCTTCAACACAATATCAAACGATGTTAAAATGTGATCCATATTCTCATTAAAGATCCCAAATTTTTTCTGGAGTGTGTTCTCATTGTATGCATTCAATGTACCAACCTGCACATTTTTTATAAAAATTAAAATAAAACAAGTTATAAAATCATATAAAATCATTAATAAAATAAATTTTACCGTGATTTCGGTGTAACAGAATAATCTTCTTGGAGAATTAGGGGATCTCAAATCTTCTTGTGAATTGAGGAAACAACACCAAACATCAATAACAGATGTCATTACCATTTCTCCATCCTTCATTGACTGGAAATCTTGTTTGTAACATGTGACATTGTTCCAGTTAAATAAGGTACGACTGTAAATAAATTTTTTGTTAGAGCATGTTTAAGCAGAACACCAGGAACCAAAAAAATTAGAGGAATTGTAATTACCTCAGATGCTTATTATCAGAGTGCAACCATTCCCATAAATCAGTTTCTTCTTTCTTATATACCTTTCCATGTATACTTGTGAACCTATCAATATATGGGGATTTTTTAATGTCAGCAATTTTTCTTTCTCTGAGTGGCCTACCCTGTAAACCAATCTGTTTGACATTACCAACATCACCATTATCAATATCAATATTAAATGTAGGAATCGAAGCATTCAGGGGAACTTTAAACAAAGTATCAGTAGCTAGCAGCTTAAAAGCCGATGAACTATTAGAACTCCGGATAGTAAGCGATTTTGATTGAGACTCCATGCTATTAAAAAGTTTGAATGAATTGTCATCTTTCTTCACTCTTGGAACCGATAAACTATCAATGTATTCACAATCCTGTTCTGTTAAAAAAAGATCATCATCGAGTAGTAACTCATTTTTAACATCCCCACTGTTTTTGGACATTGCCATATCCGATGAACTTTTGGTATATGTGTCTTTCTGAGACAATATATTCTTTTCCTGACCATTCAAATCATTTGATATAAAATCATTTGATTTTTTTATCAAATCAAGAAATTTTGACTCCAGCGTATTAACCAAAGTATTGTTTTTAAAGAGTTTTCTAGCTGATAACAAATATTGCATGCACTTTGTCTGAAAACTCTCGTAACCATCGATTGAAACTTTCAACTGATCAATAACGTAACGAGGCACCTGAATTAAAAAAACAAAGGATAAACTTATATATTGAGTTATTTACAAAAATGTTAATAAGTATGTAATATTTAATAAAAACATAATTAGATGAATAGATACGTAAACCTCAGAATCATGTAATTGATCACTGGTATATTTGTTGCTGTAGTTTTTAAGATTCTTCACACCACTTAATAACACATCAGAAGATATCTGAAAAAATTTGTTTTTCAAGATATTTAAAGTACTCAATATAAAAATTTATAGTGAACTTTTGATAAAATAAAATAAGTTAACCTGTTTACAAGACATAGAAGAATTAAACACATCTTTTCCACACTGACCATCAACTTCCTCACCATCAGTATCATATACATCTTGTTTGTTCCATGTGTAATCCTGTTTTTTAATTAATATATTATTCAAAAAATTGAAAAGGCAAAATTTTAAAAATTATATTTCAAAGAAAACATATTTATTAAGAAAAAACATATACCTCATAACTGCTCTAATCATCAGAACCTTTGTACCTCAACAGTAATCCAATTCTACCATTAAAAAGAGTATTGGTTGAGATGTCCGAAATTTGTCTATCAAGAATCAATGTATCTGACCAACCAATATAAGTTGGTTTCTTCCTCCTAACTTTTCTTTTATCTTTTACCACTCGATCCATGTATAAGTACTGTTAATAGAACAATAAACATTAAAACGTATCTATTAGTTTTGAATCTGTAGAAAATATGGCAGTAGAATTAAAACTTACCACAAGGAAGACGATTGAACCACTAAATCGTTTGCTGGTAGGATTCTCATTCCAAGAAAGTGAAGCTATTTTTAACTGACTGATTAAATAATGACACCAATTGTATTGGTTACATTCATCAATATCCCCAGCAAAAAAAAGCATGGTTTGCTTGACGTATGGATTTGTAGGACCTTCAATCAAAATGTTACTCATAAGAACAAGGAAATTCAGTTTGAACATTCGATCTACTGCTGAAGATTTTTTGATAGAATCGCAAACCATGTTAGCTGTTATTTTCCACCCCAACCTATCAGGAGATGTGTACTGTGCACGCCATAATTTTTCGGTGTTTGAATTTCTCATGAACACCAATTTATTAGTCCCTTTTGGCAATCCAAGTATTTCATGGACATCATCATCGGCTATTGGTATCGTTACATTATCAAAACAAAGTGAAGAACGATGCCTTATAAAATTTAAAGCCAAGTAATAGCATAAGGATTGTGGATATTCATTCATTCTGAAAGACAATAGTGATCCAGAACCTGTTCTTTTTACCCATTTCTTCTGATTTGGTGAAAGTGATTGTATAGCATCCGTGAGTACTTTTGGCTGAAACCTAATAAGTAACCAATGTTCAAAATCTTTTATGTTTCTTCTTCGGTTTTTCTGAACCTCAACATCTGCATCGGCCTCCCCATCCTCAATATTCTGATCAGCTTCTTCATTGTTTTTCATGTTTTTTTCATTGTAATTATCATTAACCTACAATGGTAACAATGTTTTGTTGTTATAAAGTGGTTAAAATGAATCATATGTACTTAAAAATGAGTATACAAAAATAATAACTTTTACCTTAAAGCCCAGCCTTTTTGTTCCTTCCATATAATCATCCTTAAACAAATTACCCGTACTATTCAAAAACAGAGTTTTGTCGCTACTCGGACTTGTTACATTCTTGTTTGGTGTGTAATCTGAATCTTGTATTTTGAATGTCATGGACTCTTCTAAAGGTGTCAAAATACGTACTCTTTTATTGATAGGGCTGTTTAAATTTACTCTAGTTGCTGCAATTACTTTTTTTGACATTGAACTTGGTGACTCATTTTCTTTCCTAGGGTAACGCCGAACACACTTCAATATTGTAGCTACATATTAAAAAAATATGAATCATCACAATGTAGTTATAAAAACTATTACGAATATGATATAATGTATGGAACATACTACTATATACTGTATACAGATAATTAAATGAATTTGTTATATGTGTAATACCTGGAGATTGTACTGAATTTGAAATATGATGTGATTCATTATTAAGAATAGGACCAACATTTGAGCCTCTAACTTTTTCACGGCTTTCAAACATAGATGCATTAAGAGGAATCTGCATATTCCCGGTAGTTCTCCTCGGTAGACTTAGTCTGCTATGTCTTTCTAATCTTTCTCTTATCCCTGTTGGTTAAAAAAAAAATAACAAACGATTAATATCACTTCTCAAAAAACGTAAAATATGTGTAAAATAGGATGAATAACGTATACCTCCATTGGAATCCATTTTTTGATGTGATAAGGTAAACGCAAGTAGGTCTGTTAAAGGAATTGAATATTATAACTTATGACTCAACAAACATCAAATAACATAACAATACATAAAGGTTGATTTTTTTTTTAAAAGTTGTTATTATGGAATATTTACTAGTCATAACATGCAATCAAGAACATCAATCAAGGAATCATTCTCTATGTCTGTAAATGTGTCTATAACAAAATTCCCTTTTATAAACATAATTGTTAGTTTGTTTAGATGAAAGATCAAAATTTGTGTTTGAAAATATTTTTCGTGAGATATTGTATATAAACAAGCAAGGTATGCAATAATTAGTTAGCTAAAAATAGGCTATTTATACATGGAGATTTTTACAGCTATTATATAATCGTTAAGTTAGAGAATGTATATTCAGTAATTCACAATAATATAATGGAAAAGACAATAAAATTTGTGAAGTATCATCAAAAAAATACTCAATAGGCTTAGGAAATAAATCAACAAATATTTATTAGTTTTAAAATATACCGTATAATATAACACAAATAAAGAACAAAAACAAAACAAAAATAAATCTTGGATAATGAAATAAGAATATAATTATCATCTTTTTTACTGAAATGGCGAAGTATCTTGCAAGGTATGAGGCATAAATGTTGAGGTATCTTTTATAATTAAATAACTAGGTATCTTGCAAGATTACAATTTTTATAATCTTGGATAATGAGATAAGATTATAATAGACAAAATTTTCAATGGATAATTTGTTCATTTATATGGTGCAATTTATATAATGGCCCTATCTTTTTTTGTTACTTAACCACTTTTTTGTTTATAATAATGTAGTTTTGTTCAAAATAAATAATGGTATGGAAAAATACAATAATATTAATTCATCTCAACAAGAATACAAGGAATTCAAAATTGAACGAAATAGAACAACAACTCTATTAAGAACCAAGCCAATCAGAAGCCATAACTCGTATAAGTTCCGATGGACAACAGTTTAGAGACCTAATTGAGCCTCCTTCATCTATAAAGTAATATGAAAGAGCTATAGCTAGTTGATTTGAAGAATCAGGTACATGAGTTAAAACGCTAGATTCAAAAGACGTTTCCATCATATAACGTATCTCACTTATCATATCTGATCTTTCAAATGATACTTCTGGGAAGAGAACATGATTTATTGCTATCTCTGAATTACACTCAACTTGAATATTTTTTATTCCTTGGTTGATCGCTAGCTTGATCCCATGATAAATGGCTCTAATGTCTGTTATCAAATTTGATTCATACTCCATCTTGCCATAACAACCTCCAATCCAATATCCACTGATATTTCTCATAACACAACCAATTGTTGAACACATAATTGAATCATCTGCATACCCAGCAACGTTAATTTTGAAAACACCTGGTGGTGGCCTGCTCCACTTTATCATTTTTTTCTGATATGGATGATTAACAAAAAAGAAGATGATATGAAACAAGAATTATGTGGTACCCTATAATATACTATTTTGAAATATACTACTGTCAAATCTTATTGGGAATCCACATACTTTAATGAAATTACAAAATATTAATTGTCAAATTAGTCAAAAGATATTGAAAATCAAGATACTTTAATGAGATAACATAAAGATTTGCTTGGTCAATAAACATATATTGACCAAGTTATTTAGTGCAATAGCATTAATTTGAAATTTACTACTCATTTTGAAAATATATTTTCATGTTTTTCAAATTATTGAACACTGTGAAATCACATTTACGTATAAATGAAATAAATTAGTAATATTTTAAGTAACATATTGGAGAATCTATGAATTATTGGAGTACATGATTGATTGCTATCTCTGAATTACACTCAACTTCAATTTTTTTATTTCCTTGGTCCATCGCTATAGCTTGATCCCATGATATATGACACTAATGTTGTTAGGAAATATGATTCATACTCCAATTTGCCATAACAACCTCCTATTCAGTTATACTTGTAACACATAAGAGAATCTTCATATAACACATTTGAGACCTGTTATTTTCAATCAAGTTCTGGATAATTTGACAAATGGTAAAAAAGAATGGATTGGGTGAAGGGTTTCGAGCACATAAACGCAACGGAAAACGTAAAAATAAATCAAAATTCGAAACTCCTCCGCAGGATCCATGCGAAAACAAAAGATTTAATTCGGAGATTAAGAACAAATACCTTAAGAAGCTTTAACAGTTCATTAATGGAAGATTAATGGAGATCCAAAGCTTGTTCAATCACCACGTATCCCGCTCTCGCGATCTACGATCTACGGTATCCACACGAACGCTTTTCTTGAAGGATTGATGTGTACTAGCACTCGAAAACTGCTTCTTTCTCTCTCTCTTTTCTTGCTCTCATAAGCGGCTAGGGTTTTAATATAAAAACGTTTTTCCACATTAAAATCAGCCCTCTTTGAGAGTTTATATAGAGAGGAAAATAAGTTTTCTAATTATAATCCAATTATAATAAAATACTAATCCGAAATTCCAATTTATTATTTAATTAAGTCTCACTTAATTAATTAATAACTAATTTCAGAATTAGTTTAAGTAATTCCATTTTCTATTTAAATAATTAATCAAGTCATACTTAATTAATATTATAAATATAATGAATTACTTATTTAAATTTAAATTCATAATTTAAATTATTTCTCCTTCAAGCGTTCTTTGTGTGTGACCCTGTAGGTTATTATTACGTTGGTAACAATTTTAATAACTAATTAAAATTGTAAACAATGAGCGGCATCTAGTAATACGTCATTGCCATCCAAGTAATAATAATTAAATCGGTGATTCGATTAAGCCTTTCGTTAATAATGTTCCATGTAATATAATCCCTTTAACCTTAATATTATAGATTAAACTCGAGGCATGTAATGTGTCATCCTCTTCATAATTTAATCTTAGTTTTCTTGATCGATGAGTAGACTAATAAATCAAATCAACATTTGAGCACGGCCGTGCATTTCTTAGTCTCACTCAAACAAGAGGCCAATAATATCGTTCATAAAATTAGGAGGGTTAAATCCCATCTAGATCATTCATATTTCTCATACGATTCATAATATACCCAATGTCCACTTTTATCATCACCCGATCAAAGGTAACTTTTAATGTAATCAAAGTATATTAATTCTCGTATAAAAATATAATGATTTCAAGTCTAAGGATCATTACACCATTATCACAGTGAGAATTACTTATGACACTATTAACATGTGTAATCTCACGGCGGGTCAATCTAGTGTCATGTACTCTTACATGCACCTATGTTTTGACTTTAGTATCACCATACCTATGACCAATGAGATGTGGTCATCAGTCAACAAACATACTAGTCTCTGTGCATTATTATTGTCCTTAAATAATAACACTCGACTAGGGATATTTAGGACTAAAGATACTATTCAAATAATCTCATTTTTAAGTCACATACTTAAAGATATCGAATACGTATCATAATTCCAAGGACATTTATTATGCTAACATTTATAACGCAGTAAATAAAGACATAATAAAATAATAACAATAATCAATAAAACATAATTTATAATAATAAAATGTTTTCTTTAAAACATAAAAGTATTGTCTCTAGAGCACTAATACTAACATTGAGAGGACTGGTTTTGGAAAACTTTTGTCATTCAGATTGGAAAAGTATCCTTTGATACTAGGTTTCAATTTAGTGAGTAATTTTGATCATGACTCTTGCTCGTTGAAAATGAATGGTAAGGATTTTTGCATCACTGAGAAAGACGTGCATGAAATTCTTGGATTGCCTAAAGGAGATCACAAAGTTAAGTTTGATCTTGATAATCAGAAAAACAGAATGTGGAGGAAACAATATGGTGTTAAAGATTCACATTTAAGAGTTTCTATCCGTTCAATCGCTGATAAGATCATTCAGTCACATGAAGTAGATTTTAATTTCAAAATGAACTTCATTTGCTTAATGGTTACAATGATAATTGAAAATCCAGTTAATTCATTTGTACGACAATATTTGCTTTCATTCTCTGGGGATATTGACAATTGCAACAACTACAATTGGTGTGAAATGCTGATTAACTCTTTGAAAGCAGCTAAAAAGTTCTTTCTGAAAGATCCGAAAACACATTTCTATTGTGGATCCTTTCCATTTCTTGTGGTAGGTGTTTCTAAAACTATTTTTGTATTAATACTTGTATTCGTGGTGTTACAACAGTATATGATATTCCTTATATTAATATTACAGTTTTTCTACCTTGATCGTGCATCGGCCAAGAATCTGTTCGAGAAATATGAATATCCAAGATGTACAAATTGGATGGATTGTTCTTTGCGTAAAATAGAGTTGTTTCTTTTGAAATCAGAATCACTGTCTGAAGGTGGTTTGAATACACTTTTAGCTAATACAGAGGATTTCAACAGCTGGAAATATGAGGTACCGAATAACAAATGAGTGTAAAGATTTCAGTTATCTATGTATATATTAATTAGATATATTTGAATATAATTCTTTGTAGGATGAAGAAAACAGAAATGAAGAATATCAGAATGAAGAATACTTGAATATGACTTATTATCCAAAAAAGGAGGTATAATTTTTCTCTTCCTACTTTATCAAATTATTGTCCATTAACACATATAGATTCAATTAGAAAACAAACCATTTGTATGCCTGGATTAATTTTTCCAGCAGCTTTGCGAAAAATCAAGATATTCAATAGAGCTTGTAAAAACTATCACATAGAACGGATTAGTCTGTACATATTAGAACATATAGCGAAAATCCTAATTTAGCCCCGTTATGTATGAAAAATTTGAAGAAAAAAAAGGAGAAGGTAAAAAATTGTGTGGCATGAATAAAAACGAGTTAACACATATGTACAGAATTACAACAGCATAGAACACCTAATATAACACAAAAATGGATTTTTATAGATTAGTAACTAATATTCTTCTATAGTTTAAAAACACGTTAAAAACTAAGGGACTACATAGAAGAATATATAGATTATCAAATCATGTAGTTTTCATTCAGCAAATAATGCTCGCACGATAAGGTACTACATAGAAGAATGTATACTGGAATTCTTATAGTACATGCAGAACTTTTACATAACATAAGTATAAATCCAAGGTCACAAATCAAAAAAACAAATGATAAATTAAAGAACACATTAGAAGATCATAAACAACAATAATAAATTAGATAAGGAAGAAAATCACAAATAATAAATAATGCATGTATTTAATAAACTGTGAAAAATGATTTATGTGTTAATAAAAAACATATATTAGAACTTTACACACATAGTGTTACAGAACAGTATGTACTATACTAATTTAATGGAGACACATAGTGAAAGACATAGTGAATAAGGAACTAGGATCTATCATGTTTGGAATCCAAAAAATCGTGTTGGAATTTTAATTTACTATACTAATAAGGAATTCTAATAAGAAAATTAACTGTCAACTAAAAGACGACCCTGGTTAAAGAACACTTAATCACATATTAAAACTTTACACACATAGTGGAACACGACAGTATGTTCTGAAATAATTTAATGGAAACAAATAGGGAAACACAGAGAACAAGGAACTAGAATCCATCATATTTTGAATCCAAACACTTGTGTTGGAATTTTAATTGACTATACCAATAAAGAATTCTAATAACAATATTATGATTCTACGAAAAGACGTCCCTGATTAAAGAACACTTAATAAAACATACTACGTTTTTTAGTAGTATAGGATGAAGAACACTTAATAAAACATACAGTATGTACTTAACTAATTTAATGGAGACACATAGTGAATAAGGAACTACGATCTATCATGTTCGGAATCCAAAAACTCTTGTTGGAAATTTAATTGACTATACTAATAAGGAATTCTAATAACAAAATTAAGATTCTACTAAAACACGTCCCAGTTTAAAGAACACTTTTATCACATATTAGAACTTTATACACATAGTGGAACACAATAGTAGGTTCTGAACTAATTTAAAGGAAACACAAAATGAAAGACATAGAGAATAAGGAACTAGAATCTATCATGTTTTGAATCCAAAAACTCGTGTTGGAATTTTAATTGACTATACTAATAAGGAATTCTAATGTCAAATTTAAGATTAAACTAAAGGGAATACCCTGATTACAGAATCCTTGATAAAACAAACATAGGATTTTTGTAGCATAGGATGAAGAACACTTAATAAAACATAAAGTATGTACTCAACTAATTTAATGGAGACACATAGTGAAAGATATAGTGAATAAGGAACTAGGATCTATCATGTTTGGAAGCCAGAAAATCGAGTTGGAATTTTTATTGACTATACTAATAAGGAATTCTAATAACAAACTTAAGATTCTACTAAAAGATGTCCCTGATTAAAGAACAATTAATCAAATATTAGAACTTTATACACATAGTGGAACACATAGTGGTAAAAACTATCACATAGAACGGATTGGTCTGTACATATTAGAACATATAGTGAAAATCCTAATTTAGCCCCGTTATGTATGAAAAATTTGAAGAAAAAAAAAAGGAGAAGGTAAAAAGTTGTGTGGCATGAATAAAAATGAGTTAACACATATGTACAGAATTACAACAGCATAGAACACCTAATATAACACAAAAATGGATTTTTATAGATTAGTAACTAATATTCTTCTATAGTTTAAAAACACGTTAAAAACTAAGGGACTACATAGAAGAATATATATATTATCAAATCATGTAGTTTTCATTCAGCAAATAATGCTCGCACGATAAGGTACAACATAGAAGAATGTATAGTGGAATTCTTTTAGTACATGCAGAACTTTTACATAACATAAGTATAAATCCAAGGTCACAAATCAAAAAAACAAATGATAAATTAAAGAACACATTAGAAGATCATAAACAATAATTATAAATTAGATAAGGAAGCAAATCACAAATAATAAATCATGCATGTATTTGATAAATAAAAAACATATATTAGAACTTTACACACATAGTGTTACAGAACAGTATGTAGTATACTAATTTAATGGAGACACATAGTGAAAGACACAGTGAATAAGGAACTAGGATCTATCATGTTTGGAATCCAAAAAATCGTGTTGAAATTTTAATTGACTATACTAATAAGGATTTCTAATAAGAAAATTAACTGTCATCTAAAAGACGACCCTGGTTAAAGAACACTTAATCACATATTAGAACTTTACACACATAGTGGAACACGACAGTAGGTTCTGAACTAATTTAATGGAAACAAATAGGGAAAGACACAGAGAATAAGGAACTAGAATCCATCATGTTTTGAATCCAAACACTTGTGTTGGAATTTTAATTGACTATACCAATAAAGAATTCTAATAACAATATTAAGATTCTACTAAAACACGTCCCTGTTTAAACAACACTTAATCACATATTAGAACTTTATACACATAGTGGAACACAATAGTAGGTTCTGAACTAATTTAAAGGAAACACATAATGAAAGACATAGAATCTATCATGTTTTAAATCCAAAAAATCGTGTTGGAATTTTAATTGACTATACTAATAAGGAATTCTAATGTCAAAATTAAGATTAAACTAAAGGGAATACCCTGATTACAGAATCCTTGATAAAACAAACATAGAATTTTTGTAGCATAGGATGAAGAACACTTAATAAAACATAAAGTATGTACTCAACTAATTTAATGGAGACACATAGTGAAAGACATAGTGAATAAGGAACTAGGATCTATCATGTTTGGAAGCCAGAAAATCGAGTTGGAATTTTTATTGACTATACTAATAAGGAATTCTAATAACAAACTTAAGATTCTACTAAAAGATGTCCCTGATTAAAGAAAAATTAATCAAATATTAGAACTTTATACACATAGTGGAACAGAACAGTAGGTTCTGAACTTTATATTGTTCTAAAACACCTTTTAACAAAAACACCATGTCATTACATGATTGGTTAAAATATAGTCTACTAATTTATTTATTTTCAGATTACAACTGAGGAGAAACAGACATCAGATGTAGATAGAGAGGTGTTAAAGGTATTATTATTATTTAGATTTTTGTTTTTATTAAAGTTTAGTACTGTAATATATGTTTTTATATTTATACACAGAACACTGTTGAAGAACTTGAGGAATCATTGACTACTTTTGAGAAATGGAGTGACAATTTTATTGAACTCCTAAAAGAATGAAGTAGTAAGTTGAAAGAAGAAGAATGTGTGGTCGCATTGAAAGATAAATTTGTGGACCTGAACAATGCTGCAAACTGGGTGGCAGAAACGGTTTTTGATAACCCAATTGGAAGCATGTATGTTGAAAGGCTAAATGCGGCGTCGAGGGAGAGGCACCAAAAAGATAACAAAACAACATGATATGTCTTTGAAATAGACAATAGAATCCATAATGAAACCTTGCAGTTTTTTTAAGAAAAGCTTTATGGATTTGTACTATAACCTACACTCATGTAATGTTAACATTTTGAATCTTATAACTATTATTTTCTTCTACCGTATTGGAAGTACTAATTGCATGTTTTTGTACATGATACATTATTTGTTAGGAATACAAATGCATTAAATATAGAACACCGCAATAAGGGTGAGTCGTAAGTTTATTTCAAGTGAAATTGCACTCCCGAAATACATTTCCAACTATAGACAAAATCATAAAAATGATCACATAGATTAAATACATATCAGAATCTATTAACATAGACAAAATCATAAAAATGATCACATAGAAAAAATACATATCAGAATCTATTAACAGCAAAAAAAAATTAATTCAGGTTGGCACATATTATAATATAGACAAATGACTACATTAAAAAGTAAAAATATAATCACACATACAATAATCTTCTCTAGTACAGACAAGGACACTTGAAAAATAAAAGGGATATATTTTGAATAAAATAAGAAGATCTAGTTAGCTATAAAACACGTTTTAGGGAAACAAATTAAGATATTGTAAATAACATACTAGTTTATATAGTGACAAACTTTTCAGCATAATTAAAGTTGCAAGTACAAAGTACAAAGATAAATGTACGTGTGGTCGCAAAGACATTTTTTGTGCTACTAAAAAATGCTGATAGAGCATAGACAAAACTATGATTTGTATTTCAACATCAAGGGATAACAAATATTATAAGACAAAAAAATTTTGAATTTCGAATAATCCAGAGATAAAACTGTTGCTTTTTATTTTGTGATAATGAAATTTGTTACTCTGTATGTTGAAAACTAATCATTATATGGTTTATAAAAATCGAAGCCTTCATAAACTCATATTTCATGACTGAATAAATAATTTTCATATAGTGTAAACTATGTAAGTAAAAAATCTAAAATAAAAAAATTAAAAATAAATAAAATACTCAATGAAAAAAAATAAATTGTAGATTGTCAATTGAAAATGAAAAGTCATACAATGACTATAACCAAAAAAACAATGAAAAACGTCTCGGACAAACTGTATAAATGCAGATTACCTCGACCCTATACAGTTTCGGTAGTCATGAAATGCAAATTCATTATATTTCCTGCAAAATAAAAATTTTAAAATCAAAATACATTTGTCCTACTTATAAAATAAAATGCAATAAGATACTCTTTGATTTTTACTTGAGTATAATGCAGTTAAAAAAACAGATAGACAAAACACCCCACCTAAAATGAGATTTTCTTATATGTTTAATTGAGTTAACTTTTTAATTCTATTATAGACAAAAATAAATATTACATGATATTATCTTACGTGTTTTCAAATTTATAAAAAATTAGTCATATTACTTTTAATTAAAATTTGATACGAGTTTCTCTTAAAAAGTACCTCGAGGTAAAAAAGGTATTTATTTATTTTAAAAAATAATTAAATTAATTAATAAAGGTGGTTTTCTATATATCATAAATACATTTCTCAACTTAGTAAAAAAATAATAAAAAATTTGAAATGGCATTCTCTTAAAAGTTATATCGAGATAAAAAAAATGGTAAATTTTGAGATTCGCTTATCTTATCAAACAATAAATTGGTAATACAAAAAAATAGAGTACCAAAGATAATGCATGAAACCAGTTTATTATTTATGTGAACAAATTAATTTTTTATTCATAGAAATTAGATAAATTAATACATGAATTATCAAACATAATTGAAAAAACACTATTTATAAATCCTAAATAGTGTTTAAACTTATTGTGAATAACAAAAACATTTATCTTCATGGGTTCACTTTTTTGTCAATCAGAGGAGCGTAATAATTCTTTGTGACACGGTTTTTGTCATTCAGATAGCTCGCATCCGTTAAAACGAACAATTACTGGTATAGGAATCTCGGATGATTCTTTATTTCCAATCACACGATCAAGATAAAAGAACTGTAAAAAAATAAAAAAAAAATTAATACTTGTGTCCAGAATAAAATTAAAATTTGTCTTAAAATTATTTTGTGAAACTATATGCTATATGTTAAACAACTTAGTATAAGAAAAGGAACAAAAAATAATCATCTTACTATAAGAAAAGGTAAAGAACCCGTATATAATGTATTGTGATTTTGTTCAGCCCAATCCGATGTTTCCATCATCAAACAACGCAACAAGTACTCACACCAGTTGTAGTCTGAACAGTTGTCCAAATTGCCATCAAAATCGATTATGTCCTGTATTACATATGGATTCCTTGGTGCTTTTATGAATATGTTACTCATGAGAACAAGAAAATTCAATTTGAATAACATGTCCGGTTGTGCAGATTCCTTAATATCATCATGAACCATATTGGTTGTTACCTTCACATGTCCATTATAATGTGATGAAGAAAATTGTGATCTCCATGCTTCTTTGACATTATAGTTATTTGATATCTGTATAATGTTTGTACCCATTGGAAATCCAAGAGCATGTTCAACATCTCGCTCGTGTATAATTACAAAGTCCTCTTTAACCTTCATAGTACATGAACTATGGTTAAAAGAACTAACCAAACAGCCTGCAAGAACTACAGGATACTCTCTTATTTTGAACGATAGCAAAGACTGGAATCCTGTATCTTTGACCCATTGCCTTTGTTGCTCAGAAAGATTTTCAATTGTGTCAGTGAAGATTTCTGGTTTCATCCTCATTTTCAAACTAACACGTACCATTGTATTCATCGTCATATTTTTTTTTTGATCAATAACATTCGTGTGACTATATTTATAGCATGTCTTGTTAGTAGACAAATAATTCTAGATAGACTAATATTTTGACAATCAAATCTCTAAAATGTTTAAAATTATGAATCACTTTTACTTTTACCTTATAAGTAAACATAATTTATTGCACTAATGACGTGTGCTGATATACATGTAATAATTACATATATCTAAAACTAATTAATTCATTTAAAAACAGAAAAATAACTTCAAACAAGATTTAGGTACTTACTAAACTTAATCACCGGGATTGTATACAAAACACAAAATATAAATCAGTAAGAATTAAAATTTGAATTTATTAATAGAATAAGTAAAATATTGTTTAATATACTCTTAGATGTCCCAGTACGTGTTCTCGTTAGTTTTTTATTAAACTTATAAGACAAAATAAATAAATTAATTATAATACAACTGTTTGTATCAAGAAGAATTTTTTGTTTCTGATTGTAAGATGTTAGGTCCCGAAGTATCGTAGAAGGGGGGTTGAATACGATACTCACTAATTATAAAAAATTCTTTCGAATCTTTTGCGGATAATTAAACTAGTGTTCTTGTAGTGGGTTCGTGTTCTTGAGGGTGAATAGTAATTCAGACATGGAAATAACAACACATGATTTTCCAAGAATTATATTCGATATATAAATCTTGAAGGGGTGCTACACCCAGTAAATAAATTTACCGGCTTCCAAGAACAATTTGTTCTTGCTTCTACAAAGATTGCACAATTTAAATCCTAAACAATGTCTGTATCTATTTGTTTGTCTAAAGGATTTAATTACCGGAGAAACTTTATAATGGCCCTTAAGATTGAACAAAGTTTGGGAATTATAACGTTTACCCGGTGAGAAGTTCAGGTATAAAATAAATGTCTCCTTCTCTGTCTCTCTCTGTATTTTCTTCTCTTCGTCGAAGAAGATGAAGAACAGAAGAAGTCTGTCTTAAAAATCTTCTGCTTCAAATGTGTAGTCTTGTATAGTTTTTAAAAAAACTATCGAATACAACTTTAAATTGTGTCCACACAATTCTCCATGTTGTAGAAAAAAACTATCAAAGAAAATCATCTCGATAGTTTTCTAAAAGAAAACTATCGAACCATTCTTTGTTTCCTTTTTCAAAACCACTTCGATGGTTTCTTATAAAGAAACCATCGAAATACTCATTTTTAGTTTTAATAAATTTATAAAATAAACTTATTTAAATTTATAATAAACTTAATTAATAAGTTTAAAATAAATTTATTTAAGTTTATAAAATAAATTTCATAAACTATCGGAGCATTAAAAGTATCGCAGCAGTCAAAAATCTCGGCCCCAACAAAACTGAACTGGTTCCAGTGTGAACCCAAAAGAAACTTTCAAAGCTTTTAAATCAAAAAACCATCGACCAAGACAAAAACCATCGAAGTGGTTTTTGGCCAACCTTGTCAAAGTACAGATTAGTACCCAAGGTTTGGTTGGTCAGCACTAAAACCTTCAAGTTTCCTTTCTTGCAGTTTCTTTATTGAGGTTTCAACTTTTGTACACTTAACACCTTTTGAATGTACGATTTTCCTTTCGATAATTTAGCTTCTTATGGTTTTCTTCAACACTGATAATTCTTGTTAATCTGCTTGATATTTTCTGGAATTATCATGTCCGACTTTATCAATTCTTTCTGTCGAATAAATGTGTTGATCTTCTTCATATGTGTCGAATAAATGTGTTGATCTTCTTCATATGTCTTCAAACCTTATTCTTCACTGAGGCATGAACATGTTAATGAACTTCTTTCAGTGACCTGTAGTAGACTTCAAAGATCTATCTAATGTTTTGATTCTTTGTATTTGCCTTGTATTCATTTCTTCCTGATTTCTGTGTAGGCGTAGTATTATTTACCTGTCCTGTTCTAGTGTTGAGTTATCACGTCTTCCTGTTCATACTGCCTTATTTGCTTGGGTCCAGATGGATTAGAGATTTTGCTTTTAACAGAGGTAACAACAGCTTCAACCTATACATGCTTATTCTTATCTCTAACTGATCTTGCAGTCGTTGCCCTAATGTGATTCTTAATCATGCTTTTTCTATGATTAATGCAAGTACTAAGAGATGCATTCATAACATTTAAATAAGCAGGCATGTTAATAAGAATACATGGCATACATTCAGCATTATGACATTGCAGATAATAAATGTGCAAATTAGGCATGTCATGCATTTTAGAAAATTCAGTACTTTCTACTTTAACCAATATACACAAGTGTAACATGTAGCAAGTAGATTTACAGATATTCAATAATTTTCTAAACACAAATGGATTAAAAGAATTAACAATTAGATCACTAATTCTATCTAATCCATTCTGTTGTTGTATGTCATCTAACTTTCTCTATTACCTAAGTCAGTTTTAGATATAGCTTGGTGTTCTACAAATTCTACTGACACTAAAGGTAATTCTTCCATCTTTTAAACTGTTTATCCCTTAACAAACAATTCAGAATAAATGAGCAAATCTTTTCTACTAGGGATACTGAAACTTAGCTTAACGAAGGTCTTATATGCCAGAAACTTAACCCCTAAAACTAAGAGTTGTTTCTTAAGAAAGCTTCTATCTCACTATTGCAAATAATCTTATTCTACAAATATTCATTGTTAGGTCCAAAGTATCGTAGAAGGGGGGGTTGAATACGATACTCACAAATAATTTAATTTCGTTCGCGGATTAATCTTTCAGTTCTATAACGAAATCAAACACACCAAACCAAATCAAGTTTCGGGGAATATATCTTTTTATAAATATAAACCTCGAGGGGTGCTACAATTTCTAATCCGTAGATTAGCTTCGATGAGTTTAAGGTTACACAAATACAAAACAATAATCAAGTTCTGAGCACTATTAATTCTCTGATAATTTCTCCGGCTCAATTCTCTCTCGTAGTAATGTCTCTGTGTTGAAATGCCTTAACTGAAGAAGACACACTCTTCTCTCAGTATTAATTGTAGTCTTCAATTGAAAACTATCGAACTAGGAATGTAGAAACAATCCTGGCCGTCCATCTTCAACTTCAACCTGTAAACAAGAATACTTTTCACCTGCTCCACAATTTAAAAACCATCGAATGGTTTAAAAAACCATCGAATGAAATAAATCATTTTACCATTCGATAGTTTTTAAAACAAAACTATCGAATGCCAAATTGATTCATTTTGGTTTTCTTTGAATCACTTTTCATTCCATTCGATAGTTTTCTAAATACAAAAACTATCGAATCATTTTCTTGTCTTTTGACTTTTAATGATTACTCTGAGCTCCTGGGTGTTTAAGTAATAGACTGTATCAATTTCTTCCGAGACGATAAAACAACTTGATCTTTTCAGTGCCGTCACCTAGTGCAACTGGTCTGGTTCACAGATGAATAACACTTGATCAATTCTTCTTTTATGTCTTCAATACAATGCTGCTGATACGTCCCTTGTCGTTCTGGTTGCTTCATCACTGGAATCCCGTGGTACTGACTCTAAATCATTCACATACTTCTGTCGTCTTCAAAGCCTTGTTTCTTTTGCTGTCACTGAGGCTTGAACATTTTCATGAACTTATTTCCGTGACCTGTTTACGGACTTCAAGAATACATAACGTATTTTGATTTTTTGAGTTTACCTTTTCTTCTTTGATTCTGGATTCCTGTGCTTCTGTTAATATTATTGTCTGTCTTGTCCTTTGTTGAGTTGTAGTTATCTCTTTTACATCTTATGTTACATTATGCTTTACAATCTCCCCCTATTTGATTGGATGGAGTTTGACAAGCAAATACTTCGAGGATAACTCAACTAACTAAGGAAACATGAAACTACTTAAAGTAAGACAACGTAATAATATTAATGCATTCTGGATCAGATATATATACATTTCCAGATTTCATAAATCAAAAAACAATTAAACTTTATACAATGAAGTTGCTCCTCTAGTCTGAGCTGATAGTTCTCTTGTTCTTTGCTTCAATATTCAGCCCATTCCAATCTCACCTTCTTCAATCATTGGATCGGAGTTAGCAGCTTGATAATCAATCACTGATAGATAGTGCAGTGGTTCTCCAGGTTTAAGGATTGCTCCTTGGATGTGTCTTCCAATATATTCAACCTCTTGACCCACTCCAGCCCATAACCATGCAATGTTAACATCTTTCTTGTTTAGATTTGGCATGTTTGGCAATCTGGTATGCACTTCCAATCCTCTTTCCACTCTTTTCCTATAGTAAGGAACATTCTCCATTAGAAATCTTCTAAGAGTGTCTGCTGCTTTGTCCTTCTCCGTTGATGAGAATCCAGTGGATCTAAGATACTTCTCAACTGAGATTAGATAGTTGTTTGGGTAGTCCCTCAGTTTGTCCTCATCCAAATAGCAAATTCTTGAACAAGTCATTCGTCATGAATCTAACCATTGGAGGATCTTCAGTAATCTCTGGACCGACTTTCATCACGATCTCCTTAACATGCTCACGGAGCAGTTCATTTAGCCTTGTAGTTCTTTGGATCTTGATGAGTATAGCCTGCAATTCTGTATATGTCCTCTGTTCTAAAAACTTAGTGGAAATCACAAATGTACCTTTCTCCAGAAAACTGATTAATAAGCTCCAGGCACCATTTGCTTTAACCCCAGCATTCAGACAGATTATAGAGCTTCTCAGTGCTTTAAAGTAAGTCTGATCTTCAAGATTAGCACTTTTGATGTCCTGAATAATAACTTCCACCTCAGCATTGTCGTTGACTTGTAATCCTTCTTCAACTCCGCAAAAGGTTTTGTAAGCCATTTCCCATTCAGTACCATCTTTCTTTGCCAGATCTATCATCTTCTTCTTCCTCGCTTCATTATACACTTTGAATCTCTTCGGTTTTTCAATCCTCAGAATTGCTTTCTGTTTCTCTTTCTCAGCTTGCCTGGCATCTACTGCAGCTCTCTGAGCTCTTACAGCTTCCAAGGCAGCTTCTTCTTCTGGTGATAGACAATTTGCTTCTTCTTCCATAATATCCTCATCCAAGATAGGATGTTCTATTGGCTCTGGATAATATGGCTCATGCTCCTCTTGAATAGGTTGCTCTCGCATGACCTCAAATTCCTCTTCACTCTTTTCTTCGTCTACAAGTTCTTCTATCCAGTACTGTCTGATAGGAATAGCTTCAACTGTTTCCCAAACTCCCCATTTATCCTTCTCCCCTTCTCCAACTTTCTCCCCCTTAGTTGAGGAATCCTCGACGAAAGCATCCTCAGCATAAAAGGCAGCAGAAAGATCAGATTGCTGATTGGAAGGACCGGGTTGTCCAGATTGTTGCTGCTTCAGCATACTCCATATAGACTGTACTCCGTCACCTTGATTCTCCAAAAACTCCATAATCTGCTTGTTCACCTCATTCATTGAAGCTAGCGTCAGGTCAATGTCATCCAATCTTGAGTTGGTAGTCTTCTCCATGTGATCCAGCCTCTTGTTCAGCTTAGACTCCACTCTTGAAAGGGTATTCATTGCATCTTTTACCCGCGCTTGACCATCCCGGATAACCAGAACGTCTTCTTTCAAAGCTTCATGTCCCTGTGACAGAGCAGTTACTTCATTCATGAATCCATCCTTAAGTTCCCTGATGTCCATCCTCAATTCGACTAGTTCTTCCATAGCTTCCTTCTTTAAGGAGTCCACTGCCTGCTTCGTACCTGTTATAGTGCCAGATGCACTTCCAATGACCCTGAATGTTCTTCTGGAATCAGCTGCAGCCAACTCAACTTTCTCTTGAATAGACTTTAAAGAAACATTGGCTTGACTGGAGGAGATCCCTTGGTCAAAGGAAGGTCGCAGTGGAACCTTGAATAATGGATTTCCTTCTTTGTCTCGAACTGTCATCTCCTTGAGGGAAGATTGAACTTGTAGCTCTCTTTCTGTTGGTAACAGCAAATCATCAATATTAGGTAGGGTTAGGGTGTCACTCTTCACATTAGGTAGACAATGACCCTTTAGATTGTGCATTTAGGTCAAAGCCTTCTCTCGACGTCTGTGAAGACTCTTGGTTCTTAGAACCTTCAACCAGTGAACCTGACCGTAATATGGTCGGAACACCAGTTGCTTCCGTCAATTCTTCCTTACTTGATTGAGCGATTGGTTCAGATATAGATTTTGTTAGCGTAGCCCAATCAGCATCAAAAAAATCAATAAAGGGCGCTTTGGATGAGAGAAATGAAGTGTCAACAGTTGCCTCAGTTTCTGTTCTTCTCCTTTTAGAGGTAGGCAGAGCTGCTGTTGAAGGGTGTATCTCCTTATGTGGTTCTGCTAAGGCACTATCTCCCTCGACACTCAGGGATGTCTGTATACTGGGTATAGTAGGGGAAGGAGGTTCGTTTGTGGTTTCGTTTGGCTCGTCCAAAGGCTCTTCGACCGTGGTTAGAGGTTGTGGGCTCTGGATCAACATCCATGGGTTGTGGTTCAGGAGCCAGTTCAGGTTCAGGAATGTTACCTTGAATTACCTATTCCCCTGGGGGTAGAAGAGGTAGGGGCACCGTTCTTAGATATTCTGTGAGAACAGTGGGTACCCCTGGAAGATAGTTGTTCTTCCGGATCAGAGCGGTTATTGCATTGCTCTTCATCTTCATACACTCCTGGGTGGCTTCACCTTCAAAGATCTCCCGTTCATTATCTGTTAAGATATCATTGAGAATTAGCTGTAGGAACCTAGGATAGAAACAGAGCACATCTTCATTTATGCCTGTTCTTTCATCCAGTGGTCCCATGCACAGAATGACTTGATCAATCATTAGCCTTCCTATGTTAATATGCCTATTTTTAGAAATGTCAAACCCTATCTTTTGAAGGAATAGGGGAATACCATGCAGATTTGTTAGCTTGGCAGTAAAAACATGGATTAGGGTATGAAAGAAAAAATTCCATGGCTTTGGCAAGTAATGCTTCAGAAACTCTCCCACAGAGAAGTTAGGTTGTTGACTTCTTATGAGAGTGAAGAAAGCATGTATCTCCTCAGTTGTGGGATCCAGAACAAGGTTTTCTGTAGGAAAATGTAGGATTCTATTAAAATCATGTTACGTCACCCTTATTGTTCTGCCCCCTGGCACAACAAAACTGAAGGATCGAATATTATTCTCACTCGTATCCGTGGCGGTTGTGTACAACGCAGTCAATTGATCAATACAAAGGACCACGGGAGTACTCACAGCATATGCCACTAATGAACGTGTGTTCAAAAAATCTGCCCATGCACGAAACTGAAGGTTCGTTATGGATTGCAAGTTTTGGAACGAGACATGATTAGTCTTGGTAATAATAAATTCTCCAGCCATTTTAAATTTCCAGAAAAAATAAAATAAACCAAAACTAATTTTTCTTTTAAATTTAATTAATTATTGCTAATTAATCAAACCCTTAACAAAATTACCACTTTTGACTTTAAAAACACAAACACGAACCCTTGACTTTAAAAACTCTAAATTATTGAATCTCAGAATACTACTAAAATCCAAAGAAATCAAGTGTAAAACAATCAATTTCTACAGATAAGAACTGTTATCACTTTTCTGAGGTTCAAAGTTTTAGTTCGATGGTTTCTTCTTTTGAAAGTGCTAAACACTTAAAACAATAAAGTTTTCACAGTTAAAATGATTTCAACAGTGAAAAACAGTAAAATTTCAAGCTTTTCTCGGTTAAAAAAGGAGAAATCTATCGATAAAGACGTTCTTGGATGTGTGTATTTTTGTAAGTATTCTCTCGACCAAAGTCTTTCTCAGATCTGCAAAAACTGATAAAGAAATAGACTGAGGCATGTTTAAATACTTTTGAAACTGTCAGGGGCATATCTGTCCTTTTTCTTTCGATAGATTTTAAAATGTACTATCGATAGGTTTTTCAGAGGGGCAAAACAGTCTTAAGTACTTCGATGGTTTTTGAGAAAAACTATCGAAGAAGTTTTCTTTTGAATTGTAACCGTCCTTAATTGAAAAACTATCGAAGATATATCCTTTTTCAAAACCAAAATCTATCGAGCATGTTTTATTAGAAAAACTATCGAGAATTTGAATATGGAAATAATTAAATTCTTTTCGATACTTTCTCTACTGATAATTAAAATACATCGAGAATTTAAATATTAAATAAGGTAAATTCCTTCGATATATTTTAAATTAAATCTCAAAAACTATCGAGAAATTGCTTTCGATAGTTTTTCTTTTCCTTTTCAAAAACTATCGAAAATTAATTTCGATAGATTTATCTATGTACTTGAAAAACTATCGAATTTCCTAAATTCGATATTTTTGCTTCTGTCTTCATTTTAAAACCTGTACTTGTTTTAAAATTTAGACTGTTTGTATTTCCTGTCAAATTTTAATTCTAATAAATCTTTTCAAATTTACCAAAATCAATTCTTAACAGAAAATTCACAATTTTCTTAGAATAAAATCAATTAAATATCATTGAGTGATATTAACCAATTAAAATCCAATAAATTATGCTGCATTAATCTACAATGTTAAAGACAAAGCAAATTAATTCAAATTAAATAGATGCTAGAATATTTAGAACAAATATTAGCACCTAAATAATTTTTTAGAATTAATAACTAATTAAATGCCAGAAGATATATCATCCATAATTATGACATAAAATTAGTACAAAAATCCTAACTACGAGAATTGCTCCAGAAAATAAATTCAAGAGTCCTAAGGATATAACAATTCTTAAACTCATGTATTCACCAGGACTTTCTGCAGTTACTGACTTCTAATCAAAATCAATTAGAAAGATTTAACATCCCAAGTTCACCAACCAGCTTATTGAAAGTGGATTCATCAAGCGGTTTAGTAAAGATGTCTGCAATTTGATCCTCTGTGGGTACAAAATGTAACTCCACAGTTCCATTCATGACATGCTCTCGGATAAAATGATACCTGATGTCGATGTGCTTCGTCCTCGAGTGTTGCACTGGATTGTTAGAGATTGCTATGGCACTTGTGTTGTCACAAAAGATTGGAATCTTTGTCAACAAAAGTCCATAGTCACGGAGTTGGTTTCTCATCCACAAGATCTGAGCACAGCAGCTACCAGCAGCAATGTATTCAGCCTCAGCTGTTGATGTGGACACTGAATGCTGCTTCTTGCTACACCAGGAAACCAATCTTCTTCCAAGAAACTGACAGCTTCCTGAAGTACTCTTCCTATCAATCTTACAACCTGCAAAATCAGAGTCTGTATATCCAATAAGATCAAATCCTGTATCTTTAGGGTACCAAATTCCAAGATTTGGGGTCCCCTTAAGATATCTAAATATTCGCTTAACAACTATTAGATGAGATTCTTTAGGATCAGACTGAAACCTAGCACACAAGCATGTTGCAAACATTATATCTGGTCTACTTGCAGTGAGATAAAGTAATGAACCTATCATACCTCTGTAGCCTGTGATGTCAACCTTCTTACCAGTTTCATCCTTATCAAGCTTAGTGGCAGTTGGCATAGGAGTCTTTGCTGTAGATGAGTCTTCCATTTGATACTTCTTAAGAAGATCCTTGATGTACTTGGACTGACCAATGAATATACCATCTTGTCTTTGGTATACTTGCAGTCCAAGGAAGAATGACAATTCACCCATCATGCTCATTTCATAACGACTCTGCATTAACTTAGCAAATCTCTTGCATAGATCATCATTAGTAGAACCAAATATTATGTCATCAACATATACTTGCACCAATATCAAATCATTTTTATGCTTTTTGACAAAGAGAGTTTTGTCTACAACACCTCTTGTAAAATCATTTTCAAGTAAGAATTCAGAGAGAGTGTCATACCATGTCCTCGGAGCTTGTTTGAGTCCATAGAGAGCTTCGAATAGAAAGTACACAAAGTCTGCCAGTTTTGAATCCTCAAAACCTGGAGGTTGTTCCACATACACTTCTTCTTCTAACTCCCCGTTCAGAAAAGCACTCTTCACATCCATTTGGTATACCTTGTAATTGGAATGTGCAGCAAATGCCAGAAACATTCTGATGGCCTCAAGTCTTGCTACTGGTGCATAGGTTTCATCATAATCTATACCCTCTTCTTGAGAGTAACCTTTAGCAACCAGTCTGGCTTTGTTTCTCGTTACAATGCCATCTTCGTCCAACTTATTTCTGAATACCCATCTTGTTCCAATAACAGATTTTCCCTTAGGCCTGGGTACCAGCTTCCAAACTTTCTGCCTTTCAAACTGATTGAGTTCTTCTTGCATAGCAATTACCCAATCTGGATCATCTAATGCATCTTCAACTTTCTTAGGTTCTGTTTCTGAAAGAAACCCAGAATAGTGACATTCATTTTGTGATGCTCTCCTAGTTCTCACTCCTGTGTCCGGATCACCAATGATCAAGTGAAAGGGATGATCTCTATTCCATACCCTTTGTCTTGGAAGATGCGATCTTGATGATTCTCCTTGTTCTAGATGTTGTGGAGTGTGACTAGTTGATCCTTCTCCTGCTCCCCCTGAGTTGTTGACGGTTTGATCTGATGATTCTGTAGACTGACTAGTGGATCCTGTAGAATTTTGAGGATCTCCACTTTGGTCACCACTTCGTCCAGAATCATTATCATTGTCATTATTATTAATAACTGTAACAACTTCAGGTACTGCTTCATTGTCAGAGAGATCTCCTGATAGATTTTCAAATACCAAGGATTCAGAGTTCTCTCCAGTTTGCAGGCCTGGTCTTTTGGTGTCGTCAAATGTTACATTAAAGCTTTCCAACACCTTCTTATCTTCAATCACATATACCCTGAAGGCCTTAGATTCCAGAGAATAGCCCAGAAAAATGCCTTCATCTGCTTTGGCATCAAACTTGCCAAGATGTTCTCCATCTTTAAGTACAAAGCACTTTGCACCAAACACATGAAAGTACTTCAGTGTTGGCTTCTTGTTGGCCATTAACTCATACGGAGTCTTTTCATGATCTTTGTTGATCAGGGTACGATTCTGAGTGTTGCAAGCTGTATTCACTGCTTCAGCCCAAAAGTAAGTGGGAAGTTTTGATTCACTCAACATGGTCCTTGCTGCTTCAACCAAGGTCCTGTTCTTCCTTTCCACTACTCCATTCTGTTGAGGAGTTCTTGGTGCCGAATACTGTCTTGATATTCCTTTCTCTGAGCAGAAATCATTAAGAACTGAATTCTTGAATTCAGTTCCATTGTCTGATCTGATTGTCCGCACAGGTAGCTTAGCTTCTACTTCTATCTTCTTCATGTGATCAATGATTAGTTGTGTTGCTTCATCCTTTGATTGTATGAACAACACCCACGTGTACTTGGAGTAGTCATCCACCATCACCAATGCATATCTTTTTCTTGAAAGTGACATGACATTTACTGGGCCAAATAAATCCATATGAATCAGCTGTAATAGTTCAGTAATGCTTGTCATTCCTTTGCTCCCATGTGATGCTTTCTTCGACTTCCCCTTTTCACATGCTTCACATAGTCCCTCCTGATTGAATTCCATCAGGGGCAACCCTCTCACTAACTCTCTCTTTACCAAAGAGTTCATAGTTTTGAAGTTCAGATGTGAGAGCTTCTTGTGCCATAGCCAACTTTGTTCTGAAGATGCCTTTTCATAGAAACATGTAACTTCTCCTTCACTGGTAGAACTTAAGTCAGCTATAAACAAGTTTCCTTTTCTCACTCCCAGTAGAGTAAGCTTCTCATCCTTCCTGTTGGTGATTAAGCACTTGTCCTTTCTGAAATCTACATTGTAGCCTTTATCACAGAACTGACTGATGCTTAAAAGATTGTGCTTTAATCCTTCAACAAGAGAGATGTTTTCAATGATGACATTTCCAGCTTTCAATTTACCATATCCCGTAGTGAATCCTTTGCTGTCATCTCCATAGGTTACAATCGGGCCGGTCTTCTTAACCACCTCTGTAAGCAGGGACTCTTCACTTGTCATGTGTCTAGAACAGCCACTATCCAGAATCCACACGACCTTTGAGTTTTTAACCTTACCCTGCAATCACAGATTGATTAAGCGGACTTTGGTACCCAAAATTGTTTGGGTCCTGAAGGTTTAGATGATTTAACAGGAGTAACATTCAATTTAGTCTTACCCTGTTTGATATTCATAGTATCTGTGGATTTAACATTATCAATGCTGTTGCTATTATCATTCATCAACTTAAAATAAGCATGCATGATGTTGTACTTACATAGCAAACACTCTTTCTTTCCACAGGGTTCATGAAGATCAGGCATGTCAGACATGTTATGCATTTCAGAAGTATTAGCAGTTTCTACTTTAACCTTTTTACATGCATGTGTAAGGTGTCCAGCAGAATTACAAATAGTGCACAACTTCCTAGATGCAATGGGAGAAGATGGAACAACTTCCTGATTAACAATCTTCTTCTTCCCATTCCTGTTCTTTTTAACATTACTAACTAAGGAACCTACTTCAGTTTTAGGTAAATCAGGTTTAGGTAATTCATTTTTTACTGATTTCCTAGGCAACTTAGTCTTTACCTTTTTTTCCTTCAACAAATCCTCCTCAAGCAATTCTTGTGCTATGTAAAGATCATCCTCATGAAAAAGTGGTGGAAAAGGCTTAACAAAAACTGGACAATCAACATTCTTAAGAACATGTGGAGTATTCCTTTTGACAACTGAAGGTGTCACAGGGAATTCCAAAATCTTCTTACCAGCTTTCTTGTTATAGTCAAGTCCTATAGCAGTTTTATTCTCTACGGCCTGAGTATCAATGATCTCCTTGGCAATAAGAGCGGAATTCTTAAAAGCATGCAGCTTCAAATCTAAATCTGAAATCTGCTTCCTGAGGATAGTCTCTATCTCATCATTACACTTGACCTTGTTCTCTAAGTACTCATTCTTTTGCTTAAGATCTTCTAATGTTACAACTACAAGCTCTAGTTCTTCATTTTTAGATTCTAGCTTTTTAATCTTAAGAACTAGTTTAGCATTTTCCATTTCTGATGCTAGCATGCTTGTGTGTACATTAAACAATTCTACACTAAGATCTTGCACAGTTTTCTTGTACTCAGAGTTAGACATATCAATTGTAGTTAAGATAGGTACCTGAGATGATTGAGGTGATTCCTCTGAAGAGTCAGCCATTAGAGCAACATTTACATATTCCTCCTCTTCATCCGAATCAGTATCATCCTAGTGCTTTCCCTCTGCTATATAAGCTTTCCCTTTCTGCTTTCCAGAGAATGCCTCCAATTGTTGTTTAAGCTTGGCATTCTCCTTCTTCAACTCATCATAAGAATCCTTCTTTCCATAGACATCTTTCATGTCTCTTGCTTGACGAGGCTTCCGGCATTCAGTGGCAAAGTGCCCTAACTCATTGCAGTTGTAGCATCTTGATTTGCTTCTATCAATCATGCCAGTCTTGTAGCCTCCCTTAAAGCCTGTACTAGGTGTATAATTTCTCTTCTGGAATCTGTTGGTTGAGCCCTTGAACTTGTACTTAGGGTTTCTCCTGAAACGAATATGACTAAACTTTGCAGCTAAGTACGCCATGGTTTTGTCTTCCATTTGCTCAAGCTCTTCTAGGGTGTAGTAATCACTTTCATCAACACCCAGATTCACAGAATCCATCTCTGCTTCTATTATCACCTCCTTTCCAGCTCTAGAGGTTTGAACCTGAATCTTAGAAATTGTTGGTTCATCCACTACAAGTGATTCTGATCTCACAAGTGCATTGTGCTTGCTTTCCACTGTCCCTGATCCGTAGATTATCACTCTATGTTCCTGTTCCATCTCATAGGTCTTCAACTTGCCATAGATCATCTCTAATGACATCTTTGTGAAGTCAATTCTTTCCCTAATGGATGATGACTTGTGTTCTACATGATGGGGCAGCGTCATCATGAACTTCCTGTTTGATTCTATCAGTGGATAGGTCTTTCCTTTCATTGCCAATTCATTGAGTAGCTTAGTATATTTCTCAAAGACCTGAGTTATACTTTCTCCTGGCAGTGACCTAAACGCTTCATATTGAGAAGTCAGGATGTCCAATCTGTTTTCCTGAACGTCTTCAGTTCCTTCCATTATCAAGTTAATGGTATCCCACATATGTTTCCCGCTTGTACAGTTCATCAACTGATAGCTCA
Organism: Heracleum sosnowskyi; assembly: GCA_030848705.1. NCBI lineage: Eukaryota > Viridiplantae > Streptophyta > Magnoliopsida > Apiales > Apiaceae > Heracleum > Heracleum sosnowskyi. Next base: position 33,298,496 of record CM061235.1, on the reverse strand, counting down.
TTTCCTTGTCTGCGGAGTCCGCCAATATCAACATTAAACCAGTGTCCAATCGAATCAGTGCTTTGTCAGAATCTGTGAATTCACTAATATCCTTAGGTTGGGTGCCTGAAGGAATCCTGCTACCATCAGGAGCTGTAGATTCAGCAACTGGTTTCATTGGAACAAACGGTCCGTTTTCTAAAATGCCAATATACAACGGATTAGATGCCTTGATAAATAACAGCATCTTCATCTTCCACAAACCGAAATCATCTCTAGTAAACGGGGGAACTTTAATACCAGCGGTTGTCTTTGGAGCACTCATGGTTTCTGAAAATTTCAAATTGTTTAAAATTCAAGAAATTCCAATCAAATGAAAAATTTTGAAAGTTAAAAAATTTGCTTCGAATTTTCACGCTACGTTTGATTTTGGTCTCATTCACCGGATTTGATTTGTATGTCAATCAAGTAGCTCTGATACCAATTGTTAGGTCCAAAGTATCGTAGAAGGGGGGGTTGAATACGATACTCACAAATAATTTAATTTCGTTCACGGATTAATCTTTCAGTTCTATAACGAAATCAAACACACCAAACCAAATCAAGTTTCGGGGAATATATCTTTTTATAAATATAAACCTCGAGGGGTGCTACAATTTCTAATCCGTAGATTAGCTTCGATGAGTTTAAGGCTACACAAATACAAAACAATAATCAAGTTCCGAGCACTATTAATTCTCTGATAATTTCTCCGGCTCAATTCTCTCTCGTAGTAATGTCTCTGTGTTGAAATGCCTTAACTGAAGAAGACACACTCTTCTCTCAGTATTAATTGTAGTCTTCAATTGAAAACTATCGAACTAGGAATGTAGAAACAATCCTGGCCGTCCATCTTCAACTTCAACCTGTAAACAAGAATACATTTCACCTGCTCCACAATTTAAAAACCATCGAATGGTTTAAAAAACCATCGAATGAAATAAATCATTTTACCATTCGATAGTTTTTAAAACAAAACTATCGAATGCCAAATTGATTCATTTTGGTTTTCTTTGAATCACTTTTCATTCCATTCGATAGTTTTCTAAATACAAAAACTATCGAATCATTTTCTTGTCTTTTGACTTTTAATGATTACTCTGAGCTCCTGGGTGTTTAAGTAATAGACTGTATCAATTTCTTCCGAGACGATAAAACAACTTGATCTTTTCAGTGCTGTCACCTAGTGCAACTGGTCTGGTTCACAGATGAATAACACTTGATCAATTCTTCTTTTATGTCTTCAATAAAATGCTGCTGATACGTCCCTTGTCGTTCTGGTTGCTTCATCACTGGAATCCCGTGGTACTGACTCTAAATCATTCACATACTTCTGTCGTCTTCAAAGTCTTGTTTCTTTTGCTGTCACTGAGGCTTGAACATTTTCATGAACTTCTTTCCGTGACCTCTTTACGGACTTCAAGAATACATAACGTATTTTGATTTTTTGACTTTACCTTTTCTTCTTTGATTCTGGATTCCTGTGCTTCTGTTAATATTATTGTTTGTCTTGTCCTTTGTTGAGTTGTAGTTATCTCTTTTACATCTTATGTTACATTATGCTTTACATTCATACACACACATATAAGATCTTCTATGTACACGCACAAGTACTGATTCTGTTTGTGTGTGTGTTAACATTTAAATACAAAGATCTTGTAAAGCATAATGTAACATAAGATGTAAAAGAGATAACTACAACTCAACAAAGGACAAGACATACAATAATATTAACAGAAGCACAGGAATCCAGAATCAAAGAAGAAAAGGTAAACTCAAAAAATCAAAATACGTTATGTATTCTTGAAGTCCTTAAACAGGTCACGGAAAGAAGTTCATGAAAATGTTCAAGCCTCAGTGACAGCAAAAGAAACAAGACTTTCAAGACGACAGAAGTATGTGAATGATTTAGGGTTAAGTACCATAGGATTCCAGTGATTTATTTGAAGCAACCAGAACGACAAGGGACGTATCAGCAGCATTGAATTGAAGACATAAAAGAAGAATTGATCAAGTGTTATTCATCTGTGAACCAGACCTGTAATAATAAAAGAATGTAAACGCGATCAGAATTGGGAGATTCCAACTTTAAATTTTGATCACTATTCATCGGACAATCGAGGATTTATTGAATTGATCGTTTTGAGGAAGTGTGTAGGATGAGAAATCCATGATCATATCTTAAGCCAAGGTGAGAAATCTAGGATCATATATTAACCCGAGGAAATGGGAAGATCAAGGAAGTATCCCCTAGCTTTGGTACAGAGAAACGTTTTAAAAACCACTTGAAACTATCGCGAAACAAAAGCGTAACGAATTATGGATTAAACCCTAACTGAAGGGGAAGTATCATATAAGATCATCAAGTGTAACATATAAGAGGATTGAGGATACGAATGATGACATATGCATGACCAAGTGATGACAAGGTGATGAATCACCACCTTGTCACCACTTTCACCACAACCACACATTCAAAGATGATGTGTCCTTGATGACCAATCTTGCTCACAACCACACAAATTAAAAAGAGAAGTATTAAGTGTTTATTAGACAAAAGAAAGAAAAGAAAACAAGAACAAAAGAGATGCATCCATTTCTTCATCAAACTTTCGACCAAAACTATTCTTCCATTTCCTTAAAAACATTTCTACCACTTCCACTCAACCATAATTCATGATCTTGGGCTCTAAATCACCCTCTTCCAATATCCAAGGTAGATCTTCAATATTAGCTTCATCCATGGATGATTTCATGTTTAAAAGTTGAATCAAAGATGAGCATGAATAGTGTTTTGGAATAGTAACTTATGATTTCTTGATTTGTTCTTGAAGATTTAGGTTGGTTAAGGATGTTTAAGGATCAAGCAAGGATATATAAGCTATTGATAGTCCTTAACAAGCATCAAGGAAGGTATAAAACCTCTCACCCTTATGATTATACTATGATTATTAGTGATTATATTAAGAATGATTAGTGGTAGTATGATTAAGAGCATGTATGCATGATTTTGAAATTGTTTAATGGTTGATTTGTGGATAAACTTATGAACTAGAGTATGACCATGTTTGGACAGAAAAGTGTAGTATTAACTTGAGGTTTGATTGGTGGTTGGTTGATTGTTGATTGGTGGTTGTAGTGAGTGTTTAAAAACACGGGAATCGTGTTTAAGCGCCGTTACCATGTCGGATTTTACTTAGGTAGTTTGGACAGAGATCACGAATACTCTAAAGGGCATAAACATAATATTTATGACCATGATCATGTAGGCCCTGTTTCCTAGTTTGTTTTAGTGAAAGAATCGTGTCATTTCGATTTACGGTTTAGGAGAAACGTCCGTTTTAGTGAAAGCGGTTTCGCGTAACTAAGTAGTTCATTGTATGAACTTTGAGGTAGGGATCAAGCCCTTTAAAAATGGAATTAGGTAGAGATATTAAAATAGATACTAACATGGACAGTTAGTAAGTGAATCGAGAAGGGTTCGGATTAAAAAGATAATGTTTCGATTTTATAAAAATGTCGGAACCAAAGCTGCGCGAGGAGTAAGTGGTTCTGCACTCCACTGTCAAAAACCTGCTGCTCTCGGGATTTTGATCCCCTTAAGCAGAAAAACATGTTCAAACATTTTGTTCCATTCTTTCCCTAGATCGCGCACGCGAAAACGGTGTGTCATTTCAGTTAACGGTTAAGGAGATATGAGCATTTTAGTGAACGTTGTGCGAATAGTAACTTTCCGTAGCTCATCCAAGTTTGAGAATACCTTTCACCAAGTGAAACCCCTGTTTTGAGATCAAAACTTTTATGATAAATATTACAAATACTCAAGATGATTTTAGAAGTGGTCTCGTATTTAAATACGAGTTTTCGGATTTATTAAAAGTGTTAGAGTACGAGTCGCGTAATAGTAACTCTATGAAAAGTCAACTCTAGGGTACTACTTTGACCAACCGCTGTGACTAAGATAAAGGATTATTTCGAGTTGATTAAAACACGAACCTTGTTGAGGAATAACGTGATTATATGATGTGTTTAACATATAGTTGACTTTAAATGAGTGTTATGAGCGAATGATTACGTTAGGGGACTGATCGAGTATTTCTTTGTTTATAGATTTGCGGCAAGTTCTTGAACCCCTAACAACCAAGGATCCGAGGCAAGTTTTCTCATTTCATGCTGTATTTTAAAGTACACTATTATGATAATATGCATATGATAGATGCATGCTTTCAAATGTAATATATGCATACGATATTATGCATGGTTTCAAACCTCACATCGTATATAGATGTGATGGTATTAAAAATGATGAGATGTGATGTATGCATATGATAGATGCATGCAAGTTTTCAAATCCTACATCATAAGTGATGTTGTTGTTGTGATTGTGATATATACTGACTTAATGCTTTAAAAGGATTACAAACTGATTATGCTTGGTAAAAAGTTTTGTGATATATATAAAGGTTTATATGCTATGTAAATATTAGATATAAACCGAGGTGTTATAGAGGCTCTAAGGGTAGAGCGCTCGTACGAGGATTGTTTTTTAACTTAGACCGGGAGTCAAATTAGTATTTTGTACTGATTATACTGTCAGAAGCTGGAGGGTTCCAGGGACAGTTTTTTTTTAAAATGTTGATTAAATATTCCAATATATATTATTGGGTATTTAATGTGAGATATTTAAATAATATTATTATAAATATTATTTGGATATTTATTTAATTAAGTGAATATTATTTTGAATATTCACTTAAGTGGAATCTTATTGAATAATAATTCAACATTTATTATTTAAATAATTATTTAATTAAGTGAATTTTATTTTGAATATTCACTTAAGTGGATTTATATTGAATAATAATTCAATATTTATTATTTGAATATTTATTAAATATTCCAAAAATGATTTAAAAATCATAGAACCTTATTTAAATATTACGTAATGTTCTAATAGTTATTTAAAATGTTTTCTGATCTCAAAAGGATTTATGAAAGCATAATAGGGGTTCCCAACTACTTTAATTATTTATCTCGAATGATGATTTTGATTTGAACTTATCAAAAATTGGGAATCCATCTCAGGAAGTGAACATATGAGTTCACTTGCCTCTTTCATTAAAAGAAAGTATGTTTTCGGGTTCTGATTTATCAGAACTAAAGGTATTTTACAAATACGTGGTTATCATTCGTAGTTTCGTTGACTGATGTCAACCCACACTGTGACTTACTCCCTTCAAATACTCTGGAGTAAGGAATCCGAACTGTTGCAAAGTTTTGACAAGTATTTGTACTTGGGGAAAATAGGATTAAATTCCGATTCCCGTTTCATTGATTTTTCATCCAGGACCAGCAGGAAACGCGAAAGAGGCTGTTGGACAGTACCTCTGGTTATAGCGTAAGAGGCTGTTGGTCAGTCCAACACTTATCTCGCATAGGAGGCTGTAGGGTCAGTCCAGCAGATACAGAGCCCTTATGCGGCTAGGGTGATAATCGTGTTAAGATGTCGTCCATCTACTAGTAGAGAAGTGTGAGTACGATACAACGACTAATCATCGTGTATCGTGTGTGTGCCCTGAAAAAGGTCCTTCCCTCCATTTGGAGTTGTGCTGCACATTGTAATGAAAGCCTAGGTGCTGAGTTACTGATAATGTGGCAGTGATGAGTAATGATGTTCCTCATACAGTAGTTGTACTGTATGGCTTGTTTTGACGAAAAGAATGTTTAAACATATCGTTCTGTATACGAACGGAGTTTCAAAGGTGTTCATTACTGATAGTTTACAGTATTTTGAACCGTATGAGATATCTAAATAGATATGTGTGTAGTATATATGTTGAGAAGATATTTAAGAGATGCAGTATGTTGAACTGTATAGTATTTTGAATCAATGGATAGGCTTTAAGCCTTAATTTGATTATTTGATATCTATTTTAAAAGATATGTGTTGAATCTTGGTTCATTATATTGATACCAAGGATTCCTAAATGAATTACGGAAAGTAATTGAGTATGATTATAAGTCATACGGTATTTTTGAATGGTATACTATTTTGGGGGTCGAACCCTAGTAGTTTTTAAATATGGGTCCTATATGGATTATCTACCTGAAAGGTTTAAAGATTTAAACTGGGATAGATTTCTTGTTGAGCGCTATTAGATCATTCTTGCTTTATTAAAACTTTCAGCATAAAGAAAACATTTCCGATTCACCTCGTGTTACGAGAGCAAGGGAATGGAGAGACCACCCTTGAGTTAGTTCAGCAAGATGAATACAGCCGGAGTTAGCAGAATAGTTGCAGCTCGATTTTGTAAGAGTTGTTTTCGATTAGGTTTGTATTATTAAACCTTGTATAGAATTGTGAGGTCTATTATTGTAACTTCAGGTAGAGGTTTTAAATAATAGATGAGATCCTGGATAGTACATTTGGTTTGTAATAACAAGTGTTACTTATTGTTTCTCATTTCCAAGGCTATAACTTGTGTGTGTGTGCGTAAGTGATTGGGGTCTTTGGAGTTGTATTATTAGAATGTTGTAAGTAATGCAGATACTGTATAATTGATGGAGCGTGACAACCCAGATTTCTGACCCCGGATCTGGGGGTGTTACAGAAATGGCATCAGAGCGTTAAGTTATAAACTTGGATATGAGAGTGTTAAGAGTTATAAGTGAGAGAATGACGCGAGGACTCATATAGAGCTCGTTAAGTGGACTACCGGAAGTTGTGCCATTGAGGATGTTAAGATTAAAGAGTTTAGTTGGGGACTTATCGGAGGACCGATAGGACCGTTGGAGATCATCATAATGATGAGAAGGACGTTTAGAATTGTACATGGATTATCAAAGATATTAAGATAAGAGGCGGAGCAGAGTCTCGGTCGCAGTTGAGGTAAGGTCAGAATGGCCAATACCAATGGATAACTTGACTTAGTAAAAACCTAAGTGTTTGTAGTTCATCGTAGTTTGCCACGAGAAGGCAGCACATGTGAAGATTGAGACGTTTACAGTCCTTTACGCGATCCGAATTACTAAATTACGTGGACTAGTTAAGGCATTATCTTGTGTATGAGGTCCAAGCCTTGAGAACAACGATTCCACCAGAGTTGGTGTCTTTTCCGTCAATGGGTATTGTGTTACCTAAGAAGAATACTGTTGCGTGCATGTAGTACCAGAACGTTATCGTGAGACGAACGTGCCCAATCGCATCGCGAGTATATTTCGTACGATAGGCCAAGATGGCTCGACTCAGAAATAAAAAATATGAAGAATGGATAGCATGATTCTGATAAAGACACGTATGGTTGCAACGAGCAATGCGACAATCTCAGGACCTACGAGGAACGAGACCTATGGTGGCCTGGGGTTGAATTCATTCGATACGACTAGTGTTAAGAAATTACATATACGTTAATGGACCTTCATCTTTTGTGGATGTATTGATGCGGCCGTAAGAGGCCCAATCCCTGGACGATTATCGGGGAATGGCGAATATGTTTCGAACTCCTGACCTATTTAAGGACTTGTACAATTTTGAGGTACCGTTGGTTAGTACCCTTAGCCATAAAGGCAAAAAGATAAGATCATCCTCGTACGGGTCATGTTAGAAATTATGATGACCATTGACTTCTTGGTATCTACTTGCTGGTACACTCCTCAATCTAAAACTGTTCATGCCCGTGTTACCTTGAATAATTCATGTCAGGTAACCCTTCTAGTTTCCTACTTCAACTTGGGATGCAATCAACGATTGCTATATTCATTTTATTTCTTTTATTTTCTCCTCTCATTACCTTTGAGGTTTAAATACGCAAAGTTAACTTAGCATTACTCACCGGAGCGCTTTGTTCGTGCCCTAGGATGACCGGAAGAGGGAACCATTATTCATCTATCCTTCTAGGTCTATATTTTATTCTTTATTCTTTCAATTATCTAAGGAATGTTCAATTAATGCTTCCTTAATTATTTGACGAATATTCTTTAACGATTATTTTGATATTCGATTTCTTTTTTTCATACTTGGACTCCTCAGTCGAGTTCATAAATATCTAGCTATGTGTCTAAAACATAGATGATGTATATTTCAGAGACTACTCGTAAATTCTTTTCTTCTATTAAGGAGAGATTTGCACCTCAGACGTTGAAATCGTGGAAAGGATATCAATTTGATATTGATATTCCGAATTTAATTCTATCGAGGAATTTGACAAAGTTTATGTACGGAGACACCATTGGGTGGACCGTTTCACTGATGAGAAATGTTTGGTGGAAGGTTATCGATTGTTCCGATACCAAGAACCATCTATTAAAACCTTATATTCTATTCAAAGGTTATAATTACCTTGTCTGTCCCAAACTTATTTATCCTTCTTTTTCAATTCATTATCCGAGTAGTCAAATTTTTGTTTTCTTTCTTTCTTCGGCTACGATGTCGAGATTTTGTACTCGTTGATTGAAAATGGCTAATTATATGTGCCATGATGAGTGACTAGTTAATTGTTCTAACTAGTTGAAATTTTAATGATATGATGAGAATCTAGCTAATCATCCTAGCTAGATGATGCGTCCCAAACTAATCGAACTAGCAAATTTTGTTCAGCTAGTTGTAAATGTTTCTTGAAGTGAACTAGTTATTGTCTCACTAAGTTCAACTTTCGGTCAAATTTATATAAGTGAGTTCACAATGCATTTTATATGCAGTGAATTGTGATGATGAAATTTCCAAATGATAATTGATTGAGACCTAATACGGTCACCCATTCGACAAGAATTCTTAGAAAGATTGATAAAATATTTTTTTGCTTGAAGCATTCTTGGTACCATGCAAGTATTTTCCTTAGTATTTGGAAAAGAGAGTGTTGAAGCTTAGAGCTAAAACAAATGAGCCCGATAAATTATGAATCGAAGTTTACGGAAATTGCCAAGGCTTGTCTCGCATGATGCGAATTTAGAATAACGGAGTGTCCGAAACGACTGTGATAGAAATGGAAGCAAAGTGGACGAGAAAGAAATGGGCATAAAGAAAATAGAGTATGAAACGCGAATAGATTGAGGAAGAAAGAAAGTAAGAATTCAGATTGTCGGACGAGGGAACGATTGACCTCCAAGGATGTGAACCTTGTTTACCGACTGTGATGGATACGAAACGGGAAATACCTAGTGTACAAAATATCCCTGATGTCAACGAATTCGAGGATGTATTTACAGAAGATCTTCTGGGGTTACCACCCGATAGAGAAATAAGGTTTGCTATAGAATTAGCTCCAAGAACGGTGCCAGTTTTGAAGGCCCCGTACCGACTAGCTCCAGTCAAGATGAAGAAATTAGTCGCTCAATTGTAGGAATTGTTAGGGAAAGGAATGATAAAGACCAATTGCGTCACCGTGGGATGCACCCGTGTTATTGATGAAGAAAAAGGACGGTAGCATGAGGCTGTGCATAAACTATCGAAAGCTGAATAGGCTAACTGTTAAGAATGAATACCCCTGCCAAGGATCGGTGATTTGATCGATCAGCTGCATGATGCAGTTAAATTCTCGAATATTGATTGAGAACTGGATACCACTAGTTGAATATTAAACCTGAGGACGTACCCAAGACTGCGTTTCGCTCCAGGTATGGACACTACGAGTTTTAGTAATGTCGTTTGGGCTGACGAATGCCCTTGCAGCTTTCATGGACTTGCTGAATCGACTTTTCAAGAAGTATTTGGATAAGTGTGTCATAGTGACATCGACAATATTTTGGTTTACCTCAAAGACCGAGGAAGAACATGCAGAACATTTGAGGATAGTGTTAGAGACACCGAGAAGAGAAAAGTTATATGCCAAGTTCTCAGAGTGTGAGCTTTGGCTAAGGGAAGTACAATTTTTAGGATATGTAGTCAACAGTGAAGAGGTGCTGGTTGACCCCGCTAAGATAAAAGCTGTTTTGAACTGGGAAAGACCAACCACACCAACCGAGGTGAGAAATTTTATGGATTTAGCCGGATATTACCGAAGATGTGTACAAGATTTTGCTAAAATAGCAACCCCACTGACCCGACTTACTCGAAAGACTGAAGAGTTGAATGGACCGAGAAATGTGAGAAAAGTTTCCAAGAATTAGCAAAGAGACTAGTCACCGCCCTGTGCTGGTACTACCAAACGGGAAGGGAGACTGTTAGGCTCAAGACATGCCTGAATACCACTATTAAACAAGCCTACACTATGTGACTATGTCACACTACATGACCTAGTGATTTCTATCACTGGGATATAGTATAGGTCTCTAAATGTACTTGTCTTGTTCTCATGAACATTAGCTTGATCATGTATGCTCAAAGATATAATGAGCTTAGTAAAGTTTCTTGCATCTAGATTGTATATAGGCCATTGAATAATTATCCTGGTAGAAGTTCAGAAGTGTTCATGCAGCAGGATAGAGATAAATAAGGCTATGAAGAAATAAGTTGCAGAAATTTGTCTAAGGCATTATATAGCAAAGTCAGAAGAAAGCTATGTCATGAAGTCACCAATATCCATGTCGTGAAGTACTATATCGCATAGTCCATTTTGTACTATGTCGAGAAGTCCTCAAGACACATGTCGTGAAGTGTTGAAGTCAGCAAAGTCAAAGGAGCCTAGATCGTGAAGTCTTCAAATGACCTATGTCGCATAGTCTTCAAATGAGCTATGTCGCATAGTCTTCAAATGACCTATGTCGCATAGTCTTCAAATGAGCTATGTCGCATAGTCTTCAAATGACCTATGTCGCAAAGTCGTCAAAGGCTATATCGCGAAGTCCTCACAAGTGAGATCGCGAAGTCAGGAATGAAGTGGAGTTCACGATATCAACACTTAGCCGTTTATAACAGGACAATTCAAGGTACAAAACCAAGAATCAAAAGAGACAAATACTGAAGCATTTGTTCTGGCAAGGTGGTCCAAAGAACAGATGGCAAATCTACAGCTAAACTTGGAGAGAAAGATAAGAGACAAGCAGCTACAGAAACGGGAAAGACTCCGAAAAGCAGGTGGTCCTTCCTGACACAGTTAACGTATTATGGCAGAACAAGTTGGACTTTCAGCAAGGGGTAACTGTGTAAAAATAGGTGTGTGCACTAGTTTGTATAGGGCTTATATATATGATGCACACCCTATTGTTAGCTGTAAGAGAGATACACATAGTTATTTGCTAAGCTCTTTTCTCTGTAAGCAAGCAAGCTCAAACTGTTCTTGTTTAGAAGCCAGAAATTCGATTGTGAATTTCTTGGAAAGCTGTAGTATTTAATTTGCTTATACAAAGTAGATTAAAGTGATTGTGTGTGTTATTTACTTTCTGCATATTACATATCATAATCATATACAGTCTGTTACTTAGCTATCAAGAGTCGAAAAATATATCAAATTATCCATTCACCCCCCCTCTGTCTAGTTTCTGGTAGTATTCATTTCTAATAAGTGGTATCAAAGCGTAGGCTGTTAACGTACAAACAGGAAAAGATCAAGAATGAGTTCACAGAAACTAAGCAGTATCAAGATTCCTCCCTTTAACAAGGAGCACTACAGTTTATGGAAGAAGAAGATGTTGCTTTTCATCAAAGCTTCTAACCCCATGTATTTAGATATTCTAAAGCATGGTCCCTTCATTCCAATGATCGAGATTGGTGAATCAACCATTGGCACTGAGATTGTACCAGCAAAACATGTGCCCAAAGATCCCTCAAAATACACTGATCCTGAAAAGGAAAAAGTTGCACTGGATGGACATCTTCAACTTATCATTTGTGAATCTATGGACTTCAACATGTATGGCATTGTTGCTCATTGTACTAGTGCCAAGAAGATGTGGGATCTTATAGAAGTGCTCTGTGAAGGAACTACTGAAGTAAGAAAGAACAAGAAGCAGATTCTTGTTTCACAATATGAAGCCTTCATGGCTCAGCCAAAAGAGGGAATCACAGAAGTGTTTGAGAGATTCAACAAGCTGATAAACGAGCTCAAACTCTATGACAAACACTATGAAACAGAAGAGCTCAATATGAAGTTTTTACTAACTCTTCCAGATCACTTGGAACCAAGAATCTCTTCCCTTAAAGAAAGAGATCTAACAAAGATTGGTTTTGATGTGTTATATGGTGTTTTGAAGACATATGAGTTGGAGCTGTTTCAAAAGAGATCTATTCAAGCAAAGCAAGGATTAGTGGCTAATACCTCCTGTGCACTTATTGCTGACAACCTAAGTCAAAGAATGGACTCTCTTAAAGTCAGTCAAGTGAAGATTGAGGAACTGGAAGTTGAAGACACTGGTGATGAGGTCCAGGTCATCTATGATTTGCCTGAGGAAGATGAGTTTTACAGCATGGAGGAACTGGACAAAATGGAAAACAAATCTTTTGCTTATATGGCTAGGAGGTATCCTAACATAAGGTTTAAAAGAAAGCAGCCATTCAGGTCCAAGTTCAATACTGGAAACACTGGTGGATCTAGTGGCTCAAACACCTTCAATAAAGGAAAAGGGATTGCTGGTGTTGCTAAGGGTGGATACAAGACAGGAAGTGTGGATAGGACCAAAATAAGATGCTATAACTGCAATGAACTTGGGCATTTTGCCACTGAGTGCAAAAAGCCTAAACAAGTCAAGAAGGACAAAGCATACTTAGAGCTTGAAGCTAAGTATGAGGCTCTACTCAAGAAACAACAGGGCAAAGCTTTTATTGCTGAGGGAAAATGCTGGGATGACTCTGATGAAGAAGAAGAACAAGAGTACTCAAACTATGCCTTGATGGCATTTTCTGATGATGGTGATTCAAGTCAGGTACCCATTCTTACTTCTCTTGATATGACTCCCATTCAATATAAGCAAACTGTTGAAGATATGAGCACTGAGATGTTTAATATTCATACTAGCATGTTAGTAGCTAATGAAGAAATTGATAGACTAACTGCTAAGAATGTTGAGCTTACAGAAAAGAATGAGAAACTTGAGTTAATGGTTGTGAACCTGGATGGTTTGAAAAAGGAGGTTGAGTATCTTAAAAACAAAGTGATTTGTGCTGAGCAGATAGAGAAAGCCCTTAGAGAACAAATTGCTGAAACTGAACTGAAACTAAGAAGCTTCAAAAACTCCTCTGAACTTATTCAAACCTACCACAAGGAACACACTGAAGACTGCAAGGTTGGAGTTGGTTTTGACTATGATAATGACAAGGGAAGGAAGAAGGTCAAGGGCAAAGGAAAGGAAACTTTTACAAACAAAAATGCCCCAACCATACTGTCAAGTGTTGAACAGCCCATCTTCAGAAAGAGTGTTGTTGAGTTTGATGAGGAACTACTGATCATCAAGCAACAACTACTTGAAGAAGATGAGGCTGCTAAGAACACTTCTTCCTTTCCTGAACTTGTCAATCAGAAAGAGACCAAAGACAATCTTGTCAAGAGTCCTAAAGCAAAGAAAGAAGTTGTTAAGAAAAGGAAACAAAACAGAAATGGTAAAGTTGGTGTTAACAAGGGAAACAACTATGCTTATGTGCCAAATGCTCCCAGGAAACAATGTCAAAAATGCCTATCTGTTAATCATTTGACTCATAAGTGTAGTAAGCCTGATATTGTTGAAGTTGACAACCTGAGTAACCATTCTGCTAGCATAAATTCTAGTCATGATTCTTTCTGTGGTAAGCCAAATTGCATGACATGCTATGTGACTGTGATTGCTAACTGTTTGTCTCTTAAACATACACTTGACTCTGCACAATCTGTTGAATCACACACACATATGCATTCTCATAGGACAGGGTCCCCAATCAAGGTTGAGAGGGTGAAAACTTTATGTGAGCCTAAGAGTGTAAACTCCAAAGCCACAGAAAAAGTGAAGTCTCCTACTATGAGAAATGCAATTTATGACAGAAGAATTATTAATCAAAATGTTTCTAAATCAACTGGACCTTACCAAGTGTGGGTACCAAAAACAACTTAGTCATTTTGTGAATGTAGGGCAACAGGAATAAAAGAGTCATATGGATCTTGGACAGTGGATGCTCAAGTCACATGACTGGTGATATAGCCCTGCTATCACATTTTGAGGAAAAGGCTGGCCCATCAGTAACCTTTGGAAATGACAACATTGGTTATACAATGGGATATGGCAATGTTAAATCTGGAAATGTCATTATTGAAGATGTAGCATTTGTTGAAGGACTGAAGCATAATCTCTTGAGTATTGGACAATTCACCAACAGAGGTTTCAAAGTGGAATTTGATGAAGACCTTTGTTCAATCTCAAAAAGGGAAAGTGGTGAAGTTGTTCTAACTGGTGTGAAGAAAGGAAGCTTGTTTGTAGCAAATCTCAAAGCTGCAGATAAGGGAGAAATCTGCTGTTTCTACACTAAAGCCACAAATGAGGAATTCTGGCTATGGCACAAAAAGCTGTCTCACTTGAATGTTCAGGCAATGAACTCTCTAACCAAGAGAGAACTTATCAGGGATTTGCCTGCCTTGGAGTTTGTGCAAGATGGAGCTTGTGAAGCTTGTCAGAAAGGAAAAATTAAAAGATCCAGTCACAAGAACAAATTGCTCAATACAAATTCAAAACCTCTGCAGCTAATTCACATGGACTTATTTGGCCCTGTGAATGTAATGTCCCTCTCCAAAAAGAAATATGCTCTAGTAATGGTAGATGACTATTCAAGATATACTTGGGTGGAATTCCTATTCTCCAAGGATGAAGCACCCCAAGTCATAATAGAGCATATCAAGAGAGTTGATAAAGAAGCACAAAGCTCTGGCTCCTCTGTAGTTGCTTTGAGAAGTGATAATGGGACTGAGTTCAGAAATTCAACATTGTATGAGTTTTGCAAAGATAAAGGAATTTCTCAACAATTCTCAGCTCCTAGAACACCTCAACAAAATGGAGTAGTTGAGAGAAAGAATAGAACTCTCATTGAAGCTGCAAGGACAATGCTGCTGGATGCAAAGCTACCCACTAGCTTTTGGGCTGATGCTGTTAACACAGCATGCTATGTGCAAAATAGAACATTAATCAATAAGAAGTCTGGCAAAACTCCTTACTCATTAATGACTGGAAAAAGAGCATCCTTCAAGCACCTGCATGTGTTTGGAAGCAAGTGCTTTGTGATGAAAGATACCTCTGAGCATGTTGGAAAATTTGATGCTAAGGCATTTGAAGGTATCTTCATTGGATACTCTCTGGAAAGGACAGCATACAGAGTGTTTGTACCTGAGCAACACAAAGTCATGGAAAGCATGGATGTTACCTTTGATGACAAGAAAACTCCTGGACTGAAAACAAGTGATCAAGACAGTGTGCCATTGAGATTTGAGAATCAAGGTTATCTTGAGGATTCTGAAAGTGAAGATGAACCCCCTGTTCAAACTGTTCTAGAGAATGAAATCCTTGAAGTTGACAATCTTCTTCAAACACCTGTGCAAGGGTTCACAAACACAGGGGGAGAAGAAGAGAATGCACCTTTCAACCAAAATGAGCTTGGAACAGATCAAGGAAATGAACAGGGGCACACAAGGAAATGGGACAGAGCCCACACTAGGGATCAAATCATTGGAGATCCTAGTGAGGGAGTTAGAACAAGAAGGACAACATTAAATACATGTCTGTATAGCTGCTTTCTGTCACAAGAGGAACCTAAATTAATTGAAGAAGCTTTGAAGAACTCTGATTGGATTGTTGCCATGCAAGAAGAGTTGAATCAATTTGAGAAAAACAAAGTATGGGAACTAGTACCTCCTCCAAAAGGAAAGAATGTTATTGACACCAAATGGGTGTTCAGAAACAAGATGGATGAAGAAGGAGTGGTGATAAGAAACAAAGCAACGCTGGTTGCCAAAGGATATTGTCAGCAAGAAGGCATTGACTATGATGAGACATTTGCACCTGTAGCTAGACTGGAAGCCATCAGAATCTTCCTGGCTTTTGCAGCTCACTCAGATTTTAAGGTGTATCAAATGGATGTGAAAAGTGCATTTCTCAATGGTGATCTTGCTGAAGAAGTTTATGTGTCTCAACCACCTGGCTTTGAGAGTGAAGACTTCCCAAACTTTGTGTATAGACTGCTCAAGGCACTCTATGGACTCAAACAGGCACCAAGAGCCTGGTATGAAACTCTATCTCAATTCCTTCTTGAGCATCAATTTACCAGGGGTACAATTGACAAAACCCTATTCTTCAAGAAGCATGGAAATGATATCATTCTTGTTCAAATCTATGTGGATGATATCATCTTTGGCTCTTCAAATGAAAAACTCTGTGAAAGGTTCTCTAAGTTGATGCAAAGCAAATATGAGATGAGTATGATGGGAGAGTTAACCTACTTTCTAGGCCTGCAAGTACATCAAAGGGAGGATGGCATCTTTATAAACCAATCTAAGTATGTCAAGGATCTTTTAAAGAAATATGGTTTAGAAGAGTCATCCCCAGCCAAAACTCCTATGTCTACTGCAATCAAGCTGGATGAAGACAAGAAAGGCAAGAGAGTTGATATCAAGGTCTATAGAGGAATGGTTGGATCCTTACTCTATCTCACAGCTAGCAGGCCAGACATCATGTTTGCCACATGCCTCTGTGCAAGGTTCCAGTCTGATCCCAAGGAATCTCACATGATGGCTATCAAAAGAATCTTCAAGTATCTAAAGGGGACTCCTAATCTTGGGCTATGGTATCCAAAGGGCACTGGGTTCAACCTGGTTGGTTACACAGATTCTGATTATGCTGGATGCAGAATTGACAGGAAGAGCACCTCTGGAAGCTGTCAATTCCTAGGTCAAAGGTTAGTGTCCTGGTTTAGTAAGAAACAACAGTCCACAGCAACATCCACAGCTGAGGCTGAATACATTGCTGCTGGAAGTTGCTGTGCTCAATTGCTTTGGATTAGAAATCAACTCATGGATTATGGGCTAGTGTTAGAACACATTCCTCTAATGTGTGACAATACTAGTGCAATATCCATAGTTGCCAATCCTGTTAATCATTCTACTACAAAGCACATTGAGATCAGGTACCATTTCATTAGGGAACATGCTGCAAATGGTACCATAGAAGTCTCTTATGTTCCCACTGAGAAACAATTAGCTGACATATTTACTAAACCTCTGAATGAAGCAGTCTTCAACAGACTTGTGAGTGAAGTTGGAATGCTCAATGCTTCATTTAGTTGCTCTAAGTAAGTATACCAGTAAATTGTTGCAGCAGTAAATTTTCACTGTATTTAAATGCTCTATTTGTTTGGAGTGAAAATTAGCTGAGATATGATTTATAAATATTTCAGTATTTTACTGCATATTTTTCAAAATCACATTTGTTGGTAAAGTTGTGAGCTTTTAAGGCATCTCTATATAGATGATTTTCAGAGTTCACGACACAGTTCAAATTAAACAGACTTATATCGCAAACTGTTGAGATTGTGAGACTTCGCGATATAGTTCATTTTATGACTTCGCGACTTAGAATAACTATATCGACAAGTCCCCACACTTGACAGAATTTTGATTTTATTTTATTTTATTTTATTTCAAATTTGATAAAAGTCTGACAATTTGCTTAAAATTCCAAAAAGAGAGCTTTAGCCAGGGTATTTCTACTATATCGCAAAGTCTCCCCAATCCTTTCATCTTGAGGACTTTGCGACATAGTTCATTTCTGAGACTATGCGATATACTGTGCAAGACTTTGTGGTACAGGCCATTTTTGACTTCGCGACATACAAATAGACTGTACACATTCATAACCCCATATCGCAGTGTCTCTATCATATAAATACCTTTTCTAACCGTTCACAACTTTTCATCTTGTCTATTGCTCTCAAACTCTCAAACCTAAGCACAAATTCTCTACTCTCTTTTTCACTCTCTCTCTCGAAATGGCACCCAAATCTCAAACAGTATCATCCCCAATCCCTTTAACCATTCCCAAAGAAACCAATCTTCTCACCATTCCCTCTGAGGCTGAGGCTAACCCAAGGTACAAGTGTTTTGTACGGTTCTTGAACACTTCCTACCTACGCCAAGCCCTAACCCTGAACCCTACCTTGTATGTCGATGTGTTGGAAGGATTCTGGAGAACGGCGTTGGTATCAACAATGGCTAGGGAAGATGGAACCTCATTCCAGGAGGTTAGCTGTTCAATTGGAGGCAAACACTTTCAATTTGGTGAAAGGGAAATCAATGAAGCTTTGGGGTTCAAGGTGGAGGGTCATGACCAAGAAGCTACAGATGCTCAAATCATAGAATTCATGACCTTCATTAAGTATGCTGATGAGATAGATACTGGAAAGCTGAATAAGAAGTTCGTGAGAAGGGAGTGGTCATTTCTGTTTGACGCACTCCAGAAGGTGTTTCTCTGCAGGAAGACAGGATGGGACCATATCAGTCACATTGCTGTGAAGCTAGCCTACTCCTTGGCCAACAACCAGGAGATCAATGTGGGAGCCATAATTCTCAAAGAATTGACTCAGAGGCTAGGCAGGACCATTCGTGGTAGAGGTAATGACATCTTTTACCCTCGTTTCCTTCAAGTTATTTTAAATTTTCTTGATGCAAATGTCCATCTATTGGAGGGTATAGATAACACTAAAATGGCTTATTCCAAGTCCATGTCCAAAGTACTATTTGGCTCATTGGACACAAGGAATCAAGTGGATGTGATTCTAAGTGTGACCAAGCATATGCAGGACACATTTGAGTCTTATCCACTTGATAAGCCAATATACCATGCACTTTCCTGGACAGGGGAGGCTGAGACTGAAGGAGCTACACAGTCTAACCCCAGCCTTCCCATCCCATCCAGCAACCCCACTGCAAACAGTCCCATAGAAGCTAGGCAACCAAGTGCATCAATCTCTCAAAAGGTTGGTGTTACTAAAAAGAAGTCAAAGAAGAGAGCCCTAGAAGTAATAAATGAATCTGTAGAGTTAGCTAGTGAGAATCCTGAGTCACCTCTCACCAGACAAAAGAAGAAATCCAAATCTAAACCTACCACTGGATCCTCCCAACAGGATTCAGATGTGGAAAAAGGGGTACACCTGTTACTGTCCATGGCCTCCCAACAGGTCATTGGCATTGAAAAGAGCAGCCTCCCCACTGCATCTTGTACAGAGTCTGCACAGGGTCAAGACCTCACTCTTGACCCTAGGAGTGATAAGGCTGATAATACACAGAGTGGAGAGCACATCACTGTTGAAACTCCTCCTATTTCTCAGGGGGAGTTGCCACAATCTAATCTAAACCCCACTTCTCTCTCAGATTCTTCCATAAAAATTTCTTCTGAACAAGAGAGTCATTCAAATGACAATCTTGCCTTCGATCAATCACAATTCTCTCCTGTGATTGAGCCAATTTCAAGTGACATGGTGCATGACACTATGCTCACCACCCAGGAACCACATCTAGTTGGTCAGGGAATGCATGCTGGGGCATATCCTAATGACACCAACACAAACATGGAGGATTCACCAGTCTTCACTGGAGACTCTGTGCCAAATTCTCCCATCCTCAGGGATGTGGAACTGTCTTCACAGACAAATAGGGCTAATGTTGTAACACATCCCATTTCAATGGAGACAACATTAGACCCTACAGCCATTCCAAGGCTGGAGGAAACTCAAAATCTTACCTCTCATGAAGTGCCAAGCACTAGCTCTCACTTGGCTCAGGCCACAATCACTGAATGGCTGAAACCTGTGCAACATGACAGGGCTTCAGGATCATCCTCTGTGCTACCACAATTGACGGAAGAAGAATTACAAGATCTTCATGTGGCACAGATTGATGAGATCTCTAGGATTGCTCAACATCTCCTCACTGCAAATCTCCCAAATTCTGACTATGAGGCTATTCTTCTCACTCATAAGGAGGATGTTGAAGCACAACAGGATAAAATTGTGAATGAAGCCCAGCAAGCTGGAAATGTGGATGCTTGGCTGGATGGCAAAAGGACAGTCAAGCTTAAGGAGGCTCTAGCTTTTCTCAGGGAGGACTATCTTACAGCCTTGGGGTCAAATGCCAAAGGTCTCTCTCCTGCTGAAATCTATGATGCAGTTAATGATGTCTACAAGAGCCAACTTAAAGCTATGCATTTTCTTGGGAAGGGTCTTCAGTCAGAAATCTCCACCATTCAGGAAGAAACAGCTCATTCTAATGCTCAACTCAAGAATTGTTTTCTTTCAAGCTTTCCCAAGGTAGATGGCATTCTTAAGGAAGTCCAGAAAACTGCATCAAATGTCACCACAATGGACTGCACCCTAGCTATGGTTTCAGATAATATGAAGAAGCTCTCTACCAAGCTAGACAATCAGGTGCAGGCCAACATCAACTCAAACTCCATGCTTACAGTACTCTGGAAGAATCAGTATGGGAACAAGCTTGTTGATGAGGTTCCTATTTCTGATATCTCCAAGTTTGAATTCTCCAAGCTCAAGGATCAATCCCTTAACTCCTTCAAATCTCAACAACTTTTCTCAAAAGTGGACAGCTTGGAAAGAGAGGTAGCTGATCTGAAAGCAGAAAACAAAGGACTATCTCACTCCTTGGAGCAGCTTAATGCTAAGATGGATGATCAAACCAACTCCACTTCTAACATTTTGTTGGTACAACAACAAATGATGACCTCAATGATGAGACATATGAACCTGCCTATCCCTGGGGAAGCTCAAGACACCTTGTCTGATTCCAAGCCTAAGGGGGAGAAAGAAAAGGAGGTCATTCTGAAAAAGAAAGGGGGAGTACCTGCCAAGCAACAGAAGCTTAAGGGCAAAATTTCTGAAGAAACAATAAAGCCAATAATCCTTCCCCCTGTAGAGGTCATCAGTGCAGAAGGTCAAAAGAGCACAATTTCAACCACCTTCTATCCATCCACAATGCCTAAAGATATCTCAACTCCTCAACCTGCTCAACCTACCTCCAATGCTCAACCTGCCAAAGCTACAACAATCACAGAGGCCAAGCTACAGGAAGTTGCCAATTCTCACATCTATCATGATGAGGCCTTCCTGGAGTTTCTGAAAGCCACCTATAGAGATGCACAAGAAGATGCAAGGACTTACAGAAAGAAGCTCAAGGAAAACATCAAGTACTTCACAGTTGCAGTAAGGAAAATCAAGGATGTCCATCTAAGAGAGATAATCATGGTGTGCAAGGACAACTGCTTGTGGCACCTAGCTTTTCAAACTCTAGAGAAACTGAGATTCACTGAGCTGTCAACAATAATGGACTTAATAGAACAAGGTGGGGCTAATAACAAGAGACTGTTTGATGACTTGAAGATAGATCAAGATCAAAGACTGCCTGAGGTCATCTCAAAGCCAAAGACAATAATCTTCCAAAGTCTATCTCAAGACAGCAGCATTGACCAGTTGGTGATCCCTTCAGATTTGACAAGAAAGAATAATAAAAAGATCAACCAGGTGCTGCAAATGCTAAGAGCCAAGAGGGGAGTCAGGACAGCTGAGGAACTAGAGATGATTCACACTCTACAATCTTTTCTGATTCATGGAGTCATTCCTGAATCTGTCAAAGAAAAGAGCAAAGAGAAGGATGGGGATGATGATGATGATGAGGAGAAAACCTATAAAAGGAGATCTCAGTCAAGGAGAGATAAGGATGGATCTACTGAAAGCAGCAGGAGCAAATATTCAAAGAAATCAAAGGATGCTGATGATAGCAAGAGGGATGACAAGGGGACAAAAGAATCAGTTAAGAAACCAAGAAGTGGAATTCAGCAAGTCAAGGACATTGCTAGTAGTACTTTAACCAAAACACAAGACTCTAAGTCTAGGGTGGGTACTATTAGTAATGATCCTCCAAAATCATTATCTAAGACTTCTGAACCTGAATTGCCACAGAAGAAAGATGAAGCCACAAAAGGAACATCAAGAAAACACTTCCACAAAGTCACAGCCAGTGGAGTGTTACAGTGGATGAAGGGGAAGGGGGTGAAGCTACTTTCAAGTGATGTGGCACTGAAGACTAATTCTCCCTGCTCCACAAAGCTACCTCAAGTGAAGCATATGAAGATCAAGAGGGCAGCTAAGAGGACAAGGATAACAAAGAAGAATGGGGTAATCACTAATGTTGTAGGGATCAAAGTGCTTCCTCTTGATGAAGACTATGATGAAGATGCCCTAGCATTCTTGAGAGCTCAAAGAATCTTTGAAGTCAAGGTGAAGCTAGATCATCTAGAGATCAAGTACACTGATGGAAGAGAGAAGGTTATGAAGCAAGGAGGCTGGCAACATTTCTATAAATATGAACTTGAAAGGATAAATGCCTTACTGAATTTTGAAGAAAAGGAAGAAAGGACATGGAAGATAGATATTGCCAGGTTCTTGAAAATGCATGCTGATTATGAAGAATACCTGAGGAAAGAGAATGAAGAAAAGAGGTGTCAGAAAGAGAAGGAGATGGCTGAGATGGATGAAAGAGCAGAGGAGCTGAGGAAGAAAGGGCTGTGCAGGGTAAAGCAAAATCCTTATACTGTGGAGTACAAAAATCATTATGGAGGAAAAAGCAAGATAAGGATGGAGTTTATACATTCATATGTGGAAAGTGCCCTCAGAACAGCAGCTGAAGATCTAAAGGACTCTCCTCTCATTGAAGAAATGATTGCTAGAGATGAAATTCTAATGGCCATCTCTGAAATAAAGAAGAATGAAGAAATAAGGAAGAAGAAGGTCTATGATGATTTCTTAGAGAAACAACTGGAAACAGAAGCTATGTAGCTCAAGGAAAAATTCTGTAAGCCTAAAATTCCAAGTTGTTATCAAACTCTGTGCTTAACTGTATCTTCTTTATATCTGTTCTTTTTATGTTAGTTAGGCTTGTTATCAGACATGAAATTGTGCCTAAGGATCTTACTCACAATTTGGGGGAGATTGTTAGGCTCAAGACATGCCTGAATACCACTATTAAACAAGCCTACACTATGTGACTATGTCACACTACATGACCTAGTGATTTCTATCACTGGGATATAGTATAGGTCTCTAAATGTACTTGTCTTGTTCTCATGAACATTAGCTTGATCATGTATGCTCAAAGATATAATGAGCTTAGTAAAGTTTCTTGCATCTAGATTGTATATAGGCCATTGAATAATTATCCTGGTAGAAGTTCAGAAGTGTTCATGCAGCAGGATAGAGATAAATAAGGCTATGAAGAAATAAGTTGCAGAAATTTGTCTAAGGCATTATATAGCAAAGTCAGAAGAAAGCTATGTCGTGAAGTCACCAATATCCATGTCGTGAAGTACTATATCGCATAGTCCATTTTGTACTATGTCGAGAAGTCCTCAAGACACATGTCGTGAAGTGTTGAAGTCAGCAAAGTCAAAGGAGCCTAGATCGTGAAGTCTTCAAATGACCTATGTCGCATAGTCTTCAAATGAGCTATGTCGCATAGTCTTCAAATGACCTATGTCGCATAGTCTTCAAATGAGCTATGTCGCATAGTCTTCAAATGACCTATGTCGCAAAGTCGTCAAAGGCTATATCGCGAAGTCCTCACAAGTGAGATCGCGAAGTCAGGAATGAAGTGGAGTTCACGATATCAACACTTAGCCGTTTATAACAGGACAATTCAAGGTACAAAACCAAGAATCAAAAGAGACAAATACTGAAGCATTTGTTCTGGCAAGGTGGTCCAAAGAACAGATGGCAAATCTACAGCTAAACTTGGAGAGAAAGATAAGAGACAAGCAGCTACAGAAACGGGAAAGACTCCGAAAAGCAGGTGGTCCTTCCTGACACAGTTAACGTATTATGGCAGAACAAGTTGGACTTTCAGCAAGGGGTAACTGTGTAAAAATAGGTGTGTGCACTAGTTTGTATAGGGCTTATATATATGATGCACACCCTATTGTTAGCTGTAAGAGAGATACACATAGTTATTTGCTAAGCTCTTTTCTCTGTAAGCAAGCAAGCTCAAACTGTTCTTGTTTAGAAGCCAGAAATTCGATTGTGAATTTCTTGGAAAGCTGTAGTATTTAATTTGCTTATACAAAGTAGATTAAAGTGATTGTGTGTGTTATTTACTTTCTGCATATTACATATCATAATCATATACAGTCTGTTACTTAGCTATCAAGAGTCGAAAAATATATCAAACTATCCATTCACCCCCCCTCTGTCTAGTTTCTGGTAGTATTCATTTCTAACAGAGACTTTGTGATCTGTAGTGACGCATCGCATTGAGGGTTTGGGTGGGTGCTTATGCAACACAGAAAAGTAATTCATATGCATCCAGACAATTAAAGGGATATGAAATTATATACCCTACGCTTGACTTAGAATTGGCAGTGATAGATTCGCTTTAAAGATTGGAGGCACTAATTGTATGAAAAGGAGTGCGAGATTTATACAAATCATAAGAGCATTAGATACACTTTCCCAGAGAGAGAGCTTACCATTGGAATTGGAAAAGATAGCTAAAGCTAATCAAGGATTATGACAGTGGGATTCTTTACCACCCAGGGAAGGCCAATGTGGTGGCCGATGCCCTTAGTCTAAGAGACTTAAGATGATAACATCATCGGATAAAGTTAATCCAAGGATTTGAGAAAATGGAAATTGAGGTTAAGCTAACCGGAAATGGTATTGAGATACAAATTGAGGTTGCAATGCAACCGGAATTGCTACAGAAAATTTAGTTATGTCAAGAACGAATGACGAGTGAAGTTATAAAGTCAATGATGGAGAAAGAATTAAAGGCTGAGAAAGATGATAAAGGAATCATAAGGTATTCATACCGAGCTTGGGTTCCTAATGTTCAAGAGATAAAGGATGCTAATTTTCAGAAGGACTAAT
Organism: Heracleum sosnowskyi; assembly: GCA_030848705.1. Classification (NCBI taxonomy): domain Eukaryota; kingdom Viridiplantae; phylum Streptophyta; class Magnoliopsida; order Apiales; family Apiaceae; genus Heracleum; species Heracleum sosnowskyi. The sequence continues at coordinate 33,273,676 of CM061235.1, read as the reverse complement.
AAGAGGATCTGAAAGAATGAAGTTGAAGTTAAGAGTACAACAAGGATTATTTAAAAGTCCTGATTGAGCTAGAACGAATTAAGGAATAAAGATATGTCATAAAGAGACAGCTACACCGAGAGTAAATTAAAGAAAGTTAAGGAAATGTTATAAGTGGCCAGATAAATAAAAGGATTTATCGATTGGCAAACGAATATTGGATATGTCAGAAAATGAAGGCAGAACAAAGACCTAGTTGACTATCACAGTTAGTAGAGATTCCTGATTAGGAATGTAATTTTACTATAATGGATTCTGTGATAGGATCAACAAGAATCGAGTTGGACTATGACGTCAATTGAGCTATAATTGATGAATCAAATGGGTCTACTCATATTTTGTTTTTAGCAAAAGATCTTAAATCGAAGAGTTGCGAAATAGATAATTGGGTGACGTGGAGTTCCAGTAACCATCATGTCAGATAAGGACCAATGAATGAACTCCCGATAGGGAGGAGTTTTCCAAACATATTTGGCGACAAGTTTGAGTGCGAGCACTACGTAGGATCCGTAGACCGACGGACCGACCGAAAGAAACCTTTCAGAGAACCAAAGTTACGGTAAGCGTTGTACCGCAGATTGCGAGAGAAGTCGGATGTTGATAGAAAATGGGTGTATAAGAACTCAGCCAGAATTGGCTTATATAAAGCGTCCGGTAGATAGCATAGACCGAAATGAGTAAGAGTTGTAATGAGACCAGAGGGTTGAAGAGTCAACCTGGAAACTGGAGATTTCTATACTGGAAAAGTAACCTCAGCTATTTTCTTAGATTCCGGGACGGAATCCTTTTAAGGAGGGGATACTGTAATAACCCCAAATTTTGGACTTAGTTAAAAAATTTTGATGAATAGTAAATTTGCTGATGGAAAATTTTTCAGACCACCCTATATGGAAGACATGGAATGAATGTTTCGAGGTTATATTATTGATGTATAGAAAGAATAAAAGAATGTAAACGCGATCAGAATCGGGAGATTCCAACTTTAAATTTTGATCACTATTCATCGGACAATCGAGGATTTATTGAATTGATCGTTTTGAGGAAGTGTGTAGGATGAGAAATCCATGATCATATCTTAAGCCAAGGTGAGAAATCTAGGATCATATATTAACCCGAGGAAATGGGAAGATCAAGGAAGTATCCCCTAGCTTTGGTACAGAGAAACGTTTTAAAAACCACTTGAAACTATCGCGAAACAAAAGCGTAACGAATTATGGATTAAACCCTAACTGAAGGGGAAGTATCATATAAGATCATCAAGTGTAACATATAAGAGGATTGAGGATACGAATGATGACATAAGCATGATGCAGAGGAGTGACATATGCATGACCAAGTGATGACAAGGTGATGAATCACCACCTTGTCACCACTTTCACCACAACCACACATTCAAAGATGATGTGTCCTTGATGACCAATCTTGCTCACAACCACACAAATTAAAAAGAGAAGTATTAAGTGTTTATTAGACAAAAGAAAGAAAATAAAACAAGAACAAAAGAGATGCATCCATTTCTTCATCAAACTTTCGACCAAAACTATTCTTCCATTTCCTTAAACAATTTTCTACCACTTCCACTCAACCATAATTCATGATCTTGGGCTCTAAATCACCCTCTTCCAATATCCAAGGTAGATCTTCAATCTTAGCTTCATCCATGGATGATTTCATGTTCAAAAGTTGAATCAAAGATGACCATGAATAGTGTTTTGGAATAGTAACTTATGATTTCTTGATTTGTTCTTGAAGATTTAGGTTGGTTAAGGATGTTTAAGGATCAAGAAAGGATATATAAGCTATTGATAGTCCTTAACAAGCATCAAGGAAGGTATAAAACCTCTCACCCTTATGATTATACTATGATTATTAGTGATTATATTAAGAATGATTAGTGGTAGTATGATTAAGAGCATGTATGCATGATTTTGAGATTGTTTAATGGTTGATTTGTGGATAAACTTATGAACTAGAGTATGACCATGTTTGGACAGAAAAGTGTAGTATTAACTTGAGGTTTGATTGGTGGTTGTAGTGAGTGTTTAAAAACACGGGAATCGTGTTTAAGCGCCGTTACCATGTCGGATTTTACTTAGGTAGTTTGGACAGAGATCACGAATACTCTAAAGGGCATAAACATAATATTTCTGCCCATGATCATGTAGGCCCTGTTTCCTAGGTTTTTTTAGCGAAAGAATCGTGTCGTTTCGATTTACGGTTTAGGAGAAACGTCCGTTTTAGTGAAAGCGGTTTCGCGTAACTAAGTAGTTCATTGTATGAACTTTGAGGTAGGGATCAAGCCCTTTAAAAATGGAATTAGGTCGAGATATTAAAATAGATACTAACATGGACAGTTATTAAGTGAATCGAGAAGGTTTCGTATTAAAAAGATAATTTTTCGATTTTATAAAAATGTCGGAACCAAAGCTGCGCGAGGAGTAAGTGGTTCTGCACTCCACTGTCAAAAACCTACTGCTCTCGGGATTTTGATCCCCTTAAGCAGAAAAACATGTTCAAACATTTTGTTACATTCTTTCCCTAAATCGCGCACGCGAAAACGGTGTGTCATTTCAGTTAACGGTTAAGGAGATATGAGCATATTAGTGAACATTGTGCGAATAGTAACTTTCCGTAGCTCATCCAAGTTTGAGAATACCTTTCACCAAGTGAAACCCCTGTTTTGAGATCAAAACTTTTATGATAAATATTACAAATACTCAAGATGATTTTAGAAGTGGTCTCGTATTTAAATACGAGTTTTCGGATTTATTAAAAGTGTTAGAGTACGAGTCGCGTAATAGTAACTCTATGAAAAGTCAACTCTAGGGTACTACTTTGACCAACCGCTGTGACTAAGATAAATGATTATTTCGAGTCGATTAAAACACGAACCTTATTGAGGAATAACGTGATTACATGATGTGTTTAACATATAGTTGACTTTAAATGAGTGTTATCAGCGAATGATGTTGTTGTGATTGTGATATATACTGCCTTAATGCTTTAAAAGGATTACAAACTGATTATGCTTGGTAAAAAGCTTTGTGATATATATAAAGGTTTATATGCTATGTAAATATTAGATATAAACCGAGGTGTTATAGAGGCTCTAAGGGTAGAGCGCTCGTACGAAGATTTTTTTTTAACTTAGACCGGGAGTCAAATTAGTATTTTGTACTGATTATACTATCAGAAACTGGAGGGTTCCAGGGATAGTTTTTTTTTAAATGTTGATTAAATATTCCAATATATATTATTGGGTATTTAATGTGAGAAATTTAAATAATATTATTATAAATATTATTTGGATATTTATTTAATTAAGTGAATATTATTTTGAATATTCACTTAAGTGGAATCTTATTGAATAATAATTCAACATTTATTATTTAAATAATTATTTAATTAAGTGAATATTATTTTGAATATTCACTTAAGTGGATTTATATTGAATAATAATTCAATATTTATTATTTGAATATTTATTAAATATTCCAAAAATGATTTAAAAATCATAGAACCTTATTTAAATATTACGTAAGGTTCTAATAGTTATTTAAAATGTTTTCTGATCTCAAAAGGATTTATGAAAGCATAATAGGGGTTCCCAACTACTTTAATTATTTATCTCGAATGATGATTTTGATTTGAACTTATCAAAAATTGGGAATCCATCTCAGGAAGTGAACATATGAGTTCACTTGCCTCTTTCATTAAAAGTGAGTATGTTTTCGGGTTCTGATTTATCAGAACTAAAGGTATTTTACAAAAACTCCTGGGTCGTAATTTCAAAATACGTGGTAATCATTCGTAGTTTCGTTGACTGATGTCAACCCACACTGTGACTTACTCCCTTCAAATACTTTGGAGTAAGGAATCTGAACTGTTGCAAAGTTTTGACAAGTATTTGTACTTGGGGAAAATAGGATTAAATTCCGATTCCCGTTTCATTGATTTTTCATCCAGGACCAGCAGGAAACGCGAAAGAGGCTGTTGGACAGTACCTCTGGTTATAGCGTAAGAGGCTGTTGGTCAGTCCATCACTTATCTCGCATAGGAGGCTGTAGGGTCAGTCCAGCAAATACAAAGCCCGTATGCGGCTAGGGTGATAATCGTGTTAAGATGTCGTCCATCTACTAGTAGAGAAGTTCGAGTACGATACAACGACTGATCATCGTGTATCGTGTGTGTGCCCTGAAAAAGGTCATTCCCTCCATTTGGAGTTGTGCTGCACATTGTAATGAAAGCCTAGGTGCTGAGTTACTGATAATGTGGCAGTGATGAGTAATGATGTTCCTCATACAATAGTTGTACTGTATGGCTTGTTTTGACGAAAAGAATTGTTCACACAACAACACGCAAGCGCACGTGGTCACAAGTAGTATATGATAAAGTTAAGTTCGTTCCCACAGAGACTGGTTATGTTGTTATAGCTATGCACTTATGCACCAATGTATGGTTATTACTCACTGCTAAGATAAGTATCAAATTTGGTTTTGTTTAACTAATTAACTAGCACTTAACAAGATTATATTAACTAAAGAGAATTACTGGAAAATTACTTATATGAATAAAGCATGGGATCCTAACATCATTAAATATTTCATCTAGAGTCTCTTGTTCTTAATTAATGCATGTGACGGTTGTGACAACTAATCAGATAACACGAAACTAGTATACGCTACCTTTCAGTATACGTATACCATACCACTTAAACATCCAGAATAAAGATAGAAGTTAAATGGACACAAAATATGCTTAGTCCCTATATGTCTATAGAGATTGAAAACATAGTGGTTTAATGAGCAAGTTATCTATTCAGATTACATAAGGTAGATGAAATGGTTAAAATCATCCACGAATCATGCATGACAATTATACATGAACTTATGCTAGCATGGCAAGTTCTAAATCCCTATATCCACTTTCGCAATCAATAGAGATTAACAAACAATCATGAATGTTAGCTACGCATCCACAACGAATAAGCACAACCATGATAGGAAATCAATTAGCCATCACACACAGAATATATAAAAACAATTAACCACTAAACTCCATAAGAAACTCCGTTAGAATCCCACGATAACGATTAGTTCATGAATGAACCGTTCATCATCGCGGGTTCTAATGAAAACATGATATAAAAACTAAGTCTTGAATTGATAATTGAAAAGCAAATAGTATCAATAGTAACAAAGGTTTTAAACTGAAAAGAAGAATCCAGGTATCGCCTAATTAAGAAGAATACAAAGATTGAATGAATATAGATCTTCTCCAATTAGCCTCTCCCTTGTTCTCCTCGATAGATACTTCATCATAAAAATAGAATTAGGGTAGTAGCCTCCTAAAACGTCCACAAGTATTGATAGATGCCTCAGGTTTGACCAGTCAATGCCCTAATATCAAAATCAGAGCAAAACAGAAATTGGGCCAGAGGGGGTGGCGCGGCCGCCCCACTAGTGGCGCGGGCGCCCCACATTTCTCCTGCCAAAGTGGCGCGGGCGCCCCACTAGTGGCGTGGGCGCCCCACTTGTCCTGACAGAAAATTTCATTCTCTTCGCGTGGACTGTAAGATCGTCAAAATCGGACTTCTAGAACTCAAGATATGGCCCAAACAGTGTAGCCAGCCCACCTAGTCCAATAAATCCGAATGTCCATCTAATTAAGCTCCAAAATCTCTAGCTTCCTTCTTCCTTAACATCAACACCACCACATTTAGCAATAAAAACAAGCACCTTGCTCCAATTTAGCACACCTGCACAAAACACTCCAAACGGATCATAACACCACATACTTGAGGTCAAGACAGTCAATTTAAGCCGATTCGAAGCGTTCCAAGTAGATATAAAACCCACTTATCAAGAATGTTTAAACATATCGTTCTGTATACGAACGGAGTTTCAAAGGTGTTCATTACTGATAGTTTACAGTATTTTGAACCGTATGAGATATCTAAATAGATATGTGTGTATATATGTTGAGAAGATATTTAAGAGATGCACTATGTTGAACTGTATAATATTTTGAATCAATGGATAGGCTTTAAGCCTTAATTTGATTATTTGATATCTATTTTAAAAGATATGTGTTGAATCTTGGTTCATTATATCGATACCAAGGATTCCTAAATGAATTACGGAAAGTAATTGAGTATGATTATAAGTCATACGGTATTTTTGAATGGTATACTATTTTGGGGGTCGAACCCTAGTAGTTTTTAAATATGGGTCCTATATGGATTATCTACCTGAAAGGTTTAAAGATTTAAACTGGGATAGATTTCTTGCTGAGCGCTATTAGCTCATTCTTGCTTTATTAAAACTTTCAGCATGAAGAAAACATTGCCGATTCACCTCGTGTTACGAGAGCAAGGGAATGGAGAGACCACCCTTGAGTTAGTTCAGCAAGATGAATACTGCCGGAGTTAGCAGAATAGTTGCAGCTCGATTTTGTAAGAGTTGTTTTCGATTAGGTTTGTATTATTAAACCTTGTATAGAATTGTGAGGTCTATTATTGTAACTTCAGGCAGAGGTTGTAAATAATAGATGAGATCCTGGATAGTACATTTGGTTTGTAATAACAAGTGTTACTTATTGTTGCTCATTTCCAAGGCTATAACTTGTGTGTGTGTGCGTAAGTGATTGGGGTCTTTGGAGTTGTATTATTAGAATGTTGTAAGTAATGCAGATATTGTATAATTGATGGACCGTGACAACCCAGATTCCTGACCCCGGATCTGGGGGTGTTACAAGACCAGTTGCACTAGGTGACGGCACTAAAAAGATCAAGTTGTTTTTATCGTCTCAGAAGAAATTGATACAGTCTAAAACTGAAACATCCTGAAGCTCAGAAGCTTTTCTAAAAGATCAAGGACAAGAAAAGGATTCGATAGTTTTTCTATTTAGAAAAATATCGAATGAGATTTAAGAAAACCATTTGAAAACTAAAGTAAATTAATTTACTTTTCGATAGTTTTTAATAAAAACTATCGAATGATAAATTCATTTATTCATTCGATAGTTTTCAAATGTAGGAGCAGGTGAAAAGGTTACTTGTTTTTCCAGTTGATGAAGATTGGAAGGCCATGATTGATTCTTCAATTGTGGTTCGATAGTTTTCAAAACAAAGTCTACAATTACTAACAGAGGAAGTGTATCTTCTTCAGTTAAGGCATTTTACACAGAGACATTACTGAGAGAGAGAATTGAGCCGGAGAAATTATCAGAGAATTTAATAGTGCTCAGAACTTGATCATTGTTTTGAATTTGTAGCACCCTTCGAGGATTATATTTATAAAACGATATATTCCCCGACTCTTGATTTGGTTTGGTGTGTTTGATTTCGTTATAAAACTGAATGATTAATCCGCGAACGAAATTGAATTATTTGTAGGTATCGTATTCAACCCCCCCTTCTACGATACTTTGGACCTAACAATTGGTATCAGAGCTACTTGATTGATATACAAATCAGATCCGGTGAATGAGACCAAAATCAAACGTAGCGTGAAAATTCGAAGCTAATTTTTTAACTTTCAAAATTTTTCATTTGATTGGAATTTCTTGAATTTTAAAAAATTTGAAATTTTCAGAAACCATGAGTGCTCCAAAGACAACCGCTGGTATTAAAGTTCCCCCGTTTACTAGAGATGATTTCGGTTTGTGGAAGATGAAGATGTTGTTATTTATCAAGGCATCTAATCCGTTGTATATTGGCATATTAGAGAACGAACCGTTTGTACCAATGAAACCAGTTAGTGAATCTACAGGTCCTGATGGTAGCAGGATTCCTCAAGGCACCCAACCTAAGGATATCACTGATTATACAGATTCTGACAAAGAACTGATTCGATTGGACACAGGTTTGATGTTGATATTGGCGGACTCCGCAGACAAGGAAATGAGCTATCAGTTGATGAACTGTACAAGCGGGAAACACATGTGGGATACCATTAACTTGATAATGGAAGGAACTGAAGACGTGCAGGAAAACAGATTGGACATCCTGACTTCTTAGTACGAAGCTTTTAGGTCTCTTCCAGGAGAAAGTATAACTCAGGTCTTTGAGAAATATACTAAGCTCCTAAATGAATTGGCAATGAAAGGAAAGACCTATCCACTGAGAGAATCAAACATGAAGTTCATGATGACGCTGCCCCATCATGTAGAACACAAGTCTTCATCCATAAGGGAAAGAATAGACTTCACAAAGATGTCACTAGAGATGATCTATGGCAAGCTGAAGACTTATGAGATGGAACAAGAACAACGAGTGATAATCTACGGATCAGGGACAGTGGACAGCAAGCACAATGCACTTGTGAGATCAGCAGCACTTGTAGTGGATGAACCAACAACTTCTGAGATTCAGGTTCAAACCCCTAGAGTTGGAAAGGAGGTGATAATAGAAGCTGAAATGGATTCTGTGAATCTGGGTGTTGATGAAAGTGTTTACTACACCCTAGAAGAGCTTGAGCAAATGGAAGACAAAACCATGGCCTACTTAGCTGCAAAATTTAGCCACATTCGTTTCAATAGAAACCCTAAGTACAAGTTCAAGGGTTCAACCAACAGATTCCAGAAGAGCAAGTATACACCTAGTACAGGCTCTAAGGGAGGCTACAAGATTGGCATGATTGATAGAAGCAAATCAAGATGCTACAACTGCAATGAGTTAGGGCATTTCGCCACTGAATGCCGGAAGCTCGTCAAGCAAGAGACATGAAAGATGTCTATGTAAAGAAAGACTCTTATGAGGATTTGAAGAAGGAGAATGCCAAGCTGAAACAGCAACTGGAGGAATTGTCTGGAAAGCAGAAAGGGAAAGCTTACATAGCAGAGGGAAAACACTGGGATGATACTGATTCGGATGAAGAGGAAGAGTATGTAAATGTTGCCCTAATGGCTGACTCTTCAGAGCAATCACCACAATCATCTCAGGTACCTATCTTAACTACAATTGATCTGTCTAACTCTGAGTACGAGAAAACTGTGCAAGATCTTAGTGTAGAATTGTTCAATGTACACACAAGCATGCTAGCATCTGAAATGGAGAATGCTAAACTAGTTCTTAAGATTAAAAAACTAGAATCTAAAAATGAAGAACTAGAGCTTGTAGCTGTCACAATAGAAGATCTTAAGCAAAAGAATGCGTACTTAGAGAACAAGATTAAGTGTAATGATGAGATAGAGACTATCCTCAGGAAGCAGATTTCAGATTTAGATCTGAAGCTAAATGCTTTTAAGAATTCCGCTCTAATTGCTAAGGAGATCATTGATACTCAAGCCATAGAGAATAAAACTGCTATAGGATTTGACTATAACAAGAAAGCTGGTAAGAAGATTTTGGAATTCCCTGTGACACCTTCAGTTGTCAAAAGGAATACTCCACATGTTCTTAAGAATGTTGATTGTCCAGTTTTTGTTAAGCCTTTTCCACCACTTTTTCATGAGGCTGATCTTTTCATAAGACAAGAATTGCTTGAGGAGGATTTGTTGAAGGTTAAAGAGGTAAAGACTAAGGTGCCTAGGAAATCAGTAAAAACTGTTATACCTAAAACTGAAATAGGTGACTTAGTTGACAGTGTTAAAAAGAACAGGAATGGGAAAAAGAAGGTTGTTAATCAGAATATTGTTTCTTCTTCTCCCATTGCATCTAGGAAGTTGTGCACCAATTGTAATTCTGCTGGACACCTTACACATGCATGTAAAAAGGTTAAAGTAGAAACTGCTAATACTTCTGCAATGCATAACATGTCTGAAATGCCTGATGTTCATAAACCCTGTGGTAAGAAAGAGTGCTTTCTATGTACATACAACATCATGCATGCTTATTTTAAGTCGATGAATGCATCTGGTAGCAATAGCACTGATAATGTTGAATCCACGGATGATATGAAAATCAAACAGAGTAAGAATAAATTGAATGTTACTCCTGTTAAATCATCTAAACCTTCAGGACCCAAACAATTTTGGGTACCAAAGTCCGCTTAATCAATCTGTGATTGCAGGGTAAGGTTAAAAGCTCAAAGGTCGTGTGGATTCTGGATAGTGGCTGTTCTAGACACATGACAGGTGAAGAGTCCCTGCTTACAGAGGTGGTTAAGAAGACCGGCCCGATTGTAACCTTTGGAGATGACAGCAAAGGATTCACTACGGGATATGGTAAATTAAAAGTTGGAAATGTCATCATTGAAAACATCTCTCTTGTTGAAGGATTGAAGCACAATCTTCTAAGCATCAGTCAGTTCTGTGATAAAGGCTACAATGTAGATTTCAGAAAGGACAAGTGCTTGATCACCAACAGGAAGGATGAGAAGCTTACTCTACTGGGAGTGAGAAAAGGAAATTTGTTTATAGCTGACTTAAGTTCTACCAGTGAAGGACAAGTTACATGTTTCTACAGTAAGGCATCTTCAGAACAAAGTTGGCTATGGCACAAGAAGCTCTCACATTTGAACTTCAAAACTATGAACTCTTTGGTAAAGAGAGAGTTAGTGAGAGGGTTGCCCCTGATGGAATTCAATCAGGAGGGACTATGTGAAGCATGTGAAAAAGGGAAGTCGAAGAAAGCATCACATGGAAGCAAAGGAATGACAAGCATTGTTGAACCATTACAACTGATTCATATGGATTTATTTGGTCCAGTCAATGTTATGTCACTTTCAAGAAAAAGATATGCATTGGTGATGGTGGATGACTACTACAAGTACACGTGGGTGTTGTTCATACAATCAAAGGATTAAGCAACACAACTAATCATTGATCACATCAAGAAGATAGAAGTGGAAGCTAAGCTACCTGTGCGGACAATCAGATCAGACAATGGAACTGAATTCAAGAATGCAGTTCTTAATGATTTCTGCTCAGAGAAAGGAATATCAAGACAGTTTTCAGCACCAAGAACTCCTCAACAGAATGGAGTAGTGGAAAGGAAGAACAGGACCTTGGTTGAAGCAGCAAGGACCATGTTGAGTGAATCAAAACTTCCCACTTACTTTTGGGCTGAAGCAGTGAATACAGCTTGCTACACTCAGAATCGAACCCTGATCAACAAAGATCATGAAAAGACTCCGTATGAGTTAATGGCCAATAAGAAACCAACACTGAAGTACTTTCATGTGTTTGGTGCAAAGTGCTTTGTACTTAAAGATGGAGAACATCTTGGCAAGTTTGATGCCAAAGCAGATGAAAGCATTTTTCTGGGCTATTCTCTGGAATCTAAGGCTTTCAGGGTATATGTGATTAAAGATAAGAAGGTGTTGGAAAGCTTTAATGTAACATTTGACGACACCAAAAGACCAGGCCTGCAAACTGGAGAGAACTCTGAATCCTTGGTATTTGAAAATCTATCAGGAGATCTCTCTGACAATGAAGAAGTACCTGAAGTTGTTACAGTTATTAATAATAATCATAATGATAATGATTCTGGACAAAGTGGTGACCAAAGTGGAGATCCTCAAAATTCTACAGGATCCACCAGTCAGTCTACAGAATCAACATATCAAACCGTCAACAACTCAGGGGGAGCAGGAGAAGGATCAACTAGTCACACTCCACAACATCTAGAACAAGGAGAATCATCAAGATCGCATCTGCCAAGACAAAGGGTATGGAATAGAGATCATCCCTTTCACTTGATCATTGGTGATCCAAACACGGGAGTGAGAACTAGGAGAACATCACAAAATGAATGTCACTATTCTGGGTTTCTTTCAGAAACAGAACCTAAGAAAGTTGAAGATGCTCTAGATGATCCAGATTGGGTGATTGCTATGCAAGAGGAACTCAATCAGTTTGAAAGGCAGAAAGTTTGGAAGCTGGTACCCAGGCTTAAGGGAAAATCTGTTATTGGAACAAGATGGGTATTCAGAAATAAGTTGGACGAAGATGGCATTGTAACGAGAAACAAATCCAGACTGGTTGCTAAAGGTTACTCTCAAGAAGAGGGTATAGATTATGATGAAACCTATGCACCAGTAGCAAGACTTGAGGCCATCAGAATGTTTCTGGCATTCGCAGCACATTCCAATTACAAGGTATATCAGATGGATGTGAAGAGTGCTTTTCTGAACGGGGAGTTAGAAGAAGAAGTGTATGTGGAACAACCTCCAGGTTTTGAGGATTCAAAACTGGCAGACTTTGTGTACTTTCTATTCAAAGCTCTCTATGGACTCAAACAAGCTCCAAGGACATGGTATGACACTCTCTCTGAATTCTTACTTGAAAATGATTTTACAAGAGGTGTTGTAGACAAGACTCTCTTTTTCAAAAAGCACAAAAATGATTTGATATTGGTGCAAGTATATGTTGATGACATAATATTTGGTTCTACTAATGATGATCTATGCAAGAGATTTGCTAAGTTAATGCAGAGTCGTTATGAAATGAGCATGATGGGTGAATTGTCATTCTTCCTTGGACTGCAAGTATACCAAAGACAAGATGGTATATTCATTTGTCAGTCCAAGTACATTAAAGATCTTTTGAAGAAGTATCAAATGGAAGACTCATCTACAGCAAAGACTCCTATGCCAACTGCCACTAAGCTTGATAAGGATGAAACTGGTAAGAAGGTTGACATCACAGGCTACAGAGGTATGATAGGCTCATTACTTTATCTCACTGCAAGTAGACCAGATATAATGTTTGCAACATGCGTGTGTGCTAGGTTTCAGTCTGATCCTAAAGAATCTCATCTAATAGCTGTTAAGCGAATATTTAGATATCTTAAAGGGACTCCAAATCTTGGAATTTGGTACCCTAAAGATACAGGATTTGATCTTATTGGATACACAGACTCTGATTTTCCAGGTTGTAAGATTGATCGGAAAAGTACTTCAGGAAGCTGTCAGTTTCTTGGAAGAAGATTAGTTTCTTGGTATAGCAAGAAGCAACATTCAGTTTCCACATCAACAACTGAGGCTGAATACATTGCTGCTGGAAGCTGCTGTGCTCAAATCTTGTGGATGAGAAACCAACTCCGTGACTATGGGCTTTTGTTGACAAAGATTCCAATATTTTGCGACAACACAAGTGCCATATCAATCTCTAACAACCCAGTGCAACACTCGAGGACGAAGCACATCGACATCAGGTATCATTTTATCCGAGAGCATGTCATGAACGGAACTGTGGAGTTACATTTTGTACCCACAGAGGAACAAATTGCAGACATCTTTACTAAACCGCTTGATGAATCTACTTTTTCAAAGCTGGTTGGTGAACTTGGGATGTTAAATCTTTCTAATTGATTTTGATTAGAAGTCAGTAACTGCAGATAGTCCTAGTGAATACATGAGTTTAAGAATTTCTATATCCTTAGGACTCGTGAATTTATTTTCTGGAGCAATTCTCGTAGTTAGGATTATTGTACTAATTTTATGTCATAATTATGGATGATATATCTTCTGGCATTTAATTGGTTATTAATTCTAAAGATTATTTAGATGCTAATATTTGTTCTAAATATTTAAGCATTTATTTAATTTGAATTAATTTACTTTGTTTTTAACATTGTAGATTAATGCGGCATAATTTATTGGATTTTAATTGGTTAATATCATTCAATGATATTTAGTCGATTTTATTCTGAGAAAATTGTGAATTTTCTGTTAACAATTGATTTTGGTAAATTTGAAAAGATTTATTCGAATTAAAACTTGACAGGAAATAAAAAGGTTTGAATTTTAGAACATGAACAGGTTTTAGAATTTGAACAGCAGCAAAAAATATCGAATTTAGGAAATTCGATAGTTTTTCTAAGTACTAGAAGAAATCTATCGAAATTTATTTTCGATAGTTTTTGGATAAGGAAAAGAAATCTATCGAAAAATGATTCTCGATAGATTTTGAAACTCAAGTGAAAAAATATCGAAAGGGATTTAATTCTTTTTATAATTCAAATCTTCGATAGTTTTTCATATAAAAAGAGTTCGATAGTTTTTTTTTATACGGTAAAAAACCCTCGATGGTTTTACAAAAAGTCTGTTTGCATTCTATTTTTCAAACTCTTCGATAGTTTTTCAAAAACTATCGAATGGAAATAGACCTTTTTACCCCTCTGAGAAAACCATCGAGAGTTCATTTAAAAACTATCGAAATGTATTTTTACAAAAATGCCCTTACAGTACATGGTGTATAAAACGTTCCCTTGGTTGTTTTTCATTTCATTATTCCAAGATTACAGTTTTATATGCTTACAGAATAGATACAAACACAAAAACATCTCCATCGATAGTTTCTTCAAGCTTTAATCGAGTAAACGTGACAAAAACAATCTTTACCACAGTGATTCCATTTTTACAGTGAACCTATTGTGAGTTACTGATAAGGTTGAGTTTTTTGGTTTACAAAGAAAACTATCGAATTTGGTTGTGGATCTAATTCTTATTGTTAACAATAGTTATACTGAGGAATCGATTTTAAACAACTGATTTCTAAGTTTAAAGTCTTAATTCAAAAGGTTAACAGTTAGGGTTCTTGATTTGTGTTTGGTTCGAATTTGTGTATTTCAGAGAAAAATGGGTAATTTTGTTAAGGGTAATTTTGTGTCAAGTTTGATTATTAGATATAATTAATTAAATTTAATTGGTAAATTAGTTTTGGTTTAAAAATTAATTTTCTGGAAATTTAAAATGGCTGGAGAATTTATTGTTACCAAAACTAATCATGTCTCGTTTCAAAACTTGCAAGCCATTACGAACTTACAGTTTCGTGCATGGGCAGAGTTTTTGAATATACTTTCGTTAGTGGCATATTCTTTAAGTACTCCCGTAGTCCTTTGCATCGATCAATTGACTGCGCTGTACACATCCGCCACAGACACAAGTGAGAATAATGTAAGGTCCTTCAGTTTTGTTGTGCCAGGGGGCAGAACAATTAGGGTAACAGAACATGACTTTAACAGAATACACTACTAAAAATATAGCAATAGACATCGGCTAAAAACTGATGTCTATGTAAATTTCGAACCGATGTCTACGCGTGTGATGTTAAATGTCTGGGCTTATGACATCAGTTTTTACCCGATGTCTATTTTGTATTCACACATCGGTTACTATATGTTTGGGTTGTTGAATACCCCATTTAAAATCGGTTTACTTGAAAGAAACGATGTAAGAAAATGCTAAAGACATTGATTTAATTGATTATATTAAACTGAATGTTGTTTAACATTATTTTAAACATCAACCTTATTACATAGAACAATGTTATATGGGGTATTATACATCGGTTTCCTAGAAGAAATGATGTAATAGAGCACTATAGACATCGGTTTTCTTGTTAGTAGCTGATGTATAAACTTCTAGTTAACATCAAATTCGTGAATTTATACCGATGTCTTTGATTCTTTTAAACATTAGTTTTTTATCAAAATGATGTCAAATATGCTTCGTTTCATTGTCCCTGCTATGTATTCATATGAACCAGAACAACTACAAGATACCAAAAAAGTAAACTAACAAAACTTGGATTACCAAATTAAATTCAAGATACAAAATATCTTAGTTACAGTTCAAGATTATCATCATGCACTACAAGCCAACAAAGATTTCAACCCAAATCCATCTAACATTCTAAACAAACCATTCCACTAATAAGTAGAACTAATCTCCAACGGTCAAAACTAATCACACTAAACTAACCGAACAAGTACAACATATTTAATAACTTGCAAAAATACTAATAATTTTCCAATGCTAATGAGATTCCACCAGAACATAAATGGTTTACAATAGCCATTGGGCATGTACTCGAATACCAGTAGCCTTTCAACGCGTTTTCCTTGATTTTCTGAGCAGAACCCAAGCAAAGGTACCACATGACAATGATGGAGTCTCGATATGAGTTCAATCTGACAACACAAACACAAAACAGAGTCCACAAATAGCTGAAAATTTAAATCAGACCTATAAATTACAATCTTTCAATCAGATCTATAATCTTCCATACGTATCTATCTTATGCTGTTTTATCTTTGTGTGGCATAAAGATTCACTAGCAGATGACGGGAAGAATCAGCAAGCATATAGCACAACAAGATTTTACAAGATGGCTGCAGGACAAAATATATGACTTGATGAACTACTGATTATTTAAGCAATGATTGGTTGAGGTATGCAATATGCTAGGTATGAATTTGAAGGCCATCAGAAGATTTCAAAACTAACATATTTAAAGCAAACAGAAAAATCAAGTACTCAGAAATAACAAAGAAATCTACACACGGAAACACTTCCCTACTTTCATTGAATTTAGGTCAATCCAATATATTACATAAAGACAATAATAGTGGGTTTTTGTGTTCCATATATAACAGAATTTATGCGATTTCTATGATTGATGTAAAGCGCATTATCAGCAGGAGATTGAAAATGACTTTATGTGTTAACGAAGTTCTACGTAGGTACCTCCCAATCCGGTGAAAAGATTAGAGCTGAAATTGTAGTAGCTACTGGTAGCTACTGATAGTTCTGAGTCTCCCCCAAGTAAACTAGGAAGTCCTGGAGGCCCCTTGCATCTAAGACCTTTATTGCTGTCATATTTTACATAAGATGTTTGTTATCTATAAACAGCTGTGGGGAATATCTATAAAGGAGAATGAAATTACAGGAAGAAGACTAGCAAAGAACTGATTTTTAAAAGCAATACATAGTGCCAATACCTGTGCCTGCATATCATCTTCATAAGTGAAGATATCAGGAAAGTGGAACAATGAATGTATTTTGATAGTGTCGACCTAACCTACATGAGTTTGACAAAGTTCAGGTTGCATTTCTTAACATCGATATCTTTGCTTGCTCGTTGAATTGTGCCCAAAACGGTATCAAAGCTCTGTGTGCCAACATTGATAACACATACAATGCAACACATATAAAATACCTGGTAGCTCTGTCACCTCGAATGATTTTGACATAGTCTGCAGCAATGACAGTTACGATTGAGTTGGCAATAAACAATAAACAATTAGGAACATGATAACAAGTATTGTTACAGGTGCATACCTGAGACTGATAATTCCATATGTAAACAGTGCCAGAGTACAAACTTGCGAGAATCCTGTAACATTAACTGTCAAATTATCTTCTTGTAGGCACCTACTATGAATCACATAGTCCTAAGTAAGTTAGTAATTATATAAGTATTTACATTCACTGATTGATGTTACAGGTTCTATATCATGGAGCAATGGGTCGAAAATCTTTTACTGGGACTATGTTATGTACTAGCATCTATTATAATGAAATTCACTTGGAGCAAACACCTACAAATACTATCAACATGTTTCTACTATCAAAAAAATTATTTCTACTGAAGTCCAAATGTTTGAACAATAGCAACATGAATTACAAACTTTCAACTAGCATCCACCTGAAACTCAGAACAATGTCCCGTGTTCAATAAAGGACCAATTCCTCGTCATATATAGAACGGAGAAATAATGTACCTTAGCTTTGAAGTCTATGCTAGATTATTCCAGTAATTCCACCAAGACATGATAAGTGAATCAATTACTCAGTTTTATAGCTGCTAAAACTTGGTTAAATATTTACAATACTTTTTCCACATTTGCATATATCTGCTAAAACTCAATTACACTACAAATTAAATCGCAACAAAATCCACATATCTATATGTGTTCATCTTCCTGAGAAAATTGCAGGCCTTGTACTAACCTGGCAACGCAATAAATGCATCTGAGTGCCTAGCCATCTCAGCTTTTCTTTGGTGAATATCTGCTACTACCTTCACTTCCCCCACTGTTTCACCAGTTAACTGCATACAAAACATAAAAGTATACAAGAAAAACGGGAAAACAAATATAAGCTTACAATGCAAAGAACAGAGGGTGAAGAGAAACAGATATGTAAGCTTACATCGAAAGTCAAAGCCAACTTCAAGCTCCAGATCTGTTGAAAAAGGTAGAGTTAAAAGTTAAAAAATGAAATTGAATTTGATACTAACTTACAAATTAAAGAACAAACAAAAGAAAAAGAAACTCAATTAGGTCGATTCCTTTTTAGCTCGGTTGGGTTCCTTCAATTAGGGTTCAGATTTGTACAAAGATGATGAAATTAGGGTTTTAATTAAAAAGATGGTGAGATGATGAAATTAGGGTTTTAGTTACAGATATGGTGAGATGGAGAGAAACGGGAGAGAGAGAGACAGGAGAGAGAGAGAGAGAGAGAGAGAGAGAGAGTGAATGAAAAGAGGGAGAGGGAGTGTGTGTGTGGGAAAGGGGAAAATTTGGGGGAATAGAAATTTCGTTAAGGGGGGAAATATTTTTGGTAACCAGGGGGAAATTATTTGGTGTAATAAGTGGGGAAGTATATCGCGGTATTTTTTTAATTTTTAAAAAATGAGAATCAACAACGGGTAATTTACAAACTGATGTCTGAAAATAGCTTTAACATCGTTTTAAAAAATAGTGATGTTGAAACACTTTCTAACATCGGTGGCATTTTCAACCGATGTTAAAGCTCCGATGTTATATCTACTTTTTTTAGTAGTGATACTTCGTTTTCCAACAGAAAACCATGTTCCGGATCCCACGACTGAGGAGATACATGCTTTCTTCACTCTCATTAGAAGTCAACAACCTAACTTCTTTGTGGGAGAGTTCCTTAAGCATTACCTGACAAAGCCATGGAACTTTTTCTTTCATACCCTAATCCATGTTTTTACTGCCAAGCTAACAAATCTGCATGGTATTCCCTTATTCCTTCAAAAGATAGGGTTTGCCATTGCCAACAATAGGCATATTAACATAGGAAGGCTAGTGATTGATCAAGTCATTCTGTGCATGGGACCACTGGATGAAAGAACAGGCATAAATGAAGATGTGCTTTGTTTCTATCCTAGGTTCCTACAGCTAATTCTCAATGATGTCTTAACAGATGATGAACGTGAGACATTTGAAGGTGAAGACACACAGGAGTGCATGAAGATGCAGAGCAATGCAATAACCGCTCTGATAAGGAAGAACAACTATCTTCCAGGGGTACCCACTGTTCTCACAGAATATCTAAGAACGGTGCCCCTACCACTTCTACCCCCAGGGGAACAAGTAATTGAAGGTAATATTCCTGAACCTGAACTGGCTCCTGAACCTGAACCAATGGATGTTGATCCAGAGCCCTCAGTGGCCATTCCTGACCAGGAGGTTGCAAACCCACAATCTCTAACCACGGTCGAAGAGCCTTTGGACGAGCCAAATGAAAACATAAACGAACCTCATTCCCCTCCTATACCCAGTATACAAACATCCATGAGTGTAGAGGGAGATAGTTCCAAAGCAGCACCACATAAGGAGACTCGCCCTTCAACAGCAGCTCTGCCTACCTCTAAAAGGAGAAGAACAGAAACCGAGGCAATTGTTGATAGTTCATTTCTCTCATCCAAAGAACCCTTCACAGATTTTTCTGATTTTGATTGGGCAATGCTAACGAAAGCTATATCTGAACCCTTAGCTCAATCATGTAAGGAAGAATTGACGGAAGCAACTGGTGTTCCGACCATATTACGGTCAGGTTCATTGGTTGAAGGTTCTAAGAACCAAGAGTCTTCACAGACGTCGAGAGAAGGCTTTGAGCTAAATGCACAATCTAAAGGGTCATTGTCTACCTCCCCGGATGGAACATATCTGGATCCTGCGGGTAAAGGGTCTGACGTAGGTGCAGATCGGTAACTCGGTGACAATGAATCAATTACTATTGAGGAGTTAGCTGAGGTGAAGTCTTCACAGACTCAAGGGGAAGGTTCAATATCTCTGCTGTTAATAGAGCCTGTTTCTAACCCCCTAGAGATTCAAACTCTAGATCCTTCAAAGGATATATCATCTACGGATGATCAGCAAATTGGTTTAACCAAGGACGGGGACTTGCGAAGCCCCATTTCACCACCGGTGACCTCCTTAAGGACGGCTACGGTGTTTTCTTCTGCAGGTACATCTAGCAAAAAAGGATTTAGTGAAACAAAAACATTTACACCTGGCCTGAGTGGGAAAGGAAAAATGAGTGAAACACCGACAAAAACGTTGAGTGTACACCCAGAGCCAAATGTGAGGAGTGACACCCTAACCCTTCCACAAATTGATGATTTGCTATTACCAATAGAACGAGAGGTACATGTTCAATCCACCCTCAAGGAGATGGCAGTTCGTGATAAAGAAGGAAATCCATTATTCAAGGTTCCACTGCGACCTTCCTTTGACCAAGGGATCTCCTCTAGTCAAGGCAATGCTTCTTTAAAGACTATTCAAGAGAAGGTTGACTTGGCTTCAGCTGATTCCAGAAGAACATTCAGGGTCATTGGCAGTGCATCTGGCACTATAACAGGTACTAAGCAGGCAGTGGACTCCTTAAAGAAGGAAGCAATGGAAGAACTGGTCGAGTTGAGGACAGACGTCAAGGAATTAAAAGATGGATTCATGAATGAAGTATTTGCATTGTCCCATGGACATGAAGCTTTGAGAGAAGACGTTCTGGTTATCCGGGATGGTCAAGCGCGGGTAAAAGATGCAATGAACACACTTTCAAGAGTGGAGTCTAAGCTGAACAAGAGGATGGATCATATGGAAAAGACTACCAACTCAAGACTAGACAACATTGACCTGTCGCTAGCTTCTATGAATGAGATGAATAAGCAGATTATGGATTTCTTGGAAAACCAAAGTGACGGAGTACAGTCAATCTGGACTATGCTAAGAAACCAGCAAACTGGACAACCTGGTCCTTCAAATCAGCAACCTGATCCCTATACTACCTTTTATGCTAAGGATGCTTTTATCGAGGATTCCTCAACTAAGGGGGAGAAAGTTGGAGATGGGGAGAAAGGTATGGATGGATGGGGAGTTTGGGAAACGGTTGAAGCTATTCCGATAAGGCAGTACTGGATAGAAGAGCTTGTACAAGAAGAGAATAGTGAAGAGGAATTTGAGGTCATGCAAGAGCAACCAATTCAGGAGGAGCATGAGCCATATTATCCAGAGCCTGTTGAACATCCAATCTGGGAGGATAATATGGAAGAAGAAGCAAATCCTCTGTCACAAGAACAAGAAGCTGCCTTGGAAACGGTAAGAGCTCAAAGAGATGCAATAGATGCCAGGCAAGCTGAGAAAGAGAAACAACAAGCAGTTCTGCGAAGTGAAAAACTGAAGAGGTTCAAGAGATATAGTGAAGTGAGGCAGAAGAAGATGATAGATCTGGCAAAGAAAGAAGGTAATGAATGGGAGATGGCTTATAAAACCTTTTGCGGAGTTGAAGACGGATTAGAAGTCAACGACAATGCTGAGGTGGAAGTTATCATTCAGAACATCAGAAGTGCCAATCTTGAATATCAGACTTACTTCACAGCATTGAGAAACTCTATGATCTTTCTGAAAGCAGGGGTTAAAGCAAATGGAGCCTGGAACATATTGATCAATTTTCTTGAGAAAGGTACATTTGTGATTTGCACTAAGTTTTTAGAATAGAGAACGTACACAGAATTGCAGGTAATTCTTATCAAGATTCAAAGAACTACAAGGCTAAATGAACTGCTCCGTGAGCATGTTAAGGAGATCTTGATGAAAGTCGGTCCAGAGATTACTAAAGATCCTCCAATGGTTAGATTCATGACGAATGACTTGTTCAGAATCTGCTATTTGGCTGATGACAAACTGAGAGACTATCCAAGCAACTATCTAATATCAGTTGAGAAGTATCTTAGATCCACTGGATTCTCATCAACGGAGAAGGACAAGGCAGCAGACACTCTTAGAAGATTTCTAATGGAGAATGTTCCTTACTATATGAAAAGAGTGGAAAGAGGATTGGAAGTGCATACCAGATTACCAAACATGCCAAAGCTAAACAAGAAAGATGTTAACATTGAATGGTTATGGGCTGGAGTGGGTCAAGAGGTTGAGTACATTGGAAGACACATTCAAGGAGCAATCCTTAAACCTGGAGAACCACTGCACTATCTATCAGTGATTGATTATCAAGCTGCTAACTCCGATCCAATGATTGAAGAAGGTGAGATCGGAATGGACTGAAGATGAGAAGCAAAAAACAAAAGAACTATCAGCTCAGACTAGAGGAGCAACTTCATTGTATAAAGTTTTATTGTTTTTTGATTTATGAAATCTGGAAATGTATATATATCTGATCCAGAATGCATTTAATATTATTACGCTGTCTTACTTTAATTAGTTTCATGTTTCCTTAGTTAGTTGAGTTATCCTCGAATTATTTGCTTGTCGAACTCTATCCAATCAAATAGGGGGAGATTGCAAAGCATAATGTAACATAAGATGTAAAAGAGATAACTACAACTCAACAAAGGACAAGACAGACAATAATATTAACAGAAGCACAGGAATCCAGAATCAAAGAAGAAAAGGTAAACTCAAAAAATCAAAATACGTTATGTATTCTTGAAGTCTGTAAACAGGTCACGAAAAGAAGTTCATGAAAATGTTCAAGCCTCAGTGACAGCAAAAGAAACAAGACTTTCAAGACGACAGAAGTATGTGAATGATTTAGGGTTAAGTACCACAGGATTCCAGTGATTTATTTGAAGCAACCAGAACGACAAGGGACGTATCAGCAGCATTGAATTGAAGACATAAAAGAAGAATTGATCAAGTGTTATTCATCTGTGAACCAGACCAGTTGCACTAGGTGACGGCACTAAAAAGATCAAGTTGTTTTATCGTCTCAGAAGAAATTGATACAGTCTAAAACTGAAACACCCTGAAGCTCAGAAGCTTTTCTAAAAGATCAAGGACAAGAAAAGGATTCGATAGTTTTTCTATTTAGAAAACTATCGAATGAGATTTAAGAAAACCATTTGAAAACTAAAGTAAAGTAATTTACTTTTCGATAGATTTTATTTAAAAACTATCGAATGGTAAATTCATTTATTCATTTGATAGTTTTCAAATGTAGGAGCAGGTGAAAAGGTTACTTGTTTTTCCAGATGATGAAGATTGGACGGCCAGGATTGATTCTTCAATTGTGGTTCGATAGTTTTCAAAACAAAGTCTACAATTACTAACAAAGGAAGTGTGTCTTCTTCAGTTAAGGCATTTTACACAGAGACATTACTGAGAGAGAGAATTGAGCCGGAGAAATTATCAGAGAATTTAATAGTGCTCAGAACTTGATCATTGTTTTGAATTTGTGTAACCTTAAACTCATTGAAGCTAATCTACGGATTAGAAATTGTAGCACCCTTCGAGGATTATATTTATAAAACGATATATTCCCCGACTCTTGATTTGGTTTGGTGTGTTTGATTTCATTATAGAACTGAATGATTAATCCGCGAACGAAATTGAATTATTTGTAGGTATCGTATTCAACCCCCCCTTCTACGATACTTTGGACCTAACATAACATGCTTTGAATATTGAGAATTAAATATTGCAGTAGTTCAAGGAAATGATACCTAAGATATGTGAGGTGAATCATCTTCAGAGGTTGCTATGAAAGCAAGATATCCATGATCTTCTCGTCATCTGATCCATCCCAACTCTTTCCTTAAGTAACGTAAGTTTTGTCATGATGCTTCCTCAACAAAGCATTCCACTTTTTTTTAGATCATTAACTGAGTCCCTATTCTTCTTTGTTTGTCAAGCTCCTTGTACTGTGTAGCAAACCCTGATAGTTTCTTGTAACATAGTTCTTATCATAGTTGAAACTATCAATCTTGTTTTTGTCACCATCTCAGTCTTGTAACTACCTCTTGAACTGAATCCTGAAGAGTCTTTGCTTCTGAATAAATAGGCATGATCCTTGGATGTAGCTTTTGTACTCCTTCAGAATCTGATGTGACTAAACTTCCTTGACATGTTAAGCACTGATTTGTAGTCCAGTCTCTCAAGGTTTTCTGAAGTGTACAAGTCACTTTCATCTACCTGAGCTTCCTCTGATTCAGCTACTAGTAATTCTTCTATTCTGTTCTAAGGTTCCAACATTAATGTATGTTATTGAGATATTTGAATGTCCATTCCATTGTCTCTAACCTCCTCAATTCCTTTCCTTATAGTCTCTTTTGATTCGCAGATAAATGTAGCATTGGTACAATTCACTTTGTGATTGTGTATCCCTGAATCAATAGAGTTGATTAAAAATCTCTTGAAAAATTGTATCCGTAGAAACTTCTTCCTTTCCTGCATCTGAAAATCAAGTGGGATCCTATGGAGTAAGCCTTTAAGGAAATTCCACAATTTTCTTCAGTAGGTTCTGAAATCAGCTTCTTTAAATTAAGACAACCATTTTCTTCAATTCCCGTGTTCAGGGATTTTCTGTCTGAATAACACATGGTCAACTTTTTCTTCAAAAGATTAAAATCATCTTTACCGCTCAGAGGAATCTTGAATCTAACAATCTTTTGAGAACCCTTGGCTTAGGATATGAAATATTTTAAATTCCAAGAATTTCGAACTTTTTGAAAAATAAAAATATTTCAAGAATAAAATTCAAATTATATAAAATTCAAAAATTTCAAGAAATGAAAATTTTGAAAATTAAAAAATCCGAAAATTCTGAGAACTTGACTGTTTGGTCTAAAACACCGGATCTGGTCTGTATATCGATCAACAATCTCTGATACCAATTGTTAGGTCCCGAAGTATCGTAGAAGGGGGGGGGGGGTTGAATACGATACTCACTAATTATAAAAAATTCTTTCGAATCTTTTGCGGATAATTAAACTAGTGTTCTTGTAGTGGGTTCATGTTCTTGAGGGTGAATAGTAATTCGGACATGGAAATAACAACACATGATTTTCCAAGAATTATATTCGATATATAAATCTTGAAGAGGTGCTACACCCAGTAAATAAATTTACCGGCTTCCAAGAACAATTTGTTCTTGCTTCTACAAAGATTGTACAAATTAAATACTAAACAATGTCTGTATCTATTTGTTTGTCTAAAGGATTTAATTACCGGAGAAACTTTATAATGGCCCTTAAGATTGAACAAAGTTTGGGCATTATAACGTTTACCCGGTGAGAAGTTCAGGTACAAAATAAATGTCTCCTTCTCTGTCTCTAATTTTTTTTCCCAAGAATTATATTCGATATATAAATCTTGAAGGGCTGCTACACCCAGTAAATAAATTTACCGGCTTCCAAGAACAATTTGTTCTTTTTTCTACAAAGATTGTACAAATTAAATCCTAAACAATGTCTGTATCTATATGTTTGTCTAAAGGATTTAATTACCGGAGAAACTTTAAAATGGCCCTTAAGATTGAATAAAGTTTGGGCATTATAACGTTTACCCGGTGAGAAGTTCAGGTATAAAATAAATGTCTCCTTCTCTGTCTCTCTCTGTATTTTCTTCTCTTTGTCGAAGAAGATGAAGAACAGAAGAAGTCTGTCTTAAAAATCTTCTGCTTCAAATGTGTAGTCTTGTATAGTTTTTAAAAAAACTATCGAACACAACTTTAAATTGTGTCCACACAATTCTCCATGCTGTAGAAAAAAACTATCAAAGAAAATCATCTCGATAGTTTTCTAAAAGAAAACTATCGAACCATACTTTGTTTCCTTTTTCAAAACCACTTCGATGGTTTCTTATAAAGAAACTATCGAAATACTCATTTTTAGTTTTAATAAATTTATAAAATAAACTTATTTAAATTTATAATAAACTTAATTAATAAGTGTAAAATAAATTTATTTAAGTTTATAAACTAAATTTCATAAACTATCGGAGAATTAAAAGTATCGCATCAGTCAAAAATCTCGGCCCCAACAAAACTGAACTGGTTCCAGTGTGAACCCAAAAGAAACTTTCAAAGCTTTTAAATCAAAAAACCATCGACCAAGACAAAAACCATCGAAGTGGTTTTTGGCCAACCTTGTCAAAGTGCAGATTAGTACCCAAGGTTTTGTTGGTCAGCACTTAAACCTTCAAGTTTCCTTTCTTGCAGTTTCTTTATTGAGGTTTCAACTTTTGTACACTTAACACCTTTTGAATGTACGATTTTCCTTTCGACAATTTAGCTTCTTATGGTTTTATTCAACACTGATAATTCTTGTTAATCTGCTTGATATTTTCTGGAATTATCATGTCGGACTTTATCAATTCTTTCTGTCAAATAAATATGTTGATCTTCTTCGTATGTGTTGACGCCTAGTGCAACTGGTCTGGTTCACAGACGACTAACACTGAATTGAATCTTCACATCTTCATTGCATTCCAATTGATAAGTCGGCAGCAGTACAAATTGCTTCGAACATAGATTGTCAATAAACAACGCACTTTCACTGGAATCCTTCCTGGTACTTAGACAACGTCTTCATTGCTACTACAATCTTGAATACTTCATTCTCTATTCTTCACTGACGCTCGAACATATAAATGAACTTCTTTCAGTGAGTATAACTTCAAGACTGTAGCTATCTTCTTTAAACTTTGTCTTTACCCTGTATTCAACTAAACCAGATTCCTATGCTTCGAACACTGTCTATAACACAATCAATGCTAATACACTGAAATCTTCTTGTGGCACTTATACTGAATCTACACACCTTCTGAAACCTTGAAAGTCTTCAAACCTTATTCTTCACTGAGGCAGGAACATGTTAATGAACTTCTTTTAGTGACCGGTAGTAGACTTCAAAGATTTATCTAATGTTTTGATTCTTTGTATTTGCCTTGTATTCATTTCTTCCTGATTTCTGTGTAGTCGTAGTATTATTTACCTGTCATGTTCTAGTGTTGAGTTATCACGTCTTCCTGTTCATACTTCCTTGTGATCTCACCAACATAAGATTCTAAAGATTCTAAAGATGTTTCAATATTATCCAAGGTGTTTCAATTATAAACATTCCTAAGGAAAAACACCTTTAGATCCCCAAATATACATTCAGATACATTAAGCCTGCTCTTGAAATAAATAAAAAAACTCAAAAAAAAACATAAGATTCTCAATTGAAAATGAAAAAACATACAATGACTATAACCAAGAACACAATGAAGAACGTATAGGAAAAACTGTATAAATGCAGATTAACTCGACCCCGTACAGTTTCGGGAGTCATGAAATGCAAATTCATTACATTTTCTGCATTTCCTTTTCTGTCGCTTCTTTCCACCTAAAGATTTTTCAGCTGCACCAATGATTCTTTTCCTACAACCCTTATTATTACTCTGATTAGGAGGTAGAATAGTAACCTCTTCCACAACTTGCAAACCAATAAAATCTCCAATTGAATTATGCTTCAGAGCAGAATCCCCCAGATTTGAAGAATTCTTAATATGCTTTCTCACAACATTTAGGCTTTTATGTATAAAATCGATGTGTTCTATATCTCCTGAAGCATCACTTATGCAACCTTGAAATTCAAACCAGAAATCCCTTGTTTTTTTACGTTTTGCATCTTCTTCAGGATTTAATTCTGCTATGTCAGAGAGTACCAGAGTGGAAAATCTTTCTTCTGCCCTTTTCAACCACCTATTATTAACATACTGTCGAGGTATAAATGGAATACCAGATAGGCTTAAGCACAAAAAGTTGTGGCTGCAAAGATACCCAACACTTGTGTACATATTACACGAACAGTTAATGTCATGTGTGGACAAATTAAAATTAACCTGTAAAAAAAATTAAATTTTAATTATAAAAGTCAGAAAAAAAAAGTGTGCTGATATTTTAAATGTGAGAATGAGACTAAACCTCAAATATCTTGTTTTTCAGAAATGGATCTTTCAGTTTAAGTGATTTTACTCCATCAACAATAGACATGTCTTCCATTACAATATCTCCACAGCTTGCGGTAATCTGTTCTTGAATTTTGTAGAACATAGTCTTGGTATATAACTCAGCTGCATCCTTCTCAATTTTCTTTTTATTTTTCGGGATTGGCATTAAATCATCCTTGTGATTAAGTAGAGCTTTATTATTCCTTTGTTTTTAAATAGCACTATGAAAGCACAAGTAGAATTCTGAAAGTGTGTCTCCCTTCTGAACAAAATGATTAAAATAAAAATTTGAACTTTTAGATCTTGATGTAGTACGAATGAGGCCAACCATTGGTTCATCATTAAAAAAGGCAGGAACCCAATATGATCTAAGAGAATACATTTCTTTAAGCCATGTGTTATCACTTAATCCAAACTCGGAAACAACATCATTCCAACCAGCTTCAAATTCATTAGTAGATGAATGATCACTCCAAACAAAATTGTTTAGTTTATCCATAAACGGAGATTCAGCACAGAACAATGTTCCTAACTGAAAAAAAATTGTTTTTTAAAGTTGCAACTAAAAATACTAATCGACAAATATTTACATACAGTATATCAAATATAAAATAAATAATTAAAATATTTTATTTTTAATCCATACCTTTGAAGGAAACTTCTTCATAATATGCCACATACAGAGACGATGCTTAACACATGGAAAACATTCCTCGATTGCGATTTTCATTGCAGGATCTTGATCAGTAACTATGCACTTTACACTAGAGCCAAAAAATTTCTTAAAGGATTCACATGCCCATTTATAGTTATCTGCATCTTCCTTTTCGAGCAACGCTGCAGCAAATGTTACACTTTTCCAGTGGTTGTCTATTCCAATGAAAGGTATAAAAACCATCCCATACCTGGAAAAATTGGTTTAGTAAAAAAAAATAGTGCATTGATAATAATAATAAAAAAACTAATACAATTAAATTATGTTACTTGTTTGTGCGATAAGTTGCATCAAACGAAATCACGTCCCCAAAAACCTCAAAATTTCTTCTTCCAACGCCATCATCCCAAAATAGTTGAGTCAAATGATTATTTTCATCAGTCTTGTACTCAAACTGAAAATTGTTGTCAGATGATGCTTGTATATCCTTAAATTTTTGGATGAGAATATCTGCATCATGCTTTCCAATGTATTCTTTAATATCCCTTGAAAAAATTTTAAAGTCTACCACTGTAGCTCCGACATTTTCATACGAACCAATCATAGATTTAAAAATAGCATGAGCTCGGGTGGCTCCAATATTTAGCTTAGCAGCATCAATAATGAACCTTTTGTGAAATTCTGTCAATGACCTGCTACAGCGTAAAAATTGCATTGTTCCCTTACCTGCAAAAGAATGGTTATGGTATTCAGTGAATTCTTTCACATAAAAACCACCATTACCATTTGATGCAAGTATCAGTTTGACAGGACAGTCACATTTGGCTGAAGTTGTTTTCCTTTTCTTAATGCTTTGATCTTCTGACTTATCATCTTCTGGTAAACCAGCCCTGGAACAAACAAAATATTTCCTAGTAATTTTATTCTGTTTGTTCTTCTTCTCAGTTGAACGACGACTGACAAAACCACATGTACTCCCATAATGGTAATAGAAGTTAAAGGCCGTGTCGATATCAGGAAATAGTTGACCTACAATTGGCTTTTTTTCAATGTCGCACTCTGGAATCCAATCATCACCTAAATCATTAGTTAAATTATCTGAGTTTGGAGTAGGATTTGGTGATGTCTCAGCAGTGTTGTAAAGCACTGTAATGGAAAAATGATGACATCAGATCAATTGAACTACACACCTGGTTATTGCAAAAAATTATTATACACCAACACTCATAATCTTATTCTATACAACATAAATACTAGAAGGAAATTTAACATCACATTTATTAAAATCGAATTTACCAGTTTTGTCAGAGAAGGTTGAAAATATTAACATCCTATGTATTGCAACTATGATTAAAGAACACTTGGTAGAATCAGGAAACAATCATAATTTTATTATATACCAAAGTGAACACTAGCAGGAATTTTAACATTACATGTGATTTATAATCCAAATACATTACATGTATGAAAATCTTGTTTTGTTGCATATACTTTTCACTCACATTCAATCCAAAAATCGGTCGTATCCAAAAATTAAAAGAAGTATGGGTTCAGATACTCAAACACAAACACACTAATAACGCAATCGATTTCTTTAACAAAAAAACAACAGAAAAACACAAAATTTTACAACAATTAAAATACTAACCACAAATACACATAAACTCATATAATTAGTTGTAGAACACTAACTTACATGGTGGCGTTAAGTTCAAATAAATTTCACTAATATTAGATAAATGAATACCTTATTCGTTCTCCATAAAACTCTGCATATTTGTGTGATACTATGTTGTCGAACTCTCTATTTTATGATGAAGAAACGTAAAACCATTGATTAGACTTTGTTTTGATCTGAATAATACGTAAAGAAATCATTAGCTGTCCTGAAAATCAATTAGAAGAAATAGATTGATAACTCAAATTGGAAAATTTATAATCTAACGTAACAGTATCTGATTGATTTATGAAAAATATGGTAATAAATTAGATTTAAATACGTATAATTAAAATGGTATTTTATGTAATAAAGTACTACCCCTGTAGTATTAATCACAACAATACAATAGTATATCTATACATGATCTAGACCATAGGATTCAAATCTAATCAACGGTAATAATGATGGGTCTCTTGGTCTCTTGATAATAAAGGGTCTCTTTTGAACCTCCTCCTATATATATATATATATATATATATATATATATATATATATATATATATATATATATATATATATATATATATATATATATATATCCATTATTAGAGAGAGAGAACCAGAATAAAAAATTCCCAATTCAGCAAATTACAGGAGAGGATGCATGAAAGACTTCACCTTCGTCTGGAGCATTCATCTTACGTACAAGCTCATCGGAAGTTAGACTTCTCCCTGTATCAGAAATCCACCTATTATAAAAATCTAAAGTCTATCTTCATACTATTTAAGTTTCTAAACTACATCACCATCAACCTAAACTATATCTTCATACTTTTGTTCAAGGTATTAACGCCAGTGGTATCTAAAATAGATTCATTGTTCTTTATATCATGTTCGCACAATTAAGTTTGGATTTCAATGTACACTTCAAGTATTCAGCAGTCTCTGTTTTTCGGTCTGTGTTCAGTTGTAACTTTAAGATGTATACCTGAATGGTATGCTGCTCATTGACAAGAGTACATACCCTTTTTCCCTTGCCAATTTCCTAACATATTCAAGACCAGATTTTCTCAAATTGGTCAGGATTAAATATAATAATTTCTATCTCCTTCCATCTTTAACAATATAAACTAACATAGAAGGCACATCGAAAAAAGAAAACAAAAACAAATTAATCTCACAAATATAATTAATAAAGAAATAAATGCATTAGAAAATAAAAGGAGATTAAATCTAGACCTCTATATGACAAAATCTCTTGATGATCCTGTGAATAAAATTGGTAACTTACTAACTTGAATCCAAATGAACACAAGTGATCCCAGCGAGATAATTTTAAAACCCTTAAATAAACCTTCAATTCAAAACCCCAAAATTAACCTTCAACTTCGAATTAACGTACCTTCAGTTTCATATGAAGCACAAAAATATGGAATTTGCTTGATGAAATCTCTTATTTCATAGAATCGCCTATTTACTCCATACATAACAGTAAGAGAGCAAGTAGAGAGCAATAACAGAGGATATCAGCTAGAGATGAACAGAATTACTTGATGGATTATATATTTATACAAACAGCAAGATGAAGGTCTGAACAACGGAGATCTGAAGGATGGTTGAGAGTCGTTGAGGAAGAGCAGAGTCCAATTGAAGAATTATCAAACTCACATATCTGTGTAATGCCGAGTTCTAACATTAAAAACTAAGTTATAAAAAGATACTATATACTTATTAATATTAAAAATATTCTAAAATTTCCAAAATTTTAAATCAATCAAAGTGTAAGTTTGTTATTATAAATTTTTTAATAATAATTATAATCCAAATACTTTTATCATAAATAATGTGTAAATGTTTTAGGTAAAAATCAATATATGTTATTTATTTGTGTAACGAAAATATTAAAATATAATTTTAATATTTTTGCCTTAAAAATCTTTACTAGTAGAGGAAACTAAATATACAATATATAATTTTAATTTTCAAATAGAAGTTGAATTTTTATTTTTGAGAAAAATAAATATTGATGATAATGAAATTAAAATTATTAATGAAATTTTATAGTAGAATATATGGTTCTCGACTGTTCTCTGTTATCTCTGGAACAATGTCGATTTCATCACAAATTATGTCTCAAGATATTAATATTTAGAATTATTTTTTAATATTGTTCAGCTTTTAGAAAAGGTGTTGTGTCAAAAACATATTACTTTTTTTATAAATTTTTATTTGTGCATGTTTTGATGTAAAATATAAATAATTTAATGATTTTGGTAAAGTTTAATTTTGGTAAAATTAACAGCTTCTTCCCGTAAAAGTTGAAAATCAATTATGTTTCAAAATCATAGGAGGCCTTCTTTCTATAAAAATAATTTTTAGGGCAAAAACGATTTTCAGAAAAATTGCTTCTAAAATTATCAAACAATTTTTTGGCTGCTTTTCAGCAAAATATTGTTATTGTTATCTTCAACGGTAATGCCAAACGAACCCTTAAGAAAAAACTATTGCATATTATTTATTTATGTAATAAAAATATTAAAATATATTTTAAAAAATATTGTTTTATTTCTGTACAAATTTTATGTGTATAACAATATGCAATCTAGAATTTTTTTCTTAATACCAATTTTATTTGTATATAAATTTAATTTAAAATTTTTTAAAACCATTATTAAAGAGCGCACTTGAATTGTTCATTATGCTTAACAAATAAAAAAAAATATAATAGTAAATGTCAGACTAAGAAAACTGAAATAAAAATATTGGTTAACAACATGTGCTCCAAGGTATTAAGCCTCCTGTTTGATCTTTAATAGATTTTGAAATCAATTCCATTCATACCACCAAACTCTAGAAAAGTTGTTCAGGAGCGTCTAATAGAGATGCTCTCTCCTGCAGATCATGGGTTCAAAACCAGCAGGATGCAATTTAGCTCATTTTTTAGATTTATTAAATTATCTGGCTACAACGTCGGTTAAAGCTCCACTGACGCTAAAATCACGATCTATAGCGTCGGTTCTCCAAGACCGACGCATGAAGCATAAGCTACATTGTCGGTTCTCTGAGACCGACGTATAAAGCACATAGCTACAGTGTTGGTTCTACAAAAGACCGACGCTATAAGTCCTAATAGGTGTCGGCATTCACAAGACCGACGCCTAAAACTGCTATTAGCGTCGGTTGAAGTGAAAAACCGACGCTAAAAGTCATGCACAAAGTCCTATAACGTCGGCTAATCTTGCAACTGACGCCTATAACATCCTAAAGCGACGGTTCTCTATATAACCGACGCAAAACGTGCGAAGCTGAAAAGCAATTATGTACTGGTGAAGTCACCTATATATGTTAAGTTTTCTCGTTTATATGTTCTCAATTATATTGGGTTTCTTGCGAGGTAAGGATTAATGACTCGTTGGGCCTTTTCTAATCCTTTACGTATATCCATTAAAAGACCAGGTTTATATTATGTATCAACAGGTAGGACGTAGGAAGTATTTATTACACACAAATTGCCGATAAATTTTGCTAACAAGTATAAATACATGTACAAGCATCTTTAACTAAAATAAACCCATCTTCTTTGCCAAACATTATCTTAACATATTATTACTGTTGTGTGTATTGTTATTTGGTACTTTCAGTTAGGGGTTTGATTATACTTGCTATGAATATTTATAGAGTTGTGGTACTCAAGTAATCATTCATGCCCTTTCTAATTTCAGGTTTCGTACATGTGTTTGTATGTAACTTTGTCAAGTTTGTTGAACTCTGACACTTTATATTCGAATAGTTGTGGTTGTGCCTATGTTTGTTATATGAGATAACTAACTCATTTATGGTGATACGCACATATGAGCGGTGTAGCATAGGTCATAGGTTTCTATGAGAAGAGCATCACGGGCTAGGAAAGATTGGGAAAAAAATTGACTTCATATGCTTTTACCATAAACGTATTAGGTCGAGATTTGTTTTCCATGGGCGTAATATGGAAATATGCCTATGACAGAAACGTATTCCCTGAGCATTCTAGGTAGGGGCGAGCAGAAAATTGAATAAATCCGAAATCGTTAAAAAACGCTGAACACCAAATGTAGTTTACTAAACTTTTCTATCTAGGTGTTTTATATGTTTCCTTTGTTTTTGGATGTGACTATTCTTCTTGGCTTTCTTGGGGAATCTGTTTATTTATGCAAAGACTTCAAATATGCTCGAAATTGTTGAATTTAACATTTACTTATGTACATTCC
Source organism: Heracleum sosnowskyi (assembly GCA_030848705.1). NCBI lineage: Eukaryota > Viridiplantae > Streptophyta > Magnoliopsida > Apiales > Apiaceae > Heracleum > Heracleum sosnowskyi. The sequence continues at coordinate 33,239,366 of CM061235.1, read as the reverse complement.
AAATTTTTGAAGATCATACTAAATTTTCATTATTCTCGGATTATGTTGAACTTTAGTAATTTATTATGAAAGCTTTGTATGTTTATTTTGGACGAACAAATGATTTGTAACTTTTTATGTTTAAAAATTATAAGTGATTATATGTATTTTGTTATGTTTATCACCGATTGTAATCGATCCCATCATTTTAAAACTGAAATTGAACTGTCGGTTTCGGTCGTTGTTTCGATTTTAAAAACTGAGAATATGCGATTTTGGTTTCGATTTTTAACCTAAAACTGAACTGATCCGATCTGCGCTCCCCCCTAATTTTGGGCACCTACTTGTCCGGAGAGGTACTATGTGTTGGGAACCACGGACTTGGGGTTCTACTACATTTTATGATACACAATTAAGGAGTGCGAAAAGAAAATCACCTTGTTAACGGTTGATTCCACGCTCTTCTATTGTATTCCCAAATTCCCTTGAGCGAAGTGTGGCCTCCGTCTTCTCAAGTTAACCTCTCTTCTTGCTCCTAGGTGGCTACAATATTTTTCTTAACCCACCCTAGCAAGAAGAGAATAAGAATATATATAGGGCTACAATAGGGATCATGGATAATTAGGTTGGGCCTTTTAATTACAACCTGGGCCTAGCCCAATGTAATTAAATATTAATTCAATCCACTAAAGAATTAATATTTGCACTACCTTTCCTAATACCGCAACTTTATTAATTAATTCGGTTCCAATATTATTTGCTTATTAAATTCCCCATGTTTAAAATAGCGCATGCCCATTAATTAAATAAATTACTGATAATTCATTTAATTAACATCTTATATCCTTGATCATCCACTCTACCTTTATTTAATTATGCCGGAATAAATCCACCTGCAGGGTTTCACATAATTAAATCCTTTTGAGCTTTCAAGGGGACATCATTAACCCGAATATTATCAGGACACAGATTCCTTCAATAAATAATATTCACCATATATATTATTCCATCACCCAAAATATAATGATATAATTCAAAAGAATTATTTCATATATAAATCAAAGCATGTAAATAATATACACGTGTCAATTACTATATTCGGATTAAGAACCTAAGCATTAATAATAACATAGAATCTTAGTTCACCTTCTTAATCAGTTTAAGGGAACAATTCTAAATTTGATCCTGTTCAATATACACAAAGTATACAAGTATTATTTAATAGTCAAGATAAACTATTCCCAAATAATACTTCAGTTATTCCAGTGGTTTGTCTAATTCCACTTAAACTGTGAACCCTTTATATTATATATAGACACTGATAATTTAATCTTCTGTTATCCCATTTGATACTAAATTATCCACAATATATAATAAATAGACAATGTAAAAATATGCAATCAAGATTCTCAATAAAATGGACAATGTTTATATACTACTAATGAATAGTTTAGTATAAAACCCAACAATCTCCCACTTATACTCAAGCTATTCTTTGAGTATATCAGTGTTTATTAATATAATCCGCTACCAGTTTAAATAACTATTCCGTGACCAGACATCTGACTCCTATCTCCTCCACGTGTTCTTCAAAAACCTTAGCTGGTAAACTCTTCGTGAAAGGATCAGCCCGGTTGTCCTTTGATGCTATATCAGTCACAATAATATCTCCTCGCTTAACGAACTGTCGTATGAGGTGATACTTACGCTCAATGTGTTTTGCTGCTTTATGTTCTCGTGGTTCCTTTGTATTTGAAACAGCACCAGTATTATCACAATAAATTGTGATTTGCCGTGGCAAATTAGGAACTACATTCAAATCCAGCAGGAAATTCCGGAACCATATAGCCTCCTTGGCTGCCTCAGAGGCTGCCACATATTCAGCTTCCATGGTTGAGTCTGCGATGCATTTCTGCTTCACACTCCTCCATATTACAGCTCCACCTCCTAAAGTAAAAACACACCCCGAGGTTGACTTCCTCTTATCCCTATCTGTCTGGAAATCTGAATCGGTATAACCCACAGGAAACAAGTCTGAAGCCTTGTAAATTAATATATACTTCTTAGTCCTTCGCAAGTACTTAAGTATCGTTTTTACTGCACTCCAATGTTCCTGACCTGGATTGGACTGATATCTACTGACCATGCCTACGACAAAGCAAATATCAGGTCTCGTGCATAACATGACATACATTAAGCTTCCACATGCTGAAGCATAAGGAACTGCTTTCATGTTCTCTATCTCCTTAGGTGTCTTAGGACACTGCTCCTTTGATAGAGAGACTCCATGTCTAAAAGGTAAATTACCCTTCTTAGAGTCCTGCATGTTAAAACGAGCCAATACCTCATCAATGTACGGTTCTTGAGATAAAGCCAACGTTCTTTTCTTGCGATCTCTTATAACTTTGATCCCAAGAATGTATGCGGCTTCACCTAAGTCTTTCATTTCAAATTGTTTGAACAACCATGCCTTAATAGATGACAACATCTCTACATTGTTTCCAATGAGCAAAATGTCATCTACATATAGTACTAGAAAAACCACTGCATTTCCTTCACTTTTCCTATACACACATGCTTCGCTTGGACTCTGATAATAACCATTTGTCTGGACGGCCTGATCAAAACGAATGTTCCACTCCCTGGAAGCTTGTTTCAGTCCATAAATGGACTTCTTAAGCTTACACACTAGATGCTCTTGGCCCTCTTTGATGAATCCCTCTGGTTGCTGCATATGGATGTTTTCATCAAGACTTCCATTTAGGAAAGCTGTCTTGACATCCATTTGCCAAATCTCATAATCGAGATGAGCTGCTATAGATAAAAGAATCCGGATTGACTTAAGCATGACTACCGGAGAAAAGGTTTCCTCATAATCAATTCCTTGTTTCTGAGTATACCCTTTCGCAACAAGTCTTGCTTTCCAGGCTTTCACCTTTTTGTCAGATCCTCTTTTTCTTTTGTAGATCCACTTGCATCCAATGGGTTTTACACCACTGGGTGGTTCCACGAGATCCCAGACTTTATTGGAATACATAGATTCCATCTCAGATTGCATAGCCTTTTGCCAAAGATCTGCATCCTTATCTTGCATTGCTTCTTCGTATGTCCTGGGATCCTCATCATGTTCACCAGAGACTAAGTCCGAAGACTCTCCCAAAAACATGAACCTCTCAGGTTGTTTAACAACCCTCCCACTACGACGAAGCATTGGAGTGGTATTAGTGATAGGTTGTTCATTTACTTGTGGTTGTTCTACTTGTACCGGTGGCATATTAGAATTATCTTGTCCTCCCACTAGTTCCTCTAAAACAACAGTACTCATGGGTTTGTGATTCATTATATAGTCTTCCTCTAAGAATCTAGCATTGGTGCTTACAATGATATCCCGATCCTTAGGACTATAAAACAAATACCCTTTTGTTCCCTTGGGATAACCCACAAACAGCCTCACTTCTGTATGAGAATCTAACTTAGTCACGTTCTTGTTCAGCACATGTGCTGGACAACCCCAAATCCGAATGTGTTTCAAACTAGGTTTGGTACTAGTCCACAATTCTTTTGGAGTTTTTGGAACTGACTTAGAAGGTACCAAGTTTAGAAGATAAGCCGCTGTTTCTAGAGCATGCCCCCAAAACGACTTGGGTAAATTCGAATAACTCATCATCGATCTAACACTCTTTAAAAGAGTCCGGTTCCTTCTTTCTGCTACACCATTCTGCTGAGGTGTGCCAGGTGCAGTCAACTGGGATGAAATCCCATGTTCTGATAAATATTCTCTAAATTCTCCAAGCAGATATTCGCCCCCACGATCTGATCGTAGTGACTTGATACATTTTCCTGAATGTCGCTTTTCCGCACTTGCTTTGTACTCTTTGAATTTTTCAAAGCACTCAGACTTGCGGTGCAACAGATAAATATATCCATATCTCGAATAATCATCAATGAAAGTGACAAAATATTCATACCCACCTCTCGCTTGGATATTCATAGGTCCACATAAATCAGTATGAACCAATTCTAACACATCTTTGGCTCTATTTCCTTTTGCCTTAAAAGGTCTACTGGTCATTTTTCCTTCCAAGCAAGATTCACAGACTGGAAATGGCTCCACTGCCAACGAGCCTAAAGGCCCATCTACTACCAATCTTTGAATCCTCCTTAAGTTAATATGACCTAATATCAAGTGCCAAAGATATGTTTGGTTCAATCCAGAAGGTTCCTTTCTTTTACTAGAGGTAGAAAGTGTATTATTAATTTCACTTGGTTGCAGCATTGGTTCTATTGGATTAATAATATATAAATTGTCTTGCAATGTACCAGAACATATAACTCGTTTATTCATCATAATGGAAACATTACGATCCAAACAAACATTATAACCATCCATAGCAAGTTTAGAAACTGAAATTAAATTCCTTCTAAATGAAGGTACATAAAGACAATTATTCAAAACCAAAATCCTATCATAACCAAAAGATAAAGAAATAACTCCAACTGCAACCACTGCTACTTTCGTAGCATCTCCCATGAACACATATATCTCGCCATCTCTAAGCAGCCTGGTTTTCTGGAACCCCTGCATGGAATTACAAACATGATCAGTGGCTCCTGTGTCTACACACCAAGTGCTCGTAGACATAGCCGCTATATATGTTTCCGTAACAAGAGAAAGAGACATACCAGCATTGTTCTTCTTAGACAGAGGACAATCCTTTTTCCAGTGACCCGACTGCTTGCACTTGAAGCACTTGCCCTTAGGCTTCTTCACTGAATTCTAAACTCCCAATGATTTCACAACTTTCTGTGTCTGAACCTTCTTCTTCTTCTTTCCTTTCGGCTTTGAAGAAGAAACTTTCTCAGCCACATTTACCTGAACATGCTGCTGAAATAATGATTCCGCTGCCTGAAGCTCTGTCAGAAGTTCTGCAAGACTATACAACTTCTTGTTCATGTTGTAATTCAAGCGAAACGGCTCAAAGCTTTTTGGCAAACTCATAAGTATGATATCGACCTGCGTTTCCGCATCAATATCAGCACCAAGGACCTCTAGTTCATTTATATGAGACATCATCAGAAGAACATGGTCCCTTACAGGTGTTTTTTCAGCCATCTGAGTGTTCATTAGAAACTTCATTGCTACTTGCCTAGCAGCCCTATTCTGATCTCCGAAAAGCTCCTTGAGATTATAGAGCATATCTGCAGCAGTGGTCATGGCATGATGCTGATGTTGCAAAACACCCGACATTGCTGCCAGAATGTAACATCGCGACATCTCATCTGCCTTAGTCCACTTCTTAAAATACTCTTTATCCTCATCCGGAGCATCGGCAGCAGGCTGGTCCGGTTTGGGTTCAACAGTACAAAATTTAAACTCTTCAGCAGTCAACACTATGTCCAAATTGCGTTTCCATTCAATATAGTTAGGTCCGGTAAGTTTGTTATCCTTAAGTATGGTGAAAAGTGGATTAAAGCCCATTCTATCCTGAGAATCATGCATATAACACTTAATCAAAAAATTGCATATATCTTAAAACCTATTTGTTTCCTCTAACAATTAATTAAAATTAATGCACTAATATTTAAATTCCATAAATATCTGGTACGCCATGATGGATGACATATATACCATTTAAATTTAAATATTACTTCGGTCCTACTACTAAATAATACGCCACGTTAGGGTGGACTATATATTATCTTTCATAGCTAAGTGTATACCATTATTTAGATCTTAAGTTGCCTTTAGTCAGACCCATCCGTTCGATGTATCAATGGATAAATCCCAGGTGTTTTCGGTGAAGTCACAGACGGACTCGCTTAAAAACACAACCCCTAAGACAGAAATATCCATTATCAACATCAATCAAGGAATGTCCAACTTTTTTCTCGAATTCTATGAAACTTGGTATGTCACGATGGGGTGAGCTTACCTTTCATTATTCGTGATTAACTTAAGAAGATTGTCCTAGTAATATCCTTAACACTACCCAGACGTCATAAATCATACGCCACGATGGATGACATATATCCAATTCATAATCGTCCTAGTGTTAAATTACATACAACCAATAATGGATGACCATGGGATCTAATATCAAATTAATTCCCTCTCCCACTTAGTATTTTAACATGAGTAATTTTATCTAGATGCATCGCCCTATGTTATTTCTTCGAGGTCCACATGTTATCAAAATAACAATACAAAGAACACATAACTTAGCATAGCATGCATCTCTACATAATTAAATGGGGCCTATGTCATTATAATTATGTCTAACATGCATTCCAAATACACACATAATTTAATAACATAAAACATTTAATTAAAGCAATAAATGAAAATTTATGTCCATGTCGTCCTATTTATGTTAACCATGCAATTAAAATTACACACATAATTAACAACACACATAATAATTATTTAATGCAATAATTAAAATTAAATAGCAGAAAAATTAAAATAAAAAATAAATCCACTATTATGGCCAAAAAAAAAAAAATTCATCCGAAAATCCTGCGAAAACTTCAACTCGCTGTTTGAGGGTCTAAACCAGCTCAGACGCACATGAAACTTTGACTATGTCACTTTTCAATCGTGTAGAAAATCGAAATCCCTTTCCGAAAAGGTATTACTCATCGAAATCCGACTCCGTATGAAAAAGTTACAACAGTTCGAAGTTGCATAGGCGAAATCTTGTAGCATCAGCGGAAGAACTTTGTTTTCTTGCAACTCCGTCGATCAAATAGTTACATACAACATAATATACCTATTCTATTACATCAGATCATAATCTAACATGAATACAAATCATGATTACAAGATTACAAAATCATAATAGAAAACAAAACTAGCACGATCAACCCTCGTGATTTACAACCACGATAAACCACGTGGAAACCAAAACAAAAAATAACCACGATTAAACCACGTGGGATCCAAACACATAATTAAAATAAAACGAGGCCATAATAGTGGATACTAAACAACCTGCAAAAGATTATTATCCAAGCATACCACTATACATACATAACCAATTTTAATTACGACATGGACATCATATCATAAAACATAGAACCCATAATCAGGCTCTTGATACCAATTGTTGGGAACCACGGACTTGGGGTTCTACTACATTTTATGATACACAATTAAGGAGTGCGAAAAGAAAATCACCTTGTTAACGGTTGATTCCACGCTCTTCTATTGTATTCCCAAATTCCCTTGAGCGAAGTGTGACCTCCGTCTTCTCAAGTTAACCTCTCTTCTTGCTCCTAGGTGGCTACAATATTTTTCTTAACCCACCCTAGCAAGAAGAGAATAAGAATATATATAGGGCTACAATAGGGATCATGGATAATTAGGTTGGGCCTTTTAATTACATCCTGGGCCTAGCCCAATGTAATTAAATATTAATTCAATCCACTAAAGAATTAATATTTGCACTACCTTTCCTAATACCGCAACTTTATTAATTAATTCGGTTCCAATATTATTTGCTTATTAAATTCCCCATGTTTAAAATAGCGCATGCCCATTAATTAAATAAATTACTGATAATTCATTTAATTAACATCTTATATCCTTGATCATCCACTCTACCTTTATTTCATTATGCCGGAATAAATCCACCTGCAGGGTTTCACATAATTAAATCCTTTTGAGCTTTCAAGGGGACATCATTAACCCGAATATTATCAGGACACGGATTCCTTCAATAAATAATATTCACCATATATATTATTCCATCACCCAAAATATAATGATATAATTCAAAAGAATTATTTCATATATAAATCAAAGCATGTAAATAATATACACGTGTCAATTACTATATCCGGATTAAGAACCTAAGCATTAATAATAACATAGAATCTTAGTTCACCTTCGTAATCAGTTTAAGGGAACAATTCTAAATTTGATCCTGTTCAATATACACAAAGTATACAAGTATTATTTAATAGTCAAGATAAACTATTCCCAAATAATACTTCAGTTATTCCAGTGGTTTGTCTAATTCCACTTAAACTGTGAACCCTTTATATTATATATAGACACTGATAATTTAATCTTCTGTTATCCCATTTGATACTAAATTATCCACAATATATAATAAATAGACAATGTAAAAATATGCAATCAAGATTCTCAATAAAATGGACAATGTTTATATACTACTAATGAATAGTTTAGTATAAAACCCAACACTATGGACTCTGATTTCTCGGTGTAGTCTATTTTGGCATCCACTCTTTGGTATATGAGCCTAATTACTTTTAGAAAATAGTTCAATGCGTTTGGTTAAGAGATCTAAAGTATCGAAATTCATGTATCAAAAATGAAAATGCAAAACACACAATATTTCAGGAAATTTGATTCTTATAAATTTCATTTTAAATAGCTTTCTAGTATATTGATCAAACTATTTTGAATTCCGAAAATATGCGATTTATCAAATTGAAAAAATAAGAGAATTATTTTTCTGAAATGGAGCAAAGAAAGAGTCACAAACAAAAAACCGCAGTGCATTAATTAGAATGTGATACATATTCGTAATGGTAAATGGTGGTTTCAGTCTAGCACCCTCAAGGGGTCGTCCTATGTGTTTTAAAAGAATCAATTGGAGTTAGTTGTAGATTGATTTGGCATGATTTGAAGTGGTTAATAGCTTTTCAAGTAAGGGTTCATCAGTAGAGAAGTTCTTGAAGAATACCCTTCTAGGATGTGCCTTAGAAGAGAAATGTTCATGGTGTAGACTTTCAGGAGTAATTTTGTGTACTGATTAGCCTCTTCTATAATCAATGTCTCCATCCTCATTGGTGTGTGTTTTGGTAGTTCTGTTCCTGCATTCAACTATTGTCCTCGTTGGCTTTGTACAATATTTTTCACTTTGTACTCAATAACTTGGGATCACTTGTTTTGTTATCTGGTGGGATGCTTGTCATGGGGACAACAATGTATTTTGCGTTTGAAGTAAGTCATGGCTATATCTACGATTACAAAATCGGGAAGTAGCTAGTAGCCGAAGGTTAGTCCTCGACGGAGAAAGTTTACTTATCCGTGAAGTCTCGAAATTGTAGACGAGCCCCCTTGGGTCATCATGAAACATTTCTGAAATCGGGTCTCGAAGTGACAAACCTAACTCATATAGGTTTCTTTCTCTTTAAGAACGTTGGGTTGATTCACTATGAATAAGGATACGTAGGCACATTGTGAAGTGACATTCACCATTGAGCCTAAACAATCTCAGCTACCAATTACATACAATCACTATACTTTCCCCCGACTTTTTCTCCAAATAACCATCATCGTAGATCTTGACTCAGTAACGAACCTTAAATTTTATTAAGACAAAATTCCTTAGATAATAGAAATTAATTAAAGTGATTAATTGAATAAATACAAAGTTAATCTAATTTTAAAAATATTGTAAAAAAAGCTAATTTAGAATATGACTTATTCATACGAAAATAATATTTTCATAAATCTAGTTGAATCACTTTTCAAACTTCATAACTTTCTCTAGAAATTTCATTGGCTATGTGTATGACTGACAATTTTTTTTATCATTTAGATCATTTTTTAGCGGTCTAAAGTGATTTATATTCATCTTTATTTAACCAATTTTTTATTCTAAATCTGTGTGTAACCGTTTATAAAGCGGTTAACTTGGTAGGACTAGGGCTATAAACAAGTCAAATCGTACAAAATCACGCTCAATTTTGAACTCGAAATAAATTATTTGGCCTTGAGTTTGACCTCGAACTCGATCAATCATAAATTTTAAACTTGAAGTTTGGTTCAAAAAATGTTTCATATGTTTGAGTTGGTTTAAAAGCTCGACAAACTGATTTTATTAAATATTAAGAATAATTCGAATACAATCACCTCGAGTTTGATCCGATTAAGTATGTGAAACATTTATAAATATTGAATATTTACGTGAAATTACATAAATAACATATAATTAATACAAAAATATTAAGATATACCCAATATCGCTTAACGAATTTCACGAACCGTTGGACTATCCTTTTTATAACTTAGAGGTCAGAATGTTGAAATTATAATTTTAACTATTAGAACATGCATTATTATAAGTTTCTAGATTTATCTAGATATATGTGAGGAAATTCTACATGAATATGTATTTATTGCTAAATTCATTGTATAGAGTTTGGTACATGAGTTTTTTGAGTTGTTAAGATCATTTAGAAATATGCTTTAAGTACTATATAAAGTCATGTAATATGTCATTTAAAAATTGAATAAGAATTATTCTTCTCCAAATGTGTATGTGAGTAAGAATCAAAGATTTTTCTTTTATATCATTCTCTTGTGTGAGTTTGAGTGAAATATTTTCTTCTAACAAAGTGGTATCAAGAGCCAAATGTTCTGGTTGCCTTCTTGCTTTAAAGAGAGATTTGTGTAGAGTCTTGTTTACTCCAAAAGAGAATTTGAATAAGGTTTTGTGATGCCCGGGCAAAGCTCGTGTGGCATATAAAAGTGAACTCGTTGACGAACAAACTTGTGGAATATAAAATTCGTGTATCAAGTAATTTGAAGACAAGTATAACTTTGTTAGGCGACAATATTGTAGTGACGATGGAAGTATTTGGTAGCGGCGAAGGACGTATCTGGTGAAAAGATGTATTGTGAAGAAAGAAGACAAGTCTGCCTAAGAAATGAAATTTCAAAAAATTTGGTACAATATTGAAATAGTCAAAATTATTCTCCTATATTGGAATAGTCAAAATTATTGTACAATTTGGTACAATGTGTGTAAGTAAGAATTAAAAATTATTCTCATTGTTGTTAGGAGAAATTCATACAACAGTGTGTTGGAGGTTTATGGAAAGTTGTGGTTGGACTTGTATGATGACTCCTCAGAAATTGAATAGAGAATGGGTTTTTTCTCTTGCTCTTGCCGAGTGTCAATTGTGTATCATACAAGGTGCCTACGTACCCCTTTATATAGGGATCAAGCCTCACGTAGTTCTTGGAAAACAAGTTATTAGATAAGCCCATTCAGTCCAAGCCCATAAAATAGTCAGGATTTATGTTCCCATAAATAGCTCAAGGATTATCAATCCATCTCATGTTCCCATAAATAGTTCAAGGATTACCAATCCACCTTATGTTCCCATAAATAGTCCAAGGATTATCAATCCTCCTCATGTTCCCATAAATAGTCCGGTCTTCACACGTTTTCCTACAATCTCGCGGCATCTCCGCATTTCTTCCCGTGACTGCAGGTCTGTCCCGTGTCAACCAAGTTTACTCATTCCATAAACAGGAATTTCCATATTTTGGGATTCACCCACGATGCGAGCTGTCCAGGCTCGCATCGTTCAAATATAAATATCAAATGTTCTTTCTATAGTTCAAGTGGTGCGAGCTCAACTATGTTCAATCATTCTTATTCCTTATTCCTGATAAGTAGCACGAGCCCATTACTTCATAACGGTGAGAGCCCGCAAATGATGGTGCGAGCTCATCAAGGTGAACTCATAAGGAAGAGCCCAACAATCATTTTAGTGAAGCGAGCCCAATTATGATAAGAGCCCAACTCATCATAATAAGATCTTGGTGAGAGCCCTCGTTAAGGTGAGAACTCATAAGGAGAGAAGCTCACCATATGTTAACGAAGCGAGCCCATCATACTTAGAGGGATTTTGGCTCAACTCAACTCATGATGCGAGCCCGATCCCAGTTTACACCAATCTTTTCCAAAACATAATTCATTTTCTAAGCCCAAATCACTTAGGGACCTGTCTAGGGCCCATTACCGAAAATCCAGTATAACAACTACCCCCCAAAATTCCTTAGTAATTTCAGATAAGGAATTTTCATTTGCTTCCAATACAACGATGCGAGCCCAATTCCCAGCTCACATAGTATCCAGTTCGCTAACTACTGTTAGACGCGTGTTCACCCAATCGTTTTACAGCTGTTCATAAAAAGACGTGCCATCCATTCACATTCAGACATGTGTCCCATGTATTCTCTCTCCTACCCCCTATAAATACCTCAGAATTTCCTTCCATAAACTCATTTTATCAGAAACAGTAACAAAACTCTGTCCAATTTCGCTCAAGGATCAAACACGGTGAGAATTATCATTACTTCCCGGCGTTCGTCTGCAACTTCATCAAGTTCTTCAAGTTCATCCTCTAATCCTTCACAAAGTAAGCATTTCAATCTCAAAAACCTTCTTTCATATGTATTTTTATGTTTCTATATATTATCTGTTTCGAGCTGAACGAGTTGCGAACTGAGTTCCCTCATCGAGGCGAACCCAAACCATGGTTCGAGCTGAGCCTTGGTTTAATGCGAGAACAAGACCTATGTTCGCATCGAACACAGTGGCCTTAATTGTCCGTGCGAGGCGAGGACACTTAGAATTCTTCACTCTTTTTTCTTATTTTTAGGGGCACACACTAATTTTCACCATCTTTTTCAGATGTCGAGTGCGACCCCATCTCCGTCTGCCGGTTCGCTCAATAACACCCCGAGCCTGGCTCGTTCTTCTGCCACTCCATCTCCCTTGAATCAATATCCTCCTGAACTTAGAGGTTCCAAGGAGTTCCAGCGTGAATTAACATCCATTTCGGGTCATTTAAGCCAGCCTATCTCTCCCAATTCAGCCATTACTCCCAAAGGTGCTGCCAACATCGCAAGGGTAGAGAGTGCGATGCGAGCTAGTGGTTCCAGCTCGTTGGGACTTCAACTCGATCCCAACTCCGCTCCAGAAAACTATACTAGGGAGAAGGACCTGTACTCCTGGAGGAACAAAAAAATAGGGCCAAGCATTCCCAGCTCGCTAGGCCTGGAAGAGTTATTCAGTCGTCCCTTACCACCTATGAGCGAAGAGGAGGCCAATGCCCATATAAATGAGCTGCGTCGAGAAAGAGAGGCAAGGCTTCACCTCGCACCAGCTTCCGCCCATCTTCCTATTGAAATTTCAGAGTCATCCACAGATAATTCTCTAGGGAGCGCATTCTATGCAAAAAAACAAAGGAAAAGCTGTGGCTCGCATCACATTGCCTCAAGATGAATTCGAACAGAATGATGAGGACGAGGACACTAGTTCGTATTGGTCATATGACAGTCCTGCTAGTGAGGAAATAGCAGATGTATCCAGAGAGGTGGATTTCTGCAACTATGCTTACGTCCCCGAACCGTCTCCTGTTCCATATGAGCCCATCAAACAGCCCGAGCTCGAAGGAGTGGTTTTTCTCAAAAAACGCATAATTCCAGATGGAGATGAGAGCTCATCTTCCTTTCATGAGGATGGGAAGATTCTAGCTTGTCGAGATATGTCCACCTCGTTGACTGAGGATTCCTTACATGACCTCGTGGAGCAGTTCAGGCCAGAGGGTCGTATAATCCTGCTCGCACCGCATATGAGGTGTTATCATTTTAATCATCCAAAAAATGGAGGATGGGCACCTCGCATGGTCCTTTCATCTTTCCTGTTAAATCTGGGTATTTCTACACCCCTCCATCCTTTCATTCAAGAAATCTTGGAGTATTATGGGCTCGCCCCGTTACATATCAACCCTAACGGCTACAGGTCTGCCATTGCTTTATTTATTCTCTACAAAAAACAAGGCTACCCTACCCTCACCGCCAGGCAACTCGGGTATTTCCTAAATTTGAAGCACTCGGCCGAGTTCGGCTACTTCTACCTTTTTGTCTGGCCTTACTACAATAAGAAAAAATTAATATTTGGGGGCCCAAGCAACTCGGGCAAATGGAAAGACCCTTTCTTCTATGTTCACGAAGTTCCTCGAGTCCAAACCCATTTCTACTACGATCCCGGTAAGCACTTCATTTGAGCTCGCATCGTTTCGTTATCACCTCACATCGTTCTTTGAGCTCGCATCGTTCTTACAGTTTATATTTATTTATCCAGAACCTCCCGCGAGAACGTCTTTGCAAGGTCAAGAGAAGTTAAACGCTGATAATCTCTTAAAGATTCCTGTCTCAGAACGGAATATTAGAAAATTGATTACTACTGCCAATCTCGTCGAGTATGGCTTTTTAAAAGAAGGGACTAGGTTGACTCCTAACAAGAAATCTAGGAGGAAAAGAAAAGGTAAGTTTCATTCGATGCGAGCCCTCGGCTCGCATCGCTATCTTGTATGTTATTTTATTCTTGCATATGTATTTAACTCTTTTGTCTTTGTTTGATTTCAGAAATGGCAATTTCTCCTCCTCCATTTTTGGTCGAGCAAGACGCTCCAACTCGCACCATTCCTTCTACCAGCCAAACTGGCTCGCAAGCTGTGGGCTCGAATAAGGTTACTCGTACAAAAGAGATCCCTCCCCAAAAAATAACTCTCACAGAATATTTGGCTTCTGGCGGGGGGTCTCCGCTAAAAAGAAAAACAAGGCAAACCAAAGATGCCCCTCCTGAAGCTGATACATCAAAGCGAGCCCGAAAGGAGTTGCCTCCTAATCCTCAAGGAAATGTTGTGGCCAGTACTCTGGTTCGACTCGGAGTCCCACATATTTCCGAGAGTGATTTAAGGGCATGGACTTCGGGCTCGTTCGAAGCCAATAATGATGCTCTCACCAAGGCTACAGCCGAGGTGTTTATAAGGAAAATCAGCAGACACGGGGATCTTCGTTCAATGGGTCAAGCTTCTGCTCGTCTCGATAAGGATAACATAATCCTGAAGAATAAGCTAGACGAGGCGAGGAAGGCCAATGTGGCATTGGTTGAGGAGTCCAAGCAAAGCATCCTCGATGCGACCACAAGCCTTGAGAAGGATTTGCTCGAGTCTAAAGCACTTGTAGAAAAGATGAAGGAGGAGCATTCCAATGTTCTAACTGATGCCACTTCTGAGATCAGATCTCTAAAAACCCAAGTTGCTGAGCTCGAGGCTAAGATGGCTGCCCAGGGTTCTGAGTTCGAGGCCAAATTATCAGTGTTAGAAGCGAGCCGGGATGAAGAGGTCAAAGATGTGAGGGCCCTAGGATCCAAGAACTTCATGAAGGGCTTCATGGCGAAGGTCCCTGAGTTCGATTGGAGCCCCCTAGGTGATGCCACTGTTAACTATGCTGAGAAGCTCCGCAAAGAGATGGAGGAGGAGGCCACAACTGTAGAGGAGGCTCGTATCGCAGACGAGGCCCAACTTGCACCGGAGTCTCAGCTTGATCATGGGGCCAATGAGGAGACTCCTCAAGCTTAAATTTATTTCAACTACTTTCTTTTGGGGATGCGGGCACCCCGTTTGCCTCGCCATTTGTAAACATTTAATGGCTTCGAACCAGTACACTTGCACATTACTCTGACTATTTTCCAAGATATTTTCTAAGTATTTTGGTCCATGATTCTATATGTCTTTGCATTTCTTTACATAGTAATTATTGTTCAACTCCCACCAGGTTAACTTCGCACGGGACTAATTTACCTGTTCACGCGAGGTCCCACCTCGCACAGAATTTAGTCTCACCTCGCACCAAGTTCCACCTCGCACAAAGTTCCACCTCGCACTGAGTTCCTACTCGCACAGAGTTTCACCTCGCACAAGGTTCCACATCGCACAAGGTTTAAGTTCAAATTTTTTGTTTTATTTCCCAACTTTCCTGAGCTCGTTTCTAGAGAGGGCTCGCCTCGCACGAGCTCTTTTTGCATAATTTATGGGCCGAGGCCCAATCCAATGTTCTTCTGAAAGCATAAATGATAATAAAAAGAAAGTAAAATTTACTTAATGCATGACAACACACAATAAACTTTAACTTTATTTAGATAATAAAACTTCCACCTTCTTAGATAATAACAGACTTAGACTTATTACATCGTATGTCACAGGGAGGTGTCTATATGACGCTACCCCCCGAGACTTAGGATAAATATCAATGCATGCTAAGTCTTAAATAGATAGAAACTACTGATAATATCTCCTCAAGTGCTCAGCATTCCAGGCCCTTGGTATGAGCTTTCCACGTATGTCATTGAGATGATAAGTTCCCTCCCATAGAACTGATTTAATCTGATACGGGCCTTCCCAATTTGCACCAAACACTCCATGATTAACTACCTTGGTGTTAGACATGACTCTCCGGAGAACCAAGTCCCCCACCCGGAAAGGTCGAGCTCTCACCTTGCGGTTATAGTGCCTTGCAGTTCTCTGATGATATGCTAGCAACCTTGCTTGTGAGTCAACCCGTATTTCCTCAATCATATCCAAGTAAAGACGATGATTCTTCTCGCTATTCTCTGGGTCATAATTAGCTCTCCTCAAAGATCCAACTCCCACCTCCACCGGGACCATAGCCTCACATCCATACACCAAGGAGAAAGGTGTCTCCCCCGTTGTGGTTCGGGGAGTGGTGTTGTAAGACCATAAGACTTGTGGGAGTTCCTCCGGCCAGTTTCCCTTGGCATCCTCTAGATTTGCCTTCAGTGTGTGCTTGAGTATTTTGTTGATTGCCTCAGTCTGGCCATTCGTCTGTGGATGGCTCACTGCACTGAAACTCTTCAGAATTCCCAACCGATCACAAAATTCTCTCATCTCCTTGCTGTCAAAGTGTTTACCATTATCCGAGATCAACTTGTAGGGTATTCCAAATCGACAAACAATAGCCCGATACACAAAATCAATGAGCTTCTGTGAAGTTATTGTGGCTAAGGGCTCAGCCTCTGCCCACTTAGTGAAATAATCCACCGCGACCACAGCATACTTCACACTGCCTTTAGCCTTAGGCAGTTCTCCAATCAAATCTATCCCCCACATGGCAAAGGGCCAAGGGCTCATGAGTGAGGTTAAAGGTGCCACCGGGCTGTTATGAAAATTTGCATACCTTTGGCACTTGTCACAAGCTCTAGCAAACTCGAAAGCATCTTTTTTGAGAGTCGGCCAATAATATCCTTGACGAAGTATATTTTGTGCCAATGAGCTACCCCCCGAGTGATTACCACAGATACCTTCATGAACTTCCCTTAGTATATAGTTGCACTCGTCTCCATCAACACACTTGAGTAGGGGCACATTGAAGCCTCTCCTGTATAAGTCTCCATCATATATTGTGTACCTAGAAGCCATATACCGCACCCGTCGTGCTTCATTCTTATCATCTGGTAAGGCACCATTTTTGATATAAGCCAAGAGTGGGGACATCCATGTTGCCCCATCTTTCACCACCATAAGCTCTACCTCTGGAACGCTAGGCCTCCTCTGTATTTCCAAGGGTGTTGACCCTAACAGAGTGGTCTCACGACGTGAACCGAACTTTGCAAGTTCGTCTGCCGTCTCGTTCTGGCCTCGAGGGATGAGTTCCAGGTTCACCTCATTAAATAACTTGATCAACCTTTCCGCGTAACGCAAATACAACTCCGTTCTAAGTCCCCGTGCTTGATACCCCCCATTTACCTGGTATACCACTATCATGGAATCACTAAAAGCGTTAAGGTTTTCCACCTTTAGTTCCAATGCCAACTTGAATCCGTTGATCAAGGCCTCATACTCAGCATCATTGTTTGTTGCATGAAAAGTGAAGTGAACAGCCCTCTTCACTCTACATCCTTCTGGGCTCACTAACTCGAATCCGGCTCCAGCCCCGTTTCCATTAGATGCCCCATCCACATACAAGCTCCACCACGGGGCACTATTCTGACTTTCCTCTACTGGTATTTCTGAAAAAATTTGCAACGCCCTAGAGTCCTCTTCTGTTTGTGGTGAGAACTCTAACATAAAGTCTACTAGTGCTTGTCCTTTAATCGCAACCCGAGGCTTATATTCCACATCGAACTGTCCTAGCTCTACAGCCCACTTCAACATTCTTCCTGAAGTTTCTGGTTTATGCAACACTTGTCTAAGTGGATAAGCTGTCCTCACCTCAACTTTATGAGCCTGAAAATAAGGACGGAGCTTTCGTGAAGCGAGGATCAGAGCATACACCAGTTTTTCCATGTTCAAGTATCGAGTTTCCGCGCCCACCAGCCTTTTGCTCACATAATAAACCGGGAGCTGAACTTCGCCTTCCTCTCGAATTAGCACCGCACTTACCCCATACTCCGACACAGCCAAATAAAGCACCAGTACTTCCTCTTGCTGCGGGTTAGACAATAGAGGTGGTGTGCTCAAATGTCTCTTGATATTTTGAAAGGCCTCTTCACATTCCTCTGTCCATTGAAAATTCTTGCCCACCTTCTTAATAGCCTTAAATAACTCTTGGCACTTGTCAGAAGATTTTGAGACAAATCTGTTCACCCCCGCAATTCTCCCTGTGAGACTCTGCACATCCCTCACCCTGCGAGGTGATCTCATCTCCATTAGAGCCTTGATCTTGGCTGGGTTAGCTTCAATTCCCCGATGGTTGACAATAAATCCTAGAAACTTTCCTGATTCTACCCCAAACACACATTTTTGAGGATTGAGCTTCATTCTATAGATGCGTAAGATAGTGAACATTTCTGCCAAATGCTGGATGTGGTCCTTGGCCTCCTTTGATTTTACAAGCATGTCATCAACATACACTTCCATTGTTTTCCCGATATGATCTTTAAACATCTTATTCACCAATCTCTGATAAGTTGCTCCAGCATTGACTAACCCAAAAGGCATCCCAATATAACAGTATAGGCCTCGATCAGTGATGAACGAAGTGTGTTCTTGATCTGGCCCATACATAGGAATTTGATTATAGCCTGAGTAGGCGTCCATGAAGCTTAACAATGCGTGTCCTGCAGTGGCATCTACAAGCTGATCGATACGAGGAAGTGGGAAGCTATCTTTTGGACAAGCTTTGTTCAAGTCGATGAAGTCAACACAGGTTCTCCACTTCCCATTTGGCTTCTTCACCAGCACAGGATTAGCCAACCAAGTCATGTAAAATGACTCATTGATGAGCCCGACTTCCATCAATCTGTCCACCTCTTCTCTAAGGGCCTCCGCTCTCTCCCCGCTAATAGGTCTTCTCTTCTGCCTTGTTCCCTTCTTGCTGGGATCTAAGTTCAGCCTATGGCACATCACTTCTGGGTCGATCCGTACCATGTCAGCGTGAGACCATGCAAACACATCCAGGTTCTCCTTGAGGAATGAGACGAGGTTGTTTCTCATTTCGGGGCCGAGGTTTGCTCCAATCCTCAATACTTTAGCCGAGTCATTTGGGTCCACCAAGATAGGAATGATATCCTCGAACGTTCCAGCTCCGTCTGGCAGGGGGGCATTCTTGGGTCCAAATCAACATCGAAGTTTCTATCCATGCTAGGCTCTCCTACTTCAGTGATACTAAGATGATCCCCATTGTCGATGGACAACTCCGGTGCTTCTTGCTGGATGTTTCCTTCTGTTGTAATGGTGACCTCTCGGGAGATTCCAGTTGGCAAGTTTATCAGAATTGAGGTCTCTTTCTTCACCCACTTTCCTTTATTCAATCTGGCGGCTACCTGTTCTGGGCTCTCCTCATCATCGCTAGCCTCCTCCATTATGCCTTCCTGCAATGTCATTATGGGTTGAGAGGGCTCCATCATTAAGGCTCCGGGCCTAGGCTCCGGGCCTAGGCTCCACTTCAATTCCCAAATTTTCGAAGTAGTCTTCCGGGAGTTCCTCTATAGATATCATGTTATAGACATCCATCATGAGAGTGTCCACACGCTTCCTTTTCTTCTCTTCACTATCTTCCACAGGCTCTTGTTCTCTAAGGTCTACCACTTCTCGTCGAACATCTAACTTCTCTGTCCCTTTCATGGCTTGGTTGTAGCATACTCTTGAGTCAAATTGGCATCCCTTCACTTGTCCGACGCCTGTGAGAGTTGAAAACTTCATGGTTAAGTGATAGACAGAGGTAACTACCTTCATCTCCTTAAGGAGTGGTCTCCCAATGATGGCGTTATAAGCACACGGCTGGTCCACCATAGTAAAAGTGACAATTTGTGTGGCCACGTGGGGGTTATCTCCTAAACTGACTGGTAGTTGGATTGTTCCCCGAATTCCTACTGAAGCCCCAGTGAACCCGTAGAGCTGGTTTCCGCTTGAGACCAACTCTCTGTCTAGGAATCCAAGTCTTTTGTAAGTGTCGTAGGTTAAGACATTTACAGCGCTCCCATTGTCCACCAGCACCCGATATACATTAGTAGACCCGATTTTTATCCTTACCACAAGAGCATCAGCATGAGGATGGTGTACCCATTTGGCATCTTCTTCACTAAACATGATTTCATCTCTCTCTTTTGTGAACAGATAAGGAGGCCTTTATTCAAGACGATGAACATTGGTTAGAGGACGGTCCTTGGCCTCTCGAGCATATCTCTCCATGGCTTTCTTACTATCTCCTCCCATATGAGGTCCTCCAATAATAACGTGAATGCAATCAGCCCTAGCCGTCCTCTCTGTGTTACCATCTTTTGCTATTGGGGGTGGAGGAGGCACCTGATGCTACTCAGATTTATGTTTCTGTACTTCATTCACGACCCATTCCGTTAGCTTTCCCTGTCGAATCAGGCTCTCAATCTCATCCTTCAACTGTCGGCAATCGGCCGTGTGATGTCCTGTAGATTCATGGTAAGCACAGTATTTAGAGGTGTCCCTTTTGCTATATTCTGTCAGAGGGGTGGCTTTCTTGAATACCCCCTTCCCAGCATAAGTGGCATATATATGATCAATGGAGGCGACCAAGGGGGTATGATTCTTCCATTTGGTTGTGTAAGGCCTTCCAGTCTCCTTATTGACATTTTCCTTGGCCCTGTTAAACTTCTTTGGGCTGGGGCTCCTTTTAAAAGTCTTTCTCCTTTCTTCAGGACTAGAAGATCTCCCTCTCTTCTCCATCCTTCGGCCACTGCTTCTTAGATCCCTCATGGATTTATCTACCCGCTTGTGAGGCTCCGCCTGTTCATAAAATTCAGCCAAAGTTTCTGGCTCCCTATCCTATAGAGTCTTCCAGAATTTAGAGCCCTCTCTCAACCCAGCAATTAGGAAATTCTTCTGGGCTTCTTCTGTTGCTCCTCGAACTCTAGGAACTTCAGCATTGAATCGCATGAAATAATCCTACAGGGACTCTACCTCTCCCTGCTTAATGTTTGCAAGGGTGGCCACCGGGGGGCCATATTGAAGAGTGGACTGAAACTGCCTTAAGAATAGATCTCCCAACTGTCTCCACGTGCTAATGCTAGCTGGTCCTAGCTTAGTAAACCACTGTTGGGCACTTCCCCTTAACGAGGCAGCGAATAATCGACAACGAGTTAGATCAGGAACCTGATATACCTGCATTTCGGTATTGAAAGGGGCCAGGTATTCAGGGGGATCTGCATCTCCATTGAAGGCTAGCTCGAGGTTGCTTCTGAATGCCGGGGGCAGAGGAGACATCCTTATTGCCGGAGTGAAGGGAGATGGGTCCGTAGCAGGGGGTGGCGCTCTCTTTTCGTTTTCCATCTGCACTAGTAGGCGCCTTAAATCACCAACCCTCAGGTCTCCAATTCTTTCATCGGACCTCTCTTCATTTGAATGGTGAGGGGAGGTCCTCTCCCTTCACTCCCATCTATGAGTCTGAGGTGGAGTTTTCTCCCTTCGTTCTTTTCTAGGTGGAGTCCTCTCCCATCGTTCTTTTCTAGGTGGAGTCCTCTCCCTTCGCTCTGTTCTAGGTGGAGTCCTCTCTGGCGCCTCCTTCCGTGCTTTAGACTTTTCCAATCTAAGCCTTAGATCATGCTCAGTTAGCTTCTTCCCAATTCGATCTAAAACACTAGTGGATCTAGCCTCGGATGAAGCTGGCTCATGCCGCGGCTCGCTCGGAGCTTGGCTACCTCGCTCCTCCTGGCTTGGAGATATCTCATCCGTCTCAAGAGACCCGGTTTTCTTTAGCCAATCAGCTACCTCGTCGAACTCACGTATGAGTTTTTTAGAGGTTTTATCTTTCTTGTCCCCAGTGCCCTTGAGCCTTCGAGCCTTCCTCTTCGCATTCTTTATTGAGTTCTGCTCGACCTTAGCTAGCCGGGCGTTCATAGTTTTGAATTGGAGCTCGATCCCCTCGAGGTAGCCTAAGATCTTCTGGCCATCTAGTGTAACTGGTGCGACTTGAGGCATGACATGGGTGGTTTTTCTTGGTCCTCCCTCTCCGTGGGGTGGTGGATCCGTCCTTGCTCCTTGTGGTGTGACATCCTTCTTGTGCTCAATCCCCTTGTCACCGTTCTTGTTGTTCTTCGACATCCTTTTCCTTAAGATGTCAATAGCCCCTCCTTCTAGCGCCAACTGTTGTACGAATTTCTTCTAACAACAATTGTTGTTAGGAGAAATTCGTACAACAGTGTGTTGGAGGTTTATGGAAAGTTGTGGCTGGACTTGTATGATGACTCCTCAGAAATTGAATAGAGAATGGGTTTTTTCTCTTGCTCTTGCCGAGTGTCAATTGTGTATCATAAAAGGTGCCTACGTACCCCTTTATATAGGGATCAAGCCTCAGTCCAAGCCCATAAAATAGTCAGGATTTATGTTCCCATAAATAGCTCAAGGATTATCAATCCATCTCATTTTCCCATAAATAGTTCAAGGATTACCAATCCACCTCATGTTCCCATAAATAGTCCAAGAATTATCAATCATCCTCATGTTTCCATAAATAGTCCGGTCTTCACACGTTTTCCTACAATCTCGCGGCATCTCCGCATTTCTTCCCGTGATTGCAGGTTTGTCCCGTGTCAACCAAGTTTACTCATTCCATAAACAGGAATTTCCATATTTTGGGCTTCACCCACGATGCGAGCTGGCTAGGCTCGCATCGTTCAAATATAAATATCAAATGTTCTTTCTATAGTTCAAGTGGTGCGAGCTCACCTGTATTCAATCATTCTTATTACTTATTCCTGATAAGTAGCACGAGCCCATTACTTCATAATGGTGAGAGCCCGTAAATGATGGTGCGAGCTCCTCAAGGTGAACTCATAAGGAAGAGCCCAACAATCATTTTAGTGAAGCGAGCCCAATTATGATAAGAGACCAACTCATCATAATAAGATCTTGGTGAGAGCCCTCGTTAAGGTGAGAACTCATAAGGAGAGAAGCTCACCATACGTTAACGAAGCGAGCCCATCATACTTAGAGGGATTTTGGCTCAACACAACTCATGATGCGAGCCCGATCCCAGTTTACACCAATCTTTTTCAAAACATAATTCATTTTCTAAAACCAAATCACTTAGGGACCTGTCTAGGGTCCATTACCGAAAATCCAGTATAACACTCATATATCATTCTCTTATGTGAATTTGAGTGAAAATTTTTCTTCTAACCCACAGAGCACCCGTTGCGAGTGAAATGTTGCAAGCGACTCAAGGATAGTACTGCACATTTTGGTGCATCTGATTTGTCAACTGGTGTTAAAAGGTTTGTTCAAACTTTTGGTGCTTCCTTTTGTAGAACTTTCTAATAATATTAGTATCAAATTTTATAAATACAAGCACCGCGTGATGCACGGCTTCTTCTAAATAATTTTTATACTAGTATATAATTTTTATTATAATAATATTATTAAACACTGAAGTATTCACCGGAGAAGAAACTATTGATACGTTTCAACCGCATTATTTCAAAATGAACAATAAATAGTTGAAGAACAAATTATCAAAAACAAAAACAAAAGCAAAACAAGTGTCTGGAAGTTAATCCAAGATCTTCAAGTGGAAAGGTTTGGTTAAAAATTAAAATCCTCCTAATCCTCCTAAGAAACCCTGTAGTAAGCCAGCACCAGCACCACCGCCGCCGCCAATCAATGACTGCAACAGATCTGCAGTACCCGCACCACCAGTACCACCCATCAATGACTGCAACAGATCTGCAGTACCGGCACCACCAGTACCACCCATCAAGCTCTGCAGATCAACACCACCAGCAGTACCACCACTCAAAGCCTGCAGATCGACAGCACTACCAGCACCACCACCATTAATAAGTGCCTGCAATGGATTCCCAGCTCCAGTACCAGCACCACCCATCAGTCCCTGCAATGAGCTAGCAGTACTGCCAACACCTCCAGCACCACCCATCAGTCCTTGCAGCTGGCTCGTACCGCCGATAACACCAGCGCTACCACCAGCCATTAGTCCCTGCAGAATCCTGTTATAAGATGTTACATCATTACTTGTTTGCTGGAAAACTTGGTTCATCAATTGATTTTGCTGTCTATTTAATCCCGCAGCAATAGATGCCAAATTTGCATTGTACATGTTATTATAGCTGTTAGGGAACATCTGATCAGACGAAAGCACAGGGGCTGGATTCTGATTCTGAGTTCTACCACTTTGTTGTTGTTGTGAAGCAGCAGCAACTTGAACAGTGCTTCCACATTTCAAATGAGCATCAAACTCACAATGATCACAACGATAAATCCACTGGTTGGCGCCTGTTTTCTTACATACATCACAAGAAAAGACTTGGTTAGGATAAGGAGGTGAGAATGTGACTTTGAGCTGGTGGGAATGAGAATGGTGAGTAATTTTATCGGGCAGTCGTGAACATGTTTGATGAAGATAGTAGTTGCATGTAAGACAAGCATACATGATTTCGGAAGATTTAAGGTTGCAAGCTGAACATGAAGGTAGGTTTAGGGTTTGTTGGGGTTGAAACTTGAAAAGTTGAAGTTGGTGTTGATGACTAAAATGGTTTACTATTGGTGTTGATTGTTCAAGTAACTCAGAGTTACTCACCCTTCCCATTTCTCAATTGTTAGCTATCTTTGATCACTTTGTCTTTTGAGTTTGCTTGGTCTCCTAGTTCTGGAGAAAAAATTTGATTATGTAGGGGCAACTCACTGCTGACTTGCTTAATCATGAAGTCCTTGGTCAACAAACAGCGTGATGCATATAATAGGGAAGATATATTTTGCTGGTATGTAAACTTTGAGCTATAAGATATCAATTTGATAATTCATATATATTTGTACTGAAATAACTAACAAAGATATCAATTTTTGGGCTTAACAAGTTGTAGAACCAAGAAAACTAATATAATCCCAAATTAGGAAGAAGTTGACATTTTGATATCATTAGAAAGAAACTGCGCACTGATTTGTATATATGCCACGTCATACATAATTAAAGAAGTGAGGAGTATTGATTTTGCAAAATCAAAGTTGGTGATAGGAATATTATGGTTTTATGTGTGTTAGTCAACAAAGTATCAACTTTACATATAGGTGAAAAGTCAAAGTAAACTCTATGTTAATTAAATAAAAAAATGGGGACTAATAATGCATCTTAATATAATATTATTATAGAATTGGATGACTTTTGACATTTGCTTCTCCACTTATTAATAGATGAGATTCTTGACTTTTCATTAGCTATGTAATTTATAGACCTTTGACTTTTTATTGGAAATGTAACTTACATCTACACTCCTGTATAAACATCATTTGTATTAGAATATGAATAATATGATTATTTCCTCCTTTCTAGATAGTTCTCTCTCTAGTTCTCTTTCTATATATCTATATCTATACTATCTATCAATACTATAATATTATAAGCAAACTAACCTTGTTTAGTAGTCTGGTATTCTAAATAAGAACCACCATTAGATTTAAAAGATAGATAAGAGAACTGTTAGATGTAATGTTAAAATAATATTGCTTTCTTGATATCTAAAATGCTCTGACCGGTTCCCCTCAACAACATATTATTAGAAAATATTTATATTATCTATTTTTTAAGTTACGTTCAAAATTTCAAGATATTAAGAATTTTTATCATCAAAATATAAACAAATACTTAGAATAACATCATACATATATTATTATATTTTATTATTTTTAAATTTTATTTTTCTACTGATAAAACCATATAAATCAAAATATAGATAATAAAATAAAAAATATTAAAATTCATGTGTACATACCACGGATTATATGCTAGTATTATATAACAAATATAAAATTAACATTAATCTATTGGTCAATTGATCTCATTTGTCAACTATATTCCCTTGGGATATACATTGTCTTATATACATTTCAAAGAAAATATTTTTGAAGATTATGTTAAATTTTCATTATTCTCGGATCATGTTGGACTTAAATAATTTATTATGAAAACTTTGTATTTTTATTTTGGACGAAAAAATAATTTGTAACTTTGCAAGCTTAAAAATTCGTAGTCATTTTATTTATTTTGTTATGTTTATTTGAGGCGGTTTTAAAACCGAAACCGAACCGATTGTAACCGATCCGATCATTTTAAAACCGAAACCGAACCCACGGTTTCGGTTACGGTTTCGGTTTTCGATTTTAAAAACCGAGGATATGCGGTTTCGGTTTCGGTTTTAACCTAAAACCGAACCGATCCGACCCGCGCTCACCCCTAGATGCTAGTAGGCCATATAGTGCAAGTTCATTACACTAAAATCCTAATTATATAGAAGAAATTGCACATTGCAATTTAGAGCTAAACAGGTCGACCTTTGAATTGTTCACCAAATTTAGATCTAACTAGTGGATTTCAATTTAGTCAACTATAAAATTTCCACTGCAAAACCACCTATTTATATTAACATTTCCAATGCAAACTAACAATCCATTTACAATAAAAATTTCCACTGCAAGCTGGACAGACTAACATGGAGAAGAACCACTTTAGCCACATCCATAATCTTGGTCAGCAACAAATGATTCCCCAAGGCCATGAAATCATTTGCTCAGGCTGTAAACTTCAGGCCTCGGGCTTGGTCCACGGGTGTTGGGAGTGCAAATTCTTTCTTCATGACCAATGTTTTACTGCGAGTCGCGCTATGATCCATCCTTCTCATCCATCACACCCTTTAACCTTAGCCCCTTATCCAACTTATCCTTCTAATACCTTTTTTTGCAATTCCTGTAATCTAGTTGGGACAGGCTTTGCCTATAGTTGTTCCCTCTGTGAGTTCGATATCCATGTCCACTGTGCTTACATGTCAAATCCAACAGCTCATTTATCCTCTCCATCCTTCACTTCTTACGAAAACAATGTTCACCAGAATTTTGTGCCCAATAATTCTGGATCAATTCCTGCTTACCCTCCTCAAACTTATAATCCTCAAAATCCTTACGTGAATCACAACGTGACTCCTAACCCGAATACGTCTAGTCAGCAGAATAGTACTCCGACTCACTCTGCTTCACATAATCATGACAAGATGCCAAATACCAATCCTCAGTCAGGTGCTACTGGTGAGACCAAGCATTTTACTCACGGCCATGCCATGTACCTATCTGAAGTTCGAGAGAAGCAGATGAAAATCTGTTCAGGTTGCGATGAAAATATAACTGGTTTAGCATATGTCTGCAAGGACAACCAATGTGACTTTAATCTGCACAAGTCTTGCTTTGATTTGCCACAAGAGATTCGACACAATTCACATCCTAAACATCCCCTAAGACTTATAATATCCCCTGATCAGAACAATGGTTACACCTGTAACGGTTGTCATAAAAAAGGTTTCTCATTTACTTACAATTGCAGGATTTGTAATTTTGACCTCCATACTGATTGTGCTTCGCTTCCAAAAACCGTGAAGCGCAAAGATCATGAACATCCTCTCACTCTTTACTATGAGATGAACGGAGAATTTAGGTGTGATGCATGTCAGGAAACCAGTGAAGGCTGTTGGCGTTATCGTTGCAGAAAATGTGATTTTGATACACATCCCTATTGTGTGACTTCAACGGCAAAGCCAGTAATATCAAATCCCGAGTTGGATTATTATAATGAATCTGAGAAAGTGATGGCAGCCCTCCTCTCAGCGAAAATTAAACATGACAGTAATGCATTTATTATCAATCACTTGATTTAGTGAATAAATGTTTAGAGTTGTTTGAGTTTTTATGCAAGTTACTTTGGATTTCAATAAGTGCAAACATGTTTCTACCATTGTGTACTGGTTAGGTCAAAATTTAAAGATTTCATTCTGTAATATTCTTAATCACCTTTAAAATAATGGCAAAATTGGAGTTCAAATTCAGAGAATTTGATTGTATATATCATCGAGACTTTGACATCAGTATTGTAAATGTAAAGATGAAATTACAGAATTCCTAGCATATACTCATTGTTAGGAGTAAATTTTATAAAGGTCCATCGCAAAACATTTTCCCATCAACAGCTAAACTCTAATTTTATTAATAAAAAATTCATAAAATCTTGCTTTCACGAGTAATCGTAATACATACACATCAGCCTACACTCTGGATAAAAGTGCAGTAGAAATGTTGATGGAATTGAGTTTGAGAGACAGGATACACCAACTAAGAAAATTTTGATTACTCAACAGGATATTAGGCTAACACTCCCCACTACAAGAAACAGGGGTCATAAGCGACCACTATAAAAGGGACCGTCAAGGATTGGTTGGAAATGAAGTATATTTCTGACTGAACAAAACCAACCAACATGTTTGGTTGGAAATAGGTCTAAACCGACCACCTACCGACTAACTTTCGGTCAGTTATGCTTTCATTTCCAACTGAATATAAGCAACCAATATTTGGTCAGAAATGAGAACAAAACCAACCAACCCTCGGTTGGTTATGCAATAGTAGGCCCTATATTATAAACAGCTAGCCATGTGGCGTTCCACGTCACGAGCAAAAGCGACCACTATAAAAGGGACCGTCAATGATTGGTTGGAAATGACGGCTATTTCTGACTGAACAAAACCAACCAACAAGTTTGGTTGGAAATATAACAAAAGCGACCATCTACCGACTAAACTTTGGTCACTTACGGTTTTATTTCCAACTGAATATAACCAACTAAAGTTTGGTCGATAATGTCGTCAAAACCAACCAACCATCGGTTGGTTATGCAAGTAGTAGGCGCCATTTTGTAAGTAGCAACCCATGCGGCTTTTCACGTCGACTACAAACACGACCGACTAAAACCAACCGATAGGTTTGGTTGGAAATAAATCAAAACCGGCCAACTACCGACTAAGTTTAAGTCGGTTATGTTCCCATTTCCAACTGAATAGAACCAACTAACTTTTGGTCAGAAATGGGTCGATTAGAAAAGCGACCGAATAATACCAACCGACGTGGGTCAGAAATGCCTACTACGTGCATTTAATGCACGTAACAACATTTTAGTGTAGTGTCGCAATGTGATTGGTCCGTGAAATGAGTCGGCACACGCCTTTTCAAAAGCGACCAAAATCGGTCGCTTTCGATAGAAATTCGGTCGGTTTTGTCTCCTGAGTAATAAATAAGATATACACCCATCATTATTATCTTCTTGTTAAAGCATTTATGAAATTTCAAATTTAAAGCAAAGAAGAGAAGTTGGGGAGTAGAAGCCAAAAGACATATATAAAGAGGGTATTGAGCTCATTAAATTGTAAGTTTTAAAGTTTTTTATGTACTTAAACATATATATATATATATATATATATATATATATATATATATATATATATTATTGTGCATTTTGTTAATAATTTGAATTGTGAAATATATTCGAAGTAGTTGTTCATTTCAATTTCTCTTTTGAACATGGGACATGGTAGAGCTATTTCCTCATCATTTAATGCTAAATTTGTACATTATATGCATGTCACAAGTAATTATACTACTCAATTTGTTTGAATCTTAAATATTATGATATTTTCATTTGTTGGTTAAATAAATATAATGAGTTAGTATTTTTTGTTTATGTACATGTAGATGTCTATCAATGATCGTAGTTGGATGCAACGTCGGTTAGAAATTGATCGTATTACACTTACTAAAGAGTATAAAGAAGGAGTTGAATATTTTTTAGATTGTGCGAAAAAATATGGAATACGTGGAAATTTGACAAAATGTCCTTGTAAAAATTGTGTAAACTCGAATTGGGAAACTCTTGACAACGTTAGGTATCATTTGATTGCTAGTGGCTTTTGTTTGGATTATAAGGTTTGGAATTACCATGGTGAAAAATTAGAAAGAAGACAAGCACAACGATCACGTAAACGCCCACGTGTATCTAATGAGGAAGAACCACCGGTAGATATGGATGCAATGTTACGAGATGTCGGGATTGAAAATGATAATTTTGCCGATAATGTGGATGGTAGAGAAGAAGAACTCCCTAATAAGAGTGCTTCTAAATTTTTTGAGGAGGTTAACAAATCCGGATCCCCCATTTATCCCGGCAACATAAAGTATACAAAACTTTCATTCTCTATGAAGTTGATGCATTTTAAAAGTGTCTCCCGTTGTAGTGAAAAAGCATTCAATTTGTTACTTCCAACTATTGGTAATATGCTCCCACCGCAACATACATTACCAAGTACTTGCTACGAAGTGAAAAAAATGATGAAAAATTTGAATTTATCATACAAGAAGATTGATGCATGTGAGAATGATTGTATGTTATTTTACGGGGATGACAAAGATAAAATTTTATGTGATCATTGTCAAAAGGATCGCTACAAAGATTTGCCAAAGAAAAAAAGTGCTAGAAATATTCCAAAGAAGATCTTAAGACACTTTCCTCTTATTTCTCGCCTACAAAGGTTATTTATGTCGGAGCATACCGCGAAACATATGACATGGTATAAGGATAGAGAAGTAAAAGAGGGGCAACTTAGTCACCCTTCGGATGGGGATGATTGGAAAAATTTTGATAAACAACACCCATCTTTTGCTAAAGAGGTTCGAAATGTTCGACTTGGACTTTCGACCGATGGTTTTAATCCTTTTAGCAATTCCGGGAATAAAGTTTACACGGTTTGGCCGGTGGTAATTGTTGTCTATAATCTTCCACCTTCGATGTGTATGAAAAGATCTTTTATGTTTTTAACTCTCCTTATTCCGGGTCCATATAATACTAGCAAAGATCTCAACGTATATCTAAGACCCCTCATCGATGAGTTAAAAATATTATGGCATAACGGAGTTGAGACATTTGATCAATCACAAAAAAAACAATTTTCACATGAGGGCGGCACTAATGTGGACCATTAGTGATTTTCCGGCTTTAGCCCAACTTAAAGGATGGTCAACAAAAGGAAAGATGGGATGTCCGGTTTGTCTTGGAAGCGTTAATGGTTTTCAACTTAGAAATTAAGGAAAATGTTGTTTTTATGGTACTAACCGAATTTTTTTGGATGCAAATGATTATCTACGAAAAAAAGGCTCTAAGTTTGCAACTACGGAACGAAAGGTGTTTAGAGGTCGGGTAAATGGTGAATATGAGAAGTCTTTTTGTGAAGGGTTGGAATTCCCTCCTCCCGGAAGACTTTCTCAACGTAGGGCATTGGGTTATGGAAAAGAACATCATTGGACTAACATGCCAATGTTCTTTGAACTTGAATATTGGACAACGCTTGGTTTGCGCCATTGTATTGATGTAATGCATACCGAGAAAAATGTGTTTGAAAATTTACTCTTTACAATCGTGGATGATCGGTTAAAGACAAAGGATCACAAAAAATCAAGGTTGGATTGTAAAGAACTTGGCGTGATGTCCGGGTTGTGGTTAAAAGATGGAGTCAAGCCTAAAGCGGGATATACACTTACTAGACCTCAACTTCGACTTTTGTGTGAATGGGTTTCGAAATTGAAACTTCCGGATGGATGTTGCTCTAATCTTAGTCGGTGCATAAAAATGGACATTCTTAAATTTCATGGTTTGAAATCACATGATTGTCACATTTTCATGCAAAAGTTGATGTCTATTGCATTTCGCGAGTTCTTGCCACGTGATATATTGGATGCCCTAGCGGCACTTGCTAATTATTTCGTGGATATTTGTTCGACAATTCTAATTCGTAGTGATTTGGAAGTTTTGGAAAAATCCATAGTTAAGACACTATGTGTGTTGGAAACTATTTTTCCTCCAAGTTTTTTTGACATTATGGAGCATTTGGTTCTACACTTGGCCGAAGAATGTAGACTTGGGGGACCCGTTCATTATCGTTGGATGTATCCTTTTGAGAGATTGTTGAAGTACATGAAAGATAAAGTAAAGAATAAGGCACGAGTTGAAGGTTCAATTGCGGAGGCATATGTTGAGGAAGAGACCGTGAATTTTTGTTCATTGTACTTTAGTTCCAACGTTGACACGATCCATAATACCGTCGGTCGGAATGAAGTTGTGGTTGCAAACATCGATGAGAGTATTTTGGAAGTTTTTAGATATCCAATTGAATATATAGGAAAAAGTAATGTTCGGTGCTTGGATGAGGATGAAATTATCATTGCGGAATATTACGTACTACTAAACATGCCGGAGATTCAACCATATATTCGGTATATATAATTTTATTTATTGAATAATTTTGTAATATTCTCATGATTGATATTAACTTGATTTATATATGTGTTTCAGGGAATATGCATCTTACACACGTGCAACACCCGAACAATTGGAGTCACTTCTTAAGACTCACTTTAAGCAATGGTTTAAGAAAAAGGTAATTACAAGCACTATGTATTAATTTCAACATTTTTGGGATATTCTTTAACAAATTTATATATTATAATGTTTAAATAGATTGAAAATGATGACGTGGTCTATCGGCGATTCAAGTACTTGCTTAATGGTCCCGCTCGTACGGTCTTCACTTTTGAAGGTTGTAAAGTTAATGGTTACAAATTTCATTGTAATGATAATTCCGGGGTTCTTGTCAAAGGTACGTCACATGCCAATATCCTTGAAAATTATTATGGACAATTAGAAGAATTTATTAGACTTAATTATCAAGGAGGTAATCATGTGTATTTGTTTAAATGTCATTGGTTTGACTCCACCGGAAATGGTGTGCGTGTTAATCATAATCGAGTTGTGACCGTCGATATGAAATCAAGATTAAGATCCAACGAAGTATTTGTTTTAGCAAGTCAAGCCACACAAGTGTATTATGCACCTAGTGTGTTGAATCCCCGTAGTAACATATGTTAGGAATATGTTGATTCTTGATGATAATTGTAAAAACACTTAGTAGATTTTGTATTAAGTTATTTTGTAACTGTCAACGAAATGGCATGCTTTGCAGTGTTTCGTTGACAGGAAGCTCATCAACGGAATGAGTGTTGTAGCAATTGCACTGTACAATACTTCACAGTTTGATATGCATTTGATGTATGTATTAGATAGGTTTCCTAAGTCATGTTGACTAAGTACTAGATAGGCAAAATAGGTTGGTTAATTGTAAGTGATATGGGCTGAAATATAACCCTAGAGATAATTAATGATATATTAATTAGACCTAGTTTGGTCCAAGAATTAGGCCCGACAAAAGGCCCAAAACCCTAACTATTTATTAATTTCGTAATTAATAAATAAAGGAAAATATGCAGCTCATAAAAGAGTCCAAATATGATAATATCTTCATAGAAGGATCCAGAATCCCAATCAAATATTATGATGAGTCACAGCACTTATCCAATGAGGACAATACTTGCCTGCCAAGCAAAACACTCCTTATCAGTTATCAATAACGAGACTTATCCGTTAAGTCTCCTAAACATACTCTAAATACAAGGCTCCTGACGCCTATATAAGGACCCTCGTCCTTCATTCTAGAACTACGTTTTATTGACTTGATTCTCTATACAGCAGAGATACATAGGCATCTTGTGAGGACCGATTTAGTCCCGAAACACAAGAACAGTCATTAAAGCTTGAACGCTCACAAACCCTAGCCTTTAATTCATAAGGTACGTTTTTTGATCCATAACATTTGGCGCCGTCTGTGGGAAAACAACATCAACCATGGCAAACACGCGAAGAACAACTCGAGCTTCTGAAGAACTTCCTATCACCTCCGGGGCTGATACTCATGGAAGTCAACCACCACCAATCACCAGCACTGAAGGGACGAATATCCCCACCAACACTCAAGGATCAGAGATCCCAATTGAAGGGACGAATCCCCTGCAGGTGGTCATTCATGGATCTAATCCACAAGAGACCACTCACCAGCAAGCAATCACAACCTCCCCACTACTCATGAGTGCCCCAAGGGGCCTTCAACTACATACTACCGATCTCCCTCAATATGTGAATCAGACCCTTGGGATGCCTACCCATACCAGGCCCCCTCGACCCCCGGTGGGCGGTAGTGGTACCACTCTGGTACACCATGAGGCCTACGTGCCCCCTTACGTACAAGGTTTGGGACCCCAAAACCGTCAAACCCAAACTCGTCAGATGTTTCGAGACGATTTCTCTGGTCCTTACACTGAGGATGAAAATTACAATACTGATGATGACTATCCCCCGCAAAGGAGACGTTCTGCAAACAAGGAGCCAACCACTCAGGAAAGAATTGCAGCCCATGAGGCAGAGGTTGCAAAACTCAAAAAAAGAAGTTAGAGGAAGAAGAGGCTGCAAGAGCAGCCGGGAAGACTCCGATAATTAATCTGGATCCTACTCCTCCGAGATCCAGAAGGGTTGAAACCCCAAGAGGAGATCCTACTGTATTGTTACCCCTAGGAGATCCTGACGATCCTACACCACCCTTCACTCAAGAGATAATGAAGGCCACTATATCCAGAAAGTTTAAAATGCCAACCATCAAAGCATATGATGGAACGGGAGATCCCGCAAATCATGTAAGAACCTTCTCAAATGCACTACTATTGCAGCCTGCCAATGACGCTGTAAAGTGTAGGGCGTTTCCACAAACCCTGGCGGGCATGGCTCAACGTTGGTACAGTCGCCTTCCGCCCAATTCTATAGGATCCTTCAAAGAGTTGAGTAAGGCGTTCATCAATCAATTTGTTAGTGGGAAGGTACATGAGAAAAGTTCCGCCTCTCTTATGGGGATTCGACAAGGCAAGAATGAAACATTGAGAGAATACTTGAGTAGATTCACTAAGGAGGCTATAAAAGTCCCAGATTTGGAAGATAAAGTGGCTATGATAGCCCTACAGCAAGGAACTACCGATGACCACTTCAGGAGGTCTTTGGCTAAGCATCCCCCCGAAAACATGTTGTCACTACAAGATAGAGCTGGAAAATACATCAAGGCTGAGGAGAGCATGAGAAAATATGAACCCACTGTGGAATCAAGTGAAAACGGAAAAAAGAGAAAGGAGACTCAAGAGTATGACGCTAGGGACAAATATCCCAGGACGGCGAAAGATTCTGACTCTCCGCCTAAAAGAAACAACTTCGGACCCAGGTTCAATGAGTATGCAAGGTTGAACACCTCAAGAAGTCAAATTCTGATGGAAATTGAGAAGGAAGAAGATCTTCGATGGCCTAAACCGCTAAGATCCGACTTGGAGAAACGGAACAAGAATCAATTCTGCCGTTTCCATAAAGAAGTTGGTCATGACACCGACGATTGTAGACAACTGAAAGATGAGATCGAGTTCTTAATCCGAAGAGGAAAACTCGATAAGTTCACTAAGGATGGGAATCGAGGAAATCGACAAGGAAACTATGAAAGGAAAGACTATGATAGGAGGGACAACGACCAAGATCGTACTCCTAAGCCCCGAGGGCCTGTCATCAACATGATATTTGGAGGACCGACTGCTGCTGGGTCCTCCCGAAACTCAAGGAAAGCTTATGCCCGAGAGGTAATGACTGTTGTAGGAGAAGCACCGAAACGTGCCAAGACAGAAGTGGCTATTAGCTTCAATGATTCTGATCTTGAAGGGGTGAAGTTCCCCCATGACGACCCATTGGTCATTATACCTGTAATAGGTAACTCTAAAACCAAGAGGGTTCTGATTGATAACGGAGCTTCCGTGGACATCTTGTTCCATGATGCCTTCATCAAGATGGGATATACCGATTCGCAACTGACTCCTTCAAACATGCCCATATACGGGTTCAATGGGGTTGAATCTAAAGTAGAGGGAACTATTCAGCTCCCTATGACAATAGGGCAAGGTTCACAAACAACGACTCAAATGCTGAACTTCGTGGTGATAAAGGCAACCTCGACTTATAATGCAATCCTTGGGAGGACAGGCCTTCATGCATTCAAGGCTGTTGCCTCAACTTACCATTTGAAAATCAAGTTCCCAACAAGGAACGGAGTTGGTGAAGAACAAGGAGATCAAAAGATGGCTAGGAGTTGCTATGTAGCCGCGTTAAGGCCTGATGGAGTCGGGGGGCAGGTTCTCCCAATCAAGGTTATGGATTCGAGAGACGATGAAGAAATAAGGGACTGAGATGCCAAGAACATGGCATGCCTCAAATTTGAAAGTTTATTATGTTTAAGTGTTTCCTAAAAGGATCCACAAATAGGACAAGTAGCAATAAGGTCGACGAAACCATTCTGAGCTCTTAAGCTCTTAGTAGGAAGTAAAGCACTATGTAAGGGTCGAACCCTCTTTTTCAAAGGAAATATTTCAAGTTCTCATTCACTATTTTATTACTTATCTTTGTTTGAGTATTTCCTTATTGTTCTACTAAAGAACAAGTTGTACCAATATCACTTGATCAAAGTGCCAGCCCATTCAAGAGGCCAAGTACTAGGAATTGCCTTACAAAAGAAAAGCTAGATAAATATAAGTGAATGCAAGAACGAAGAAACATAATATGCATAAATAACATGCATGGATAGAAGATCCCGAAGGATCAAAGAGTTATGTTACCAGCTCAACTAGAAGCCTTTGAGGCCCTGAAGAAATACATGGCTGAAAGGATTGAAAGTGAAGAAGCCCGTCTACTATGTGAGTAAGATTCTTCATGGGGCAGAAATAAACTACTCTACCATAGAGAAGTTTGCCTTAGCCTTGATAATGGCCTCAAGAAAGCTACGCCCATACTTCCAGGCTCACAAGATAGAGGTCTTGACTGATCAACCTTTAAGAAACATCTTGCATAGCTCTCAAGTTAGTGGAAGATTGATCAAATGGGCCATTGAATTGGGCGAATTCGACATCAAGTATAAGCCTCGAACGGCCATAAAAGCTCAAGCACTTGCTGACTTCATGGTTGAATGTACCATTGACAACCAAGAAGTCGGGGGGCAGGAAGCAATAATGGAAGACAAGGAAGTTGGAGACATAATGTTGGGTGCTCTATTTTGATGGAGCATCAAAAACAAAATCAAGCGGAGCCGGTTTAGTGCTACAAAGCCCTGATGGATTCATCATAAAATATGCACTAAAACTTGACTTTCCAACGACAAACAATGAGGCCAGAGATGAAGTCATGGCCAAGTACTTGAAACTTGTCAAGGCCGTCATGACTCAGTTCGACGAATGCTATGTAGAGCACATTCCAAGGGAAGAAAATGTGAAGGCTGATGCCTTGTCTAAATTTGCTTCTTCCGAAATTGAAAACTATGCAAGGAGTGTATACTTCCAAGTCCTGAGGACCCCAAGCATCAACGGAAAGTCGGTAGCACCCATTGATGTCGCTAGTTGTTGGATATATCCCATCAAGGCTCATCTGGAAACTGGGTGGTTACCCAATGACACTTCAGAAGCACGAAAGCTATACGTCAGAGCACTAAGGTATACCCTGATTGAGGGAATCCTGTACAAAAAGTCTTTCATCATTCCATATCTGAAATGTTTGAGACCCCAAGAGGCAGAATTAGCCCTGAAGGAAGTACATGAAGGAATTTGTGGGCAGCACTTGGGGGGCAGAGCCCTTGCCCGTAAAATCACTCGTCTAGGTTTCTATTGGCCAAACATACTTGCTAATGATAAAAGCTATGTAAAGAAATGTGAACGGTGCCAGAAACATGCACCAATAGTTAGGCAACCACCAGAGATGATGACGTCCATTAACTCACCCATCCCCTTTGCCATGTGGGGAATGGATATACTTGGGCCATTTCCACTGGCAAGTGCTCAAAGAAAGTTCTTGATAGTGGCAATTGACTACTTCACCAAGTGGATTGAGGCTAAGCCATTAGCCAAGATAACCACCAAGCAAGTGATGCAATTCTTCTGGGAAAATGTGATATGCAGGTATGGAATTCCCCGAGTCCTTGTCACGGACAATGGAACTCAATTCAACAATGATGAGTTCAAGAAATATTGTGAAGAGAATGATATCCAATTACGCTTCACTCCTGTTGCTCATCCTCAAACAAATGGGCAAGATGGGGTTGCAAATCGAATTATCCTAGATGGACTAAAGAAAAGAGTTTAACACTCCAGAAACACTTGGGCAGACGAATTGCTCCCCATACTTTGGGCATATCGTAATACCTGTAAAGTCACCACTGGAGCAACCCCATTTCTGCTGGTATATAGGGCAGAAGCAATGGTTCCAGTAGAGATTTCCCTCACGTCTCCAAGAGTTGAAGATTACGAACCAGAGACAAATGGGGAAGGCTTGAGGCTAGCTTTAGATCTAATTGATGGAGTTAGAGACGAGGCAAATGCCAAGATAGTTCAGCATCAGAAACGAGCATCTTTCTATTACAACCTAAGGGTTAAAGAGAGATTCTTCCGTCAAGGAGACTTAGTCCTCCGAAAGATTGAGGCATCCGGAGTTGGACAAAAAGGCAAGTTGGCCCCAAATTGGGAAGGACCATATCACGTTAAGAACGTGTTTGGACGAGGCTCGTAAAAGCTAGAAACCCTCGAAGGGCATGAGGTGCCAAAAACTTGGCATGCCTCAAACTTGAAAGGTGATTATGTTTAATGCATCCTCAAAGGATCCGCTAGTAGGACAAGACGAAATAAGATTCGATGAAATCATGAGCTTCCCAGAAAGCAGATGAAGGATTGAGCCCGTTTTGACTGGTAGAAACATCCTCAAAAGTTTTGCCAGGACAAACTACAAATTATTGCAAAGGAAAACATACAAAATATGCATGTCAACTACACAAATAGAGTTGAATACAACGAACCCCGAAGGGTGAAATGTTATGTCTATCTTCGTTCATGAAGACCCCTCAATGTGTTTATTACTTTTTATGATCCAATCATGAATAATAAATAAACAAAGCATATGTCACAAGCACAAATTAAAACAAAGCCCTAACCCGCGGAAAAGTTTGCAAAATCATGTATCAGAATACTAGCAAAATCATGTATCAGTATACACACGACCCAAATTCCTGGTCAAAAAATGTGAGGTCGAAAAAGACCCAAGTTGAACTCGAAGATTTCTGGTCGAATTTACACTTAAAATCAAGGTCGACATGTTCAACCTCACTCCACTTCCTAGTCGAAAATGAATACTGGGAATGAGATCGAAATAATACTAATTCCTGGTCGAAAATTTGAGGTCGAAAAAGACCTAAACTTTCTGGTCGAAGTGTTCGACCTCAACACTGTTCTGATCGAAATTAAGCTATAATTCCTGCTCGAAAATGCAAAGAAACGAGGTCGAAAATTCCTGCTCGAAAATGCAAAGAAACGAGGTCGAAAATTCCTGCTCGAAAATGCAAAGAAATGAGGTCGAAAATTTGAGGTCGAAAAAGACCTAAATTTCCTGGTCGAACTGATCGACCTCATTCCAGTTCAGGTCGAAATTGACTTGACTTCCTGGTCGAAATTGACTTGACTTCCTGGTCGAAATTGACTTGACTTCCTGGTCGAAATTGGCTTAATTTCTGGTCGAAAATTCCTAAAATATTAGGAATAAATGTGAAAAATACCTGTGGGTACGCGAAAATTCCTAAAATATTAGGAATAAATGTTAAAAATACCTGTGGGTACACGAAAATTCCTAAAATATTAGGAATAAATGTTAAAAATACCTGTGGGTACGCGAAAATTCCTAAAATATTAGGAATAAATGTTAAAAATACCCGTGGGTACACGAAAATTCCTAAAATATTAGGAATAAATGTTAAAAATACCTGTGGGTACACGAAAATTCCTAAAATATTAGGAATAAATGTTAAAAATACCTGTGGGTACGCGAAAATTCCTAAAATATTAGGAATAAATGTTAAAAATACCCGTGGGTACACGAAAATTCCTAAAATATTAGGAATAAATGTTAAAAATACCTGTGGGTACACGAAAATTCCTAAAATATTAGGAATAAATGTTAAAAATACCTGTGGGTACATGGAAATTCCTAAAATATTAGGAATAATTCATATAAATGTCAAATTAGCCTCGAATAAGGCAACAATCGTCGTAAATGTGTAGGTCGCTCCATACTTTGCAATAAGACGATATTTGTGAAACACTAGTGTGAATGAAGTCCTAGGTAAAGGATAAAAAAGACCCCGAATCTCGAAAAAGGTCAATATAATTTCTACGAAAGCTTGAAAAGTTTTCCTAGAAATTGGGGGGCAAATGATATGGGCTGAAATATAACCCTAGAGATAATTAATGATATATTAATTAGACCTAGTTTGGTCCAAGAATTAGGCCCGACAAAAGGCCCAAAACCCTAACTATTTATTAATTTTGTAATTAATAAATAAAGGAAAATATGCAGCTCATAAAAGAGTCCAAATATGATAATATCTTCATAGAAGGATCCAGAATCCCAATCAAATATTATGATGAGTCACAGCACTTATCAGATGAGGACAATACTTGCCTGCCAAGCAAAACACTCCTTATCAGTTATCAATAACGAGACTTATCCGTTAAGTCTCCTAAACATACTCTAAATACAAGGCTCCTGACGCCTATATAAGGACCCTCGTCCTTCATTCTAGAACTACGTTTTATTGACTTGATTCTCTATACAGCAGAGATACGTAGGCATCTTGTGAGGACCGATTTAGTCCCGAAACACAAGAACAGTCATTAAAGCTTGAACGCTCACAAACCCTAGCCTTTAATTCATAAGGTACGTTTTTTGATCCATAACAGTAAGTATATCATGCCTTGTAATTTTGCCTAAGTGAAGACATGTCAACGGTATGAAGATTACTCTATCAACGGAACAAGGATACACCATCAACGGAATGAAGTTTACTCATCAACGAAATGAAGTTTACTCATCAACGAAATGGAGAATAAAGCTATCAACGAAACACATCTCCCTGCTATCAACGAATCATTATTGCTTTTCTGAATAGTTGACAAAGTGATAGTGACAGTTTACTGAACAGATCAAAAGGTGATGTGGAAGTGTACTTTGCATTGGAAACCATTAAAATGGACATGGGGAATAAGGAAACATCCCAGTTTCCAATTGGGCTCTTGGGAGTGATCATAATAAGCATGAAGACAAAAGCAAGGATCTCCAAGGACCACTGGACAAAGGGATGAAAAGCAAACTATTGGCGGTTATCTTTAGTGTACTTTAGAGTAGCCAAAAATAGTATTGTAAACTTGGGAATATATAACCAAGTGTAGCAGTTAGAAAGAAGTAAGAGAAGAAAAACAAATAGTTTGTATTAGCTATCTTTGAGAGCATTCTTCTCTACAACTCTGTAACTGAGCAGCTGTGTACTTTTGTATCACAGATTATTTCCGCAATAAAAACACTTCAGTTGGATCATCAAACAATCCAACTGAATTATTTATATCGTGTGTTTTTGTTTATTCAGTTCAGTTTTATTTTATCATTGTTTTAAGTTTAAGAAAATATCAAGAATTGTATTCAACCCCCCCTTCTACAATTCTGTTAGGTCATTTGGGAATAACAACATATATACGGTCATTTCAATCAAAAACCAACCACTTGATGAATCCACTAAAGGTTCGGATATGGAAGATGCCTTTCAAGAAGTTATTTCCAATGCATCGACATCATCATCATCATTTTCCTTATTTGTTGATTTTGCGCAATACGAGCCGATTCCTAGAATTCAATACCAAGATGATTGCTGGTTTCTGTAATCCAACTTAAACCTCTAAAATCCTCTTCGGCATATGAATTAAGTTTAGTTGAGATTGATGAATCTATTGGAATGGCTGAAGGACTTGTAATTTGATATGCCTTTTTAAATTAATCTTTAATTATGTGTGCAGTCAAGGTATGGGGCTATCCTGGAGGCTCGAGGAGTTAACCTTAGTGAACTCACTGCTACCTCAGAAGTGGATGAGCCTATTGAGTTATGGTTGGCAGCAACTACAGGCTCAACCGAGAGGCCACAAAGGAATAGAATCGTTGGATTCCCCACTGTCCCAGCAACTCAACTTCTGTCAAACTTGGCTCACCGCTTTCGAGAA
The DNA here is from genome assembly GCA_030848705.1 of Heracleum sosnowskyi. Taxonomy (NCBI): domain Eukaryota; kingdom Viridiplantae; phylum Streptophyta; class Magnoliopsida; order Apiales; family Apiaceae; genus Heracleum; species Heracleum sosnowskyi. The sequence continues at coordinate 33,197,420 of CM061235.1, read as the reverse complement.
AGGTCAAGAGGCGGTGCTAGCTCCTCCTCTTCAAGCGGTAACCGTTCTATCATTCCAGATCAGGCATTTCTGCAAATTGCTCAAACTGCAGTAACAAATGCACAAGCCAACCCTGACCAGTTCGGAAATCTAAATAATTCTGAAATGGAAGAAGTTGCAAGGAATATTATTGAGGTTTCGGATTCTGCTAGTAGAGGAAGCTTTAACCAAGTTTTCTTTCGAGAGGTGGTGAACGTTGTCACCACAATTTTTAAAAGTATTTGCAATGAAGCACAAAAGGTAAGTCTTCTTTAATTTAGTATTATGTTAGTTCTTTATTAATTTATTTTAAGTGATGAAGAGAACATTTGCACTACTTGGTTGAGAAAAAGTTTAGTAAATAAAAAAACAGAAAAATAAATAAAGTTAGCAAATATAAATAAAGTTAAAGTTGTATATAATATTATCACTAGTGATTCTTTACTGCTAAAAACAGAAAAATAAATAAATGTAATTGGGACGAAAAGACGATCTGGACAATTAACTTTTAAGTTAGAAAATGAAATTATTTCTGTCGATGAAGAAAAATCATCTTCCAGATAAATTCTCTAATAGACATCGACTTTAATAAGGTAGCAGCATGATAAAGGAGACCTGAGGTGTTCCTGCATCAGGACTCCCATCAGGTGCTCTCATTGTTTTTGTTAGCCTAGAAATGTTAATGAGTTATAATTAAATACGAGTTTTCACAATGTATGTGTCATATAGCAATTACAGATTTCTGGATATTTCCTTATTACAGATTTCAAGTTTTATTTACTATTGAGATATATATCCAACTCCTGAATCTTATTTGTCTAATCTGCCTAATTGGATCCAAAAGATACAAAGTCATTTTCTGTTTACTGTGTGTTTGACGTGTATCTACCTCCACTTCAATATCTTGGTTTTGTGGTAATGCATTTCATGTTACTCTTGAATGCCAGATATAGAATATTTTATACACCAACTGCATCCCTGTCTATATGTTTTATGTACATTCTAAAGGCGACCTATATAAATTTGTAAAATGGCATCTAGTTTCAATTCAATTAAGTATTTATATGCTGTGAAATTTTCATTTCATTTCAGGCCATCGATGAAGCTAACAAAGATTACACTGCCGACGAGGAAGTAAGTGATGGAGAAGGTTCTAGCACTGGTGATGAAAATGGCAGTGATGGTATAGGGGATGATAATGATGGCAGTGATGATGCCGGAGAGGATGGTGATGTTGGTGGTGATAACCTAAGGAATGATAGTGCTGGTGATAAGTAGATGTAGTTTAAAACTATATCTCAAGTAACTATTAATAGTAGCTCTTAACTTGAGATGTTGTAACTGAATTTAACTAAGATAGTTGATATGTGGATTTGTGAACTCGTAGCGAATATTTAGTACTTTTGGTTGGTGGCCGGTGTGATGCCATACTAGGATTTATTTAACTTTGTTAATTAATCCACATATGTTTCTTTTGTTAAATTTAGTTGTGCTTTAAGATTTATATTTAATCAGGTGTGATTTTTGTAAATAGAGATTTGGTATGCGCTTGCATTGTAGGTAAAAAAGTGTGCAGATTTTTCTGGGCGTAGTTTTAAAACTGACCAAATTGTTGTCATTTTCTTAATAACATAAGCGACTGAATTCATGTTATTTCCAACCATCTGCTTCAACATAAGCAACCAAAAGTTGGTCGTTTTTGACATAACCAACCGTTTATATTTACGACTACAACAATGGTTGGAAATAGAACTTCTATTTACGACTAATTAATTGCAACTATATATTGGTTGGAAATAGAACTTCGATTTACGACTAATTAATTGCAACTATATCTTGGTTGGAAATAGAAATTCTATTTACGACTAATTAATTGCAACTATATATTGGTTGGAAATACAACTTATATTTACGACTAATTAATTACAACTATATATTGGTTGGAAATACAACTTCTATTTACGACTAATTAATTGCGACTATATATTAGTTGGAAATACAACTTCTATTTACGACTAATTAATGCGACTAAATTTGGTTGCAAACGCTAGTCTCAATTACGACCAATTATTTGTGACTCAGTATTGGTCGTAAATATTGCTGACTTGGCTTGCCACATTAGCATGTGGGACCAACACTCACGAAATTGGAATTTCGTAACCGACTGTCAATAATGGTCGTAAATGATCATTATTTGCGACTGTTGTTCAAAAGAGACCAGACTTTTTACGACTAAATGAGTTGGTCGGTCGTCAGTCGGTTTTGAGTACATTTGCGACCGTCACGTATCAATTACGACCATTTTTTTCGGTCGTTTATGACCCCTGTTTCTTGTAGTGCCCCTCAATAAGTATAATACGTTTCATCATGATTGATCATACAACGAGAACATATACCAATACTAACAATTCAACAAGATACCATGTTAAGTAACCAGTCGTTTTAAAATCTTAAAATGTCAGAGTAAGGCCCGAATAGGATCTTATGCTACAACAAATATTATTTAACAAAATTATACACTTGAAATAGTCTCAACCTTGCAGCAATTATCAACCTTATAATATACACTTGAAATAGATTATCAACCTGACAGCGATTATCAACTTGATCACATATAGCTCGATCTGTCCTCCTGATCTTAGTTCATGTAGTGCAATTGAGTGAGGAATGACACATTATTTTGCAGGTCTTCCGGCAGATTAAGCTCATATTCCAGCATCTATGAGAAACTCTCAACTTAACCATTAATACATTATTACTAACCATTTTGGCAGCTTTTCTGAAAAGCGCTTTTAGCTGAAAAGCGCTTTTAGCTGAAAAGCTGCTTTTAGAGAAAGCAGACCGCCCATGCTTTTGAAAAAAGCTGCTTTTCAGCTTTTGCGGAAGCAGCTACTGGTTTCAACATCAAAACTCACCAAAAACATTAATTTTTTATATTATACACCAAAACATGTACATATCAAAAATATTACCAAACAGTTATCTGATTTTCACAACGGTACTTATTTTAACAGCACAACAATTTTTAACAGCAATCCAAACAGAGCCTAAATACATTCTATACTCTACATCACATGTTGTACATATGAAGTATGCATGCACGATACAATGCGCGCAGTTTACTATGGGTAAAGTCATTTAATATATTTTAGATTTGTTTCTAAATGGAAAAATGTATGAGAATTTTAAAAATATTTTATTTTTTTAAATATCATGTATCTTCTTACCATTAATTGCAAAATTGATTAATAAAACTGATCTTCTCTTCATGTCTTCACATTAATCATCAAAGACAGACCCTTGTGAAATTTGAAATTGAATAGCAACCACATATATGTATTCACATTGATCAAAAGAGACCCTCAAACAATTGAACATAATCACAATATCAAACAAATAAACAAATATTTATTTCAAACAAATGGAAGTGAGAGTACTTGATTCCTAAACCGAAATTTAATAACCATTTTAAATAATTAGTTCAGTTAAAATTTTAAAATGTTCGAGGAAGATTTCAATATAATTTTATATTTTTCGAACCTAGAGAAATGGTTCATGCACGATCTAAATACTTAACAATCCTATAAATGAATTGTAGGTTACAATTCACAGCTAATAAGGTTGACATTCGAAGTGTTCAAACCAATCAAGTGGATATCAAATACTTAGTCAACAAAAAATTTAGTTGGTTTAACATGCACAGTTCTTCAAATTAACTAGCTAGCTATCTATCTGTCTATATATTCCAATCCAAGAACCAATTCTAATCTCATTCAACTCCTGCATGCTTAGACAAAATAACAATGGAAAAGAAACACTTTAGCCACATCCATGATCTTAGTCAGCAACAAATAATTTACCAAGGCCACGAAATCAGTTGCTCGGGCTGTAAACTTCAGGCCTCGGGCTTGGTCCACGGGTGCTGGGAGTGCAAATTCTTTCTTCATGACCAATGTTTTACCACAAAAAAATATGAAAGTATGTTCAGGTTGCGAGGAAAATATTACTGGTTTAGCGTATGTCTGCAAGGACAATCAATGCGACTTCAATCTCCACAAGTCCTGTTTTGATTTGCCAGAACAGATTCGACACATTTCACATTCTAGCCATCCACTTACACTTATTATAAGCCCAGATCAAAACAATGGTTTCACCTGTGATGGTTGTCACAAAAATGGTTTCTCATTTACGTACAATTGCAGGATTTGTAACTTTGACCTTCATCCTGATTGTGCTTCGCTTCCAAAAACCGTAAAGCGCAAAGATCACAACCATCCTCTCACTCTGTACTATGATATGAACGTAGAATTTAGTTGTGATGCATGTCAGGAAATCAGTGAAGGCTGTTGGCTTTATCTCTGCAGAAAATGTGATTTTGGCACCCATACCTATTGCGTGAAATCCAATGCAAAGCCAGTAATATCAAATCCACAATTGGATTATTATAATGAATCTGAGGAACTGATGGCAGCGCTGGCAGCAGCGAAAATTCGACATAAGAGTAATGTAAATTGTCTCAGTTACATTTAGTGCATTTGTTGACAGTTTGTTTGTTTGTTTTTCTGTGTGCAAGTTACTTTGGATTTCATGATATCTGGGCATGTTTCAATTTGATGCATTGTGTTAAATCAGGCTTCTTACAATTTTACTCTTAAGTTATTCTTGATAGCCGTTAGAATTACCGCTAAATTTCCGAATATTAATGCACCATCGAGGGTTTGACATCAGTTTACATTAAGCAAGAAACTTTAGATCAAAATAATGTAAGCCTCCATTCCTGTAAATGTTTGCTGAAAAATGAGCTTTACAAAGCTCAGACAAAGTACATTTCTTCAGTGATGGGAAGTTCCAAGGCATTAACATGTTGATGGGCAGCAAGTTTAAAGAGTGGATATGACAAATTAATTTCAAAATTTTATTTTCTAGTTTTGTTACAATGTCATTATTTTAATAATAAAAACATAAGCTTATTATCAAATTTTGAATTTATAGGTAAATAGATATTCTATCAATAGGTGTTTAAAATCACACAATTGTATCACACTCACTGATCCAAATAATTCACAAAACTGGTACAAGGTAGAGATCATAAAATCTAGACATACATTGAAACTTGAAGCATCCGCTGATCTGTTTGAACCAACTGCTGAATCTCTAGACTAAGATATGAATTGCCTGATTGTGGCTAAATCTCAAGTAAAATATGTTTCGCAGGAGCTGAACCTCGGATTTTGCTTGCTTCTTATCATCACCAACCTTGGGAGTCGTAGTACTTGGCATGTAGTACTAGTATGGACTGCCAATCCGAAAAGGAGTCGAGGACCGTTTTGAAGCTAAAAGAGATGATTAAAATTAATTTAGCAGCTTAAAACAATAAATCTCTGGTGAAAGATACAATATACTTTGTTGTTCTACTACCAAATGAACAAGTATGAGAATTTAGTTTTGTATGCTTAAATTACCAAAAGGTCTGTGTCAAATCTGAGTAAATTCCTCAAAAATAGGATAAAAAGAAGGAATACTAGTTTTCAGTCTTTGCCCTGATAATGAATGAACCTTCATCAAGCCTGGTGGGATTTGCAAAAGAATAGATAATTTGCAACTAAAGTTGACAAGTTTCTCAACTACTAATGACACCGCTATTATATTATTTGTAAACCAGAGTTAAAATCCAACAGAAATCTTAGAGCTAGAGCTAAAGAGATGGTTCAATTCTAAGGACAATCCAAAGACTTAACAAACTATTTGTATGTAAATTGCACATTACAGTTCACAGCTAAACAAGTTGACATTTGAAGTGTTCAAACCAATCAAGTGGATATCAGATATTAGACAACTACAAATTTAGTATGGTTTATTATGCACAGTACTTCAAGTTAACTACTAACTAGCTATCTATATATATTACATAAAATTTCCAATTAAAGAAATTGTCCCCAATTCTAATCCCATTCAACTCCTACAAGCTGGACAGACTATCATGGAGAAGAACCACTTTAGCCACATCCACAATCTTGGTCAGCAACAAATGATTCCCCAAGGCCATGAAATCATTTGCTCGGGCTGTAAACTTCAGGCCTCGGGCTTGGTCCACGGGTGTTGGGAGTGCAAATTCTTTCTTCATGACCAATGTTTTACTGCGAGTCGCGCTATGATCCATCATTCTCATCCAACACACCCTTTAACCTTAGCCCCTTATCCAACTTATCCTTCTAATACCTTTTTTTGCAATTCTTGTAATCTTGTTGGGACAGGCTTTGCCTATAGTTGTTCCCTCTGTGAGTTCGATATCCATGTCCATTGTGCTTACTTTTCTAATACAGCAGCTCATGAATCCTCTCCATCCTACACTTCTTACCAAAACAATAATCACCAAAATTATGTGCCTCATAATTATGGACCAAATTATACTTACCCTCCTCAAACTTATAATCCTCAAAATCCTTACATTAATAGTGCTCCTCAAAACGCAACTCCTTATCCAAAAACGCCTAGTCACAAACACAATAGTACTCCTACTCAATCTGCTTCATATAATAATGACAAGATGCCAAATCCCAATCCTCAGTCAGGTGCTACTGGTGTGACCAAGCATTGTACTCATGGCCACCCCATGTACCTATCTGAAGTTCGAGAGAAGCAGATGAAACTCTGTTCAGGTTGCGAAGAAAATATTACTGGTTTAGCATATGTCTGCAAGAACAATCAATGTGACTTCAATCTCCATATGTCTTGTTTTGATTTGCCAGAACAAATTCAACACAATTCACATCCTAACCATCCACTGACACTCATAATATCCCCTGATCAAAGCAATGGTTACACCTGTAACGGTTGTCATAAAAAAGGTTTCTCATTTACTTACAATTGCAGGATTTGTAAGTTTGACCTCCATACTGATTGTGCTTCGCTTCCAAAAACCGTGAACCGCAAAGATCATGATCATGCTCTCACTCTGTACTATGATATGAACGGAGAATTTAGGTGTGATGCATGTGAGATAACCAGTGAAGGCTGTTGGCTTTATCTCTGCAGAAAATGTGATTTTGGTACGCATACCTATTGCGTGAAATCCAACGCAAAGCCAGTAATATCAAATCCACAATTGGATTATTATAATGAATCTGAGGAAGTGATGGCAGCGCTGGCAGCAGCGAAAATTCAACATGATTGCAATGCATTTGCGCTCAGCCTTTGGTGAATTTTGTTTGATTTTCTGTGTGCAAGTAACTTTGGATTTTAAAAAGTGTGAGCATGTTTCAATTTGATACCATTGTAATTTTGGTCAAGTCAATGAACAATTTATTTCTGTTGAATTAGGCTTCTTACATTTTAACTGTAACATTATTCTTTCTGAACGAAATCTGAGTTCTATTTATCAGAAAAGAGCATCAAGCTCCAAAGTCTCCAACATGTAGGAAGGAGGATACATGATTTCATTGTAGCAATTCAACGAACATAGGATTCTAGCCATCAAAAGGGCACCCCTGTTTTCTTGGTTTCTAACAAATTTAACAGAAATATTCCTGGTACTTAGTTTCAGACAACTCTCAAAAACATTTCCCACCTCTAACTCGTATGAAAGCTGCTTATCCAAAGTTTGTACCTAGGTAAAGAAATCACTTTCAATCACGACATTAGCAATCTGCAGGGAAAGGATCCATTATAGAGCTTCATTAACACCGATGCTTTCAGCATCAAAGACTGACAATGTACGTCCACATCTCATGGTTTTCCCTCTCACAAAATCATTTTGATGATCCCCTAGTATCATGCTACAGAGAAAGAAGACGAGTCTGTTGCCACTGGAGAGCATCCACATTTACTGTTATAATGTATAATTGCTATTGTTGTATTGATATTAGAACAATTACAAGAGGGCTGCTTATATAGCATGTTATTGATACAATCATGGAGAGATTATATCAGTAGTTGAGATATGGGAGCTAATATCTCTAATACTAATTGTTAGCTACAAATTAGGGATATATGAGTATATACAGCTGTTTATACTAATTGTTAACTGAAGTTTAGGGATCCTATCATATAATACAACTAATACCCCCCCTCAAGTTGGAGAGGGAGGACTTCCAGGACACACTCCCAACTTGCTGGCTAGTCGTCGAAATTGGTCCGCACCTAATGGCTTCGTGAAGATGTCTGCAAGCTGGCTACGAGTAGAAATATGAGAAGGAGATATGAGTCCAGAGATAATTTTCTCACGGACAAAATAACAATCTAATTCAATATGTTTAGTGCGTTCATGAAAAACGGGATTCTCAGCAATGTGGATAGCCGCTTGATTATCACAATAAACTGGAATGGGACTGGTGAAAGAAATACCTAGATCATGAAATAAATAATGCAACCACTGTAATTCAGCGGTGAGATTTGCAAGAGCTCTATACTCTGCTTCTGCTGAAGAACGAGAGACGGTTGGTTGTTTCTTTGACTTCCAAGAAATAGGACTTGCACCGAGCATAGTGAAGTATCCTGTTGTGGATCTACGAGTCGTGGGACAACCAGCCCAGTCTGAGTCGGTGTAACCTTGCAATTGTAAGGAGCTGGAAGAAGATAGAAATATGCCATGGTTGATTGTGCCTCGAAGATAACGTAGGACACGAAAAGCAGCATCCATATGAGAAGTGTTAAAATAATAATATAATCTAAACTTTGGATTATTATTTTTATTATCTAGAATGTTCTTGAAAGTATCTAGAATAGACTTTTGAAGTTCAAGACCTTTTGTATTTCAAGATGGTTCATGTACTTAGGGAGTTACATATTAAATAAGGTGCATGTACTAGATGTGTTCTAGGAGGTTCCATCTTGTCCTATAAATAGGACAATCTTCCAAGCTTTGTATAATAAAAGAATTATCAAAATCTTTTGAGTGAAATACATTTGTGAGTTTTATATTTTGTGTGAGTAAGTTGTGTGGATTATTGAGAACAAGTTTCTTCTCTTTAATCTCCAACACATTATACACTTAAAATTTCTACAAAGTGGTATCAGAGCAAGGTTTAGAGATGGCTTCCAACAACAATATGTTGCAACCTCAACTTCCTCGTTTGACGGGAAAGAATTACAACCAATGGAGCATACAAATGAAGGTTTTATATGGCTCTCAAGATCTTTGGGAGATTGTGGAAAGTGGATATGAAGAACCGGCGAATCAAGCCAATCTCTCACCACAACAATTGAGTACTTTGAAGGAAAATCGAAAGAAGGACAAGAAGGCTCTCTACTTTATTTATCAAGCGGTGGATGAAGTAATTTTTGAGAGAATTTCAACGGCATCAACATCAAAGGAGGCATGGGATATCCTCAACAAGGCCTACAAAGGAGAAGAAAGAGTAAAAATGGTGAGACTTCAAGCTCTAAGAGGTGAATTTGATTCACTCAAGATGAAGGAAAGTGAAACGGTGGAGGAATATTATAATCGAACAATTTCGATTGTTAATCAACTTCGTATAAATGGTGAAGATATTACGGATAAAAGAGTCTTGGAAAAAATTCTTCGTAGCATGACTCGAAAATTTGAGCATGTTGTTGTGGCTATTGAAGAATCAAAGGATTTAAATAGCCACAACAACATGCTCAAATTTTCGAGTCATGCTACGAAGAATTTTTTCCAAGACTCTTTTATTCGTAATATCTTCACCATTTATACGAAGTTGATTAACAATCGAAATTGTTCGATTACTTTTTCTCTTGAAGAATTGTTGGGCTCACTCCAATCTCATGAACTTCGCATCAAACAATTTGATTCCTCTCCTTTCGAGCAAGCTTTTCAAGTTCAAGACACTAATCGTGGCGGTTTTAGAGGAAGAGGTAGAAGAGGATCATTTCGTGGTCGAGGACAAGGAAGAGGAAATGTGCCAAGTGAAAATTCAAGCTCATTCCAAAGAGGAAGAGGAAGAGCTCGTGGAGGTTACAATAGAAGAGGAAGAGGTAATTCTTTTAATTTTCAATGCCATTATTGTCATAAAATTGGGCATATGAAAAAGGATTGTTACAAAAGGATTAATGATGAAAAAGATGACTCAAATTTTCTACATGAGGACATTGAGGAGAAAGATGAAAGTATGCTTCTTGTTAGTAATGTTCAAGAAGTTCAAGAAGAATCTATTGATGATGTTTGGTATATCGATAGTGGTTGTAGTAACCACATGACCGGAAAGAAAAATTGTTTTGTGAATTTTGACGAAAGTGTCCAACGAGAAGTCAAGACGGGTGACAACAAAAGGCTCATTGTCAAAGGTTGTGGTGATGTTCCAATTCGAACAAAGCAAGGTACAAATTATATCTCTAATGTTTATTATGTTCCCGATCTTAAACATAATCTTTTAAGTGTTGGGCAACTTTTAAGAAAGGGGCATCATGTGAATTTTAAAGAAGATTTTTGTGAGATCAAAGATAAAAATGGGATTCTTGTTGCAAGAGTCAAGATGACATCAACTAAAATGTTTCCATTGAAAATTCAAAGTGAGGCTCTTCCATGTTTTGCTAATATTGTGAACGACAAGTCTTGGCTTTGGCATCTTCGATTTAATCACTTGAGTTTTAGCACTCTATCCAAGATTTGTAAAGGTCATATGGTAAGAGGCATTCCAAATATTCAAAAGCAAGATCAAGTATGTGAAGATTGTGTTTTTGGCAAGCATCACCGAGATCCATTTCCGAAAGAGAAGGCATGGCGAGCTAAAAAACCATTGGAGTTGATACATTCGGATTTATGTGGACCTATGCGCACCAACTCTATTGGAGGTAGTCGTTATTTCCTCACTTTTATTGATGATTATAGTCGCAAAATGTGGATTTATTTTCTCAAAGAAAAATCTCAAGTATTTGAAACATTTAAAGATTTTAAAGCATATGTGGAGAAAGAAAGTGGTCATTCTTTAAAGACACTACGATCTGATCGTGGTGGTGAATATATGTCCGAAGAATTTGGAGGTTTTTTGAAAAAGCATGGAATTCGCCATCAACTAACGGTTCGTTCAACCCCTCAACAAAATGGGGTAGCCGAGCGGAAGAACCGAATAATCATGGAGCTTGTTCGAAGTATGTTGAAAACAAAAGGATTGCCTAAGATGTTTTGGGCCGAAGCGGTTGCGTGTGCATGTTATGTTCTCAATCGTGCACCTACTAAAAGTGTGCAAGGAAAGACTCCACAAGAAGCTTGGAGTCGCAAGAAGCCATGTGTCTCTCATTTTAGAATTTTTGGAAGTATTTGTTACTCTCATGTGCCTGATGAAAAGAGAGGTAAGCTTGATGATAAATCTGAAAAATGCATCTTTGTTGGCTATAGTGAAGCTTCTAAGGCATACAAATTGTACAATCCCATCACAAAGAAAGTCGTAATTAGTCGTGATGTAATTTTCAATGAGGAGGCTTCATGGAAATGGAAGGATGAGAAAGAAAGTTCAAGTACTTTTCTTGATGATGATGCATTTGATCCAATTGAAGAAGAAGGCTCCACTCCACCTACTCCACCATCTAATTCTCCACCAAACTCATCATCATCATCTTCAAGTTCCGAGTCACCACCAAGAAAGACAAGATCAATGGCGGATCTTTATGGAGCAACAAGAAGAATTTTGGAAGATGAATTTGTTGATTTTGCCTTATATGCAAATGCGGATCCGGTTGCTTTTGAAGATGCCGCTAAGGAAAATAAATGGAGACAAGCCATGGATCTAGAAATTGATGCAATTGAAAGGAATGAAACTTGGGAGTTAGTTGAAGCTCCTAAAGGAAAGAAATCCATTGGAGTCAAGTGGGTTTACAAGACAAAGTTGAATGCACAAGGTGAAGTTGAAAAACATAAGGCACGTTTGGTGGTAAAAGGCTACAAGCAAAAATATGGTGTTGATTACAAAGAAGTATTTGCTCCCGTGGCACGTCTTGAAACAATTCGCTTGTTAATTTCTTTGGCCGCTCAAAACAAGTGGCAAGTTCACCAAATGGATGTCAAATCTGCTTTTTTGAATGGAGTATTACAAGAAGAGGTGTATATTGATCAACCACCGGGCTATGTGAAAAAGAACGAAGAAAATAAAGTCTATCGTTTGAAGAAGGCTTTGTACGGTCTAAAGCAAGCCCCACGTGCATGGTATAGCCGCATCAATGATTATTTTATGAAGATGGGATTCAAGAGGTGTCCATTTGAGCATACACTTTACATCAAGGAGAACAAAGGTAAAATTCTCATCATTGGCTTATATGTGGATGATTTGATCTTTGCGGGAAATAATCGTGATGACATTGAAGAATTTAAGAAAAATATGATGCAAGAATTTGAGATGACCGATTTGGGACTACTCCACTATTTTCTTGGTATTGAAGTAAAGCAAGATAAGAATGGAATTTTTATCTCTCAAGAAAAGTATGCAAAAGATTTGTTAAAGAAGTTTAGAATGGAAGATGCGAAACCAAGTAGCACTCCCGTTGAAGTTGGCTTGAAGTTAAGTAAGGATGATGATTCTAAGTTTGTTGATCCTACTTTATATAGAAGTCTTGTCGGAAGTTTGATGTACTTGACCGCCACTCGGCCGGATATTACATATGGTGTTAGTTTGATTAGTAGATTCATGGAGCAACCAAAGAAGACACATTGGGAGGCCGGAAAAAGAATTTTGAGGTATGTTCGTGGAACACTTGGAGATGGAATTTATTATCAAAAGACAAGTGGTCCTAAGGTGCTTGGATATTGTGATAGTGATTGGGCCGGAAGTGTTGATGATAGTAAAAGTACTTCGGGAAATGTTTTCTTCATTGGCTCTAGTGCAATCACATGGATGTCAAAGAAGCAACAAGTTGTGGCTCTATCAACGGCGGAGGCGGAATATATTTCTTTATCATTAGCTAGTTGTCAAGCTTTGTGGATCACATGGGTGTTGGAGGACCTTAAGCATGATACAAAAGAAAGTCCAATTATATATTGTGATAGCAAGTCTGCTATAGCACTCACGGAAAATCCGGTGTTTCATGGGAATAGCAAGCATATACGAATCAAATATCATTTTATCCGTGACTTGGTGACGAAAGGAGAAGTTGTGGTTAAACATTGCAAAACCCAAGACCAAATTGCTGATATCTTTACAAAACCTTTGAGGCCCGACATTTTCAAGGAGTTAAAGAAGAAGCTTGGCATGTGCAAAGTTTAGCTTAAGGGGGGCTGTTAAAATAATAATATAATCTAAACTTTGGATTATTATTTTTATTATCTAGAATGTTCTTGAAAGTATCTAGAATAGACTTTTGAAGTTCAAGACCTTTTGTATTTCAAGATGGTTCATGTACTTAGGGAGTTACATATTAAATAAGGTGCATGTACTAGATGTGTTCTAGGAGGTTCCATCTTGTCCTATAAATAGGACAATCTTCCAAGCTTTGTATAATAAAAGAATTATCAAAATCTTTTGAGTGAAATACATTTGTGAGTTTTATATTTTGTGTGAGTAAGTTGTGTGGATTATTGAGAACAAGTTTCTTCTCTTTAATCTCCAACACATTATACACTTAAAATTTCTACAAGAAGTTCGTGGATGTTGCATGTATTGACTAAGATAGTTTACCGAAAATGCAATGTCCGGACGAGTAACTGTGAGATATAATAGTCGACCAATTAGGCGACGATATTGACTTGGGTCTGGTAAAGGAGTACCATCTGATGGAAGTAGTTTGAGATGTTGTTCCATAGGGAAAGGAGATGGCCTTGTGTTGGTCAAGCCGGAATCTTTTAAAATATCTAAAATATATTTACGTTGACAGAGAAAAATGATTTCCATCAAGGAATTGAGATGGGGGAAGGTCGGGATCAGAAATATGTGGGCTCACTTGAGGTGAGGAAGCTTGATGATTTGAACTTTGTATTGGATTATCATCAGAAATATCATATAAAGACTCGGAAGAGTCATGAGAGAGAAGAAAATCAGTTTGGACTGGTAATGCATCTCGGAATGGGAAAAGATCTTCATGAAAGATAACATCCCGAGAGATAAATATTTTCTTAGTTTTAATATCAAGAATTTTATATCCCTTATGATTAAATGGGTAGCCGATGAAGATGCCTGGTTGAGCTCTAGCATCAAATTTATGTAAAACATGTGTATTTCGAGCATAACATAAGCACCCGAAAACACGAAGCTTAGTATAATCTGGTGGCTTACCAATAAGAACTTCGTGAGGTGATTTATTGTGAAGAAGGGGTGTTAGTATTTTATTAATGAGATAAGCTGCCGTTAATAGGCATTCTCCCCAATATGTGAGAGGAATATTACTTTGAAAACATAGAGCGCGCGCTACGTTGAGTAAGTGACGGTGCTTTCTCTCAACCACCCCGTTTTGTTGGGGGTTGGAAACACAGCTGCGCTGATGATGTATACCATTGGTAAAGAGCCAAGATTGAAAATCTTTGGAAAGAAATTCGGATCCATTGTCCGTCCTAATCTTTTGTAAGACATGTAGATGAATAGGAGTTGATCCGGTGGAGATAGTGTCAATTTTTTTAGAAAATTGAGTAATGATAGATGCATGAAAATATTTAAGAAACTTGAGTGTCTCACACTTAGATTGCATAAGATACAACCAAGTGCAACGAGAAAAATCGTCAACTATAGTTAAAAAATAACGAGCTCCGGTTATGCTAGGGAGAAAGAATGGTCCCCATATATCAACATGAATTAATTGAAACGAAGTAGTAGATGAAATCGAAGATTTATTATACGATAATCGTGTTTGTTTTGCCATTGGGCAAACATTACAATGAAATTCTGAAGGAAAATGCATAAAGTCAAAAGATTTACATAATAACTTAAAACGTTCAGAACTTGGGTGTCCAAGTCTATTATGCCATAGATTCATTGGCAATTTATTAACCGAATTAATTCGAGTAAATGGCTGCAGTTGATACAAGCCAGCAGTACGAGAGCCTCGCCCCATAATTTTATTCGAAAAAAAAGGTCCTGAAAATAACATGAAGTGGATGAGAAATTAACAACACAATGTAAATGCTTAGTTAATTGTGTGACCGATATCAAGTTTAAATTAAAAGCTGGGATATGATAAACATCCAGTAAAATGAAATCAGGCGAGAACTGAACATCGCCGATGTGAGAAACAGTAGCATAATTACCATCAGGTAGTTGAACTTGTAGTTGAGGATCCACGAGTGTATAATTTTTGAACATAGATAAATCGCAACATATGTGATGTGTGGCACCTGAGTCAATATACCAGGGAATTTTAAAAGGAGAATAAGATTGATTTAAAATTGTACCTGCCAAGTTAACTCTGGCCGAGGCATCATCTTCACCGTGTGAAGTGTCCAGTAAAGCGAGAATACGACTATACTGTTCAGCAGTGAAAGTTGGAGTAGGTGCAGCAGCAATAGGCTGGATGGGAAGGGTAGGTGGTGATGGAACAGGTTGGACAGCAACAGCAGCTACATGTGGCTTAACATTGTGAGCCTGATGAGAGGAAGAACGATCAGGAAATCCATGGAGACGATAACACTGCTCCTTTGTGTGGCCATGACGATGACAATGGTCACAAAATGGTCTCTGCCTTTTAGTTGAAGGTCGAAAATGAGGAGAATGACCATGAACCTGAAGAGCTGCTGATTCCACGAGAGGAGCAGTACTGGTGTTGATGATCTGCTGCATTTCCTCTTGTTTGACAAGATTAAACATTCTTTCTGCAGTAGGAATCGGTTCAATCAGAAGAATTTGGCTCCGTATTGGAGCAAACTTGTCATGCAGACCTTGCAGGAATTCCATTGCCCGATCTCGTGCATGTTGTTCGAGTAAAAACTTACTAGCTCCGCAAATACATGTCTCAGGTGGGTTAAGAGAGTCCAGTTCATCCCACAATGTCTTCAACCGGGTGTAATAAACAGTGACCGACTTTTCGTCCTGTTTCAAGTTAGAAATTGCAGTTTTTAATTGAAATAATTTAGGAGCATTTGCTTGAGAGAACCTGACATGTAAGTCCTTCCATATAGTGTAGGCAGAGTCAGCATACAGGCATGAAGAGCGAATATCTGGTTCGCACGAGGTCGTAATCCAGCTAACAACAAGATCATCGCAGCGTTTCCAGCAGGCCTTTTCTGCCGGATCTTTTGGTGGAGGAAGAGATCCATCAACGAAGGCAAGCTTACCCTTCGCATTCAGCGCCTTGGTGATACCGCGGGCCCAACTTGGATAGTTGTCACCATTGAGAAGAGGAGAGTAAAAAACAGCAGTGGGGCTGTCATTAGGATGAATGTAATGGATCAATCTGCTTGAATAATGAAACTGGTGTGGATTTTTCTGGTGTTTCATTGTTTTTGGGATCATCATTAGCATGTTCAGAATGATGGGGAGATGAGGGAGGAGACACCATCGTTTTCTGCTAAGATGACCTGAGTGAGTGATATGACACAGGTTTAATCTGATACCATGTTATAATGTATAATTGCTATTGTTGTATTGATATTAGAACAATTACAAGAGGGCTGCTTATATAGCATGTTATTGATACAATCATGGAGAGATTATATCAGTAGTTGAGATATGGGAGCTAATATCTCTAATACTAATTGTTAGCTACAAATTAGGGATATATGAGTATATACAGCTGTTTATACTAATTGTTAACTGAAGTTTAGGGATCCTATCATATAATACAACTAATATTTACTTTGAAATTACCCTCAGGAGGTGCTAGCCACTTATAGTCGTTCACTCGAGCCACGGATGCAGATAGTACTCATTCTTTTTGCTCTTGCTTCTTGCCTCTCTGTGATACATTTTGAACTCCAATGTACCGACACCTCTGCACTTGCACTTTTATTTTCCCCATACCTTCTTGTTTCTGAAACTCCAAATTCCCCATAGCACTTTTGTGATTTTCAAAAGATTCTCCTCCGTTTCAGAACAAAATTTCTCCATTGTAAACAGTATGGTAGATGTAATTAAGAAAATGCATAATACACTCCACTAGTCCACTGTGATGTCAAGAAAATACTAGCTATTGATTGAAACTATAAAGCTGGTTATTCACATGGAGTTTTAGGATTAAAACCTGCAAGCTGAGTACTCCTGGAAAGAAACTTTAATTTAAGCCACCATGCATGATGCAGGTCAATGTTTGGTGAAAAATTGGATTAACAAACCTTTGACGAAACTAGTTATCTTGCCCGTACTTCGCACACTGCAATTTTTTATTGTCATTCAACTTTGAAATTTTATAGCCTAATAATTGCAGAAGGTATGAACATTTTCTAATAACATCGAGAACAATAAAATTTACATTTGGTAATACCATCGAGAGAATTCATAAAAACAACTTTAAAAAACATAAGTGATGTTTAGTAAATTCTACAATTATATTAAAAATAAATTTGAAAAGTGGGATTTTTAAAATAGACTCTGATCAAATTCATTTCTCAAAAACTTTACGACATAGGATTTGATCATATTTGAAGGACTATTAAAGTGAGACTGAAACAGTATAGACATCAAGAGGTTACTTAGTAAGAATGTATGAAAGTAAATAAATGGAACAAACAGTTCCATTTATGCCTCTTGCTTGTGTACTATACGTGATTTTAAATAATAATAATAATAATTTGAATTGAATTGGAATTAGAATAAGACTAAGTGATTAAATATATTAATTAGTCAGAAAAAGAAAAGAGTCGGTATTGAGTTTTTATTTAATTATTAAAATTCTTAAAAAGACTGTAGGATACTTAATGCACGCTATATATAAACACATCACACTTTATTTTCTCAGAAAACAAACCCTATAGATAAATTAGTGTGAGCCGCAATCGCGAGGACACGATAGTGAGGATAGTTCTATGTGTTGTGCGAATAGTAGATCACATAGAAAGGTATTATATATTGATTTTCTTTTACAACACCATGACATAATCTAATCTTGTAGATTTATATCTTATTAGTGTACCATGCTTGTTTCTCTTTGTATATTTTATGTGACAACAACGAATGAAATAAGTGTTGAAATATAATATAAGATCCATTTTGAGACTTTCTCTAACACCTTAAAATTTTAGATAAGCTGGTTAATTAACATGGTACCATAGTTCTGGTCAGCGGGGGTCACAAGACTGAAACAGTATACACATCAAGAGGTTACTTAGTAAGAATTTATGAAAGTAAATAAATGGAACAAACAGTTCCATTTATGCCTCGTGCTTGTGTATTATACGTGATTTTAAATAATAATAATAATAATAATAATAATAATAATAATAATAATAATAATAATAATAATAATAATAATAATAATAATAATAATAATAATTTGATTTGAATTGGAATTAGAATAAGACTAATAAGTGATTAAATATATTAATTAGTCAGAAAAAGAAAAGAGTCGGTTGTTATGGATTAAAAAACGTACTTGTATATTAATTGCTAGGATTAATGAGCTTTCGAGCTTTAATGGCTGCACTTGTGTTTCGAGACTAAATCGGTCCTCACAAGATGCCTACGTATCTCAAATCGTTAGTGAGAATCAAGCCAAAGATGTAGTTCTGATTGTAGGATCAGGGACCTTATATAGGCGTCTGGAGCCTAATATTTATGGTATGTTTAGGACCCTTAGCGAATAAGTCTCCTTTTTGTTATTGGATAAACATTGTGTTGCTTGCTGAATAAGTCTTTTCCTTGTTGATAAAGGCTATGACTCATTAATTGGGATTCTGGATCCTTCTTTGACTAATTTACCATATTTTGGTCTCTTTTGATGAGCTGTATATTTTCCCTATTCATTAATTACGAAATTAATGAATAATTAGGGTGTCGGGCCTTAAATATCGGCCTTTCCATTGAATAGTCAATTATATTTCTATAATTAATTTTCTGTCCATATCATTTGCCCCTAACTTCTGGGAAAATCTCTTTGGGGTTTTTGCAGAAGTTACGACGTGTTTTTTCTCAAATTTGTCCATTTTTAAGGGCATTTTCGACCTCAAATTAGGTCATTTTCGACCAAGAATAGTTCAATTTCAACCAGGAAATTCGACCAGGAATGGTCCCAGATCGAAGGATTCGACCGCAAATTCCTAGTCACTTTCGACCAGGGACGTTCGACCTCAATCATTCTTTTTTCAACCTCGATTTCAGTCCCAGGTCAATGGTTTCGACCTCGAACTACAGGTCTTTTTCGACCTCGTGGCTTCGACCTCGATCAAGGGTCTTTTCGACCTCGATCTTGGTCCCAAGTCGATTGCTACGAGCTCGAACTACAGGTCTTTTTCGACCTCGTGGCTTCGACCTCGATCAAGGGTCTTTTCGACCTCGATTTTAGTCCCAAGTCGATTGCTACGAGCTCGAACTACAGGTCTTTTTCGACCTCGTGGCTTCGACCTCGATCAAGGGTCTTTTCGACTTCGATTTTATGATTTCTTGGATTTATTTTGGTACGAGGTCGAACAATACGACCTCAATTTCCAATGTATTTTCGATCTCGTTTGTTCGACCTCAACCCCGTGTCTCTTCGACCTTGTTTTTGGTGTGAAGTCGAATGCTTTGTCCTCATTTTCAAAGTCATTTTTGACTTCGAGCCTTCGAGCTCAATCAAGGGTCTTTTCGACCTCATTTTGGTGCTAGGTCGATTGATACGAGCTCAATTTCTAAGCCATTTTCGACCTCGAGCCTTCGAGCTCAATCAAGGGTCTTTTCGACCTCATTTTGGTGCTAGGTCGATTGATACGAGCTCACTTTCTAAGCCATTTTCGACCTCGAGCCTTCGAGCTCAATCAAGGGTCTTTTCGACCTCATTTTTATAATTGTCGTGCCTTATTTTGGTGCGAGATCGACGAATACGACCTCGATTTTGTGTGTATTTTCGACTTGGGTCTTACGACCTCGATTTAAGGTTTTTCGACCTTAAATTTTTAATTTTTTCGCTTTATTTGGGAGCGAGGTCGTTGGATACGACCTCTTTTTCTCATATATTTTCGACCTGGGTCATACGATTTCGGTCTAAGGTCTTTTCGACCTCGAATCTTTATTTTTGCCTTGGCTTTATTTCCAATTAGCACGAATTTTTTATTTAATTTTCATGTTATTGGGCCTTAATGGGCCTTAATTTGTTTGGGCTTCGAATTTGCCTGAGACCCAAATTATTTGGGCTTTTATTTCTATAATCCATAAATGGATTTGTGGGCCTTAACCGGCTATAGACGGTTGCCCTACCTTAACCGGTTGGGTTTCCAGTCACTTCAATTATAAAAGAGTGGAATTTCCACTTTGTTCTTCATTTCATACTTTCATCTTTCCGAATTTCTCTCTAGTATTCTTAGTTTCTCTCCGTAGTAAGGCGATTTCCGGCGAGTTTTTTCACGGTGGTGTTCTTGTTTTTCTGGGATCAATCTTCATCCCTTGAAGATTTCTGGGTTTAATCTTCATCCGTTGAAGATTTCTGGGGTTTCTTTGAAGCTTTTCTGGGAATTTCTTTGAAGATTTGAAGATTTGAAGTTTTTTCTGGGATTTCTCCTTGAAGATTTGAAGATTTGCTGAGAATTTCTTTGAAGATTTTGAAGATGTCTGACCGAACTGCTCAACGCCTTCAAAAGATGAATCAAGCTTCTAAAAGAGGTATCATCATTCGTTCTTCTCATATGTCTCTTCAAGATATGATTTTAGAACGTAGTGATGAATACCCTTCTATTTCGCACTTAGATTCGTTTGATTGCAGCAATAAATTTCACGAAATCGATTTGATTAGAGACTATAATAAAATGTATAGGGTTAAGTCCCCCTATAGGTTAGTCCCAGCCGGCCCAGGGGACCGTTCCTACCATTGGCATCCTGATGCTCTATGCATTTATAAGGATGCCATTGTTGCGGGACTCAGGTTTCCCTTTCATGAGTTCATTCCCAGGCTTTTGGCTGATGTTGGGATTAACCCTTGCCAACTTCCTCCAAACTCCTGGAGAATCATTACTTGTTTCATTGTTCTTTGTTTGAAGAACAATTTTCCTCTTTCTGTTGCCTTATTTAGGAAAATATTCCAGTTTAAAAATAGCTCTGCCGTTACCTTGGGTTGGGTTTATATCAACCATCGTCCTTCCACTCCACCCATTTTTCATCCGAAATCCATCCCCGATAATAACCCGAGATGGAAAAACGAATTTATGTATTTAGTTTGGGAAGGAGGGGATTGGGGTACCCTTTTTTGTAGATCCTTTAGTAGGGTTTTTGATGGTAGCCCCGGTAATATAACTCTGAATGATGAGGAGGCCCATGCCTATGCCGAGCTCTCAAAAGATGATTATGCTACAACGGCTAGGGTGCTCCTGGACGAGTTCCAGCTTAAGTCCTTGGGACTTTCAAACGTTTCTGATAAGGGTAATTCTCACCTCATATTTTCCTTTATTTATTTAAGATTGACTTATACCAACTGTCTCTTTCCTTGTGTTTTTTGCAGCTGCGGTCTTTATCAATAAGACCAACGAGCCCCAAGATGGAGAGACAACAAGGATGAAAAGGGCTCGCTTGGGGGGGAAGGATCCCCGTGCTGCAAGCGTTCCAGCCTTTATAAGGCCCCATGTGGACCTTACTGATGAGGTTGAGGGTCCTTCCTCGTCCAAGAGTTCAGTTTGGCGCCCCAATTGGGGTCTTAGGAAGAAGGACACTGTAGTAGGGGTGTCTAAGACGCTGTGGAATGGTCCTATCATTCCTTGACTCCTTGTGATTACAAGGATTTTGTTTTTGTAACTCCACTTTGGAGGGTGTGGAGCATGCAGGCTCTCAGGCGATTGCTTCTGTAAGTTGCTTTCTTCGTTTTTTCTTTGTAGTTTTAACATGTTTCAAGTTTTATATCTTGTATTGACTTGCAACTTGTTTGTAGGCTAATGCCAACTTTCAAGGGGCTATCTTTCAAGCCAAGGCTTGGCGCTCATCTTCTGAGGCCAACCAAGGCAAGTTTGAGAAGTCCCATGAGGAGGTGGGCTCGCTGAGGGCCACACTGGCTAGGAAGGAGAAGGAGTTAGCCGACTCCCAGGCTGAGCTGGTGTCTTTGAGGAAGGGCAAGGATGACTTTATCGACGAGTACCTTGACTCTTCGGAGTACAAGGACTTGATTGATAAGCATGACCAGCTCCTCTTCCCAGTTCCGTATATTAAGGGATGGGACGGCGCTCTTGCTGCTGTTTTGGAGAAGATGCCTGGATCTCTCACCATTTCTGATTTTCCAAGCCCTTACACTCCTACTCCTTTGGAGTTGGCTTTGGCTGGAGAGGACGACATGGATGAAGATGACAGGATCTTTGACCTAGATCATACTTCTCCACCTGGTCAGACTGCCGGGGATGATTATGCAACCACTCACTCTGGTTCCGCTTTAGAGGGAGAGGAAGAGGAGGAGGAGGAGGACGTGGACAAGGCAGATTAGATGATGTAGTTCTTTCTCTTTTAGTTTTTATTTATGGCCTTTCATGGCTTGTATTGTACTTTCAGCCTACGGGCTTATCTTTTATTTAAGCTTTCGTTCAGCCTTTTTACATTCTCGACTTAACATGTCTATCAGAATGCATTGCGTATATAATGAAAACATAAGAATATGGAATTCATAACTTTGAAAATGGGTTCAACCCTTACATAATACTCAAGTTTAAAAACTTGGGTTGGTTTTATCAAACCTTATTTCTAGTAGTGAGTCCACTTAGGAAACACCTTAAACATAATAAACCTTCAAATTGGAGGCATGCCAAGTCCTTGGCACCTCATGCCCTTCAAGGGTTTCTAGCTTGTATGAGCCTCGACCAAATACGTTCTTGACGCGATATGGTCCTTCCCAATTTGGGGCCAACTTGCCTTTTTGTCCAACTCCGGATGCCTCAATCTTTCGGAGGACTAAATCTCCTTGTCGAAAGAATCTCTCTTTAACCCTTAGGTTGTAATAGAAAGATGCTCGTTTCTGATGTTGAACTATCTTGGCATTTGCCTCATCTCTAACTTCATCAATCAAATCTAAGGCCAGCCTCAAGCCTTCCTCATTTGTTTCTGGCTCATAAGCCTCAACTCTTGGAGACGTGTGAGTAATCTCCACTGGAACCACTGCCTCTGCCCCATATGCCAACAGAAAGGGGGTAGCTCCAGTGGTGACTTTGCAGGTAGTACGATATGCCCAAAGTATGGGGAGCAATTCGTCTACCCAAGTGTTTCTGGAGCGTTCAACTCTTTTCTTCAGTCCATCTAGGATAATTCGATTTGCAACCTCAGCTTGCCCATTTTCTTGTGGATGGGCAACAGTGAAGCGCAACTTGATATCATTCTCATCACAATATTTCTTAAACTCATCATTGTTAAACTGAGTTCCATTGTCTGTGACCAAGATACGTGGAATTCTGTATCTGCATATCACGTTTTCCCAGAAGAAATGCATCACTTGCTTGGTGGTTATCTTGGCTAATGGCTTAGCCTCAATCCACTTGGTGAAGTAGTCGATTGCTACTATCAAGAACTTTCGTTGAGCACTTGCCATTGGAAATGGCCCGAGTATATCCATTCCCCACATGGCAAAGGGGATTGGTGAGTTTATGGATGTCAACATCTCTGGTGGTTGCCTAACCACTGGGGCATGCTTCTGGCACCTTTCACATTTCTTTACGTAGCTTTAGCATCTGCTAGTATGCTTGGCCAGTAGAAACCTAGGTGAGTGATTTTATGGATAAGGGCTCTGACGTATAGCTTTCGTGTTTCTGAAGTGTCGTTGGGTAACCACCCAGTTTCTAGATGAGATTTGATGGGATCCATCCAACAACTGCCAACATCAATGGGTGTCACCAACTTTCTGTTGATGCTTGGGGTCCTCAGGACTTGGAAGTAGACACTCTCTGCATAGTTTTCAATTTCGGAAGAAGCAAATTTAGACAAGGCACCAGCCTTCACATTTTCTTCCCTTGGAATGTGCTCTACATAGCATTCGTCGAACTGAGTCATGATGGCTGTTAGGTCCAAAGTATCGTAGAAGGGGGGGGTTGAATACGATACTCACAAATAATTTAATTTCGTTCGCGGATTAATCTTTCAGTTCTATAACGAAATCAAACACACCAAACCAAATCAAGTTTCGGGGAATATATCTTTTTATAAATATAAACCTCGAGGGGTGCTACAATTTCTAATCCGTAGATTAGCGTCAATGAGTTTAAGGTAACGCAAATACAAAACAATAATCAAGTTCTGAGCACTATTAATTTCTCTGTTAATTTTCTCCGGCTCTTCTCTCTCTCAGTTATGTGTCTGTGTTGAATACCTTAACTGAAGAAGACACAATCTTCTCTCTGTATTAATTGTAGTCTGTTTTGAAAAACCATCGAATGAGAATTGTAGAAACAATCCTGGCCGTTGGATCTTCATCAACCTTTCAGAAAAGGAATTCTTTTCACCTGCTCCCATAATAAAAAACCATCGAATGAATAAAAATCCATCGAATTAAATAAATTAATTTGTCATTCGATAGTTTTTTAAATCAAAACTATCGGATGCCAAACTAATTTACTTTGGTTTTTAATTAATCATTTCAACTACCATTCGATAGTTTTGCAATTAGAAAAACCATCGAATTTCTCTTTCTTGTCTTTAGTCCATAAATGATTCCACTGAGCTTCTAGGTGTTTAAGAAATAGACTGTATCAATTTCTTCTGAGACGATAAAACAACTTGATCTTTTTAGTGCCGTCACCTAGTGCAACTGGTATGGTTCACAGATGAATAACACTTGATCAATTCTTATTTTATATCTTCAATACAATGCTGCTGATACGTCCCTTGTCCTTCTGGTTGCTTCATCACTGGAATCCCGTGGTACTGAACCCTAAATCATTCACATACTTCTGTCGTCTTGAAAGTCTTGTTTCTTTTGTTGTCACTGAGGCTTGAACATTTTCATGAACTTCTTTCCGTGACCTGTTTACGGACTTCAAGAATACATAACGTATTTTGATTTTTTGTGTTTACCTTTTCTTCTTTGATTCTGGATTCCTGTGCTTCTGTTAATATTATTGTCTGTCTTGTCCTTTGTTGAGTTGTAGTTATCTCTTTTAGATCTTATGTTACATTATGCTTTACAATCTCCCCCTATTTGATTGGATAGAGTTCGACAAGCAAATACTTCGAGGATAACTCAACTAACTAAGGAAACATGAAACTACTTAAAGTAAGACAGCGTAATAATATTAATGCATTTTGGATCAGATATTTATACATTTCCAGATTTCATAATTCAAAAAACAATTAAACTTTATACAATGAAGTTGCTCCTCTAGTCTGAGCTGATAGTTCTCTTGTTCTTTGCTTCATCATTCAGTCCATTCCAATCTCACCTTCTTCAATCATTGGATCGGAGTTAGCAGCTTGATAATCAATCACTGATGGATAGTGCAGTGGTTCTCCAGGTTTAAGGATTGCTCCTCGGATGTGTCTTCCAATATACTCAACCTCTTGACCCACTCCAGCCCACAACCATGCAATATTAACATCTTTCTTGTTTGGCTTTGGCATGTTTGGCAGTCTGGTATGCACTTCCAATCCTCTTTCCACTCTTTTCCTATAGTAAGGAACATTCTCCATTAGAAATCTTCTAAGAGTGTCTGCTGCTTTGTCCTTCTCCGTTGAAGAGAATCCAGTGGATCTAAGATACTTCTCAACTGAGATTAGATAGTTGCTTGGGTAGTCCCTCAGTTTGTCCTCAGCCAAATAGCAGATTCTGAACAAGTCATTCGTCATGAATCTAACCATTGGAGGATCTTCAGTAATCTCTGGACTGACTTTCATCACGATCTCCTTAACATGCTCTCGGAGCAGTTCATTTAGCCTTGTAGTTCTTTGGATCTTGATGAGTATAGCCTGCAATTCTGTATATGTCCTCTGTTCTAAAAACTTAGTAGAAATCACAAATGTACCTTTCTCCAGAAAACTGATTAATAAGCTCCAGGCACCATTTGCTTTAACCCCAGCATTCAGACAGATTATAGAGCTTCTCAGTGCTTTGAAGTAAGTCTGATCATCAAGATTAGCACTTCTGATGTCCTGAATAATGACTTCCACCTCCGCATTGTCGTTGACTTGTAATCCGTCTTCAACTCCACAAAAGGTTTTATAAGCCATTTCCCATTCAGTACCATCTTTCTTTGCCAGATCTATCATCTTCTTCTTCCTCACTTCATTATACACCTTCATTCTCTTTAGCTTTTCACTTCTCAGAATTGCTTGCTGTTTTTCTTTCTCAGCTTGCCTGGCATCTATTGCAGCTCTCTGAGCTCTTATTGCTTCCAAGGCAGCTTCTTCTTCCGGTGACAGAGAATTTGATTCTTCTTCCATAATATCCTCATCCAAGATAGGATGTTCTATTGGTTCAGGATAATATGGTTCATGCTCCTCTTGAATAGGTTGCTCTTGCATGAATTCAAATTCCTCTTCACTCTTCTCTTCCTCCACAAGTTCTTCTATCCAGTACTGCCTGATAGGAATAGCTTCAACTGTTTCCCAAACTCTCCATCCATCCTTAGTTTGCTCCTTCTCCCCTTCTCCAACTTTCTCCCCCTTAGTTGAGGAATCCTCGATAAAAGCATCCTCAGCATAAAAGACATTAGAAGGATCAGGTTGTTGATAGGAGGGACCAGGTTGTCCAGATTGTTGGTTTTTCAGCATACTCCATATAGACTGTACTCCATCGCCTTGATTCTCCAAGAAATCCATAAGCTGCTTATTAAAGTCATTTATAGAAGCTAACGACAGGTCAATGTTTTCCAATCTTGAGTTGGTAGTCTTTTCCATATGATCCAGCCTCCTGTTGAGTCTAGACTCCACTCTTGAAAGGTTGTCCATTGCATCCTCCACCCGCGCTTGACCATCCCGGATAACCAGAACGTCCTCTTTCAAAGCTTCATGTCCCTGGGACAGTGCAGTTACTTCATTCATGAATCCATCTTTAAGCTCCCTTACGTCCATCCTCAAATCGACCAGCTCTTCCAAAGCTTCCTTCTTTAAGGAGTCCACTGCCTGCTTCGTACCTGTTATAGTGCCAGATGCACTGCCAATGACCCTGAATGTTCTTCTGGAATCAGCTGCAGCCAAGTCAACTTTCTCTTGAATAGACTTTAAAGAAACATTGTCTTGACTGGAGGTGATCCCTTGGTCAAAGGAAGGTCGCAGTGGAACCTTGAATAATGGATTTCCTTCTTTATCATGAACTGTCATCTCCTTGAGGGAAGATTGAACTTGTAGCTCTCTTTCTGTTGTGTTAGATATAATTGCTAATGTTTGTTTATCAGTGTTTAAGCAACAGGTACTGACAAGAGTTTATCAGAAGCCAGTCAGAGTTTAGTTAAACTCTGACAGGGTGAAGAGTTTAATTGAAGCCGGTCAGAGTTTATTTAAAGTCTGACAGGGTGATAGTTGAATTAGCTGTCGGTGCTGAATTGAAGATTCTAGAAGCAGTATATTCTGAAGATGGAAAGAAGCAGAATATATTGATACAGCTAAGGAGACGGAATAGAAGATAAGAAGCAATCCTTAATTGATAAGTTTTGTATAGCTAACTTGTAGGAATATCAATTAGATAAGGATTGTATGTAGCTGTGTACTATATAAACACAGATAGGTTATCCCTAGAAGGGACGCGAATATTGATATATTATTCTTGTAACCTAGAAGCTCTTTGTGATTCATTAACATCATAAAGAGAGAAGCTGTTAATATAAATACAGTTTATTGATTCATAAACAGTGTTCTTAATTATTGTTATTCTCATACATACTTGATTATATTGTGTATTCGGCCTAACAATTGGTATCAAAGCCAAGGGAAAGGCTTTAGTTATTAAATCTGAGAGTGAGTCATCAAACTCTGATGATGACTCAAACTCTGATGAAGCTTCTGACTCTGAGGATGATGAAGAGGAGTTGATGCAAATGGCTGCATTAATGGTGAAGACCTTTAAGAAGATGGGATTCAAGAACTTCAAGAAAGGAAAGAGATTCTCAAGGAAAGATTCAAACCCTGAAAGGAGAAGTTTCAGAAAGTCTGATGGGAAGGAGACCAAGTCTGGCAAGAAGGATAAGTCTCAAATCCAGTGCTACAAGTGTAAGGAGATGGGTCATTATGCTCCAGAGTGCAAGAAAGGCAAATCTGAGAAAGCACTTATCTCTAAAGGCAGAGACTGGGCAGATACTTCAGACTCTGATGATGGAGAAAACTATGCTCTTATGGCAACTGTCAGAGATGAGACTGAATCTTCTGAAAATAAGGTACCTCTAACTACTTATGCTTATGATACTGATAATATATCTGAGTTAAGAGTATATCTGAAAAGTGTTCATGTTAGTTATAGGGATCAGACTTTAGAGAATGAGAGGATTAAATCTGAGAATCTTAGTCTTAAAGAAAGAAACAAGTTTCTTGAAAGAGAACTTGAGAATATGAAGCAGATTCCAAAAGAAAGAGATGATGCTGTTTATGTTGAACAGGAGTTGCTTAAAAGGTATAAGCAACTAGAATCTGATTTAGAAAAAGAAAGAAAAATAATCAAGACTTGGACAGATTCTGGAAGAGACACTCATCAAGTGTTTCAGACTGATTCTGTAGGTTTAGGTTATTGTGAAAACGATGAACTTAGGTTTAAAGACAAGGTTAAGGTTAAACCACTACTTAAACCTGTGATATTTGTTCCAGAATCCACCAAGCTAAAATCTGTAGTTGTGAAAGAAGCTGTTATGGAGTCAGTTGAAGCTTGTGTTGAACAAGTAGATATTGAATCTAAAACAGAGAAGCTTGTTGAGCTAGAAGCTGTTAAAGAACCAATTAGAATCTGTGAGAAGCAGGTTAATGTTGGTTTAATGACAGGAAAACAGTTTAAACATAAGCTCAAAGAGGTTAAGTCTGCCATGAAACCTAAAGGGTCCAAGAGAAATAGGAATGGAAAAGTAGGCATAAATAATAGAAATAATCATATGCCTAATGCTAGTGCCTCAAGAAAAACATGTTATAATTGTGGTAGTTCTAATCATCTTGCTAGATTTTGCACTAAGAACAAACATATTAATTCTTTACCTTCTACTTCAGAAGTAAAGAATGATTATGTTAGAGTAAGACCACAGACTTTATGCAAACATTGTGGGAGCACTTGGCATTCTATTTACACATGTAAGAGTTATCATGCAATTTATCATAACTATTATGAGCTAAAACCCAACTTGAAATGGGTTAGAGCAAACTCTGCTAGTGTAAAATCTGACAATGTTAGTTTAAACTCTGATAATACAGATTCCACTGCAAAAACTAACACTGTTAAGAAAGACAAAGGATCCAAGCAAGTCTGGATCCTCAAAACTAACACTTAGTGTTTGTTTGTGATTGCAGGGTATAATAGAGAGCACACTTATCTTAGACAGTGGATGCTCAGGACATATGACTGGAAATAAAGCCCTGCTATCAGACTTTGAGGAGAAGGCTGGCCCAAAAGTTTCCTATGGAGATGGCAACATAGGACACACTCTGGGATATGGCAATATTAATCTTGGAAGTGTCATCATCACAAAAGTAGCTCTAGTCTCAGGACTCAAGCATAATCTGTTATCTGTGAGTCATATCTGTGACAGAGGAAACCATGTAGATTTTCATAGCGAATACTGTGAAGTTATCAGTAAATCTACTGGGAAAGTTGTTCTAGTTGGACACAGGCGCAATAATATTTATGAAGCAAGTTTGGTAACAAACTCTGATGGAAAAACAGTGTGTCTGACTGCAAGATTGTCAAATGAAGAGAGTTGGAATTGGCACAAGAAGCTCTCTCATCTCAATTTGAACAACATAAATGAACTTATTAGAAAGGATCTTGTAAGAGGACTTCCAAAATCAATACTCAATCTAGATGGTCTATGTGATTCTTGTCAAAAGGCCAAGCAAAGGAAGTCATCTTTCAAGAGCAAATCTGAATCTTCAGTAGTGGAACCTTATCATCTTCTACATGTTGATCTCTTTGGACCAGTGAATGTGATGTCCATGGGCAGAAAGAAATATGCTTTAGTAATTGTTGATGAATATACTAGATATACATGGGTGTATTTCTTGTCAAAGAAGGATGAAACTGCTCAAATGTTGATGGATCATGTAAATCTACTGGACAAAGGATCACAGCACAAAGTCAAAATAATAAGGAGTGATAATGGAACTGAATTCAGAAATTCAATCATGGAAGCTTTCTGCAAAGAAAGAGGAGTCAAACAAGAATTTTCTGCACCTGGAACTCCACAGCAAAATGGTGTAGTTGAAAGAAAGAACAGGACCTTAATTGAAGCTGCCAGAACTATGCTTGATGAAGCAAAATTGCCAACTTATTTCTGGGCAGAAGCTGTTCAAACTGCTTGTTTTACTCAAAATGCAACTCTGATCAACAAGCATGGAAAAACACCATATGAGATGGTGAAAAACAAGAAGCCAAATTTGAAATATTTTCACATATTTGGATGCAAATGCTTTGTGTTGAAGACTCATCCTGAACAGTTGACCAAGTTCGAGTTAAAAGCTGATGAAGGAATCTTTGTTGGCTATCCATTGTCAACAAAAGCATTCAGAGTTTACAATCTGAGAACAAAGGTGATCATGGAATCCATACATGTGTCGTTTGATGACAAGAAAATAATTGGACTTGAAGACAAGGATGGATATGATCAACTACGTTTTGAAAATGAAGATCTATTCTCTGATGATATAAACTCTGATGAAGCAGGGTTGATAAACTCTGACGAAGCATACTCTGAACCTCTACTGGTAAATACTGGAGAAACTAGAAATTCTCAAATTGAACTAAATAGAGAACCAGTTGAGGGGGAGCGTGAAGAAGCTCAACAAGACACAGCAAGTGAGTCAGTTGAGGAAACTGATTCAAACTCTGACAGCTCAAACACTGAGCCATCCAACTCAGGGGGAGCCTCAGAAGCTGCAGAAAGTCAACACATGAATCAGGAGAGCATGGATCAAGGGGGAGGATCCAATACTGATACAAGAAGCCACTTACCAACAGCAAGAAAGTGGACACAGGCACATACACCTGATCTTATAATTGGAGATCCTGATGCTAGTGTAAGAACTAGAAGTGCAACAAATAATGAGTGTCTGTATCATGCTTTCTTGTCTCAAACAGAACCAAAGAAAGTGGAGGAAGCTCTTCAAGATGCTAATTGGATTACAGCAATGCAAGAAGAGTTAAATGAATTTGAAAGAAATGAAGTCTGGACACTTGTACCTAGACCAAAGAATAGATCAATTGTAGGTACAAAGTGGGTTTTCAGAAACAAGACTGACAGTGAAGGTGTGATTACAAGAAACAAGGCTAGACTTGTGGCTAAAGGTTATTCACAACAGGAAGGAATTGACTATGATGAAACCTTTGCTCCAGTTGCAAGATTGGAGGCCATAAGAATTTTTCTGGCCTATGCTGCACACAAGAAGTTTAAAGTTTTTCAGATGGATGTAAAAAGTGCTTTTCTCAATGGGAAGCTTGAAGAAGAAGTATTTGTTGAACAACCACCAGGATTTGTAGATTCCAAGCATCCAGATTATGTCTACAGGCTTGACAAGGCATTATATGGACTAAAGCAAGCACCAAGAGCATGGTATGAAACTCTTGCTCAATTTCTTTTAGAAAGTGGGTTCACAAGAGGTACAATTGATAAAACCCTGTTTTATTTCAATTCTGGTGATGATTTGCTTTTAGTTCAAATTTATGTAGATGATATTATTTTTGGATCTACTAATGACAAACTTTGTAAGAAGTTTGCAAAGCTTATGCAATCCAGGTATCAAATGAGCATGATGGGAGAGCTTAGTTATTTTCTAGGCTTACAGGTCAAGCAAACAGATGATGGGATTTTTATCAATCAAGCAAAGTATACCAGAAATCTTCTAAAGAAATTTGGTATGCTTGATAGTTCATCTGCTACAACTCCCATGGCTACAGCAACGAAGCTTGACAAAGACACAGGAGCCTCAGTAGATATGACTAACTACAGAGGAATGATAGGGTCTCTACTGTATCTTACTGCAAGTAGACCTGACATCATGTATGCAACATGTCTTTGTGCAAGATTTCAAGCAGATCCCAGAGAGCCTCATCTAACAGCTGTGAAAAGGATCTTCAAATATCTCAAAGGAACCATAACCCTGGGTTTGTGGTATCCTAGAGAATCAGAGTTTAAGTTAATTGGTTACTCTGATGCAGATTTTGCAGGCTGTAAGATAGACAGAAAAAGTACAAGTGGAAGCTGTCAATTTTTAGGTGACAGATTAGTTTCTTGGTACAGCAAGAAACAGAAGTCAATCTCCACATCCACTGCTGAAGCAGAGTATATAGCAGCTGGTAGCTGTTGTGCACAGATTTTATGGATGAAGAATCAACTGCTTGATTATGGGTTAAGGTACTCTAAAATACCTATTTTTTGTGATAACCAAAGTGCTATTGCTATGACAGGTAATCCAGTACAGCACTCCATGACCAAGCACATCAGCATAAGATATCATTTTATCAGAGAACATGTGGAAGAAGGGAACATTGAGCTTCATTTTGTGTCTACAGACCAACAACTTGCAGATATCTTCACCAAACCTTTGAGTGAAGCTACGTTTACAAGATTGGTAAATGAACTTGGAATGATCTCTGGTTCAGACTAGAGATACGGGTTAGACTCAAAATCTATCCATGTTTGATTGTTTAAATGCTCATGATTCCTTGCACATGTTAACTGTTATGTGAACCAGCATGTTAAACTCTGATGGTAAACTCTGTTGGTCATACTCTGATAGTTACAGTTTAATGTTATACTCTGATTGTAATTTTGTCTGAAACATTTGGACCAATGAAGAAATTTGTATGAAGCATAATTCTCAGTAAGTAATTGTGAATCCTTAAGAGTTGATAGATTCTGATCTCAAATATGTGCAGTAAGCTAACACAGCATGATACTGTGTCTATATTTATAGCATCTCTTAGTTTATTGATCCTATACACTGAGTCTGTATTAGCTGTTTGCATCTTCTCTCATAAGTTAATTATAATTACTGATGAAAAGTCTAAACTCTGATTATTTAATGCAAATAATTCACCCTCACATCAAAAGATGCCAAAAAGAGCACAAATTCCTTTGAGATCATGTTGTGCCTAGGAAGATCCAGGAACTTATTGTATGAAATAAGGGCTAAAATCTTTGATTTTTGGTGACTAGTGCCAACCACTGATTACTGGAAAAATAAAAAAAAAAAAAAAAAAAAAAAAATATATATATATATATAATAAAGGGGGTGGAAAAATAAAAGACATATCCAAATGAAAGGATATCAGTAATACAGAGTTTAGATAGAAAAATCAGTGTCTAATGTTATACATGAGAGTTTAGGCAACCAGTTTTTACTACTTTAGTTTGTGGATTTTATGCACTTTGAGATGATCTAAATACTGATTTCGGTAAACTCTGCTACTACACACACATACTTTCACAACTGTACAGATTGAGAAAAGAGTTTATTGACAAAGAAGGACGAATGGTAAACACTGATGTATTGTGTAAAATACGCCGAGGTTACTTTGTTTTAATCTCTAATGGTTAAAATAATCTCTTTGTTTCAGACAGTTTATAATTTTGAGATTAGCTATTTGTTTTTCGGAAAAAGTATGATTGAACGGAGAAATGAAAATAAGAGTGTGTTTGATAAGTCCTGATAGTGATTCGTAATGCTGCTGAGTCTGTTAGTTTATTGTTTAAAGTGATATCATTTCTTTCACTTTACAATTACTATGCAAAATTGATAATACTGATATGTAAAGAAACAAATTTTTTTTCATTAATTGATTCAAATTTACATTCAGACCATTTCATACTCAAGTTTAGCTAAACTTTCTGGTACATACTAATCATTATGGTTACAAAAGAAAAGATCTATTTAACCAGGACAAGTATCTGAATGCTACATCTGAAGCAGAAGAGCTAGAGCCAGAAGTTATTGTGCTCTACTACTTCTGATGATCGCTACCCAGTTGTTTAACTGATCATTATACCATCTGGAATTGCTTGACAACATCCTGAAGATGAATCATCATCATCATCATCTTCCTGGATTCTCTTTCTGCTTTGCAGCTTGCAGGATTCCAAGAAGATTGTCTCCTCAGTACCCATCAGGAAGCTCTGCTGGAAGAGTATCATACAAATCTCCATAGTATGATCGTCTGCCAGAATGGGCACATCATATGGACCGGGACGGATGATGTGCACATAAGGATTAGAGATTGGTCCTTCTGCTATTTCATCATCTGCTATAAGACCTTCATCATTCAGAAAAGACAGAACAAAAAACTCATCGATGATATAGTTTTCTTGTTGCTGCCAGTTCATGTTCATGAATGATTCTACATCCATGAATTCAAAGGTTCCTGCCATTTGGTGTATGGTAATTTTAAGATATGAAGCCTGTTGTGAAAATGCTTGGGGTTTTAAAGCATTCAACAAGGTAGCTGAAAGGTTTTTTTTTCCTTGAATCGAAGCGCTTGGGATAATAAGGTGCGGAGTTTCAAGACAGTCATTATTATTCTGACTATTGAGCTCCTTTGTACTTTATTATTAAAATTGATAATTTTATTATTATTAATTTTTTTTCTTTTAAGCGGATATTTTGAGTGTTATATGTGATGACAGGTGTTTTCACGTCTGCACGTGTGTATTGGAAGTTGTTCGATACAGCTGTCAGCGTATCCACGTCTGACATCTGTCCCACTAACATACTTCTAATCTTTACAGTTATTATTTAATACACTACATACACACGATTCAATCTTTTACGCACCTCATCTTTTCATAAGCTTTTACTCACACACAAACACTCAAACACTTTCAAAGCCCAGTTCTTCTTATTTTCAAATCTTACAAATGGCAACTACAGCGTTTATTGCTTCTGAATTAGAATTTGTTCCCAACAATTATTCTGCACCTGTAGCAAATGAGAACGCACCGGAGGCGTTTCATTTGATTCAGAGGTTCTTGTTACACTCTGATATCGGTACTGCTCTAACTGCACCATCGAAGCTGTCTGCGACTCAAATTTGAACTTTTTGGCAGACAGGTACTTATGATAATGGAGGAGAGTCTGGATCGCCATCTATAATTTTTGAGTTTCAAGGAGATAATTTTGTTGTTACTCCTACTACTGTTCGTGATGCTTTGGGTCTTGAAGATTTCAATGCATTCACAATCTCTGTTGGAGACTCTGAGCTCGTCAGAATGATGAACGAGATAGGCTACAGTGGACCTTTGTCAAAGATAGGTCAACTCAAAAGGCCATTTCTGCGCAAGGAGTGGAGCTTCTTTTTCGATTGCATTACTCGGGCTTTTGGAAAGAAGTGTACCAATTGGGATGCGATTCCCACGGATAGTCTACAGATCGGGTATTCTCTTCTCTATGGCAGTCAATTTGATGTTGCTAGATTAGTGTTAACTAATATTGGTGAGAAAATGCTAGAGAATAGAAATGTTGTTTATTTCTCTAGGTTTTGTCAATTGATATTCAATTTTTGCTGCCCAAATGTTGAGATAGTAGAGGATGATGTTATACTTTCGTTTAAACTTCACAAGCGTATATTTTCTGACCTTATCAACAAGGACAACAAGAAAGGAGAAGTTGGTCCTTTACTGTTGCCTGCATCAGTGCAACAATTTCTTGACAACTTACAACAACAACAAGTATCACCTGCTGAAGCTGGACCTTCTGTGTCTCCACCACAGAGGTCAAAGAGATCCAAAGCTCGAGCAGTTAAGTCTGGTTTGCAACAAACTGAAGCTGAGGCATCAAATGTTGATGCTGTGCCTCAGAGAAAAAGAATGAAGAAAAGGCGAGCCCAAAGGGCCAAGTCTGTTGCTGCTGATTCTAATGTAGACTCAGAAACTGAAGCTGATGAAGAGACTCTTTATCAGAGAAAGAGAAGACTAGTTGCTGATCAACTTTTTGGTGATATCATTACCAATTTGGACAAAGAACCTGAAGACACTGAAGCTCCTACATCAGAGAATGAGGAGATTGTGATTACAAATGTACCTTCAAGTACTCCTGCAATTGTTGAGGAGGATATTATAACTGCTGAGGATGCTGCAAATCCTGAACCTATTCTGATGGATTTTGAACCAGAAGCTCCTACATCAAAAGCTGATGATGTAGTTGAGGAAGCTGCTGCATACTCTGACAGCAGGATTGTGGATCATGACGATACTGTCCTGGAAGCTGATCAAGCTACTACTGAATTAGTAGAACCTATTGCATCTCACACAGAAATCATTTCTCTTGATTTTGAGAAAGGTGAGGAAGTTGATCAGATTAGAGTTGATTCAGTTCCAGAAGCTGTTGCTGTACATGCTGATGCAACAGATA
Organism: Heracleum sosnowskyi; assembly: GCA_030848705.1. NCBI lineage: Eukaryota > Viridiplantae > Streptophyta > Magnoliopsida > Apiales > Apiaceae > Heracleum > Heracleum sosnowskyi. The sequence goes on along the minus strand of CM061235.1, from coordinate 33,160,968 downwards.
ATGATCATGAGGATATTGTTTTACTTGAAGCTTTGCAACAATCAGTTGTTCAGATTGTTCAGAGAGAAGCAGAGGTTACTGCTCCAGCAAACTCTGATGTTCCTCAAACTGATGCCACTGCACAGTTAATTGATGAAATCACTGCTGAAAATGTGCTTGAAGATATTCACAGAGAGGATGACAATGCTGAAGCTAGTCCTGCTCATTCAAACTCTGATATTCAAGTGGAAGTTTCTGATATTCAAGCAAATTCTACTGAAGAGAGGGAAGTTCAAAGGGCTGCTTCTGAGCATTTTCAGAATATGTACTACAATGCATGGGCTAATGCAGATTGTGTCTTTCCAGCACAACGGGCTGCAGATTTTCTATCTGATTCTGTTAAGAAGATTACAAATCCTGATGTCCTTACGAGCTTACAGGCCACTGTTATTCAAGTCAAATCTCTCAATAATAGATTTGATGAGAATCAACAGATGCTTACAAAATTGAGGAATGAAGTAAGTCTGAGGGATATTACTTTAAAGGCTGACAGAACTTCTTACTATGCCATGTTCAAGCAGCAAGCCAGGGATTCTGAAGAAATCAAGAAGAGGCTTGGGACAGTTGAGGACAACCAGAATGCTATGTCTGCTCAACTGACTTCCATTTCTACTGCGCTTGAATTGCTGACATCAGTACTTCTTTCTGATGATGTCAAAAAGGGGGAGAGTGTACCAAGTGACAAATGCAAAGACACTCAAACTCTGAGACGGAGGGATGATGGTAATGATGGTGGAAACAAGGGAGGAGATGGAAAGAGCTTAAAATCAAATGATGATAGAAGATTACTTTCAAGAAGATCAAACTCTGATAAAAGATCAAACTCTGGAAAGGGACATGTAAACTCTGCCAGTGGTTCAAGATATAAAAGTTTGATAATCTCTGATAAGCCATCTACTGATGAGGAAATTGCTGCTAAGATGTTTATGGCAGAACATGGAAAAGATGTTACAATTGAAGATATCCAAGCTGAAGAGCAAATGCTTGCTGAGGAACACAAGAAGAATGTTGAAGCTGGAATCTACAAGAAGAAGGAAATCAAGGCTCCTAGAAAGAAAGAAAAAGGAATTGTTATCAAAGAGAATGTAAACTCTGATCAGAGTTTACAGTACTCAAGGAGGCCTGTGATTAAAAATGCTGACAAAGGAAAAGGTAAACTGGTAGAAGAAGAACAGTTACCTAAGAAGATTTATTCAACCTCTGACATTGCTCAAGTTGAAACAAGATTAGCAAACTCAACCTCTGACGCTGCTCAAGTTGATGATACTATTGAAGATAAGCCAGCCTCTGACAAGGCTCAAGCTGTGCAAACTCAGCTAGCTCCTCAACTCAAAGGTTTCTTAAGACCTGTACTCTCTGAAACTCTGACACTTCAACCTGTGGATTTTTCTCAAACCAGGACTGTACTTGGAAAAGAATCTTATGATAAGTCTGGTTTAGGTTCACATAGGGAGAAGAGAATAAATAACAGATCTCAAGACAATATTTCACTGGCAGGATCTGGTATTAGGGATACACAAGAAAATCTTGATAAGTTAGAATCTGTTCAGTTGATTTTTCACAGAGTCTTGAAGAAGCAGTTCCTGTTATACTTCATGAGTGATGGAAGTGTTTATAGAGTTGGAGAATCTGATGTAAATCTCAAATCATGGGAAGAACTTGAATATGTACTTTATCTGTTGAAAGTTAAGAACAGACATACCCATAATGTTGCTCAAATCTTAAGAGAAAAGATGCTGAGATCAAAAGTGATGTTTGGAGGAGGAGAAGTCTCAAATACTTATACTCCAAAGTATAGAGATCATGCTGGAAAGTTGGTGAAGATGAAGAAAAACAGTGCTAGATTTACAACTGCACTTGGAATAAAAGTCTTAGAATTCAACTTAGAGTCAGATAAAGCTCAGTACATTCGGTTAGGAAATGACATGAAGAAGAACAGTATTTATTCTCTGAGGGCTGCCATATATCAAACTGGTGAAGGAGATCCAGAGTATAAGGAGCTGAAAGAGATTATGATAGCTGAACTTGAGAATGCTGAGAGAAGACTGCTGATTGATTATCTCAGGACTGTACCTGATATTGAAGAAGTCAAGTAAAGTCTGACTGTAAGTTTTTAATATTTTCTATTCTAAGTCAAATTTAAACTCTGTTTTAAATCAAACTCTGTTATATGTTAAACACTGCATTTGTTAAATGGTTTTGACATCATCAATTATATGTTTAACTTGTACATTTTATTATGAACAAGTTGGGGGAGATTGTTAGATATAATTGCTAATGTTTGTTTATCAGTGTTTAAGCAACAGGTACTGACAAGAGTTTATCAGAAGCCAGTCAGAGTTTAGTTAAACTCTGACAGGGTGAAGAGTTTAATTGAAGCCGGTCAGAGTTTATTTAAAGTCTGACAGGGTGATAGTTGAATTAGCTGTCGGTGCTGAATTGAAGATTCTAGAAGCAGTATATTCTGAAGATGGAAAGAAGCAGAATATATTGATACAGCTAAGGAGACGGAATAGAAGATAAGAAGCAATCCTTAATTGATAAGTTTTGTATAGCTAACTTGTAGGAATATCAATTAGATAAGGATTGTATGTAGCTGTGTACTATATAAACACAGTTAGGTTATCCCTAGAAGGGACGCGAATATTGATATATTATTCTTGTAACCTAGAAGCTCTTTGTGATTCATTAACATCATAAAGAGAGAAGCTGTTAATATAAATACAGTTTATTGATTCATAAACAGTGTTCTTAATTATTGTTATTCTCATACACACTTGATTATATTGTGTATTCGGCCTAACATGTTGGTAACAACAGATCATCAATATGAGTTAGGGTTTGGGTGTCACTCCTCACGTTTGGCTCTGGGTGTTCACTCACAGTTTCTGTTAGTGTTTCACTCATTTTTCCTTTCCCACTCAGGCCAGGTGTAAGTGTTTGTGTTTCACTCAAATCCATTGTGCTGCTTGTACCTGCAGAAGAAAACACCGTAGCCGTCCTTAAGGAGGTCACCGGTGGTGCAATGGGGCTTCGCAAGTCCCCGTCCTTGGTTAAACCAAGTTGCTGATCATCCTTAGATGATATATCCTTTGTAGGATCTAGAGTTTGAATCTCTAGGGGGTTAGAAACAGGCTCTTTTAACAGCAGAGATCCCGAATCTTCCCCGTGAGTCGGTAAAGACTTCACCTCAGTTGACTCCTCAATAGTAATTGATTCACTGTCAACGAGTTGCCGATCTGCACCTACGTCAGACCCTTTACCCGCAGGATCCAGATATGTTCCATCTGGGGAGGTAGACAATGACCTTTTAGATTGTGCATTTAGGTCAAAGCCTTCTCTCGACGTCTGTGAAGACCCTTGGTTCAGAGAACCTTCAACCAGTGAACCTGACCGTAATATGGTCGGAACACCAGTTGCTTCCGTCAATTCCTCCTTACTTGATTGAGCTATTGGTTCAGATATTGCTTTCGTTAGCGTAGCCCAATCAGCATCAGAAAAATCAGTAAAGGGCTCTTTGAATGAGAGAAATGAAGTATCAGCAGTTGCCTCAGTTTCTGTTTTTCTCCTTTTAGAGGAAGACAGAGCTGCTGTTGAGGGGTGTATCTCCTTATGTGGTGCTGCTTTGGCACTATCTCCCTCTACACTCAGGGATGTTTCTTTACTAGGTATAGGAGAGGAAGGAGCATCATTTATGTTTTCATTTGGCTCGTTCAAAGGCTCTTCGACCGTGGTTAGAGGTTGTGGGTTTGCAACCTCCTGGTCTGGAATGGCCACTGAGGGCTCTGGATCAACATCCATTGGTTCAGGACCAAGTTCAGGTTCAGGTTGAGGAAAGTTACCTTCATTTACCTGTTCCCCTGGGGGTAGAAGAGGTAGGGGCACCGTTCTTAGATATTCAGTGAGAACAGTGGGTACCCCTGGAAGATAGTTGTTCTTCCTTATCAGAGCGGTTATGGCATTGCTCTTCATCTTCGTACACTCCATTGTGTCTTCAGCTTCAAATGTCTCACGTTCATCATCTGTTAAGACATCATTGAGAATTAGCTGTAGGAACCTAGGATAGAAACAGAGCACATCTTCATTTATGCCTGTTCTTTCATCCAGTGGCCCCATGCACATGATGACTTGATCAATCACTATCTGTCCTATGTTAATATGCCTATTGTTCGCAATGGCAAACCCTATCTTTTGAAGGAATAAGGGAATGCCATGCAGATTAGTAAGCTTGGCAGTAAAAACATGGATTAGAGTATGAAAGAAAAAGTTCCATGGCTTAGGCAGGTAATGCTTTAGGAACTCTCCCACCAAGAAGTTAGGTTGTTGACTTCTGATAAGAGTGAAGAAAGCATGTATTTCCTCAGTTGAGGGATCCGGAACAAGGTTTTCTGTAGGGAAATGAAGTATTCTATTGAAGTCATGTTCCGTAACCCTAATTGTTCTGCCCCCTGGCACAACAAAACTAAAGGACCGTACATTGTTCTCACTTGTGTCCGTGGCGGTTGTGTACAACGCAGTCAATTGATCGAGACAAAGGACCACGGGAGTACTTACAGCGTATGCCACTAACGAACGTGTATTCAAAAACTCTGCCCATGCACGAATTTGAGGATTCGTTATGGATTGCAGATTTTGAAACGAGACATGATTAGTTTTGGTAACAATAAATTCTCCAGCCATTTGTTTAAAATTTCCAGAAAATTTAAATAACCAAAACTATTTTTCCTTTAAATTTAATTAATTATTTCTAATTAATCAAACCCTTAACAAAAATTACCCCCTTTTCCTTTAATACAGAATTTCGAAAACTATCAAATCAAGAACCCTAATTGTTAAAACCAACTATCCAACAAAATCAAAAGAAGTCAATTGTTTAAGTAATTGATTTCTAAAGAGTGTTCTTTTAACAATCGACTTGTGGTTCAAAGTTTGGTTCGATGGTTTCTTCTCCACTATCTTTCAAAACTCAAAAATAAACAACTATTCACTGTCAAAAGAGAATCAACAGTGAACACCAGTAACAATTTTAAGTTTTACTCGGTTTCAAATTGAAGAAACTATCGAAGCTTGTTCTTGAAACTGTAAAAAATGTTTGTAAGTATATATAAACGGCAGCTTTTTACTTCTTAGATCTGTGAAGAATGAGAAAGAAAAAAGTTCAAGGCACGCTTTTATACTATTTTACACTGACAGGGGTATTTTAGTCTTTTCAGGTTTCGATAGTTTTTAAAGTACTCTCGATATATTTCTGCAAGGGGTAAACTTGTCAACTTAATTCGATGGTTTTTGAAAAACTATCGAATATTGAAATGTTTAGAATTTAAAAAGTTTTACAGAAAAACTATCGAGAATGGTTTCTTTTGAAATTATGAAAAACTATCGAGCTGTGACATTTGGAAAAACTATCGAGGAGTTTAATTATTGAAAAATTAAATCCTCCCGATAGATTTTCATTTGGATTTCTAAAAACTATCGAGAATTAAATATTGAATTATATTAATTCACTTCGATAAATTTTTTAAAAGTTATCTCAAAAACTATCGAGAAATTTTTCGATAGATTTTCTTTTTCCCTTTCAAAAACCATCGAAATTAATTTCGATAGATTTATCATTGTACTTTGAAAAACTATCGAATTTCCTTAAATTCGATATTTTTGCTTTTGTCTTCTTTTTAAAACCTGTTCTTGTTTTAAAAATCAGACTTTTTATTTCCTGTCAAGTTTTAATTTTAATAAATCTGTTAAAAGTCATCAAAATCAATTCTTAACAGAAAATTCACAATTTTCTTAGAATAAAATCAATTAAATATCATTGAGTGATATTAACCAATTAAAATCTAATGAATTATGCTGCATTAATTTACAATGTTAAAACAAAGCAAATTAATTCAAATTAAATAGATGCTAAAATATTTAGAACAAATATTAGCACCTAAATAATTTTTAGAATTAATAACTAATTAAATGCCAGAAGATATATCATCCATAATTATGACATAAAATTAGTATAATAATCCTAACTACGAGAATTGCTCTAGAAAATAAACTCACAAGTCCAAAGGATATAGCAATTCTTGAACTCATGTATTTACCAGGACTCTCTGCAGTTACTGACTTCTAATCAAAATAAATTAATCAGAAAGATTTAACATCCCAAGTTCACCAACCAGCTTATTGAAAGTGGATTCATCAAGCGGTTTAGTAAAGATGTCTGCAATTTGATCCTCTGTGGGTACAAAATGTAACTCCACAGTTCCATTCATGACATGCTCTCGGATAAAATGATACCTGATGTCGATGTGCTTCGTCCTCGAGTGTTGCACTGGATTGTTAGAGATTGCTATGGCACTTGTGTTGTCACAAAAGATTGGAATCTTTGTCAACAAAAGTCCATAGTCACGGAGTTGGTTTCTCATCCACAATATCTGAGCACAACAGCTACCAGCAGCTGTGACGCCCTCCAAACCCGGGGTACAGATTTGAGGAGTCATCCGACCAACGGAATACTAATTAACACATGCATAATATATATAAAGACACAATTACCCCTTGACCAAGACCGCATCCAGATTATGGCAATGAACACAAGCTACTACAATCTTTTATTATTACAAACCAGTTTTATCAGAGTTATTACATCACAACTAAAGTTCAAATCTAGACATTAAATCTAGAAAAGCAAAACAACAACTACCCTGCCAATAACAGTGACTCGAGGGGCTCTCCTGACTGCTGGTGAACTATCGGTCACGCTATGCCAACTCATACTCTCGCTTCACTGGAATAGGGTTAGAAAACAACAAGCAAGAGTGAGCCAAAATTGCTCAGCAAACATCAACGAATCATTTCTATCACAGTTGTAAGGATATGAATTTAAGATATCAGAATCAACAATATTTAGCTAACACATGCTTTGTATCAATAATGATTGAAGTAAAGAATTAGAATTTGGCTTATACATTTTATTCAAATCAAAGGTTGTGCTGCTGGCCAGCCACGCATCAACCCCGGACTAGCTCATGTCATAGTCCTCTACTGGATCCCAGGCCAATCTGGGCCTTAAGTTATTCCGACCAATTACTGGTCCATTTTTAAAAACACATGCCAATTCTATAATAGGGTATAAACAATAACATGCTCAATAAGATAAACTGAATGTATAGTAATTGCAAAAGAGTTTCAACTGTTCAGTATCAAGTGAAGGTCGAGAAATAATCATGGAGTAATTTCAATGGTACAGTGTACTCATTCAATAAGGGAATCAATATTGGTAATCGTTAATCAATAACCGTAATTGGTAGTCAAGATGGAAGTCAAATGATCAAAGGTTGTCAATGATAATCAAAGGATGATAAATAGCAACAATAGGTGGTAAACAATAATCAAGTAAATTGGAAATAAGGGTTTCCGATGCAGATCAAATCAAAGAATCAAGAATTTCTAAGGAAATGGAATCAGTTGTCCAAATGCGGTTAAAAGATGGATAATTTGAATTGTTCTGGGGATAACGGTATTCAAGTAATCAAGACAATAATAATTTTTATCACAAGTAAAGGCACAGATACTTGCCTGGTCTAAGCTGCTGTCGGATCGACTCTGCTCACTCTACTTTCCCCTTTCCCTTGCTCCGGGAACTCGATTCTATAATTAAACAACTCATCACAATAAGTCTAACTATTCTCGTTCTACTCTCGACACTTATTCAATCAATAATCACAATTAAACAAGTAACCGGTTACGTATCGGACGTCCGGTATAATTTACGATATTTAAAACTCAGATGTTTGCCCTAGCACGGGCATATACAGACTATAAAACACAACACACAATTAATATGAACCATATAGCACTTATAAATATTTTTAAAACATCGTCTGAAACTCATTTGAATTTTTAATAAGTCATTACTAATTTTTAAATCAAAAATCGGATTTTTAAATCCATTATAAACATTTAAATGAAAATAAATCAATTAATAAAATTAATTGACACTCTTTAAATGCTCAAACTATTTTTAAATAAATAAATAGGCTTGAAAATAATTAAACTGAATTTTTAATTAATTAAATCTAATTAATAATTAATTTTTAAGAATTAATTGATTAAAAGAATTAACCAATTAATTAATAAATTAATTATTAATTAAAAATAATTAAAATAATTAAGTTTAATCAATTTTCGGATTTAAAATAATAAATATAATTTATCAGAATTTTTCTGATATAAAAATATATTTTTAAAATAAAAATATGAATTTTTAAAGTTTTTAAACTATTTTCGAATTAAATTTAAAAATAAATTCAAAAACAGTTTTCTGAAAATGAATTAGGGTTTTGAAGATTGAAACCGGGTCGAAAAATCGGGTAAACGGGTCGGGAAGAACGAATCCGGGTCACCAAGAACAACCCGCCGGAATCTGGGTTTTCCAGAATCCGGCCGGCGTCCGGTGGCCGGACTTCGCCGTTTCCGATCAAAACAAAACCAAACCATAGGGCTTTTGTTCGCTTTTGCAAGACAAACACAACCCACATACACACACATCTGTCCCATGCCGGAATCGTGCCCAGAATTCATTCAAAGAACTCGCCGGCGACGACCTCGGCCGGAAACCCGATCTACTTAAATCCTACATGAAACTCAAAGATTAATATACCAAAATAAAGCTTATAACTCATACAATCAAAGCCCTTTATCAAAAACAATGTCAGATCAATATCAAGAACGTACGAATCGAAAGAAGAAATCGGGTCAAAACCCGAAAATCAAACCCGACTAAATTGAACTTAAACATGAAATTAAAGCATGGATTCTTGCTAATTAGAACCCTAGGAACATGTTAGAAGCAACCAATTGAACGGAGAATCAACAGAATGAAAATCCCCAAATTAATTAAGAACCCTAATTTTAATTCGAAACTTGTAAAATCAATATAAAATCGAATACTTACCAGATGATGATGAGGTTGGAAGATTCTGAAACTAGATTTTTGGGGCTTTGATTTGAGTATAAGAACTTCAAATTTGGACTTCAATAACCCTTAGAACGAATTGATTGAAGATCAAGAACACAAAATAATTTTTGGGAATTTCGAATATTTTTGAGTAATTTCTGAAGAATTGCTAGGGTTATGAAGTCTGATTGGTCTTTTTATATTTCTGGAAAAATAATACCCCAAATAACATTTTTGGATCGATATTGATTCGTTAGATCGTTTAAAAACCCTAATTAGGTCAAAAACACGTTTTACTAAAAATAAGGGGTTAAAAAGGTTGATGATTATCCAAATTGATATATATCATTATATAACTAATGCTCAAGAATACTAGGGCTATAACAACTTCAATATTGATATAGAACGATAAATCCGTCCCCTTAAGCAATTAGGGTTCGGAACGATTTTTCCTTTTTCGGATCAAAAATTGAAATTAATTTGCAGAATCAAATAGGTAGGGTTAAATATAATCCCATAACCCTTTCGATAACGATTCGAATACGAAAGACGAAGAATTAAAAATGAATGTACGAAATTTCAACGGGGCTCTTGAATTATCAAAACGGCTCAAATTTGAAGAAAATTCCAAATGACGAAATTTTTGAAAGGGGCTTCCGACTCACCATTTAGCACATAATCACACACTAAATATCATATAATAATATTCCAATATTCCAAAATACATATTTTAGATTAAATATATCATTTAATCAAATAATAAAATTCACGGATATTACATCCTTCCCCCCTTAATAGGATTCTGTCCTCAGAGTCAGATCAAGGAAACAACTGGGGATACTTCTCTAACATCTCACTCTCTAACTCCCAGGTAGACTCTTCTACTTTAGGATTCCTCCACAAAACTCTCACTAACGCTACTGTCTTATTCCTTAGTACTTTCTCCTTACGATCCACTATCTGAATTGGTCGTTCTACATATGATAAATCTGCCTGGACCTCTATGGGTTCATACTCTATTACATGATTCGAATCTGGTCGATACTTCTTAATCATAGATACATGAAATACATTATGAACGTGCTGCATATGCGGTGGCAATGCCAACTCGTAAGCTACTTCGCCCACCTTCTTCAAAATCTCAAACGGCCCAACATATCTCGGACTCAACTTCCCTTTCTTTCCAAATCTAACTAATCCTTTCCATGGTGAAACCTTTAGTAACACTTGCTCTCCTTCTTCGAATCCCACATCCTTTCTGGCTAGATCCGCATACTTTTTCTGTCGGTCTTGAGCTGTTATCAATCTTCTCTGAATCAATTGAATCACTTCTTTTGTTCGTTGTACTAGTTCTGGTCCTATCATTTTCCGTTCACCAACTTCTTCCCAATATACTGGAGATCGACACTTTCGTCCATACAAAGCTTCGTAAGGTGGCATTCCGATGCTCGCGTGAAAACTATTATTATATGAAAATTCCACCAAGGGTAGATGATCGTCCCAACTGCCTTCAAAATCAAGTGCACATGTCCTAAGCATATCTTCAATAGTCTGAATTGTCCTTTCGCTTTGACCGTCCGTCTGCGGATGATAAGCCGTACTCATCCTCAACTCGGTGCCCAAACACTCTTGAAAACTCCTCCAAAATCTTGAATTGAATCGAGGGTCTCTATCAGACACTATCGATACTGGAACTCCATGTCGTACTACGATTTCTTTTATGTAAATATGAACTAACTTATCCAGCGAGAATCTCTCGTTAATCGGAAGAAAATGCGCAGATTTCGTCAATCGATCCACGACAACCCAGATGGCATCATGGTTAGCTTTTGTTCTAGGCAATCCTACTACAAAGTCCATCGCAATGTGTTCCCACTTCCATTCGGGAATCCCCAATGGTTGAAGTAATCCACTTGGTCTCTGATGTTCCGCCTTAACTCTTTGACACGTAAAGCATTTACTTACCCATTCCGCAATCTCTCTCTTCATATCTGGCCACCAAAAGTTCGTCTTAAGATCTCGATACATCTTCGTACTCCCTGGATGAATTGAATACTTCGAGTTATGTGCTTCGTGCAGAATCTCACTTTTCAGTTCCGTTACGTTAGGTATCCATATCCGAGAAGCAAATCTCAAGATCCCTTTGTCGTCCGGTTGGCTACATATTTCCTCACCTGTCATTTTACTCACATCGTCGTTCATAACTTGCTCTTGGCATTTTCGTATCTTCTCCAACAATTCAGGTTGAAACGTCATGGTATAAATCATTTCCGTCGCGTTCTTCGGATTAATTACTTCAATTTCTAACTTCTCAAATTCCTTGTATAACTCTTTGGTCATCATTAGTGTATTTAATCTCTCTTTTCTGCTCAATGCATCTGCTACCACATTTGCCTTGCCGGGATGATAGTTAATAGAAACGTCGTAGTCCTTGATTAGTTCTAACCATCTTCGTTGCCTCATGTTCAGCTCTTTCTGAGTAAAGATATACTTCAAACTTTTGTTATCGGTGTAAATTTCACATCTTTCTCCATACAAGTAGTGTCTCCATATCTTCAAAGCAAACACAATAGCTGCTAACTCCAAATCGTGTGTAGGGTACTTCTGTTCATGGGGTCTCAACTGTCTTGACGCATAAGCAATCACCTTGTCATGTTGCATAAGTACGCATCCTAATCCTTTGTACGACGCATCACTATAGATTACGAAATGACCTTGATCGTCTGGTAACATCAATACCGGTGTTGTAGTTAGTCTTTTCTTTAACTCTTGGAAGCCTTCTTCGCACTTTTCGTTCCATATGAATCGCTCGCTTTTCCTTGTCAGCTTGGTCATTGGAGTAGCTATCTTCGCAAAATCTTGCACAAATCTCCGGTAGTATCCGGCTAATCCCAAGAAACTTCTGACTTCAGTCGGTGTCCTTGGTCTCTCCCAATCTTTCACTGCCTCTATCTTTCCTGGGTCCACTTTGATGCCTTCGCTGCTCACCACGTGTCCTAAGAAATGAACTTCTTTCAACCAGAATTCACACTTGGAAAACTTCGCGTATAGTCCTTCTTGTCTCAACGTTTCTAACACAATTCGCAACTGGTCTGCATGCTCTTCTTCTGTCCTTGAGTATATCAAGATGTCGTCGATGAATACCACTACAAACTTGTCCAAATATCTCTTGAAAATCCTGTTCATTAGATCCATAAAAGCTGCGGGTGCATTCGTTAGTCCAAACGCCATTACTAAAAATTCATAGTGCCCATACCTTGTTCGAAAGGCTGTCTTCGGTATGTCGTCTGGTCTAATCTTCAATTGGTGATATCCTGACCGTAGGTCGATCTTTGAAAAATGTACCGCTCCCTTCAGCTGGTGAAACAGATCATCTATTCGAGGTAACGGATACTTGTTCTTAATGGTCAGCTTGTTCAACTCCCGATAGTCTATACACAATCTCATGCTTCCATCCTTTTTCTTGACAAACAGTACTGGTGCTCCCCACGGTGAAACGCTGGGTCTAATAATTCCTTTTTCTAGCAAATCTTGCAGTTGATCAGCCAATTCCTTCATCTCCACTGGTGCCATTCTGTAAGGGGCCTTCGATACTGGCTCCGCGCCTGGTACTAAGTCTATCGCAAATTCAATCTCTCTATCTGGAGGTAAACCTGGTAATTCTTCCGGAAAAACATCTGGAAACTCATTTACGACTGGAATATCTTCTAACTTAGAAACTTCCTTATCTATATCTATCACATAAGCTAGATACGCCTCACAACCTTGCCTTAATAACCTCTTAGCCTGAATCATTGTCAGGAACCTCTTTCTTTGTTTCTCTCCTCTAAATATTATCTCTTTCTTTTCTAGGGTAATCAAAGTAACCCTCTTATTCTTACAATCAATACTTGCATCATGCTCAGTCAACCAATCCATCCCTAATATCACATCAAATTCACCTAACTTAAAAGGTAACAAGTCAACATAAAAACGATTTCCCAAAATCTCTATCTCACAACGGGGATAATATGAACTGACCGCGATACGATCCTGATTAGCTATCTCTATAGTCAACACTCCACTTAAAGGTTTCGTTACGCAATTCAATCTATGAGCAAACGTCTCAGAAATAAAAGACTTCGTCGCTCCCGAATCTATTAACACTTGTGCAGGAATAGAATTTACTAGAAGTGTACCTGCCACCACGTCGGAATCTCTCACTGCTTCTCCCATTGACATATTGTAGGTCCTGGCTAACGGCCGGACGTTAATAACTGGGGGTGCTTCAATTGCCCGAATCATATTGTTCACGGTTGCTGGTGCTCTGCAGTCCTTAATCATGTGACCTGGTTTCTTACACCGATGACACACGATGCCTATCTTGCAATCCCGGGAATAATGTCCCTTCTGATTGCATTTAAAGCATGTGACAGTTAATCGATGGCATATCCCTAGATGTCGCTTCCCGCATGTCTTGCATTCTGGTAGTGGGGGTCTAGAAAGTCCCTGCTGACTGCCGGTTAGTAGACGGTTATCTTGTCCTACGCTTCCGGTGTCTGGTTTCCTGAAACTTGTATTCCTTCCGTGCTGAAATCCCAGCTTCTTATTTGCTTGCCCTTGAAAACTTCCCTGCTGCTGTCCCTTATCGGGTATCCCTGCTTTCCTTTTCTTGTTCTCCCTCTCTTTCATGTAAGAATCACTCTCTGCCTCTGCAATCATTGCCTTTTGGACCACCGCTGCATAGGTGTCCAACTCCAATACAGCTAACTTACTACGAATCCAAGACCTCAGTCCCTGCTGGAACCTCTTGGCCTTCTTCTTTTCCGTATCCACATAGGTTGGAACAAACCTTGACAACTCCGTAAACCTTGTTTCATATTGGGGCACTGTCATGCTTCCCTGCTTTAATTCCAAAAACTTCAATTCCATCTGATCTCTCATATAGTCCGGAAAATACCTTTCCAAAAACAACTCTGTGAATCTTGCCCACGTAATCAATCCCTCGGGCTCCATAGCCCTACTCGTTTCCCACCAATAACTAGCCTCATTCTTCAGAAAATAGCTTGCATACTCTGTCTTCTTATCCTCTGTCACCTCTATCAAGGCAAAAGCCTTTTCCATCTCTTTCAACCATGCCTTAGCCTCTACAGGGTCTGCTGATCCTTTAAATTCTGGAGGTTTTGCTGCCTGGAAAGATTTGAACGTAACTGCCGGTGCTGCTTGCTGGTGCTGTTGTTGATGCTGCTGATGCTGATGTTGCTGATGCTGTTGCTGCTGTTCTAAGAGCTGTTGCTGAAATGCACGTTGCTGCTGTGCTAATGCGGCAGTCTGTTGAGTAAGGGTATTTAACAACTGGATTACCATCGGGTCCACACGGCCCGTGGGAGGTGTATTTTGTTGACCTTCTTGGTCAGAAGTATCAGTTGAACGGGTTTGTCGTCTAGGAGCCATATCGCTGATGAATAAACAATAATTGGCTTAATCAAACAGTTCAGATAAGAGAAGGAAGGATCACAATTGATATCTCGAAGGTTTACAGATCTTCTCAACGGTGTATGGATACACTCGTTGCAATAAGTAGAATAACAGTTATGATGCTGGAAATGAATGACAGGGGAATAAATACAGTTCTATAAAAGAGGTTTATCATATATATATAGATAGAGTTAGTACAAGCGTAGAACGCTTCAAAAGAAAATATATCATGGCTGAACCATAACTGCCGACCAGCAATACAACAACAAAAATGCAACAACAACCCGAGGCGTTCCTATAAGCCCGGTGCACTGCTGATTCTACAATATGCATCTATATACTAACTATCTAGAACCATACATCCATGTCACATCTGTCTACTACCGATACCTGCTCACAGATCACCTGCTCCTGCCGGCCATAACGGGGGTCCTGAAACCTCTGCAATCTCACTCATCGCATAATCCAAAATCTGTCTCATCCCTGCTACTGTCTCTCCCTCTCGACTAGAAGCTAATCCATGCAATCGAGTCTCAACCAAAGTCCTCGTAACCCTAAACCTCATCTGAATGTCTCTCATCTGATCTCTAAGTCTGTCTCTCTCTCTGACAGCGGCTGCCTCGATCGAACGAATCCTACCCATCTCCATAACCTGTCCATAAAGGAAATCCTTCTCTCTTCTCACCCTCTGATACACATGGTGTGGAACTGGTGGCTCACATAACTGATACAAAGGCCCACAAACTGATGCCTGAGATGCTGGTGCTGGGGCTACTTGTTGGAGTGGAATAGGACAAGGTATCTGATCTCTCCTGACTACTGGGTCCTGATGCCTAGGCTGATATCGCACTGGCCGAGACGGTCCTGCTCTCTCAACGGGTGTAGGTATCTCTGCTATCGTATCCTCGGAAGGGTCTGAGTCTGAACTAGAACTAGGGGGCTGCAATTATAACCACATTTAATTACTACGCGTAATATCCCTAGTTGACCTCCTAATATCCTTACGTAAATTCCTAACTCTCTATGTTATCCTGGACCCTAAGTCCTAACTTGTTTCAAATGCCATAAACTGTTGCTCTGATACCAACTGTGACGCCCTCCAAACCCGGGGTACAGATTTGAGGAGTCATCCGACCAACGGAATACTAATTAACACATGCATAATATATATAAAGACACAATTACCCCTTGACCAAGACCGCATCCAGATTATGGCAATGAACACAAGCTACTACAATCTTTTATTATTACAAACCAGTTTTATCAGAGTTATTACATCACAACTAAAGTTCAAATCTAGACATTAAATCTAGAAAAGCAAAACAACAACTACCCTGCCAATAACAGTGACTCGAGGGGCTCTCCTGACTTCTGGTGAACTATCGGTCACGCTATGCCAACTCATACTCTCGCTTCACTGGAATAGGGTTAGAAAACAACAAGCAAGAGTGAGCCAAAATTGCTCAGCAAACATCAACGAATCATTTCTATCACAGTTGTAAGGATATGAATTTAAGATATCAGAATCAACAATATTTAGCTAACACATGCTTTGTATCAATAATGATTGAAGTAAAGAATTAGAATTTGGCTTATACATTTTATTCAAATCAAAGGTTGTGCTGCTGGCCAGCCACGCATCAACCCCGGACTAGCTCATGTCATAGTCCTCTACTGGATCCCAGGCCAATCTGGGCCTTAAGTTATTCCGACCAATTACTGGTCCATTTTTAAAAACACATGCCAATTCTATAATAGGGTATAAACAATAACATGCTCAATAAGATAAACTGAATGTATAGTAATTGCAAAAGAGTTTCAACTGTTCAGTATCAAGTGAAGGTCGAGAAATAATCATGGAGTAATTTCAATGGTACAGTGTACTCATTCAATAAGGGAATCAATATTGGTAATCGTTAATCAATAACCATAATTGGTAGTCAAGATGGAAGTCAAATGATCAAAGGTTGTCAATGATAATCAAAGGATGATAAATAGCAACAATAGGTGGTAAACAATAATCAAGTAAATTGGAAATAAGGGTTTCCGATGCAGATCAAATCAAAGAATCAAGAATTTCTAAGGAAATGGAATCAGTTGTCCAAATGCGGTTAAAAGATGGATAATTTGAATTGTTCTGGGGATAACGGTATTCAAGTAATCAAGACAATAATAATTTTTATCACAAGTAAAGGCACAGATACTTGCCTGGTCTAAGCTGCTGTCGGATCGACTCTGCTCACTCTACTTTCCCCTTTCCCTTGCTCCGGGAACTCGATTCTATAATTAAACAACTCATCACAATAAGTCTAACTATTCTCGTTCTACTCTCGACACTTATTCAATCAATAATCACAATTAAACAAGTAACCGGTTACGTATCGGACGTCCGGTATAATTTACGATATTTAAAACTCAGATGTTTGCCCTAGCACGGGCATATACAGACTATAAAACACAACACACAATTAATATGAACCATATAGCACTTATAAATATTTTTAAAACATCGTCTGAAACTCATTTGAATTTTTAATAAGTCATTACTAATTTTTAAATCAAAAATCGGATTTTTAAATCCATTATAAACATTTAAATGAAAATAAATCAATTAATAAAATTAATTGACACTCTTTAAATGCTCAAACTATTTTTAAATAAATAAATAGGCTTGAAAATAATTAAACTGAATTTTTAATTAATTAAATCTAATTAATAATTAATTTTTAAGAATTAATTGATTAAAAGAATTAACCAATTAATTAATAAATTAATTATTAATTAAAAATAATTAAAATAATTAAGTTTAATCAATTTTCGGATTTAAAATAATAAATATAATTTATCAGAATTTTTCTGATATAAAAATATATTTTTAAAATAAAAATATGAATTTTTAAAGTTTTTAAACTATTTTCGAATTAAATTTAAAAATAAATTCAAAAACAGTTTTCTGAAAATGAATTAGGGTTTTGAAGATTGAAACCGGGTCGAAAAATCGGGTAAACGGGTCGGGAAGAACGAATCCGGGTCACCAAGAACAACCCGCCGGAATCTGGGTTTTCCAGAATCCGGCCGGCGTCCGGTGGCCGGACTTCGCCGTTTCCGATCAAAACAAAACCAAACCATAGGGCTTTTGTTCGCTTTTGCAAGACAAACACAACCCACATACACACACATCTGTCCCATGCCGGAATCGTGCCCAGAATTCATTCAAAGAACTCACCGGCGACGACCTCGGCCGGAAACCCGATCTACTTAAATCCTACATGAAACTCAAAGATTAATATACCAAAATAAAGCTTATAACTCATACAATCAAAGCCCTTTATCAAAAACAATGTCAGATCAATATCAAGAACGTACGAATCGAAAGAAGAAATCGGGTCAAAACCCGAAAATCAAACCCGACTAAATTGAACTTAAACATGAAATTAAAGCATGGATTCTTGCTAATTAGAACCCTAGGAACATGTTAGAAGCAACCAATTGAACGGAGAATCAACAGAATGAAAATCCCCAAATTAATTAAGAACCCTAATTTTAATTCGAAACTTGTAAAATCAATATAAAATCGAATACTTACCAGATGATGATGAGGTTGGAAGATTCTGAAACTAGATTTTTGGGGCTTTGATTTGAGTATAAGAACTTCAAATTTGGACTTCAATAACCCTTAGAACGAATTGATTGAAGATCAAGAACACAAAATAATTTTTGGGAATTTCGAATATTTTTGAGTAATTTCTGAAGAATTGCTAGGGTTATGAAGTCTGATTGGTCTTTTTATATTTCTGGAAAAATAATACCCCAAATAACATTTTTGGATCGATATTGATTCGTTAGATCGTTTAAAAACCCTAATTAGGTCAAAAACACGTTTTACTAAAAATAAGGGGTTAAAAAGGTTGATGATTATCCAAATTGATATATATCATTATATAACTAATGCTCAAGAATACTAGGGCTATAACAACTTCAATATTGATATAGAACGATAAATCCGTCCCCTTAAGCAATTAGGGTTCGGAACAATTTTTCCTTTTTCGGATCAAAAATTGAAATTAATTTGCAGAATCAAATAGGTAGGGTTAAATAGAATCCCATAACCCTTTCGATAACGATTCGAATACGAAAGACGAAGAATTAAAAATGAATGTACGAAATTTCAACGGGGCTCTTGAATTATCAAAACGGCTCAAATTTGAAGAAAATTCCAAATGACGAAATTTTTGAAAGGGGCTTCCGACTCACCATTTAGCACATAATCACACACTAAATATCATATAATAATATTCCAATATTCCAAAATACATATTTTAGATTAAATATATCATTTAATCAAATAATAAAATTCACGGATATTACAGCAGCAATGTATTCAGCCTCAGCTGTTGATGTGGACACTGAATGCTGCTTCTTGCTATGCCAGGAAACCAATCTTCTTCCAAGAAACTGACAGCTTCCTGAAGTACTCTTCCGATCAATCTTACAACCTGCAAAATCAGAGTCTGTGTATCCAATAAGATCAAATCCTGTATCTTTAGGGTACCAAATTCCAAGATTTGGGGTCCCCTTAAGATATCTAAATATTCGCTTAACAGCTATTAGATGAGATTCTTTAGGATCAGACTGAAATCTAGCACACAAGCATGTTGCAAACATTATATCTGGTCTACTTGCAGTGAGATAAAGTAATGAGCCTATCATACCTCTGTAGCCTGTGATGTCAACCTTCTTACCAGTTTCATCCTTATCAAGCTTAGTGGCAGTTGGCATAGGAGTCTTTGCTGTAGATGAGTCTTCCATTTGATACTTCTTAAGAAGATCCTTGATGTACTTGGACTGACAAATGAATATACCATCTTGTTTCTGGTATACTTGCAATCCAAGAAAGAATGACAATTCACCCATCATGCTCATTTCATAACGACTCTGCATTAACTTAGCAAATCTCTTGCATAGATCATCATTAGTAGAACCAAATATTATGTCATCAACATATACTTGCACCAATATCAAATCATTTTTATGCTTTTTGACAAAGAGAGTTTTGTCTACAACACCTCTTGTAAAATCATTTTCAAGTAAGAATTCAGAGAGAGTGTCATACCATGTCCTTGGAGCTTGTTTGAGTCCATAGAGAGCTTTGAATAGAAAGTACACAAAGTCTGCCAGTTTTGAATCCTCAAAACCTGGAGGTTGTTCCACATACACTTCTTCTTCTAACTCCCCGTTCAGAAAAGCACTCTTCACATCCATTTGATATACCTTGTAATTGGAATGTGCAGCAAATGCCAGAAACATTCTGATGGCCTCAAGTCTTGCTACTGGTGCATAGGTTTCATCATAATCTATACCCTCTTCTTGAGAGTAACCTTTAGCAACCAGTCTGGCTTTGTTTCTCGTTACAATGCCATCTTCGTCCAACTTATTTCTGAATACCCATCTTGTTCCAATAACAGATTTTCCCTTAGGCCTGGGTACCAGCTTCCAAACTTTCTGCCTTTCAAACTGATTGAGTTCTTCTTGCATAGCAATTACCCAATCTGGATCATCTAGAGCATCTTCAACTTTCTTAGGTTCTGTTTCTGAAAGAAACCCAGAATAGTGACATTCATTTTGTGATGTTCTCCTAGTTCTCACTCCTGTGTCCGGATCACCAATGATCAAGTGAAAGGGATGATCTCTATTCCATACCCTTTGTCTTGGCAGATGCGATCTTGATGATTCTCCTTGTTCTAGATGTTGTGGAGTGTGACTAGTTGATCCTTCTCCTGCTCCCCCTGAGTTGTTGACAGTTTGATCTGTTGATTCTGAAGACTGACTAGTGGATCCTGTATGTTGAGGATTTCCACTTTGGTCACCACTTGGTCCAGAATCATTATCATTATGATTATTATTAATGACTGTAACAACTTCAGGTACTTCTTCATTGTCAGAGAGATCTCCTGATAGATTTTCAAATACCAAGGATTCAGAGTTCTCTCCAGTTTGCAGGCCTGGTCTTTTAGTGTCGTCAAATGTTACATTAAAGCTTTCCAACACCTTCTTATCTTCAATCACATATACCCTGAAAGCCTTAGATTCCAGAGAATAGCCCAGAAAAATGCCTTCATCTGCTTTGGCATCAAACTTGCCAAGATGTTCTCCTTCTTTAAGTACAAAGCACTTTGCACCAAACACATGAAAATACTTCAGTGTTGGCTTCTTGTTGGCCATTAACTCATACGGAGTCTTTTCATGATCTTTGTTGATCAGGGTTCGATTCTGAGTGTAGCAAGCTGTATTCACTGCTTCAGCCCAAAAGTAAGTGGGAAGTTTTGATTCACTCAACATGGTCCTTGCTGCTTCAACCAAGGTCCTGTTCTTCCTTTCCACTACTCCATTCTGTTGAGGAGTTCTTGGTGCTGAAAACTGTCTTGATATTCCTTTCTCTGAGCAGAAATCATTTAGAACTGCATTCTTGAATTCAGTTCCATTGTCTGATCTGATTGTCCGCACAGGTAGCTTAGCTTCCACTTCTATCTTCTTGATGTGATCAATGATTAGATGTGTTGCTTCATCCTTTGTTTGTATGAACAACACCCACGTGTACTTGGAGTAGTCGTCCACCATCACCAATGCATATCTGTTTCTTGAAAGTGACATAACATTAACTGGACCAAATAAATCCATATGAATCAGCTGTAATGGTTCAGTAATACTTGTCATTCCTTTGCTTCCATGTGATGCTTTCTTCGACTTCCCCTTTTCACATGCTTCACATAGTCCCTCCTGATTGAATTCCATCAGGGGCAACCCTCTCACTAACTCTCTCTTTACCAAAGAGTTCATAGTTTTGAAGTTCAGATGTGAGAGCTTCTTGTGCCATAGCCAACTTTGTTCTGAATAGCCAACTTTGTTCTGAAGATGCCTTTGCATAGAAACATGTAACTTCTCCTTCACTGGTAGAACTTAAGTCAGCTATAAACAAATTTCCTTTTCTCACTCCCAGTAGAGTAAGCTTCTCATCCTTCCTGTTGGTGATCAAGCACTTGTCCTTTCTGAAATCTACATTGTAGCCTTTATCACAGAACTGACTGATGCTTAGAAGATTGTGCTTTAATCCTTCAACAAGAGAGATGTTTTCAATGATGACATTTCCAGCTTTCAATTTACCATATCCCGTAGTGAATCCTTTGCTGTCATCTCCAAAGGTTACAATCGGGCCGGTCTTCTTAACCACCTCTGTAAGCAGGGACTCTTCACCTGTCATGTGTCTAGAACAGCCACTATCCAGAATCCACACAACCTTTGAGCTTTTAACCTTACCCTGCAATCACAGATTGATTAAGCGGACTTTGGTACCCAAAATTGTTTGGGTCCTGAAGGTTTAGATGATTTAACAGGAGTAACATTTAATTTAGTCTTACCCTGTTTGATATTCATAGTATCTGTGGATTTAACATTATCAGTGCTATTGCTATTATCAGACATCAACTTAAAATAAGCATGCATGATGTTGTACTTACATAGCAAACACTCTTTCTTTCCACAGGGTTCATGATTATCAGGCATGTCAGACATGTTATGCATTTCAGAAGTATTAGCAGTTTCTACTTTAACCTTTTTACATGCATGTGTAAGGTGTCCAGCAGAATTACAAATAGAACACAACTTCCTAGATGCAATGGGAGAAGATGGAACCAATTCCTGATTAACAATCTTTTTCCTCCCATTCCTGTTCTTTTTAACATTACTAACTAAGGAACCTACTTCAGTTTTAGGTAAATCAGGTTTAGGTAATACATTCTTTACTGATTTCCTAGGTAACTTAGTCTTTACCTCTTTTTCCTTCACTAAATCCTCCTCAAGCAATTCTTGAGCTATGAAAAGATCATCCTCATAAAAGAGAGGTGGAAACGGCTTAACAAAAACTGGACAATCAACATTCTTAAGAACATGTGGAGTATTCCTTTTGACAACTGAAGGTGTCACAGGGAATTCCAAAATCTTCTTACCAGCTTTCTTGTTATAGTCAAATCCTATAGCAGTTTTATTCTCTACGGCCTGAGTATCAATGATTTCCTTAGCCACTAGAGCGGAATTCTTAAAAGCATTCAGCTTCAAATCTAGATCTGAAATCTGCTTCCTGAGGATAGTCTCTATCTCATCATTACACTTGACCTTGTTCTCTAAGTACGCATTCTTTTGCTTAAGATCTTCTAATGTTACAGCTACAAGCTCTAGTTCTTCATTTTTAGATTCTAGCTTTTTAATCTTAAGAACTAGTTTAGCATTTTCCATTTCAGATGCTAGCATGCTTGTGTGTACATTAAACAATTCTACACTAAGATCTTGCACAGTTTTCTTGTACTCAGAATTAGACATATCAATTGTAGTTAAGATAGGTACCTGAGATGATTGAGGTGATTCCTCTGAAGAGTCAGCCATTAGAGCAACATTTACATATTCCTCCTCTTCATCCGAATCAGTATCATCCCAGTGCTTTCCCTCTGCTATGTAAGCCTTCCCTTTCTGCTTTCCAGAGAATGCCTCCAACTACTGTTTAAGCTTGGCATTCTCCTTCTTCAACTCATCATAAGAATCCTTCTTTCCATAGACATCTTTCATGTCTCTTGCTTGACGAGGCTTCCGGCATTCAGTGGCGAAATGCCCTAACTCATTGCAGTTATAGCATCTTGATTTGCTTCTATCAATCATGCCAGTCTTGTAGCCTCCCTTAAAGCCTGTACTAGGTGTATAATTGCTCTTCTGGAATCTGTTGGTTGAGCCCTTGAACTTGTACTTAGGGTTTCTCTTGAAACGAATATGACTAAACTTTGTAGCTAAGTACGCCATGGTTTTGTCTTCCATTTGCTCAAGCTCTTCTAGGGTGTAGTAATCACTTTCATCAACACCCAGATTCACAGAGTCCATTTCTGCTTCTATTATCACCTCCTTTCCAGCTCTTTGGGGTTGAACCTGAATCTCAGAAGTTATTGGTTCATCCACTACAAGTGCTGCTGATCTCACAAGTGCATTGTGCTTGCTGTCCACTGTCCCTGATCCGTAGATTATCACCCTTTGTTCCTGTTCCATCTCATAGGTCTTCAACTTGCCATAGATCATCTCTAATGACATCTTTGTGAAGTCAATTCTTTCCCTAATGGATGATGACTTGTGTTCTACATGATGGGGCAGCGTCATCATGAACTTCCTGTTCGATTCTCTCAGTGGATAGGTCTTTCCTTTCATTGCCAATTCATTGAGGAGCTTAGTATATTTCTCAAAGACCTGAGTTATACTTTCTCCTGGAAGGGACCTAAACGCTTCATATTGAGAAGTCAGAATGTCCAATCTGTTTTCCTGCACGTCTTCAGTACCTTCCAGAATTAGGTTAATGGTATCCCACATATGTTTCCCGCTTGTACAGTTCATCAACTGATAGCTCATTTCCTTGTCCGCGGAGTCCGCCAATATCAACATTAAACCGGTGTCCAAACGAATCAGTTCTTTGTCAGAATCTGTAAATTCACTTATATCCTTAGGTTGGGTGCCTGAAGGAATCCTGCTACCATCAGGAGCTGTAGATTCACTAACTGGTTTCATTGGTACAAACGGTCTGTTCTCTAATATGCCAATATACAACGGATTAGATGCCTTGATAAATAACAACATCTTCATCTTCCACAAACCGAAATCATCTCTAGTAAACGGGGGAACTTTAATACCAGCGGTTGTCTTTGGAGCACTCATGGTTTCTGAAAATTTCAAATTGTTTAAAATTCAAGAAATTCCAATTAAATGAAAAATTTTGAAAGTTAAAAAATTTGCTTCGAATTTTCACGCTACGTTTGATTTTGGTCTCATTCACCGGATCTGATTTGTATATCAATCAAGTAGCTCTGATACCAATTGTTAGGTCCAAAGTATCGTAGAAGGGGGGGGGGGTTGAATACGATACTCACAAATAATTTAATTTCGTTCGCGGATTAATCTTTCAGTTCTATAACGAAATCAAACACACCAAACCAAATCAAGTTTCGGGGAATATATCTTTTTATAAATATAAACCTCGAGGGGTGCTACAATTTCTAATCCGTAGATTAGCGTCAATGAGTTTAAGGTAACGCAAATACAAAACAATAATCAAGTTCTGAGCACTATTAATTTCTCTGTTAATTTTCTCCGGCTCTTCTCTCTCTCAGTTATGTGTCTGTGTTGAATACCTTAACTGCAGAAGACACAATCTTCTCTCTGTATTAATTGTAGTCTGTTTTGAAAAACCATCGAATGAGAATTGTAGAAACAATCCTGGCCGTTGGATCTTCATCAACCTTTCAGAAAAGGAATTCTTTTCACCTGCTCCCATAATAAAAAACCATCGAATGAATAAAAATCCATCGAATTAAATAAATTAATTTGTCATTCGATAGTTTTTTAAATCAAAACTATCGGATGCCAAACTAATTTACTTTGGTTTTTAATTAATCATTTCAACTACCATTCGATAGTTTTTCAATTAGAAAAACCATCGAATTTCTCTTTCTTGTCTTTAGTCCATAAATGATTCCACTGAGCTTCTGGGTGTTTAAGAAATAGACTGTATCAATTTCTTCTAAGACGATAAAACAACTTGATCTTTTTAGTGTCGTCACCTAGTGCAACTGGTCTGGTTCACAGATGAATAACACTTGATCAATTCTTATTTTATATCTTCAATACAATGCTGCTGATACGTCCCTTGTCCTTCTGGTTGCTTCATCACTGGAATCCCGTGGTACTGAACCCTAAATCATTCACATACTTCTGTCGTCTTGAAAGTCTTGTTTCTTTTGTTGTCACTGAGGCTTGAACATTTTCATGAACTTCTTTCCGTGACCTGTTTACGGACTTTAAGAATACATAACGTATTTTGATTTTTTGTGTTTACCTTTTCTTCTTTGATTCTGGATTCCTGTGCTTCTGTTAATATTATTGTCTGTCTTGTCCTTTGTTGAGTTGTAGTTATCTCTTTTAGATCTTATGTTACATTATGCTTTACAATGGCCTTGACAAGTTTCAAGTACTTGGCCATGACTTCATCTCTGGCCTCAAATTCCCCATTTACTTGGGAAACCACTAGCCTCAAATCTCCACATACTTTCAGAGTTTTGACCCTCAAGGCTCCAGCCAGCCCTAAACCAGCTATCAGAGCTTCATACTCAGCCTCATTGTTTGTCGTTGGAAAGTCAAGTTTTAGTGCATACTCTATGAGGAATCCATCAGGACTTTGTAGAACTAAACCGGCTCCACTTGATTTTGTTTTTTATGCTCCATCAAAATAGAGCACCCAATATTCTTTGAAATCCATCTCTTGATCTTTCTCATCCTCCACTATTACTTCCTGCCCCCCGACTTCTTGGTTGTCAATGGTACATTCAACCATGAAGTCAGCGAGTGCTTGAGCTTTTATGGCCGTTCGAGGCTTATACTAGATGTCGAATTCGCCCAATTCAATGGCCCATTTGATCAATCTTCCACTGACTTGAGGGCTATGCAAGATGTTTCTCAGAGGTTGATCAGTCAATACCTCTATCTTATGAGCCTGGAAGTACGGGCGTAGCTTTCTTGAGGCCATTATCAAGGCTAAGGCAAACTTCTCTATGGTAGAGTAGTTTATTTCTGCCCCATGTAGGATCTTGCTCACGTAGTAGATGGGTTTCTGAACCTTTAACTCTTCTTTTACCAAAACAGCTCCAAGGGCAGTGTTAGAAACCGCCAAGTACAAATAGAGAATTTCCCCTGGCTTGGGCTTTGCCAACAGTGGTGCCTCAGCCATGTATTTCTTCAGGGCCTCAAAGGCCTCTTGGCTCTCCGTTGTCCATTCAAAATTTTTCACTTTCTTGAGTGCTTTAAAGAAGGGTAAACACTTCTCTCCTGACTTGGAGATGAATCTTCCCAATGCTGCCACTCTTCTTGTTAGTTTCTGGACATCTTTGACAGTCCGTGGTGGTTCCATGTCTAGAATTGCTTTGATTTTGTCGGGATTGGCCTCGATTCCTCTCTTGGAAACCATCAGGCCTAAAAACTTTCCCGAGCCTACACCAAAGGCACACTTAGCTGGATTCAACATCATCTTGTGGTGCCTTAGCACTTAAAATGCCTCTCGGAGGTGCTCAATGTGATCGGCCTTATCGAGGCTCTTGACTAACATGTCATCTACGTAGACCTCCATGGTTTTTCCAATTAGGTGTCCAAAAATTTTGTTCACCAACCTTTGGTAGGTTTCCCCGACATTCTTAAGTCCAAATGCCATGACTAGATAACAGAAAACACCAAAGTCAGTGATGAATGATACCTTGGAGATGTCATCCTTGTGCATTTTGATTTGGTTGTATCCACTGAAGCCATCCATGAAGCTGAGCATCTCGTGTCCAGCTGTAGCATCTATTAATGCATCAATCCTTGGTAAGGGAAAACAATCCTTAGGACATGCATCATTCAAGTCAGTGAAGTCTACACACATCCTCCATTTTCCATTGGCCTTTTTGACCATCACGGGGTTAGCCAACCATTCTGGGAATTGGATTTCCTCAATGAACCCGGCCTCTAGAAGTTTTTCAACTTCTTGTTTAATGGCCTCTTGCATTTCTGGAGCAAAATTTCTCTTCTTTTGTTTCACCGTCTTTCTTTCAGGATCCACATTCAACTTATGAGTTATCAATTGGGGATCAATCCCTGGCATGTCAGCCGCCGTCCAAGCAAAAACTTCATTATTCTCTTGAAGAAAAGATATGAGCTTGCTTTTCAATGGCTCAGGTAGTAGTGCTCCAACATATGTCACTTTCTCCGGTTCACCAGGGACTAAGGGAATGGGGATTAAATCCTCAGCTGGTTTCCCTCTTCGGTCCTCATTGTCACTAGTATCCATGTCTTCAATTGGGAGAACTTGCCCCCCGATTCCATCAGGCCTTAACGCGGCTACATAACAACTTCTAGCCATCTTTTGGTCTCCTCGTTCTTCACCAATCCCATTCCTCGTTGGGAACTTGATTTTTAGATGATAAGATGAGGCAACAGCCTTGAACGCATGAAGACCAGTCCTTCCCAGGATTGCATTGTATGTCGAAGTTGCCTTTATAACTATGAAGTTCAGCATTTGAGTAGACGTATTCATCCCTTGCCCCATGGTCATTGGCAGTTGGATAGTGTCTTCCACTTTTGATTCCACCCCATTGAATCCGTATATGGGCATATTTGAGGGTGTTAACTGAGAGTCATTGTAACCCATCTTGATAACAACATCGTGGAACAAGATATCCACTGAAGCTCCATTGTCGACTAGGACTCTCTTTGTTTCAGAATTTCCAATCACAGGTATGATGACTAGAGGGTCATCGTGGGGGAACTTCACCCCTTCCAAGTCCGAATCGTCAAAACCTATTGGCACTTCTGTTCTGGCACGCTTCGGTGCTTCTCCAACCATAGTCATTACCTCTCGAGCATAAGCTTTTCTTGAATTTCGGGAGGACCCAGCAGCAGTTGGCCCTCCGAATATCATGTTGATGACTGGCCCTCGGGGCTTAGGGTTACGATCTTGGTCGTTGTCCCTTCTGTCGTAATCCTTCCTTTCATAATTTCCTCTTTGACTCCCTTGTCTCTTCGTATCAGAAATTCGATCTCATCTTTCAATTGCCTACAATCGTCGGTGTCGTGACCGACTTCTTTGTGGTACCGACAGAATTGATTTTGGTTCCTTTTGGACATATCAGCCCTCATTGGCTTCGGTCATTTGAGATCTCTTTCCTTAGCTATCTCCATCAGAATTTGACTCATGGGAGTGTTCAATCTTGCATACTCCGTAAACTTTGGCCCAAAATTGTTTCTCTTGGGTGGAGAATCAGAGTCCTTTGACATTCTAGGAAACTTTTCCTTGACGTCGTATTCCTGAGTTTCTTTTCTTTTCTTTGAGTTTTCACTACCACCAGCAATGGGTTCATACTTTCTCATGCTTTCTTCAGCCTTGATATACTTTCCGGCTCTATCTTGGAGCTTCAGCATGCTCTCGGGTGGATGTTTAGCTAACGACCTTTTGAAGTGGTCATCAGTAGTTCCTTGCTGCAGGGCTATCATAGCCACTCTGTCCTCCAAGTCCGGGACTTTCAAAGCCTCCCGAGTGGATCGATTGATGTAGTCCCTTAGGGCTTCATTCTTTCCTTGCTGGATTGCCATGAGTGATGCAGAGCTTTTCTCATGCACCCTTCCACTAATGAACTGATTGATAAAAGCTTTGCTTAGTTCCTTGAAAGACCCAATTGAGTTGGGAGGAAGACGGCTATACCAGCGTTGGGCCATGCCTGCCAAGGTTTGTGGAAACGCCCTACACTTGACCGCATCGTTGGTTGGCTGCAACAGCAATGCATTGGAGAAGGTCCTTACATGATTTGCGGGATCTCCCGTTCCATCATAGGCTTTAATCGAAGGCATCTTAAATTTTCTGGATATAGCCGTTTTCATGATGTCTTGAGTAAACGGAGGTGTAGGATCATCAGGATCTCCTAGGGGCAACAGAATACTAGGATCACCCCTTGGGGCTTCGGCCCTCTTGGTTCTCCTTGCCGGTGGATCCAAGTTGATTATTGGGATCCCTTCAGTCGTTCGGCCCCGAGATTGAGCGGCCTCCTCCTCAACAAGGAGTTTCTTGAGCCTTGCAGTCTCTGCCTCATGGGCTGCAATTTTCTCCTTAGTAGTTTGGGGTTGATCCCGATTTGTCTGGGAAGAACGTCTCCTTCTTGGGGCGACATCCTCCCCAGTTGTATAACCCTCATCCTCGGTGTATGGGCCCGAGTAATCTTGAACGAAAGGGGTCTGGCGAGTTTGTTGATTTTGGGGTCCCAGACCTTGAATATAAGGGGGCACATATGCCTCATGGTAGATTGGATTAGTTCCACTACCGCCCGCCATGGGTCGATGGGGCATGCCATAGTTTGGCATCCCTAAAGTCTGATTTGCGTATTGAGGGAGATCAGTGGTATGGAGTTGAAGGCTTCTTGGTGCATTCATGATGAGTGGAGAAGTCGAGATTGGTTGCTGGTGAATGGTCTCTTGTGGATTAGATCCATGAATGACCATCTGCAGGGGATTCGTCCCTTCAACCTAAATTGGGATTTCCGTCCTTGAGTGTTGGTGGGGATATTCGCCCCTTGAGTGCCAGTAGTCGGCGGTGGTTGATCAGCCTCAGAGGTGATAGGGCGATCCTCAGGAGTTTGATTATCCCGAGCTGTTCTTCGTGTGTTTGCCATGGTTGATGTTGTCTTCCCACAGACGGCGCCAAATGTTATGGATTAAAAAACGTACTTGTATATTAATTTCTAGGATTAATGAGCTTTAATGGCTGCACTTGTGTTTCGAGACTAAATCGGTCCTCACAAGATGCCTACGTATCTCAAATCGTTATTGAGAATCAAGACAAAGACGTAGTTCTGATTGTAGGATCAGGGACCTTATATAGGCGTCTGGAGCCTAATATTTATGGTATGTTTAGGAGCCTTAGCGAATAAGTCTCCTTTTTGTTATTGGATAAACATTGTGTTGCTTGCTGAATAAGTCTTTTCCTTGTTGATAAAGGCTATGACTCATTAATTGGGATTCTGGATCCTTCTTTGACTGATTTACCATATTTTGGTCTCTTTTGATGAGTTGTATATTTTCCCTATTCATTAATTACGAAATTAATAAATAATTAGGGTGTCGGGCCTTAAATATCGGCCTTTCCATTGAATAGTCAATTATATTTCTATAATTAATTTTCTGTCCATATCATCGGTATTGAGTTTTTATTTAATTATTAAAATTCTTAAAAAGACTGTAGGATACTTAATGCACGTTATATATAAACACATCACACTTTATTTTCTCATAAAACAAACCCTATAGAGAAATTAGTGTGAGCCGCAATCGGGAGGACACGATAGTGAGGATAGTTCTCTGTGTGTTGTGCGAATAGTAGACCACATATAAAGGTATTATATATTGATTTTCTTTTAAAACACCATGACATGATCTAATCTTGTAGATTTATATCTTATTAGTGTACCATGATTGTTTCTCTTTGTATATTTTATGTGACAACAAAAAATGCAATAAGTGTTGAAATATAATATAAGATCCATTTTGGTACTTCTTGTAACACCTTAAGGTTTTAGATAAGCTGGTTACTCAACATGGTATCAAAGTTCTGGTCGGCGGGGGTCACAAGTTCTGGTCGGCGGGGGTCACAAGTTCTGGTCGGCGGGGGTCACAAGTTCGACTCTCTGCCACCCCCAATATTCTCATAAATAGGGACACGAAGGTAAATTATTGCCTCAAAAATGGGCGTCCGTGATCCACTTTTCAACCCAAAAATGGGATTGGGGAATGTTGAAATATAATATAAGATCCATTTGGGCCAATAAGAAGTTGAGTTTGGTGTCGTCTATTCCTTTACGTGTAGTCAAGTTTTGTGATATAATTATATGAGGGTTTAGTTTTGATATGTATGATTATGCCATTTAAAAATTTTATATTATATAAGTGTTAATGGTCCTAATTATGCAGCATAATAATTAATACTTCTATTACTATATATTAAACCACAACACAAGGGCAAAAAGTACCACTTTAATAATTTTGCCCCTATTTTTTGAAAAATTACAAAAACGATACCCATTTAATGTTTATGCAAAAATTAAATTAAATATGTTAGTCTTGAGAATTGAACTTGTGACCTTCTATACTCAAACTTGCACCACAACCATTGTGCTACACTTTGTTTGGAGTTTACTTTCGAAATCTTAATAGATAAACCACATATTCTCCAAAACAATTTATCATAGAGTAAATAAATATTGATTTATATTATTTCTAGAATATTGCACAATATATAATTACAAAAAATATTTTTATCGATTGAGCATGATCAACAATTCTCTTTTGTCAATTTAAATGATTGATATATGTCATTTTAATACCTATGAATTTACGATTTTGCTCCTATATGTTAAAAAATTACAAAAAACACCTTCTCTTTTATATTTATGAAAAATTTATGCAAAGAGTAGATGAAATTATGTTAGTGTTGAAAATCGAACCACTAACCTTCTCTAATCAAACTCATACCATAACCATTATACCATACGTTATTTTGAGTTTTCTTTAAAAATATTTTTAGATAAATCACATTTTCTCATCTTCTACCATTTTTTTTTATTTTTACTTTTGAGTAAATAAAACGTTGGTTTATATTATTTATAGAATGTGGCATAGTATATAATTACAAAAAAATATTTTAATGGATTGAGTATACTCTATAATTCTCTTTTGCCATTTTAAATGATTGATATAAAAAATAAAATTTTAAATAATATAAAATTATACATAAATGTAATTGAGTCCTAAAAAATATGAATTTATTTACATTCTCCTCTGTTTAAATATTAAACTATTGAAATAAAAAAATAAGATTTGATTTTAAGAAATATATAATTTTGTTTATAAAATTATACATAATAAATGATTGTCTCACATAATTTTTATGTATATAAAATTTTAAATACACGAGTCATATTAGAGATTTTTGGTCGACCAACTATTTAGACTTTCAGCGATTTAAAAGTGTGATTGATCTAAAAACATATATATTAAAACATATTGAATTTATGTTTAAAAAAATAACAACTCCAAAAATAGGATTTATGTTGTATATATAAAAAATAACATAATTAATATTCAATATAAAATGAAAATAGATATGTTTTTTGAATTATAAATATTACAAAATTGCAATAATTATTCACAATGACCAATTAGATTATAACTCAAAGTATGGTAATATGAATTTTAAATAGTATACTAAATTGATCAAATAATCAACATAATATATTATGGTTGAGTTATAACATATACTTAGATCAACCTATGATGAAACCAAAAAGTTTGATCTTAAATATTATGTTGATGCACAGTCATCAAGGTCGTCTAATCATAATTTACATTGATCAAAATATTTGTAAAAATTCAAGTTGAGTTAAAAAATAATTCATATTATAAGATAAAAATTGTTTCAATTTACCAAAATTTTAAAATAGAATTTCGATATTGTGTAATAAATTTTAGACTAAAACTAAATATTTGAGTTTAAAAATGTAAAAATATGTATGTAATATATAAAAAAATGAGTTATACACCGCAAGGACGACTTTTACATAATATTAATAGTTTCATAATATGTTTTCGCCTTACGTATATATCGATTTTATATAAATGTACTGTAACTAAGTTAAAATCACGTTGCCTATGTTATATATTGACAATTTTCAAAAATATTTATTTATTTTATACTTAAATGTTCAATTTGATAAAGTTCCGTCATCAAAAACCATATTATTATATACTCAAAGGTTCAATTTGATAAAGTTCATATCACATCATCGAAAATCATATTAATATTTTAGCAATTAAATGTAATCATGCGATCATTATCGTATAGATATTTATCCAAATTTTATGAAATTTAATCAAGTTATAGAATATCTGGTTAATGTAATTGGTATGCCATATTACAAAAATACTATTAAAATATGAGATAAAATCGAAATATTATCTTTTCGAATTTTAAATTACAAAATTATCTCAATATATAAACAATTTCGTGCGAGAAATTATTGCAGTGTTCGTGCCTCACACGGACTTTTACGCTAGTTTATATATTAAAGGTCAACCAAAGACAAAATATGCCAATTAAATGCCTGTGAATTTACCATTTAAGCCCTATTTTTTGAACAATTGTCTATAATTTTACAAAAATAAATGAGTATTTTCAATAAAGTGAATAGAGCCACCAACCTCCTCCCAAGAGTTTCATGTCTTAACCAGTACACTATCTTACTTTTTGGTTTTACTTTACAAATCATTTTAGATAAACCACGTTCTTTTGACTTATCTTATTTTCTTTTTTTATTTTAATTTTTGAGTAAATAAAATGTTGATTTATATTTATTTCTATGTACTAAAAGCCAACTAAGGACAAAAAGAGCTCCAAAATTGGGTGTGAATTTATACGTATACCCGTGTATTTTTATTATCCATTAATTTTTTAAGCTTAAAAAGGTTAAATTTGTGTAAACATTGATAATCGAATCCTTGACCTTCTCGTATCATTTTATGTCATAACCAAGTGTATTACCTTGAGTTTTGAGGTTAATAAAAATATTATTATGTAAAGCATATTCTGTCATCATATTCTCTTTTTTTTAACTTTTGAGAAAATAATGTGTTGTTTTACATTATTTATATAACATGTCAATCCATTTTTTTTAATGTTAGTTTTTATTATTTACATATTTTGCCAATTTGTTTTGGTTCTGTTTTGTCCAGATGATGTTTTAATTTCAATTAACATGTTAATTTGCATTATTAAATCATACTATGCATTGTGAGCTCTTATTTGCTTTATATATAATCACTTTAGTATGATAAGTCTCCTGGACAATTTAAGTTGGTTAAATTATTAATATAATATTTTTGTGAGATACATTTATTGACTTCTGGCCATATTTATGGGTTGTATTTTTAATTGATTTCATGTGTATTAGTTTCCATTAAAACTTTTAATCAGAAATGTATGTGTACTAACATTATTTGCATTGGTTTTGTAATTAATTACTTATGAATTTCGTGAGTGTTTGATATCATTATTTTCGAGGTACGGATTCTCTCCTATTTTATTCAGCGCTACTCCTCTTAGAAATATTTATGTTAAATTTGTTTTGACCTCAAATCTGTTTGTTTGATCTTTAATCATTTTAATTCCGAAAATTTGTTCTGACTTTGAAAAATTATTTTTAAATCTATTTCAAATTATTTAAATATTTGTTTCTGCGATTTTCTGATATCACGCATATTTTATATCTGTTGGAAACATTGAAAATATCTGTTTCTGTGATTTTAAAAGTTTTGCGAAATATTATATTTGAACCCTTAGTGATATAGGGTATACCGAGTTAACCATCTATAAGGGTACTACAGCCATGTATGTCATTGCGGCACCAGTGACATGACACTTCCATGGCAGTGTGATTGGTCATGACGTATCCTTCTGATAGCTCAGGAGGCGAGCTTTTGCGCATTTGATATTTGTTTCAGGATACGTGGGTGCACCCAGAGTTTGTGATTTGTGATTTGATTTGACGGTGACGTTGTATATGTCGTACACGTTATTCGATTTTTTGCACACATTAGGTACCCTATAATGTGTGTATTTGTATCTGTTCTGATCTCGATATGAAATATTCTACCCCTTTCGTTGCTTCAGCCGTACTTGTTTTTAAAATAATTGCTTTATTTAAAGAGGAAGAGGAAAGATTGCCCAAGCTAGATGAAGAGGAAAGATTGCAAGAAGAAAAAGCTAGAGCTGAAGCTGAGCAAGCAAAAGGAAAAAGAAAAAGTACAAGGCAACCTAAAACAAGAGCTAAGAGAAACTTGGCTTTTGATAAGGATGATTCTCAAAGCACTGTAACAGATGCACCTGTAACAGCTGTGCCTTCAACTTTTTCTGATCCAGGTTTTGGAGCAAAATTAGCTTCTGACCCTGAACATCTAGTCAATTTTCATGATCAACCAATTGAGCCAAAGGAGGAGCCATTTGAGTTTGATGAAGCTAATTTTCCAAAGTTTCTGGTTGAAATGGAATCAGAGAAGAAATCAAAGCAGAGGGATGTTAAGGCTAAACCAGTTTTTGTGAGAAGGCCACAGGTTGAAAAACCACCCACAAACCCAGAGGACTTTATCTACATTGCAGATATAAGGGAGGAGTCAGACTTAAACCTATATCTTGATGACTTGGTGGAAGTGAGAGGAATAGGAGCTACTCATAAACTACCAGAGAGATTAGTGTTTGTCTACAAGGGTGGAAGGGAACAGATTTGGCCTATACACAGAATTCTAGGAGAGGATTATCAGACATTGCTAGTGGTGTTCAAGTGCTTAAAGAAAGATTTTGGGTTCACCAAAACTGCTAAGTCTGAGGTTGTCTCCAAGATATGTCAAATAAAAGCTAGCTGGAACAAGCCTGGTGCACTTCCCAGAATTCTAAAGGTCCCTCAAACAGGAAAGAAAATTCATCTCCAACCCTATTGGATGATGGAATTCAAAGACAAGGACAACTGTAGGAGATTCTTCAGAATAGAGGACCAATTGGAAAAGGCATCTAATGAAACTCTAAGATTTATGCAATCCAAGTTGGGTGAACAAGATGAAGAAGAGAAGATTTTCTACAGGAGGCTCCAAGCTCAAATTGAGGAGAACAATGCTAAGAAGGGGAAGAAAACAAGGCCACAGAGACAAAGATGGTAAATCTGCTCAGGTTAGAGGAGCAACTCTTTGCACTTGTGTTGTAAGAATTTATACTTTGTTTTCAATAAATTTTAAAGTATCATGAAGCTCAATACAATTTCTACTTTTGTAATTTGTTTAAGTGTTTTTGTTATCATCAAGGCTCTTGATTTATGGCTGTTATTCTATCAGTCATAAATTGGGGGAGATTGTTAGGAATATGTTGTTCTTGATGATAATTATAAAAACACTTAGTAGATTTTTTGTTAAGTCAATTTTGTAGCTGTCAACGGAATGGTATGCTTTTCAGCTTTCGTTGACAGGTAGCTCATCAACGAAATGAGTCTCATCTACGGAATGAGTAATGTAGCAATTGCACTGTACAATACTTCTCTAGTTGATAGGCAATTGTTGTAGGTATTAGATAGGTTTTCTAAGTCATGTTGACTAAGTACTAGATAGGCAAAATAGGTTGGTTAATTGTAAATATAATGTGCCTTGTAATTTTGCCTAAGTGAAGACATGTCAACGGAATGGAGATTACACTATCAATGGATTGAAGAATGTACCATCAACGGAATGAAAAATAAAGCTATCAACGAAATACATCTCACTGCTATCAACGAATCATTATCACTTTTCTGAATAGTTGACAAAGTGATAGTGACAGTTTTCTGACAGATCAAAAGGTGATGTAGAAGTGTACTTTGCATTGGGAGCCATTAAAATGGTCACTGGGAATGAGGAAACATTCCATTTCCCAATTAAGTTCTTGAGTGGGATCATAATAAGCATGAAGACAAAAGACAAGATCTCCGAGGACCATTGGACAAAAGGAATGAAAAGCAAGCTACTGGCGGTTACCTTTAGTACATTTTAGAGTAGCCAAAAATAGCATTGTAAACTTGGGATATATATAACCAACTGTAGCAGTTCATTTTAGGGTAAGAAGTGAGATAGAATAATTTTGTATTAGCTTCATTAAAGAGCACTCTTACTCTACACTTAGAACTGAGCAGCTGTGCTACATTTGTAACACAGATTATTTCCGCAATAAAAACACCTCAGTTGGATCCTCAAAACATCCAACTGAAATTTTATATTTGCTTGTGTGATTTTATTTTCTCTGTCAAGTTATTTAAAAGTTGTTTTAAGTTTAAAAATATCTAGAATTGTATTCAACCCCCCCTTCTACAATTCTGTTAGGTCATTTGGGATTAACACCTCCCACTATTGTGTCGATCTCGTCGATACTAGATTGTATTGTTATTCTTTATTGATTCTTCATAGTTGAGTTGTTTTCTGGAACGTGAGTTTTCCAACGATTGTTGTATTAAGGTTGTCGATTCTTCCGACACCTGATTGTTGTAACAAGGTTGTCGATTGTACCGACACCTGGCGTATATGATATAGAATTAGAATGTTTTTAAATGGACCAATAATGGTCAGACCAGATTCCTGGTCGGAATGAATTATGGCCAAGATGGCCAAGGATCCTAGTTGTAGGACTTTGTTGTGTGCATTGTCCGGGGTTAGTGCGTGACTGATCAGCAGCCTAACCTTGTGTTTTTAAAAATAAAATAGAAGTCCAATTCTAATTCAAATATTGAACTCGAATTGTCTATTAGCCACTTCCTTATGGCATTTGATTATTGTCGGAATTATCAGAACATAATCTATTCTTATCAGAAATTATATATGTTACCATTATTGTTGGTTCGTTGATTAATAAGAAGGGGTTTCAAGCCTGCTGAACCCACTTACTCGTAGTATAATGGATTTCAAATAGTCAAAATCCACTTCCTCGATTCTATTGGCAGTTGTGAGATATCTACCTTGATGAGTTTTATTCATACCGCATATCCAGTCGGTACCATATCGAAGTCGTGAAGTACGTTCTTTATTCCACGGCCGAGCGCGTTGGCTCATTCTTACTCTTTTATTATTCTACTCTTCCAGAGTTGTTGGTTTCAGAAGATGTTGTGAATGGAACTGTTATCTTTAAAAATAGTATTTTGGTATAAACTATGGTCTTGAAGACGTATGAGTTTATATTTATTTAATATTTTCTACATACTATTGTGGATATTTTGGTTCGGGTAATCGTGGCGACCAATATAAATTCCTTCGTGTTTTAAACTATTCAGTTGCTAGAAGCTGAATGAAAAATTATGGCGAATTACCAAACTTGATTTAAAAGTTTTAGAGATTACAAATGTTTAAACCAAAAGCTTATTTTGGAAACTTTTCCTATTATACTTGATAATACACATGCTGAGCAATTATTTCGCTCATACTTGCTTTCTTTATATTTTTAGCCTTTCAGTAAGAAGGCATATTGGCGGGAGTTATCCGCGTAGCTAGGCAGAGAAGGAAGAAGATGTTAGTATGAAAACGTTATGATATAGAGTATTTGGAACTAATGTAATGTTATTGTATAAAGTGATTTTTATTAAATACTATGTTGTATCAGATTAGATTTGCCTGGTATACTTCTTGTCGAAGTTATACTAGTGTTATAGGATTTATGTAAAGAGAATGGTTGTAAAGAAGAAAATTTTGTGTAATGGAATTTTGGATTCTTGTTTCTAGCACTATAACCTTTAAAGATTCTTGGTAGAGTTGGGGTCGTATATGTATATTGTATTGGTTTAATATCGAACAGGTTGTTTTATTTGAGAATGTAGAGTGACGACCAAATCCGTTGACCCCGGATTTGGGGAGTTACACCTAGTCAAGAGAAAATTGGTGAGAGGGTTGCCTCAAATGGAATTTACACAGGAAGGACTGTGTGAGGCATGTCAGAAAGGGAAGTCAAAGAAAGCATCTCACAAGAGCACTGACACATCTATAATAACTGAACCTCATCAGTTACTACACATGGATTTCTTCGGTCCAGTTAATGTAATATCTATGTCAAATAAACAATGTGCTCTTGTGATCGTCGATGACTATTCTAAATACACATGGGTTTTATTCCTACATTCCAAAGATGAAACTCCACAAATGGTGATTGATCATGTAAAGTTCATTGATCTGGATTCTAAGTTTCCAGTTAGAGCAATAAGGTTAGATAATGGAACTGAATTCAAGAATGTAGTCCTAAATGACTTTTGTGCAGACAAAGGGATAACAAGACAATACTCGGCCCCTAGAACTCCTCAACAAAATGGAGTGGTGGAAAGGAAGAATCGTACATTGATTGAAGCTACAAGAACAATGCTCAGTGAATCAAGACTTCATATGTACTTCTGGGCTGAAGCTGCTAATACTGCATGTTATACCCAAAATCGAACCTTAATCAACAACGATTTAATGAAGACACCTTATGAGATTATGAATGACAAGAAACCAACACTCAAATATTTTTATGTATTTGGTGCTAAATGCTTTGTGCTTAAAGATGGAGATGTTCGACGTGGCAATTTCGAGGCCAAAGCACATGAAGCAATCTTTGTTGGTTACTCCAGAAGATCTTACAGGGTGTATATAATTGATCAACGCCAAGTCAAAGAAAGTGTCAATGTTACATTTGATGACACTAAACTCCCAAGTATCCAAACAGAAAATCCATCTAAGAAATTGAAGTTTGATGACATGTCAGATTCAGAATCAGATGATGAGAATCCACCTAAGGTTGTTGCTGGTGATAAAAATGACAATGATGATAATGATCATGGTGGTGATGGTGGAAACACTGGTAACAATGGAGATACCACTAACACCGGAGAAGAATCACCAAGACAATCTGGCAACAACTCAGGGGGAGATAATGAAGGGCAACTAGTCATTCACAACATCACAATGAATTTCAAGGTGAATCATCAAGATCAAATCTTCCAAGACAAACAGTTTGGAATAGAGCTCATCCTTTTGAGCTGATTATTGGTGAACCATGTGTTGGAGTTAGAACTAGAAGTGCTACTCAGAATGAATGTCATTATTCAGGGTTTCTTTCTGAAATGGAACCAAAGAAGATTGAGGAAGCACTAGGTGATCCTGATTGGGTGATTGCTATGCAAGATGAACTCAATCAATTTGAACAACAATAAGTTTGGAAGCTGGTACCTAGACCAAAGAACAATAAAGTAGTTGGTACTCGGTGGGTATTCAGAAACAAATTAGATGAAGATGGCATAGTAACAAGAAACAAAGCAAGACTGGTTGCTCAAGGGTATTCACAAGCTGAAGGCATTGATTATGATGAAACCTATGCACCCGTGGTTAGGCTTGAGGCCATCAGGATGTTCTTAGCATTTGCAGCATACTCAAATTTTAAAGTATATCAAATGGATGTTAAGAGTGCATTCCTGAATGGTGAGCTAGATGAAGAGGTATATGTAGAACATCCCCTGGCTTTGAAAATCAAGATTTTTTGGACTTTGTCTACTACCTGTTAAAGGCTCTCTATTGTCTCAAACAAGCCCCGAGAAAATGGTATGACACTCTTTCTGGTTTTCTTATTAAGAATGGTTTTATTAGAGGGGTCATAACCAAAACTCTCTTTTCTAAAAATCATAAAGATGATATGATTTTTGTCCAAGTATATGTGAATGACATCATATTTGAGTCTACTAATGACAATCTCTGTAAGAGATTTGTTAAGCTAATGCAGAGTAAGTTTGAAATGAGTATGATGGGTGAGCTGAAATTCTTTCTTGGATTGCAAGTAAGTCAAAGGTTAGATGATTTATTTATTTATCAATCCAAGTATCTCAAAGAATTCCTCAAGAAATATCACATGGAGGATTCAACATCAGCAAGAACTCCATCATCTACAGCTGTCAAGCTTGGAGCTTGTGAAAATTCTATCAAGGTAGATGTTACAAACTACGGAGTTATGATTGGCTCATTACTTTATCTTACTGCAAGTAGACCTGATATTATGTATGCTACATGCTTGTGTGCAAGGTTCCAAGCAGATCATAGAGATTTACATCTCGTTGCTATGAAAAGAATCTTGAGATATCTTAAGGGTACACCTAATATAGGTATCTGGTACCCTAAAGAATCTGGTTTTAACCTTGTTGGATATACAGATTCAGATTATGCAGGTAGTGTTGTTGATAGGAAAAGCACCTCCGGGAGTTGTCAATTCGTAGGTAGCAGATTGATTTCCTGGTACAACAAGAAACAACAAACAGTTTCCAATTCTACAGCAGAAGCTGAATATATTGTTGTTGGAAGCTGTTGTGCTCAGATCTTATGGATAAGGAATCAACTACGAGATTATAGCTTTGTATTGAACGAAATTCCAATTATGTGTAACAATACAACTTCCATAGCAATCTCCAACAACCATGTACAACACACGAGGACCAAGTACATTGACATCATGTATCATTTTATCCGAGAGCATGTCATGAATGGTATTATGGAGTTACATTTTGTACCCACATAGGAACAAACAACAGATATTTTCACTAAATTGCTTGATGAATCTACATTTACAAGGTTAGTTGGTAAATTGGGTATGTTAAATATTTTTAGTGAGTAACTCTGTTTATTTTTTATGTTTGTTCTTAATTAAATTTACAAGTGTTTATTTGTTGTATATTTTTTTTTAAATCACTTATAAATTTATTTTATCATCTCATTTTCTCTTCTGTATGTTGATTGTATGTTATTTCCATGACTTGTCTAATTGTTAAGCTTCTTAGTTTGAGTAAATTAAGATGATTTATTTTCTCTAAAAATATTTTTCTTAAATTTTACAATTTAAAATTTTAGAGAAATCTATTTCTATTGGAAATTTTTTATTTTAATATATTTGAATATTCTTATACAATTCATGTAAATATTTTCTGCATTTTATTTTATTTTATTTTCCTTCTTTAGTTTTCTACTGATAGTTTTTGTATATATTATTTTATTTTTAATAGTGTTCTAAAAATCGTCCGATTTTTCAAAAATCGCCGATTAATCGTTTAAAAATATTTGACCGATTCAATTTTTGAAATCCGATATATCACTATGAATTATTTTTAAATGGTTTATTATATTATATATAAGGCTAATATATTAAATATATTTAAAATATTACAATTTATCCGATTTTTGTTCCGATTTATCATTCCGATAAATCCTCGATCTGCCGATAAATCGCTATAAGGTACCTCAACCGATTTGTTCCGATTTCCGAAATCTACAACCATGATTTTTATTTTTATTTTTATTTGTAGTTTTAGTTTTATTATTTATTATCTTTTATCTATTTGTTTTAGTTTTTGTAATTATATTGTATATTAGTCTTTTCTGCTCTAGCTCTTGTTTAGCTGGAACTTCAGTGCCAAATCCATTACAGGTATTACTTTCTATCTCTCAATCTACTTCTTTTACTGTTGTTGAGCCCAAGTGGTTGTTAGGGCTGACCAAGGGATTGTAGATCCACAATCTCTATCCCAGGTCTTAGAGCCAAACAATGAGTCTACAACATTCTTGACTTCTCAGTCTGAACAGAAATTAACTTTTAGACAAAGAAGTAGTATGATTGAAATAGTGAGTGATCCCACAGCTTTGCCTTCTCTAAAGAAGAATTGAACATATACTGAGGCATCTGTTAGCCCATATGTATCCTCCCAACAGGATATGGACTTTGAAATGGCCAATGAATTGTTTACAGAGACATTCTCTCAACAGGATGAAACTATTGAAATTCGCCATAGGGCAATGGCACTTTGTACTGAGTCAAGAAGACTCTCATTACTCACGATGGGAGAAGACATATCATTAGATAAAACTCAGGACACAGTGAGAGCAGAGCACCTACAACTTCTTACAGTGCCTACCACTGTTACAGTAGAAGTGCCTTCACAGGTATCAGAGGGAAAATCTAATTCTTTGCCAAATTTAATAGAATCATTGTCTCCCCTCCCAGAGGGAACATCTCTGGCTCCCTTAAGGGATTTTCCACTCTCAGATTTATCTAGAGAAAGTGAAGGCAACTTGGTCAGTCTATCACTGAAGCAATTCAGAGTTCAAATCCAAATGATTTGATAGATGTGACTGAGGATCGGGATTTGCGAACTCCCATTGCACCACCACTAACCTCTCTTGAAGAGTCTAGGGCGATTTTCAATGCAGGTACCGATCAAAAAGGAGCAAACAAACAACTAATGTTGAGTGATGCGAGTCAAACACTGAGTGAAACACATGCACGTAAGATGAGTAATACACTTACAAGATAAATTCAAGTGAGTGCACACACAGACACATACACTGCAATGTAGTTAGCTAAAACAGCTGATCTACAAGAACAACTATCCATAACCTAGGCTGATAAAGAACTTTTGCAAGCACAAGTGGTTGAACGGTCTTCTTCTTCCACCTCTGTCAACAATCAGCTGGGACTGCTCAAAGAAAACTTGAAGACATATTTACTCCCCAAGATCAACTCCATCAACAATTTCAACTCCTACTGCCTTTAGAGACTCAAAAGGTTAAATCTGTAGAGAATTTCTCAACTAATTCTAGTGAACTAGACAGTACATCGAGTGTCAACAACATTACAGTGGAAGTTCGTCATTAATTTCAGTGGTTCAAAAGATGATTCTGCTTTCAAGAAGTCGAGTTAATTCTCTTTTAATTAACTAAATCAATAGTTAATTTAATCAATAATTTAATTCTAGTTGAATTAAATTATTCCTTAAATTAATTGATAAGTTAATTAAATTAACTAGAATGACTCTGAAAATGACTTGGTATGACTATCAATGCTAGTCATACCGATTGTCATTGTAGTACAATTACAGTCATACCGATTGTCATTGTAGTACAATGATAGTCATACCAAAAGGCATCCTAGCTCAAAGGTAGTCATGCCGATAGTCATACAAGAAGGAAATGGAAGTCATGGTAGTTCAGTGATTGTCATACCGATCGTCATTGTGCTAGTCATTTCAATTCAAATCAACTT
This sequence comes from Heracleum sosnowskyi, assembly GCA_030848705.1. NCBI lineage: Eukaryota > Viridiplantae > Streptophyta > Magnoliopsida > Apiales > Apiaceae > Heracleum > Heracleum sosnowskyi. The sequence continues at coordinate 33,117,271 of CM061235.1, read as the reverse complement.
GCGTACATATATATATCAAAAGAGGCAGTTGACTAAAACGAGATGAGTAGTTGTTGATAAAAAGGAACAGAAACCAAAGTTATATCACTCTCTCTGTTCTTTAAGAAACCAACTACCGAGCTCTATAAAATCATAGTGTAATCAATTCTAGCTTAAATTGTAAAATTTAAACCACTAGAATTAGTTTACTTGTACTTGTTTGACTATCTAGCAGATCATTATCCCTAGAATTTATCTCGAACTACTTTTTAGTATTCCATCTTTTTATTACAAAAATAGATAAATCCATGTCGAATTTATTCTAGATTTGTTTTAATTAGTTTGAGATTCAAACCTTGTAATATGTATTGTATTTGCAACACCCTTCACGGTTAATATAAGTTATATTTAACTTGAATCTTGTTTCATTTTATTCCGCATATATTTGTTCTTGAATTTTTATATCACGAACCGAACAAATTCGAGAAAACAGTATAGTTTGTTTTCACCCCCCCCCCCTCTACAAACATATCAGGACCTAACAGTTACTAAATGAAATTGCCCCTGATATTTTTGAGGTTTTAGTGGGAGAAATTTTAGTTAGGAAATATAAAAAAGAATATACGTTTTGGGGGAAAAAATTAATCGGTTAGTCATTAGTAATTATAATAATATTATTTTATTTTATTAAATAGAATTGTCCGTCATATTTTTGGAAATGAGAGGTTATTTTTGGAAAATGAGAAGTTTTTGTAATGCCCGCGAAATTTTATAAATATTTGTAAAGTCGAGTCCCCTCTTTATTTACGTTATTGATGTTAAGAATGGATTAAGAATTTCGACGGATTTAATAAAAGCAAGAACCGTAGTTTTAAATAAATTATGGGTGACCTATTTTATTAGGTTATTTTATTACGGTTTTTTAAAACATTTCAAGGCTAGTAAATTTTTGACTTATTATTATTACTTATGCTATGCGGGATATATTTCGTTTAAGTGATAATATTTGGATTTTATTTCAGGAGTAAAATAATTTTCAAGAGATTATTTGCCATATAAGGAATTAGTTTATTATTTAATTTAGAAATTGGATAGAATAATCATGTGAGGAGTATATATATATATAGGCTTGTGCTCAAGTGAGAACCCAATTAAAATGAGAACTGAGATCAAATCTCAGCCCTCCATTTTTAATTAAAAGGTTTAATCTCCACCACATATTTAACTCTATCTCCCAGACGGCTCCTTCATTTCTTCTTCTTCTTCTTCCATGTGTTCTTTTCTATTATTTTTCCGGTCATCGATCCTGCCGCCTACCGACTCAATCTTCACCCTATATCATACATATTTACATACTCTCCCCCCTTTGTTTTCACTCTCTCACAGCTGTGCCGCCACCAACCTCCGTACCAATCAAACTTTCATTTTCTTCGTTTTCCATCATCATTCCTATACCGCCACAACCTCAGTGATACACAAGTGTCGATGCTAAACCACAACTACACATCTACTTTCCATTCTTTCGTCACTTTTGATGACCACTACAACGTTGACTTCAATTCCTATCTCGAATGACGACATATCTGAAGGATGAATGTTGTTACAACTCTTGTTTTACAAGATTTCTATCCAAAATATTGGTGATTTTTTTACCTAGTTTTGGTGAATTTGTGTTTTAGTGATTTGGCGATGTAATTTGGTGATATTGTAAATAACGATGATTAGTGGATCAAAAGTGATAGTGATAATTTAAATTTTGACGATTTTATCGTATTTTTTGAGATTTTTATTACTTTTTATGATTTTGGTGGTGATATGATGGTGTATCGATGGTGGTGACGTCGGGGGAGATGTTGATGGTGGTGGTGTGGTTGTGATCAGTTCTAGTAGCGGTGTGGTAGTTTTATTAATATGACAGTGGTGATTTTTCTGGTTAATAGTAGAGATTTTCTGGTGATGATCGAAGATGTTGACCGAAATTAGTGGTGATTTTCATGTCAATTGTGGTGCTTTTCTGGTGGTGACTGGAGATGGTGACCGGAATTAATGGTGATTTTTTGGTTGATTGTGGTGATTTTCTGGTGGTGACCGGAGATGGCGGCCTGAATTAGTGGTGATTTTATGGTCGATTTTGGTGATTTTTTGATGATGACCGGAGATGGTGGCCGGAAGTAGTCACTTGTTATGATCAGATAATTGTAATGGTGTGTAAACTTAATGGATGATATAAAATGAAAAGAATATAAAATTAAAATGGGTGGCTAAGATTTATTGATGCATATAAAATAAATGGTTAGGATTAGATCTCATATCTCACAATAGTAGGGGTTCTCAATGGAGCGCGACCCTATATATATAGACAAATGCTCAAATGAGACCCTCTCTTAAAATGAGAACTGAGACTTTATCTCAGCCTTTTATTTATTTTTAATCTTAGCCACTCAATTAGATAATATACATACATACACATATATGTATCACCTCCACCTCCATTTTGTCTCTCTCCTAACATTTATTTTCGGCAACCATCATCCTCAATTAATCACCAGAATTCACTTTCTCAACCATCTACTCCGAGTATCTTTCTCATTCACTTTCTCTCTCTATCTTCATCTCTCTTCCCTATTTCTTCGATTGCAACTCTCCTTCCATTTTGTCTCTCTCCGCCATTAATCATCGGAATTCAAATCTACTCCGAATATCTTTCTCATTCACTTTCTTTTTCCATCTCCGTCTCTCTTCCCTATCTCTCCGATCGCAACACTCCGAGCAATGAACGCTGTCAAATATCTCGACGATGTTGTTCATTTTTGATTTAATATCAAACAAACTAACCACCAACATCGTAACGATGCCGAACACCATCACTAATTCAGATCTGATGTTGTATTATAATTTTAGTTTCAACAATTTTTGGTGATTTTCTTTTAGTATTTGGTGATTCTGCCTGAAATTTAGTGATTTTGTAGCTGGTGTTTAAATTTTTAATTAGTTCAGCTTGATTTTTGATGATTTCAAGGTAGTGGTAATAGTTTTTATTTTGATGATTTGGTTTTAAATTTGATGGTTGTTATGTCAATGTGGTGATAATGATGTTAGATTTTAGTGATGGCGATGATTGTGGTGGTGGTTATGGTGGTTAATGTTGGCGGCGTAGAGTGATTAGTGCCAGTAGAGACGAAGGTGTGTCGTGGTGGTGGTGGTTGTGGTGGTGATTTGCTTTAATAGATTCTGGTGGTTTCTAAAGAAATTTAGTGATTCGTGTTAAGTTTTGGGTGATTGGGGTTTGAATTTGATGATTATGTAGGTGTTGTTGTAGTGACAGGTGATTTAAATTTTGGTGATTTTGCTTTAAATTTGGTGATTCGGATGATGTAGTGGTAGATTATGGCAGTGATTGTGGTGTTGGTGATGCTAGCGATGGTGGACTGATTATCATTGTGGTTGTGGTTATACATACAGTTATATATTATATATGTATTTATATAATAATTTAGTAATTTGTTGTACAATTTTAGTGATTTCGTGATAGACTCTCAGTTCTAATAATAAGAGGGGTCTCATTGGAGTAACCCTCTATATATATAAATATATATAGGCTAGTAATCAAATAGAAACCAAAATTAAAATATAAACTAATATAAGCCCTTAGATTTATTTAATCTAATGGTCCTCTACATGCACCCCACCCAATTAAAATACACCCTCACATACACAACCCCACCTAATCCCTTCGTTTTTAATTTGATTTTTCCCGTGAATCGGTGAACTGTTTTTGAAATCCGAATTCACTATATTTTTCTCCATCTTCCAACGATCAATATGCATATCATATGTGCTATATTACGGAGTACTAAAATTTCAGTGATTTATATAAAAATAAATAGTGATTTCAGCATAAATCTAGCGATTTATTTTTATATAAATATAAATTTAGTGATTTTGTGGTACAAAATTTATAATTTATGTATAGATCTGGAGAATAAATCACTAGATTTACGCAGAATTCACTATTTATTCTTACAGAAATCACCAAAATTTTAGTGATTCTCGCAAGCATAAATAGTGATTTATCGTCGGAATATATCAAATATGGTATGCAAACTGATTGTTGCGAGATGGAAAAAAATACAATGAAGTCAGATTTCAAGAAAAAATCACCAATTAACGGCAAAAAAAAATTAAGAATAGAGGGGATTGGGTGGGGTTGTGTGTGGGAGGGTGTATTTAATTGTGTGTGGTGCAGTTTTTAGTTTATATTTTAAATTGGTTTCTATTTGAATAAGACTCTATATATATATATATATATATATATATATATAGGGAGGTGCTCAAATGAGAACCCATTTTATTATGAGAACTGAGACTAAATCTCACCCCTATATTTTTGTGTGTACATTAAATCTCAGCCATACAATTTGAAATCTAAAAGAATTATGCTCATCTCTGTAATCATCTGTACTAACAAGTAACATCCAATCTCTACTTTTTATCTTCACTACATCATCTCCAGATCTATCTCTTTTTACTCCATTTATTTATCTCCACCTCTAATGTTTATACTCCTTCGAACCTTTGTCATATCTAAATATTTTTCCTTCTTCACCGGAATATCAATACACCTCATCTTCACCTTCTACATCGCCATCGTCATCTCCGAAGCATGATTCTTTTCCGGCGTCATCTTCAAATCCGATAACAACATAAATGATTCAATAAAAATCATGATGGAAAGGAATGACTTTGTCGAGTTAAATGAGCGAGTGATCGGAAGAAGTTGTTACCACAACCTCCCAAAATGTAACCATAGATCAGATATGAAGTTTTTAATGATTTGTCTTCAATATTTTTGAAGATTTGGATTTAATTTTTTGGTGATTCGTATATAAAATTTGGTGATTAGGGTGATTTTTCGATGATTTAGGCTTACTTCTACTGATTTTATATGTGGTAGTGGCGTACATGATGTGGTGGATGTTCTAAATTTTAGTGATTGTTTTCTTAACTTGGTGATTCCGGTGATTATAGATTATATGTGGTGGGTGTGTAGTGATGATGATGACTACGCGATGGCGATTATAGTGTTGTAGTGGTTGTGGCATTTGGTGATTTCTGAATATGGGAGATACGGTGGTGATTTTTTTAGGTGGTAGACAAAGGTGATGGTGATTTTTGTAGGTGGTGGTGATGGTACTTAGTGGCGGTGATGGCAATCGGTGACGGTAGTTAGTGGTAGTGATGGTGATTTGTTTATGGTGATTTGGTTATGGTGGTGATTTTAGTAATAACGTTGGTGATTTACTGCTGATCGTCGGAGATGGTGATCGCCGAAAATGGTGATCGCCAGAAATGGGATGGAGTTGTTGGTGGTTGAATAATAGATCGGTGAGAGAAAATGAATACTGATAAGTGATGAGAGAGAAATGATGCACATGGGAATTGGGTGGATCAGATTTAAAGTTAATATAAATAATGTGTGGTTATGATTAGATCTCAGTTCTCACATTAAAAGAGGTTCTCATTTGAGCGCGACCCTATATATATATATAAAGAAATAGAGTAGCTAGTGGGCTAGTTAGATTTGTTTTGGTTTGGCAATAGAAAACCCAAAGTTTGTGAACCATTAAGGGCCCAAATTATCATTTAGAATTATATAAGGCAAAAATGGGAATTCAGAACCATTTTCTCTCATCTCTTCTTCTCGGCTAACACACCAACACACACTACCATTAGAGTTCAAGTTTTAGAAGCTTATAACTACATGGATTCAACTCCGTTCTTAAATTCAATTGAAGATTTGAGAAGCCCATGACTTGCTCTTCGATTTCGTGTACTAAAGCATTGGTTTCGAGAAGTTTGGTTTTTAAACAAGCTTTAAAATTTTGGATTTTTCAAAAAGGGTATGAGTTCTAAGTTTTAAAAACTTTTGATTTCGTTTTTAAAAGCTTTGATTGTGTGTTTGTTGTATTTGTGTTTTAAAAATTAGGTTATTGATTATTTTCAATTAGGTTTTGCAATTATAAATTGGGGGTTTTGTTTTTGATGATTGTAATGAATGTTTTTGGATTGAAAGTATTGATTTGTGTGTTGATTGAAGGTTGGGATTTGTGAATTGTGGTTGATGATTGAGAATTTGATGCCGGTATTGAATTGGTTAACAGGGGGTGTGGGTTGTGCAGTCGGAGCATAGAGAGAGAGAGAGAGAGAGAGAGAGAGAGAGAGAGAGAGAGAGAGAGAGAGAGAGAGAGAGAGAGAGAGAGAGAGAGAGAGAGAGAGAGAGAGAGAGAGAGAGAGAGAGAGAGGAGGGAGGCGGAGCGGGGTAGGTGCCGTCGTCCGGCCGACGACCGCCCTACTGCCGCGCTACAGGGGTGGTGTTGGTTGTATGTATAATTGCTAAATAAGATTTTGTTTTATTAAAAATAGACAAAAAGAAAGGATAATTGTTGAGTTGTTAAAAATGGGATTAATTCTTTTAGTGGATCAAATATTGGGTATTTGAATTTGGATTATTTAGAGAACTAAATATTTTGTAATAAAGGAATAATTTAGGATTAATTTTGATTTATTGGAATAAAAGAGAGGATTTTAGAGACTAATTATTTCATAATAGAGGATTTATTTTTGAATAATTGGAATAAGAATAGATTATTTTAGAGACTAAAAGGAGATTAATTGGAGAATTTTTAGAGATGATCTTTTCTTTTAAGAATGAAATTTATGGGCATTAAAATAGAATAACGTTTCTAAAATTCGATTAATGGGTTTTAATTCGGATAAAATAGGATTATTTAGTTGAGAATTATTGAGATATTCCCGTTTATTACTTTAGAGATAATCGAGCAACCTTGTGATTTAATAGGGATTAATAATGATGAAAGTTCGTCCCGAGGATTTATTTATTTAATTAGTTTAAAATTAGAGAAGAGACGTATAGAGTCCTCACCTGGATTAATATTTAAAGGGGAAATGCGTAGTGCGGATTTAAGGAAAGTAGATGTCTTGTTTGTTTTGATTATTATTGTTATTATTATTTTATTTATTGTCAACCCGATTTTTTGCGATGAAATGCTCACAGACTTGTGATTTATTCTTTTAAAGAATATTTTCCCTGGATCGTAAATTGAAGGCAATCACGCGGGTAGAGTATTAATATTATTTGATTTTGTGCACATCGAGATCGAGGCAAGTTCTTCCGACCCTCACTCCTACTGCTTTATTTTGAGAAGTACTAAATTCTAAATTTTGGTTATATTCTTTTTCTGAAATGTTTATTGAATAGTTTCTGTTAGTTTATCTTGTTATAAATGAGTAATATCATTATATTCATTTCAGAGACACCCCTAAAAATATTTCTTGTTCCTAAAACGTATTTAATTTAATTTCATGGGCATCTTATTTGTTCAAGATGGCCTTAAAAGTCATTCAGTTATAGCTACTCTCCTATATCGAGGTAGTTAAAATTTATTTACTTCAGTCGGATTTATTGTTCAGATCCGATAATTTTTATTTTAAATTTCTAAATTTGATTCATTCTTCGGATCAAATTATATACATTCAGAATAGTGGAAAGTTGGATAAAATTTCATCGAAACCTACTCTGAAATAATTATTCTAGCGTATTGATATATTGTTTTGTTGATTCGAGATGTCCCCATCATTCGGGACGATTCCAAATAATTTATTTCATTCAACGAATCTCCTTTGTTCGAGGTTTGTTAACCTGTTCGTCTTGAGTTGACATATTGTTCATGTCAACATAATTAATCTTTTAAAATATTGTGACGACCCATTGTTCGGGTCATCATCACACAAACAGTAGAATGGCGGTCGGCCAGAGTTGAATGAAAATTTTCTATTAATTTATTCACACTTCATTCTCATAACTTTTCTGGGGGAATAATCTTTACTCCAACTGGTTAACGTGGGAGTGGCCCACGAATTTTTCTTTCTGATCAACACGAGATATAAACTCGTGGTATCAAGAGAGGAATATATCTATTTTTGGCACAATGGATGCCGGGTTGATTCTACAACCCACTATTTACTAGCAAAACAAAATTGTGATACTTGCGACATAGTAGTGATCGTGCTATGGGGTATCACGGGTGTGCGGTACTTGAGACACGGTAGTTGATCGCGCCGTGGGGTATCGTAAAGGAGAAAGACCAGTATCTACTACTTTCAAATTTCAAATGCGGTTGTTTTGAGACAAATGATTCGGTCAACTAATGGACTTTTAGTCCGTCAGAACAAATTGTCACACTTTGAGTTTTTTTAAATACGTTTTCCTTTTCACTCAATAGTAGTGTTGGTAAGAGAGAGCCAGTCAGTGGATTTGCTGAGCACATAGTTGCTCACCCTTGTTGTTAATCATATTTTTACAGTTAAAGAGGAAAGAGGCGATTCATCCCGATAGAAGGCTAATGGGAAAGAAAAGATGCAGCAAGGCACCGACATGGAGTAGCACCGTTATTTCAGAGACGTTGTTAGGGGAGCTACACCAGAGATCATTATCTACCAATAAACTTGATGTATCTAGCGGCTTGGTGTGTATTAAGTAGTAATGATGTAATAAGTCAGAGATAGAACGATGCCTGGACTTGTGGGCTGGAACCACTACTTGTTGTATGAATTATAATTACTATGATATGTATTATATTTTGTGCATTACAGATGACTATGGTACGTGGCGGCCTGAGTCTTGCGATAGTGGATTTGGGGGCGTCACAGTTTTAGTTAGGAAAAATAGAAAAGTAGAATTTTTTGTTAGAAAATATAAAAAGAATATACACTTTGGCTAAAAAAAGGTAATGGGTTAGTTATTAGCAATTATAACTTTATTATATTATTTTATTAAATGAAATTGCATGCGGTATTTTTGGAAAATGAGATGTTTTAGTTAGGAAAAATAGAAAAGATATTCTATATAATAATTTTAATATTTCATCTAACGGTTCTCATCGATTTGATCAAAAATATCTAACGGCTATGAATTGAGTGACCAGACTACAAAAACTTTCAAGACCAGACTACAAAACTTTCAATGTTTCGTCTTTAATATAATAGTATAGATTTGCCTTATTAATTATATAATAGCATAATAACCCATACAAGGCACGTGTTTTTTCTAGAATGGTGCTGAAATATAATTTTTTTTAATGTATATTATGTTGTTTATATTGTCCGCAATTAATTTCAAATTTAATATATAATTTTAAAAAATTCATTTTTATAATTTACAATTGCTTACAACATTTTTCATAGAATTTTTTTTGAAATTGTATCTGTAAGATTATGATTTACTTCATATCTGTATAGTAATTTGTTAGTATTGCATATTGTGTTAGTAAACTAAAATATCTGTAATTTGAAGAAATTATAAAAATTGAATGTGTTTTCTATTTTTCATATCTCTGTTATTATTATTTTTTATTTTTTAAATACACAAGATGAATCATATGAAACTGCAGAATTAGGAAAAATCTATAATATTTTTTACAAGACAAGAATACATAATAGAGTTTTAGTTAAAAAAGTATTAGTTAATGAACTATTTTATTATAAAAGACAATACTAACTTGCAAGTATTTTAAAAACAATTACAAACGCATCACTAAAATTTCAAAAACTTACAATCATAATATTGAATAAAGTAAAACTTACACGATCATTAATATAAGTTGACTTTTGACTGAAAAATGTTAGTTTTGAGTCATTGGTGTCTAGGTTCATGTCATATCATTGTCAATTTCATAATTCATCAACTAAAATTGACCCGATCTCTCTAATTTGCAACTCATTAAACAAAAACCCAAATCAAGTTGATCACTATTAGTGTCATAACAATGTTTTTTCTTACTCTATGTTCGTATATCAATGAATTAGAATACATCATTGTCAATAAATCTTTTACTATTTAGTAAAGATAAAGTCATATATATGAGTGTATGTTTGTGAATTATAATGTGTTATGTTTTTTTTAGTAAAATATATGATTTACAATTTGGTTCATGATATATGAACTGGGTAATTAAAAAATTTCTCATATTTTCATCACTATTCATAAACATATAATTTTAATAGCTTTATTATTACGTCAAAAGATTTTTGCGTATGCTTTTAAAAATTCAAGCTTTTAAACATAGTAATATATTTTAATTAATTTAGAGTCATAATATTTGATTAACCAAAGATTTTTGACTTAACTTTATCTTCTAACATTTAAAAGTAGTAATAGTAAATCATTGATTCATTTTGTATTATGTACGATCCAAGATATGAATTTTGATTTTTAAATCAAAACTAGGCTCAACTTTCATGCCACGTTCTTCGTGGCTGACCTCTCCTCTCCTTTCACCACAGTACTCTCGACACTCCTCCCCGGCACCAACGCTTGCTTCCGTCGAATGTGGTCAAACAACTTTAATTTCCCAATTCTTAATTTTTACAAAATAAGAGTTATCTTTAATTCTTTACGCAGGACTTCATTTGAAATCACGTCCAATATATGCATCCACTTGTCTATGACAACATCCATAATTCTGACGCTTCTAAATTATGTTCATATGTTTTTCTTATCGTGTAACATTCAGACCCATGCAACATCTCAGGTAATTTCCCTTCAGTTTTAATATGACTTTCTTTTCACACAACACCAATACACCTCTTGAGCAGATTTCGATTTCCATCATCCCACCTTGATGTAATGTGTGACATCTCTCTCATTTTCTCCTTATGAATTATAGATCAATAAAAAACATACATTCTGTTATGGATTAAAAAACGTGCTCGTATATTAATTGCTAGGATTTATGAGCTTTCGAGCTTTAATGGTTGCACTTGTGTTTCGAGACTAAATCGGTCCTCACAAGATGCCTACGTATCTCTAGTGTTTAGAGAATCAAGCCAAAGACGTAGTTCTGATTGTAGGATCAGGTCCTTTATATATGCGTCTGGAGCCTCATATTTTAGAGTAAGTTTAGGAATCTTAGCGAATAAGTCTCCTTTTTGATATTGGATAAACATTGTCTTTCTTGCTGGATAAGTCTTTTCCTTGTTGATAAAGGCTATGACTCATTATTTCCTTTATTTGGGATTCTGGATCCTTCTTTGATGAATTTACCATATTTTGGACTTCTTTCCTGAGCTGTATATTTCCCTTATTTATTAATTACGAATTTAATAAATAATTAGGGTTTTGGGCCTTGCTTATTGGGTCGTATTCTTGGACCAATCCGGGTCTAATTAATATGCCATTAATTATATTTCTAGGCTTACATTTCAGCCCATATCATTTGCCCCCCAACTTCTAGGAAAATCTCTCGTGGATTATCGTAGAAGTTATTTTATTCGGGAGTTACGAAGTTTTTTTTCGTATTATGGCTTGGTTTTATGAACATATAGCTCTAAACCAATTTTTGTAATTTCCCCAAAACAGGAATCAGGATTTTTCATCAATTCCTCGGAAAATAAATCAATTTTTGAATTTTTAGTACATTTTCGACCAGGATCCTGGCCGAATTCGACCTCAACTTTAGCTCCTGGTCGAACTCCTTCGACCAGGATTCTGGTCGAACTTTGCCTTGCTTTTGCCTCCTGGTCGAATGATTTCGACCAGGTTTCTGGTCGAAGCTTAATGTCATTTCATCTCCTGGTCGAATGATTTCGACCAGGTTCCTAGTCGAATTTTATTGCCATTTATCCTCTTGGTCGAATGATTTCGAGCAAATTTCTAGTCGAATTTTATTGCAACTTTTAGCTCCTGGTCGAATGATTTCGGCCAGGATTCTAGTCGAAGATATGCTTCATTTTGGGCCTAGTTTGAACTCATTCGACCAGGATTCTGGTCTAATACATGGTTCATTTTGGGCTTCGTTCGAACTCAGTCATCCTGGTCGAAGATAAGTGCCATTTTGGGCCTTATTCGAACTCTTTCGACCAGATTTATGACCGAATATATCGTTCATGTTTGTTGTGGGCTTAGTTGGGCCCAGGACTTTCACTGTTCAAATTTGTTAATTGGGCCTGTAGCCTTTTATGGGCCGTACCGGCTGATGCCGGTTGCCCTTCCTTCAACCGGCCCATTGACCGGCTGTTATCCCTATAAAAGGGTGAACTCTCAGTTGTTTCCATTCACTTCTTATTTTCCATTTTCTCAAAGATACTCTACTAAATTTTCTCCAAAATTCTCTCTGAGTAGCTCTGCTAGGGTTCTGTCACAAGGCGATTCCCGGCGAGATTTTCCGTTGAATCTCACCGTTTTCTGGGTTTTTTGCTTGAAGATTTGAAGAATTCTTTGAAGATTCTGGGTTTTCTTTGAAGATTCTGGGTTTTGCTTTGAAGATTTGAAGATTTCTTTGAAGATTCAAAGATTTTTCTGGGTTTAAGATGGCTGATCGTGCTTCCCAACGCCTGCAAAAGATGAATTTTGCATCCAAACGAGGTATCCCCATTCCAATTTGTTCTAAATACATGTCTTTGCATGATATGATTAATAAACGTGGGGATGAGTACGCGTCTGTGTCTGCTTTAGATTCATATGACTGCAGTAATAGGTTTCATGATGTAGATATGATTAAAGACTATAATAAGATGTATAGGGTAAAGGCCCCTTTAAAACTTGTTCATGCCGGTCCTGGTGACCTTTCATGTCACTGGCGATCGAATGCTTTATGTATTTACAAAGATTCCATAGTTGTTGGCCTTAGGTTCCCCTTTCATGAGTTTATACCTAGGCTCTTGGCCGATGTTCAAATAAACCCTAGCCAATTACCCCCAAATGCTTGGAGGATAATTCACTATTTTATGGTTTTATGCCTTCAAAATAATCTTCCACTTTCTGTCCCTTTATTCAGAAAGATTTTTCAGTTTAAAAATAGTTTTGCCAACAACTTGGGTTGGGTATACATTAGCCATAGGGTTGGCTTCCCTTTCATTTTTCACCCAAAATCTATCCCAGACAACAACCCCAAGTGGAAAAATGAGTTTATGTATCTTGTCTGGGAAGGAGGGGACTGGGGACGCCTGTTCCGTAGATCTTTTGGGAGAGTTTCAGATGGTAGTCCCAACAATATTGACATGAATGAGGAGGAATCTCATGCCTACTCAGTGTTAATCAAGGATAATGGGACTACCGTAGCTTGGGAACTACTGGACGAGTTTGTCCTTGTTGGGTTTTATACTAAACTATTCATTAGTAGTATATAAACATTGTCCATTTTATTGAGAATCTTGATTGCATATTTTTACATTGTCTATTTATTATATATTGTGGATAATTTAGTATCAAATGGGATAACAGAAGATTAAATTATCAGTGTCTATATATAATATAAAGGGTTCACAGTTTAAGTGGAATTAGACAAACCACTGGAATAACTGAAGTATTATTTGGGAATAGTTTATCTTGACTATTAAATAATACTTGTATACTTTGTGTATATTGAACAGGATCAAATTTAGAATTGTTCCCTTAAACTGATTAAGAAGGTGAACTAAGATTCTATGTTATTATTAATGCTTAGGTTCTTAATCCGGATATAGTAATTGACACGTGTATATTATTTACATGCTTTGATTTATATATGAAATAATTCTTTTGAATTATATCATTATATTTTGGGTGATGGAATAATATATATGGTGGATATTATTTATTGAAGGAATCCGTGTCCTGATAATATCCGGGTTAATGATGTCCCCTTGAAAGCTCAAAAGGATTTAATTATGTGAAACCCTGCAGGTGGATTTATTCCGGCATAATTAAATAAAGGTACAGTGGATGATCAAGGATATAAGATGTTAATTAAATGAATTATCAGTAATTTATTTAATTAATGGGCATGCGCTATTTTAAACATGGGGAATTTAATAAGCAAATAATATTGGAACCGAATTAATTAATTAAGTTGCGGTATTAGGAAAGGTAGTGCAAATATTAATTTTTTAGTGGATTGAATTAATATTTAATTACATTGGGCTAGGCCCAGGATGTAATTAAAAGGCCCAACCTAATTATCCATGATCCCTATTGTAGCCCTATATATATTCTTATTCTCTTCTTGCTAGGGTTGGTTAAGAAAAATATTGTAGCCACCTAGGAGCAAGAAGAGAGGTTAACTTGAGAAGACGGAGGCCACACTTCGCTCAAGGGAATTTGGGAATACAATAGAAGAGCGTGGAATCAACCGTTAACAAGGTGATTTTCTTTTCGCACTCCTTAATTGTGTATCATAAAATGTAGTAGAACCCCAAGTCCGTGGTTCCCAACAATTGGTATCAGAGAGCCTGGTTATGGGTTCTATTTTTTATGATATGATGTCCATGTCGTAATTAAAATTGGTTATGTATGTATAGTGGTATGCTTGGATAATAATCTTTTGCAGGTTGTTTAGTATCCACTATTATGGCCTCGTTTTATTTTAATTATGTGTTTGGATCCCACGTGGTTTAATCGTGGTTATTTTTTGTTTTGGTTTCCACGTGGTTTATCGTGGTTGTAAATCACGAGGGTTGATCGTGCTAGTTTTGTTTTCTATTATGATTTTGTAATCTTGTAATCATGATTTGTATTCATGTTAGATTATGATCTGATGTAATGGAATAGGTATGTTATGTTGTATGTAACTATTTGATCGACGGAGTTGCAAGAAAACAAAGTTCTTCCGCTGATGCTACAAGATTTCGCCTATGCAACTTTGAACTGTTGTAACTTTTGCATACGGTGTCGGATTTCGATGAGTAATACCTTTTCGGAAAGGGATTTCGATATTCTACACGATTGAAAAGTGACGTTGTCAAAGTTTCATGTGCGTCTGAGCTCGTTTAGACCCTCAAACAGCGAGTTGAAGTTTTCGCAGGATTTTCGGATGAATTTTTTTTTTTTTGGCCATAATAGTGGATTTATTTTTTATTTTAATTTTTCTGCTATTTAATTTTAATTATTGCATTAAATAATTATTATGTGTGTTGTTAATTATGTGTGTAATTTTAATTGCATGGTTAACATAAATAGGACGACATGGACATAAATTTTCATTTATTGCTTTAATTAAATGTTTTATGTTATTAAATTATGTGTGTATTTGGAATGCATGTTAGACATAATTATAATGACATAGGCCCCATTTAATTATGTAGAGATGCATGCTATGCTATGTTATGTGTTCTTTGTATTGTTATTTTGATAACATGTGGACCTCGAAGAAATAACATAGGGCGATGCATCTAGATAAAATTACTCATGTTAAAATACTAAGTGGGAGAGGGAATTAATTTGATATTAGATCCCATGGTCATCCATTATTGGTTGTATGTAATTTAACACTAGGACGATTATGAATTGGATATATGTCACCCATCGTGGCGTATGATTTATGACGTCTGGGTAGTGTTAAGGATATTACTAGGACAATCTTCTTAAGTTAATCACGAATAATGAAAGGTAAGCTCACCCCATCGTGACATACCAAGTTTCATAGAATTCGAGAAAAAAGTTGGACATTCCTTGATTGATGTTGATAATGGATATTTCTGTCTTAGGGGTTGTGTTTTTAAGCGAGTCCGTCTGTGACTTCACCGAAAACACCTGGGATTTATCCATTGATACATCGAACGGATGGGTCTGACTAAAGGCAACTTAAGATCTAAATAATGGTATACACTTAGCTATGAAAGATAATATACAGTCCACCCTAACGTGGCGTATTATTTAGTAGTAGGACCGAAGTAATATTTAAATTTAAATGGTATATATGTCATCCATCATGGCGTACCAGATATTTATGGAATTTAAATATTAGTGCATTAATTTTAATTAATTGTTAGAGGAAACAAATAGGTTTTAAGATATATACAATTTTCTGATTAAGTGTTATATGCATGATTCTCAGGATAGAATGGGCTTTAATCCACTTTTCACCATACTTAAGGATAACAAACTTACCGGACCTAACTATATTGAATGGAAACGCAATTTGGACATAGTGTTGACTGCTGAAGAGTTTAAATTCTGTACTATTGAACCCAAACCGGAACAGCCTGCTGCCGATGCTCCGGATGAGGAAAAAGAGTATTTTAAGAAGTGGACTAAGGCAGATGAGATGTCGCGATGTTACATTCTGGCAGCCATGTCGGGTGTTTTGCAACATCAGCATCAGGCCATGACCACTGCTGCAGATATGCTCTATAACCTCAAGGAGCTTTTCGGAGATCAGAATAGGGCTGTTAGGCAAGTAGCAATGAAGTCTCTAATGAACACTCAGATGGCTGAAAAAACACCTGTAAGGGACCATGTTCTTCTGATGATGTCTCATATAAATGAACTAGAGGTCCTTGGTGCTGATATTGATGCGGAAACGCAGGTCGATATCATACTTATGAGTTTGCCCAAAAGCTTTGAGCCGTTTCGCTTGAATTACAACATGAACAAGAAGTTGTATAGTCTTGCAGAACTTCTGACAGAGCTTCAGGCAGCGGAATCATTATTTCAGCAGCATGTTCAGGTAAATGTGGCTGAGAAAGTTTCTTCTTCAAAACCGAAAGGAAAGAAGAAGAAGAAGGTTCAGACATAGAAAGTTGTGAAACCATTGGGAGTTCAGAATTCAGTGAAGAAGCCTAAGGGCAAGTGCTTCAAGTGCAAGGAGTCGGGTCACTGGAAAAAGGATTGTCCTCTTTCTAAGAAGAACAATGCTGGTATGTCTCTTTCTCTTGTTACGGAAACATATATAGCGGCTATGTCTACGAGCACTTGGTGTGTAGACACAGGAGCCACTGATCATGTTTGTAATTCCATGCAGGGGTTCCAGAAAACCAGGCTGCTTAGAGATGGCGAGATATATGTGTTCATGGGAGATGCTACGAAAGTAGCAGTGGTTGCAGTTGGAGTTATTTCTTTATCTTTTGGTTATGATAGGATTTTGGTTTTGAATAATTGTCTTTATGTACCTTCATTTAGAAGGAATTTAATTTCGGTTTCTAAACTTGCTATGGATGGTTATAATGTTTGTTTGGATCATAATGTTTCCATTATGATGAATAAACGAGTTATATGTTCTGGTACATTGCAAGACAATTTATATATTATTGATCCTATAGTACCAATGCTGCAACCAAGTGAAATTAATAATACATTTTCTACCTCTAGTAAAAGAAAGGAACCTTCTGGATTGAACCAAACATATCTTTGGCACTTGAGATTAGGTCATATTAACTTGAGGAGGATTCAAAGATTGGTAGTAGATGGGCCTTTAGGCTCGTTGGCAGTGGAGCCATTTCCAGTCTGTGAATCTTGCTTGGAAGGAAAAATGACCAGTAGACCTTTTAAGGCAAAAGGAAATAGAGCCAAAGATGTGTTAGAATTGGTTCATACTGATTTATGTGGACCTATGAATATCCAAGCGAGAGGTGGGTATGAATATTTTGTCACTTTCATTGATGATTATTCGAGATATGGATACATTTATCTGTTGCACCGCAAGTCTGAGTGCTTTGAAAAATTCAAAGAGTACAAAGCAAGTGCGGAGAAGCGACATTCAGGAAAATGTATCAAGTCACTACGATCAGATCGTGGGGGCGAATACCTGCTTGGAGAATTTAGAGAATATTTATCAGAACATGGGATTTCATCCCAGTTGACTGCACCTGGCACACCTCAGCAGAATGGTGTAGCAGAAAGAAGGAACCGGACTCTTTTAGAGAGTGTTAGATCGATGATGAGTTATTCGAATTTACCCAAGTCGTTTTGGGGGCATGCTCTAGAAACAGCGGCTTATCTTCTAAACTTGGTACCTTCTAAGTCAGTTCCAAAAACTCCAAAAGAATTGTGGACTAGTACCAAACCTAGTTTGAAACACATTCGGATTTGGGGTTGTCCAGAACATGTGCTGAACAAGAACGTGACTAAGTTAGATTCTCGTACAGAAGTGAGGCTGTTTGTGGGTTATCCCAAGGGAACAAAAGGGTATTTGTTTTATAGTCCTAAGGATCGGCATATCATTGTAAGCACCAATGCTAGATTCTTAGAGGAAGACTATATAATGAATCACAAACCCATGAGTACTGTTGTTTTAGAGGAACTAGTGGGAGGACAAGATAATTCTAATATGCCACCGGTACAAGTAGAACAACCACAAGTAAATGAACAACCTATCACTAATACCACTCCAATGCTTCGTCGTAGTGGGAGGGTTGTTAAACAACCTGAGAGGTTCATGTTTTTGGGAGAGTCTTCAGACTTAGTCTCTGGTGAACATGATGAGGATCCCAGGACATACGAAGAAGCAATGCAAGATAAGGATGCAGATCTTTGGCAAAAGGCTATGCAATCTGAGATGGAATCTATGTATTCCAATAAAGTCTGGGATCTCGTGGAACTACCCAGTGGTGTAAAACCCATTGGATGCAAGTGGATCTATAAAAGAAAAAGAGGATCTGACAAAAAGGTGAAAGCCTGGAAAGCAAGACTTGTTGCGAAAGGGTATACTCAGAAACAAGGAATTGATTATGAGGAAACCTTTTCTCCGGTAGTCATGCTTAAGTCAATCCGGATTCTTTTATCTATAGCAGCTCATCTCGATTATGAGATTTGGCAAATGGATGTCAAGACAGCTTTCCTAAATGGAAGTCTTGATGAAAACATCCATATGCAGCAACCAGGGGGATTCATCAAAGAGGGCCAAGAGCATCTAGTGTGTAAGCTTAAGAAGTCCATTTATGGACTGAAACAAGCTTCCAGGGAGTGGAACATTCGTTTTGATCAGGCCGTCCAGACAAATGGTTATGATCAGAGTCCAAGCGAAGCATGTGTGTATAGGAAAAGTGAAGGAAATGCAGTGGTTTTTCTAGTACTATATGTAGATGACATTTTGCTCATTGGAAACAATGTAGAGATGTTGTCATCTATTAAGGCATGGTTGTTCAAACAATTTGAAATGAAAGACTTAGGTGAAGCCGCATACATTCTTGGGATCAAAGTTATAAGAGATCGCAAGAAAAGAACGTTGGCTTTATCTCAAGAACCGTACATTGATGAGGTATTGGCTCGTTTTAACATGCAGGACTCTAAGAAGGGTAATTTACCTTTTAGACATGGAGTCTCTCTATCAAAGGAGCAGTGTCCTAAGACACCTAAGGAGATAGAGAACATGAAAGTAGTTCCTTATGCTTCAGCATGTGGAAGCTTAATGTATGTCATGTTATGCACGAGACCTGATATTTTCTTTGCCGTAGGCATGGTCAGTAGATATCAGTCCAATCCAGGTCAGGAACATTGGAGTGCAGTAAAAACGATACTTAAGTACCTGCGAAGGACTAAGAAGTATATGTTAATTTACAAGGCTTCGGACTTGTTTCCTGTGGGATATACCGATTCAGATTTCCAGACAGATAGGGATAAGAGGAAGTCAACCTCGGGGTGTGTTTTTACTTTAGGAGGTGGAGCTGTAATATGGAGGAGTGTGAAGCAGAAATGCATCGCAGACTCAACCATGGAAGCTGAATATGTGGCAGCCTCTGAGGCAGCCAAGGAGGCTATATGGTTCCGGAATTTCCTACTGGATTTGAATGTAGTTCCTAATTTGCCACGGCAAATCACAATTTATTGTGATAATACTGGTGTTGTTGCAAATACAAAGGAACCACGAGAACATAAAGCAGCAAAACACATTGAGCGTAAGTATCACCTCATACGACAGTTCGTTAAGCGAGGAGATATTATTGTGACTGATATAGCATCAAAGGACAACCGGGCTGATCCTTTCACGAAGAGTTTACCAGCTAAGGTTTTTGAAGAACACGTGGAGGAGATAGGAGTCAGATGTCTGGTCACGGAATAGTTATTTAAACTGGTAGCGGATTATATTAATAAAAACTGATATACTCAAAGAATAGCTTGAGTATAAGTGGGAGATTGTTGGGTTTTATACTAAACTATTCATTAGTAGTATATAAACATTGTCCATTTTATTGAGAATCTTGATTGCATATTTTTACATTGTCTATTTATTATATATTGTGGATAATTTAGTATCAAATGGGATAACAGAAGATTAAATTATCAGTGTCTATATATAATATAAAGGGTTCACAGTTTAAGTGGAATTAGACAAACCACTGGAATAACTGAAGTATTATTTGGGAATAGTTTATCTTGACTATTAAATAATACTTGTATACTTTGTGTATATTGAACAGGATCAAATTTAGAATTGTTCCCTTAAACTGATTAAGAAGGTGAACTAAGATTCTATGTTATTATTAATGCTTAGGTTCTTAATCCGGATATAGTAATTGACACGTGTATATTATTTACATGCTTTGATTTATATATGAAATAATTCTTTTGAATTATATCATTATATTTTGGGTGATGGAATAATATATATGGTGGATATTATTTATTGAAGGAATCCGTGTCCTGATAATATTCGGGTTAATGATGTCCCCTTGAAAGCTCAAAAGGATTTAATTATGTGAAACCCTGCAGGTGGATTTATTCCGGCATAATTAAATAAAGGTACAGTGGATGATCAAGGATATAAGATGTTAATTAAATGAATTATCAGTAATTTATTTAATTAATGGGCATGCGCTATTTTAAACATGGGGAATTTAATAAGCAAATAATATTGGAACCGAATTAATTAATTAAGTTGCGGTATTAGGAAAGGTAGTGCAAATATTAATTCTTTAGTGGATTGAATTAATATTTCATTACATTGGGCTAGGCCCAGGATGTAATTAAAAGGCCCAACCTAATTATCCATGATCCCTATTGTAGCCCTATATATATTCTTATTCTCTTGTTTCTAGGGTTGGTTAAGAAAAATATTGTAGCCACCTAGGAGCAAGAAGAGAGGTTAACTTGAGAAGACGGAGGCCACACTTCGCTCAAGGGAATTTGGGAATACAATAGAAGAGCGTGGAATCAACCGTTAACAAGGTGATTTTCTTTTCGCACTCCTTAATTGTGTATCATAAAATGTAGTAGAACCCCAAGTCCGTGGTTCCCAACAGTCCTCAATTCTATCCATCTCTCAACTGTTTCTGATAAGGGTACTTTTACTTATCCCTTTTCTTTATGTTTATTTTCCTGTCTTTCAGAAAATTTCTTCTAACCATTCTTTGGTTTATGTTTTAACAGCTGCGGCCTTTATAAACAAGACTAATGAGCCCAAGGATGTGGAGACATCCAGGATGAAGAGGGCCAGGCTTGGAGATGATCCAAGGGGGAAGTCTAGTGTTCCCAGCTTTTTGATCCCTTCTGAGATCCCTGTGGGCGAGGCACACATTCCTATGTCTACCAAGTCTTCAGTGTGGCACCCCAACTGGGGTATTAGGAAGAGGGACACCATTACTGGGGTGTCCAAACATGTTGTGGATTGGTCATACCATTCCCTTACTCCTTGTGATTACAAGGATTTCGTTGCAGATTCCACCCTCGAGGGTGTTGAGCATTTAGGAGCTCAGGCTATTGCTGCGGTATTTTTCTTACCTTAGCCCTTCTTTTTCTTTTAAGTCTTTGCTTTACTTTTCTAACTTTTATTTTTTGGCAGACCAATGCCAACTTCCAGGGGGCATTGTTCCAAGCCAAGGCTTGGCGTACATCTTCCGAGGCCAATCGGGTAAAGTTGGAGAGGTCTGAAGAAGAGGTGAAGTCTCTTAAAGAGACCCTAGCTAGGAGGGAGAAGGAGCTTGATGATGCTCAGGCTGACCTTGTTGAGTTGAGGAAGAACAAGGATGATTGCATCGACGAGTAACTTGACTCTCAGGAGTACAAGGACTTGATCGAGAAGCATGACGAGATTCTTTTCCCAGTCCAGCATACATCAGGATGGGAGGATGCGGTTCAGGCTATCTTGGCCAAGCATCCCGGGGTTTTTGACGCTGCTGACTTTCCAGCTCCTCACCCTCCTACTCCCTTAGAGCGCATTCTGGCTGGAGTGGATGACTTGGAGGAGGATGAGAGGATTTTAGATCCTTTGCAGTCATCACCCTTTGGTGACACATCTGTCGATGACCCTGATACTAACGAGCATTCTTCTGGCTCTAGCTCAGTGGATAAGACTGATACTAGCAACAAGGGGGGTGATGCATAGTTTGTAGTTTATTTATGGTCATTCATGGCTTGCACTTTTGATGTATTTCCAGCCTTCGGGCTTAACTTAAACTCTTAGCAAGTTTTAGTTTTATTTGTATTTTATGGCCATTCATGGCTTGTGTTATTTTCCTGATTCTTGACTTTGCATGCTTAGTTAACATGTCTATCAGAATGTAATGCACATATAATGAAAACATAGGAATATGGAATTCATAACATTGAGAATGGGTTCAACCCTTACATAATACTCAAGTTTAAAAACTTGGGTTGGTTTCGTCGACCTTATTTATACTTGTCTTAATAGTGAGTCCAATCAGGACTTAAACATAGTAGACTTTCAAGTTTACAGCGTGCCAAGTCCTTGGCACTTCAATCCATTCCAGGGTTTCCAATTTGTAGGAGCCTCGACCAAATACGTTCTTGACGCGATATGGTCCTTCCCAATTTGGAGCCAACTTGCCTTTTTGTCCAACTCCGGATGCCTCAATCTTTTGAAGGACTAAGTCTCCTTGTCGAAAGAACCTTTCTTTAACCCTTAGGTTGTAATAGAAAGATGCTCGTTTATGATGTTCAACTATCTTGGCGTTTGCTTCATTTCTAACTTCATCAATTAGATCTAAAGCTAGCCTCAAGCCTTCTTCATTTGTTTCTGGCTCATAAGCCTCAACTCTTGGAGATGTATGAGTAATCTCCACTGGAACCACTGCCTCTGCCCCATATGCCAAAAGAAAGGGGGTTGCTCCAGTGGTGACTTTACAAGTAATACGATATGCCCATAGTATGGGGAGCAATTCGACCACCAAAGTGTTTCTTGAGCGTTCAACTCTTTTCTTTAGTCCATCCAGGATAATTCGATTTGCAACCTCAGCTTGCCCATTTGCTTGAGGGTGGGCAACAGAAGTGAATCGTAACTTGATGTCATTCTCATCACAATACTTCTTGAACTCATCGTTGTTAAACTGAGTTCCATTGTCCGTGACCAGGATTCGTGGAATCCCGTATCTGCATATCACATTTTCCCAGAAGAAATGCATCACCTGTTTGGTGGTTATCTTGGCTAAAGGTTTAGCCTCAATCCACTTGGTGAAGTAGTCGATTGCTACTATCAAGAACTTTCTTTGAGCACTTGCCATTGGAAATGGCCCAAGTATATTCATTCCCCACATGGCAAAGGGGATAGGTGAGTTAATGGATGTCATCATCTCTAGTGGTTGTCTAACCACTGGTGCATGCTTTTGGCACCGTTCACATTTCTTCATGTAGCTTTTAGCATCAGCAAGTATGCTTGGCCAGTAGAATCCTAGACGAGTGATTTTATGGGCAAGGGCTCTGCCCCCCAAGTGTTGCCCACAAACTCCTTCATGTACTTCCTTTAGGGCCAATTCTGTCTCTTGGGGTCTCAAGCATTTCAGATAAGGAACAATGAAAGATTTTTTGTATAGGATTCCCTCAATTAGGGTATACCTCAGTGCTCTCACATATAACTTTTGTGCTTCTGTAGTGTCGTTGGGTAACCACCCAGTTTCCAGATAAGATTTTATTGGATCCATCCAACAACTGGCAACATCAATGGGTGCCACCAACTTTCCGTTGATGCTTGGGGTCCTCATGACTTGGAAGTATACACTCCCTGCATAGTTTTCAATTTCGGAAGAAGCAAATTTAGACAAGGCATCAGCCTTCATGTTTTCTTCCCTTGGAATGTGCTCTACATAGCATTCATCAAACTGAGTCATGATGGCCTTGACAAGTTTTAAGTACTTGGCCATGACTTCATCTCTGGCCTCAAACTCCCCATTTACTTGGGAAACCACTAGCCTCGAGTCTCCACACACTTTCAAGGTTTTAACTCTCAAGGCCCCAGCTAGCCCTAAGCCAGCTATCAGGGCTTCGTATTCAGCTTCATTGTTTGTCGTTGGGAAGTCAAGTTTTAGTGCGTACTCTATGAGAAATCCATCAGGACTTTGTAGCACCAAACCTGCTCCACTTGATTTTGTTTTTGATGCTCCATCAAAATAGAGCACCCAATATTCTTTGAACTCCATCTCTTGATCTTTCTCATCCTCCGCTATTACTTCCTGCCTCTTGACTTCTTGGTTGTCAATGGTGCATTCGACCATGAAGTCATCAAGTGCATGAGCTTTTATGGTCGTTCGAGGCTTATACTTGATGTCAAATTCTGCCAATTCAATAGCCCATTTGATCGACCTTCCACTTACTTGAGGGCTATCCAAGATGTTTCTTAGAGGTTTATTGGTCAAGACCTCTATCTTGTAAGCCTGGAAGTACGAGCGGAGCTTTCTTGAGGCCATTATCAAGGCTAAGGCAAACTTCTCAATCGTTGAGTAGTTTATTTCTGCCCCATGTATAATCTTGCTCACATAGTAAATGGGTTTCTGAACCTTCAATTCTTCTTTTACCAAAACGGCTCCAAGGGTTGTGTTAGAAACCGCCAAGTACAAATAGAGAATTTCCCCTGGTTTTGGCTTTGCCAACAGTGGTGCCTCAGCCATGTATTTCTTTAGGGCCTCAAAGGCCTCTTGGTTTTCAGTTGTCCACTCAAAATTTTTCACTTTCTTGAGTGCTTTGAAGAAGGGTAAACACTTTTCTCCTGACTTGGAGATAAATCTTCCCAATGTTGCCACTCTTCCCGTTAGTTTTTGGACATCCTTGACAGTCTTTGGTGGTTCCATGTCTAGAATTGCTTTGATTTTGTCGGGATTAGCCTCGATTCCTCTCTTGGAAACCATCAGACCTAAAAACTTTCCCGAGCCTACCACCAAAGCCACACTTAGCTGGATTCAACATCATCTTGTGGTCCCTCAGCACTTCGAATGCCTCTCGGAGGTGCTCTATGTGATCGGCCTTATCGAGGCTCTTGACTAGCATGTCATCTACGTAGACCTCCATGGTTTTTCCAATTAGGTGTCCAAAAATTTTGTTCACCAACCTTTGGTAAGTTGCCCTTGCATTCTTAAGTCCAAATGCCATGACTAGATAACAGAAAACACCAAAGTCAGTGATAAATGATACCTTGGAGATGTCATCCTTGTGCATTTTAATTTGGTTGTATCCACTGAAGCCATCCATGAAGCTGAGCATCTCGTGTCCAGCTGTAGCATCTATTAATGCATCAATCCTTGGTAAGGGAAAACAATCCTTAGGACATGCATCATTCAAGTCAGTGAAGTCCACGCACATCCTCCATTTTCCATTGGCCTTTTTGACCATTACGGGGTTAGCCAACCATTCCGGGAATTGTATCTCTTCAATGAATTCGGCCTCCAGAAGCTTTTCAACTTCTTGTTTGATGGCCTCTTGCCTCTCTGGTGCAAAGTTTCTCTTCTTTTGTTTCACCATTTTTCTTTCAGGATCCATATTCAACTTGTGGGTTATCAGTTGGGGATCAATCCCTGGCATGTCAGTCGTTGTCCAAGCAAAAACGTCATTGTTCTCTTGAAGAAAAGATATGAGCTTGCTTTTCAATGGTTTGGGCAATAGTGCTCCAACATAAGTCACCTTCTCCGGTTCACTAGGGACTAAGGGAATTGGGATTAAATCCTCAGATGGTTTCCCTCTTCGGTCCTCATTATCACTAGTATCCATGTCTTCAATTGGGAGAACCTGCCCCCGACTCCATCAGGCCTTAACGCGGCTACGTAACAAGTTCTTGCCATCTTTTGGTCTCCCCGTTCTTCACCAATTCCATTCCTCGTTGGGATCTTGATTTTCAGATGATAGGATGAGGCAACGGCCTTGAACGCATGAAGACCAGTCCTTCCCATGATTGAATTGTAGGTTGAAGTTGCCTTTATAACTATGAAGTTCAACATCTGAGTAGACGTAGTCGACCCTTGCCCCATTGTCATTGAGAGTTGGATAGTGCCTTCCACCTTTGATTCCACTCCATTGAATCCATATATGGGCATATTCGAGGGTGTCAACTGAGAGTCAGTATAGCCCATCTTGATGAAAGCATCATGGAACAAGATGTCCACTGAAGCTCCATTGTCGACCAAAACTCTCTTGGTTTCAGAATTTCCTATCACATGAACGATGACTATAGGATCGTCGTGGGGAAACTTCACTCCTTCCAGGTCTGAATCATCAAAACCTATTGATACTTATGTTCGGACATGCTTCGGTGCTTCTCCAACCACGGTCATTACTTCTCGAGCATAAGCCTTTCTTGAGTTTCAGGAGGACCCAGCAGCAGTTGGCCCTCTGAATATCATGTTGATTACCGGCCCTCAGGGCTTGGGATTTCGATCTTGATCGTTGTCCCTTCTATCATAATCCTTTCTTTCATAGTTCCTCCTTTGACTCCCTTGGTTTCCATCTTTGGTGAACTAACTGAGTTTTCCTCTTCGTATCAGAAATTCAATTTCATCTTTCAATTGCCTACAATCGTCGGTGTCATGACCGACCTCCTTGTGGAACCTACAGAATTGGTTTTGGTTCCGTTTGGACATGTCAGCCCTCATTGGCTTCGGCCATTTGAGATCTCCTTCCTTAGTTATCTCCATCATAATTTGACTCCTGGGAGTGTTCAATCTTGCATACTCCGTGAATTTTGGCCCAAAATTGTTCCTCTTGGGTGGAGAGTCAGAATCCTTTGACGTTCTGGGAAACTTTTCCTTGACGTCGTACTCCTGATTTTCCTTTCTTTTCTTTGAGTTCCCACTGCCGCCAGCAGTGGGTTCATACTTTCTCATGTTTTCTTCCGCCTTGATGTACTTTCCGGCTCTATCTTGGAGCTTCGGCATGCTCTCGGGTGGATGTTTTGCCAATGACCTTTTGAAGTGATCATCAGTGGTTCCTTGCTGCAGAGCTATCATAGCTACTTTGTCCTCTAAATCCGGGACTTTCAAAGCCTCTCGAGTAAATCGGTTGATATAATCTCTCAAAGCTTCATTCTTTCCTTGTTGGATTGCCATGAGTGATGCAGAAATTTTCGCATGCACCCTTCCACTAACAAACTGATTGATGAATGCTTTGCTTAATTCTTTGAAAGACCCAATAGAGTTGGGAGGAAGACGGCTATACCAGCGTTGGGCCATGCCTGCCAAGGTTTGTGGAAACGCCCTACACTTGACCGCATCATTGGCTGGCTGCAACAGCAGTGCATTGGAGAAGGTTCTTACATGATTTTCGGGATCCCCCGTTCCATCATAAGCCTTAATCGTTGGCATCTTAAATTTCCTGGATATGGTGGCTTTCATGATATCTTGAGTAAACGGTGGTGTAGGATCATAAGGATCTCCTAGGGGCAATAAAACACTAAGATCACCCCTTGGGGCTTCAGCCCTCTTAGTCCTTCTTGGTGTCGGGTCCAGGTTGATTATCGGGACTCTTCCAGTTGATCTGCCTTGAAATTGAGCGGCCTCCTCCTCAGCAAGGAGTTTCTTGAGTCTTGCAGTCTCTGCCTCATGGGCTGCAATTTTCTCCTTAGTAGTTTGGGGTTGTTCCCGATTTGTTTGGAGAGAACGTCTTCTCCTTGGGGCAACATCCCTTTCTTCTTCAGTTGAGTCATTCTCCTCCTCGGTATATGGTCCTGAATAATCTTGAATCAGAGGGGTCCTTCGAGTTTGAGTTTGTAGATTCTGGGGTCCCAGACCTTGTATATAAGGAGGGACATATGCTTCATGGTAAATGGGATTGAGACCACTACCGCCCACCATGGGCTGAGGGGGCATGCCATAGCTGGGCATCCCCAAAGTTTGAGTAGTGTATCGGGGGAGATCAGTAGTGTGGAGTTGAAGACCACTTGGTGCATTCATGAGCAGCGGGGAGGTCATGATTGGTTGCTGGTGAGCGGTCTCTTGTGGATTAGATCCTTGAATGACCATCTGCAGGGGATTCGTCCCTTCAGCCGAAATTGGGATCTCCGGTCCTTGAGTAGTGGTGAGGGGGATATTCGCCCCTGGAGTGCCAGTAGTTGGCGGTGGTTGATTTCCGTGAGTATCAGCCTCAGAGGTGATAGGAAGATCCTCAGGAGTTTGAGTATCTCGAGTTGTTATTCGTGTGTTTGCCATGGTTGATGTTGTCTTCCCACAAACGGCGTCAAATGTTATGGATTAAAAAACGTGCTCGTATATTAATTTCTAGG
Organism: Heracleum sosnowskyi; assembly: GCA_030848705.1. Lineage (NCBI taxonomy): Eukaryota > Viridiplantae > Streptophyta > Magnoliopsida > Apiales > Apiaceae > Heracleum > Heracleum sosnowskyi. The sequence goes on along the minus strand of CM061235.1, from coordinate 33,089,087 downwards.
ATTTATGAGCTTTCGAGCTTTAATGGCTGCACTTGTGTTTCGAGACTAAATCGGTCCTCACAAGATGCCTACGTATCTCTAGTGTTTAGAGAATCAAGCCAAAGACGTAGTTCTGATTGTAGGATCAGGTCCTTTATATAGGCGTCTGGAGCCTCATATTTTAGAGTAAGTTTAGGAGTCTTAGCGAATAAGTCTCCTTTTTGATATTGGATAAACATTGTCTTTCTTGCTGGATAAGTCTTTTCCTTGTTGATAAAGGCTATGACTCATTATTTCCTTTATTTGGGATTCTGGATCCTTTTTTGATGAATTTACCATATTTTGGACTTCTTTTCTGAGCTGTATATTTCCCTTATTTATTAATTACGAATTTAATAAATAATCAGGTTTTTGGGCCTTGCTTATTGGGCCGTATTCTTGGACCAATCCGGGTCTAATTAATATGTCATTAATTATGTTTCTAGGCTTACATTTCAGCCCATATCACATTCCATCTTCAATATTTTGATAAATCGCATCCAATAGAATCGTGTAGAGAATTGACTTAAGGCCCACCCAATGTAGCCTTGTCCTCTTCAAAAATTATTGAGTGTTTTTCATTGGAGTCCTAACACATGACATTACTATGTTTTTACAATTTTATATAGAACAATACGATGAACAATATTATATGTCATCTATATGTCTGAAAACACCATGTGGAGGTCTTCACGACATTCTTTATATTTCTACATGAGACGGATGACATGAATTGCCTCGATTGTCGACATTCGAGACATGAAAGCAAATTGGTTTCGGACACACTTGCTTCTCCACGAACTCCACATTCAATACTCTCTCCAAAATTTCATTGAAATGACTTATTAATTTTATAACGTGATATTAATTACTTGTAAATATTTTTTTCATTCAATAAAATAAGTAATAAATAAGGAAGTTATCAATATATATATAAATTATGTTTGATCTTATAATTTAAATTTAGTTTTTTAAAATTAACTCTATAATTAATAATAGGGAAAATAGATTTTTTTATCACTAAACTATTGTCTCTTTTAGAAACTTACCACCAAACAATAATTTTACTCAATATTATCACTAACGTTACAAACGTTTTTCATTTTTGTCATTTCGTTAAATTTTGTAATCAGGATTTTAAAAAATTAACCAATGTGGATTATTTTGCTGATGTGTACATTCCATGGTGTGTGTATATACATATAACCCGACTAAATTACTTGAGTCCATATACATCTCACTCACTATAATTTCGGGAAAAAATAAATTAGAGTTGACAAGGCTACAATTGAAGTTCTATGGGTGCCCCGAGACAAGAGGAAGTATTGTTGGTTTATTAGTGATGTAATTAAAAATATTCGAATGAAGTGAGAAAGGTGATTTAAGAGTTGACAAGGCTACAACTGAAGTGTTAAAGACGTCCACTAGAGATCAGAAATTGTTGAAGAAACAAAAAGATCTTTCTTTTGTCCCTTCGAGGCGGTCGGAAAAGAAAGAATTGGTTAATATATTCAAGATAATTATGTATTTACAAAATACCGCCTCAATTCATCCTATTTCATCATATCCGGGATGTGATATGGTTCCGAAGGATGAACCGGATATGGACAGTTCCAATAAGATTTCATTCTTGAACAAAAAACCATTTCTTGATAGCCAACTTTCATCTGATGAAGCTTTGGCATAAAAACAATTAACTTCATCTTTACATCCAGAGTACAGATCAGCTACGAACAAGTTCCCTTTCCTTACTCCTTGAAGAGCAGGCTTTCCATTCTTCTTGTGAAGGATCTGGAACTTCTCTTTATCAAAGGAAACAGCATATCCTCTGTCACAGAATTGACTGATGCTGAGAAGATTGTGCTTCAGACCTTCCACAATATCTTCAATGATAACATTTCCTGATTCCAAACAGCCATATCCTTCAGTTATACCCTTGTTGTTATCTCCAAAGGTAACCACTGGGCCAGCTTTCTCAACCACATTTGATAGCAGGGCTCTATCTCCGGCCATATGCCTTGAACAACCACTGTCAAGAATCCACACACCACAGTTTACCTGTATCATACCCTGCAATATCAAATTGATTAGTCCTTCTTCGGAACCCAAACTTGATTGGGCCCGGCATACTTAAAGAACCGGCCTTTGTCAGGCAAAACAACATTATTAAATTTAACTACTTCAACCTCTTTAACAACAGAGCGTTTCCATTTATAACCAGCCTTAACATATTTCTGAGAGGACTTAGGTATAAATGAATTCACCCTAGTTTTAGGAGGACTAGTAGTCTTAGATCTAACATGCTTCTTACAATTAACATGTTGACGTGGAGCAGTCTTATTATCATATACATGCTTACTATTAAAATAAGCATATATAACATTAAATGCACAAGACATGCAATTCACCACACCACATGCTTTATGAGCAGATTAATAGTAGGCATGTTAGTTTTACAGTTGTTTTGATCCACTTTATGAATGTCTGATTTAGTCTATGTTGCTGAAACAACTTTGACATGATTCTCAGACATACATTTATTGGACTGAGCAAGTTCAAAATCAAGATCCTCAATACGCATCTCCTCTTGAATAATGATGGAATATTCATTCAGAGGTTCTGCCAAGGATTCTCTAAAGAAAGGTTTTTCAATACCCTTAAGCACATGTGGTACACCCCTTTCTTCAGCACTGACTCTATTAGGGGTGTTAATGCTTAATTCTCCAATAGCCTCGTTGTAGTCATAACATATACCTACAGTTTGACTAATAACTTGTTTATTAAAGATTTCTTTAGCAGTATTACAAGAATTATAGTAAGCATTAACCTTAGTTTCAAGTTCAGTGATATGATCCTTAAGAATGGTTTCTAATTGAATATAACAATTAACCCTATTCTCAAGAAAGGTTATCTTCTTAGTGAGTTCATCTTGATTAACATGCACAAGTCTTAATTCTTTTACCTCCTTTTCAAGAGCAGTGTTCAAAAGAATTATTCTATCATTTTCACTACGTGCACAAGATATAGTACTACTAAGATGATAGATCATTTCAGAGTCAGTGAACTTTACCTCTGACATGAATGATGAAGTGCTACCTTCATTGGCCATTAGTGCTAGATTTCCAACTTCACCAACTTCTTCGTCACTATCTGTATCATCCCAACTTTTTACCTCGGCAAGATAAGTTTTCCCAATCTTGTTCTTCTTGCTAGAATCATATGAGTTCCTCCTCACTTGCTTTGGCTTTCTGCATTTTGTAGCAAAGTGACTTAACTAATTACAATTGTAGCATCTGATTGTACTTCTGTCCACGGTTCCAGTTTTATAGCCACCCCTTGTGCTATTTGAGGACGAAGAACCACCTCTCTGAAACCTGGGCTTGAACTTAAGATTAGGGTTCCTTCTGAATCTGAAGTTCCCAAACTTCTTCACTATCATTGCCATTGACTCATCCTCCAGCTATTCAAGTTCTTCCATAGAATAGAAGTCACCACCAGATTGACTTGTGGATGTTAAGCCATATTCAGCCACAGTAACATCCATGTCAGAACTGGAAGGTTGAACAACCTTCACTTCCAGTTGTTGTGGGACTTCTACCACCAATGCAGTAGAAGTACTGACTATCTTCCATGTTCCATATATTTCCTTCTGATGAATCTGCTCCAGCTCATAAGTCTTCAGAACACCGTAGAGTCTTTCCAAAGAAATCTCTCCAAGATCTCTTGCTTCTCTAATAGCTGATATTCTGTGCTCCAGATGAGATGGAAGTGTTAGAAGGAACTTCTTGTTAATCTCCTTGATAGTGTAGTGCTTTCCATGGAGATTCAGATCATTGATTAATTTATTGTATCTCTCAAAAACCTCAGAGATACCTTCACCAGGTTTTGATCTGAAGTGTTCATATGAAGAGGTGATAATTTCCATCTTATTCTCTCTGACTTCCTCTGTGCCTTCATTTATTATCTCAATCGTATCCCAAATGTGTTTGGCAGTAACACAATTTAAAACATGATTATGCATGATTGGATAAAGACAATCAACCAGAATTAACTGTAGACAGGCATCCAGGGAAGCATCCTTTTTTTCATCAGATGTGTAGTCCTTGGGATCCTTAGGGTACATCCTAGCAGCTTGAGTAACAACGTTATTCACAATTTGCTCTTCCTCAACAATCATAGGAAGTTTAGGTCCATTCTTCAGCACACCAAGATATTTAACATTAGCCACTTGAAGAAACAGGAGCATCTACTTCTTCCATATTGGATAATGCTCCTTGCTGAACATGGGCATTTTCACTCTACCAACTTTCTGTGTAGTAGACATTTTTGAGATTTTTGTAGAAGAATAAAAATTTGAGAGTTAAGAAAAAAATCACAAAAATTGGATCTTTGATTAGTGTATCAATAAAAAGGCTCTAATGCCAATTGTTAGGTCCCGATAAGTTTGTAGAAGGGGGGGTTGAATACAAACTATACCGTTTTATCGAATTTGTTCGTTTTAGGATTAAACAATTCAAGAACAAATTATGGAGGAATTAAATGAAACAAAATTCAAGTTAAATATAACTTATATTAAACTTGAAAGGTGTTACAAATTTGGTACTGATTACAAGATTGAATCTCAAACTAATTAAAACAAATCTAGAATAAATTCAACATGAATTTATCTATTTTTGTAATAAAAAGATATAACAATAAATGATAGTTCGAGATACGTTCTAGGGATAAAGATCCGCTAGATAGTCAAAGCAGTGCAAGTAAATGATTTTTAGTGGTTTGGATTTAACACTTTGAGCTAGAAATAATTCACTGATTAATCAAAAATGTCCACGGCAGTTTTGATGTTCTTGACAAAAAGTTCTTGAAATATGAAGTTGTTGATTACATTTGTAAACTGTCTATCTTGATCTTTTATATGACTTAATCCACTTGGTAATCCACTTGACAAACTGCACGTGCATTTCTTTTTCTTCTGGAATGACTATCTTAATAGTCTGGAATGACTATTAATTTTGCCTGGAATGACTATGCATTTTGCCTGGAATGACTATCATCATAATTACATGAATTAAATTAGAATTACTTTGAAATGAACTAGGATGACTATCGGGATGACTATCCTTGATAGTCATTCTAGTTCATTATTAAAGTAAAATGTATTGGGATGACTATCCTTGATAGTCATTCAAGTTCATTTTACCTTAGTCATTCTAATATAATTCTAATTATATTTTAAATTAATTCTAATAATTAATTTATTTCATAAATTAATTCTGATGAATTAATTTATTCAATAAATTAATTAATTAATTTATTTATTTGTTAAATTAATTCTGAATAATTAATTTAATCAATAAATTAATAACTAATTTAAAAGAGAATTTATATCCTTTCATGATAGCATAACCAATCCTTGAACTTGATGAAGAATTTCCACTGTATGAAGTTGACACTTGATGTACTGTCTGGTTCATAAGTGACTAACTGCAATGTCTGTTCTCCATCTTTACCTTTAAGCTGTGGTCCATTAGCTACTTTTGACTTTGGTCAACCATTATAACCTGTACATTTGCTGTCACACATCTGAAATCTCTGTCACTTTAATAAATCCACTTCCTTGAATACTTCACTGAGGCTTGATCAAATAATTGAACTTCTTTCAATCTAGTATTACTTCAAGTCTGTAGGTGTTAGAACCTGATAAGTTTGTAGAAGGGGGGTTGAATACAAACTATACCGTTTTATCGAATTTGTCCGTTTTAGAATAAAACAATTTAAGAACAAATTATGGCGGAATTAAATGAAACAAAATTCAAGTTAAATATAACTTATATTAAACTTGAAAGGTGTTACAAATATGATACTGATTACAAGATTGAATCTCAAACTAATTAAAACAAATCTAGAATAAATTCGACATGAATTTATCTATTTTTGTAATAAAAAGATATAACAATAATTTGATAATTTGAGATACGTTCTAGGGATAAAAATCTGCTAGATAGTCAAAGCAGTACAAGTGAATGAATTCTATTGGTTTAGATTTAACACAACGATTCTAGAATTAATCCATTGATGAAAAATGTCACGGCAGTGTTCTTCACAGAAAGTTTTGTAGCTGTAATCTTCTTGATTAATATCTTCTGTGTCTTGATCTTTTCTTTTGTACTATAATCCACTTGATTAAAATCTGCACGTGCATTGCTTTTCATTCCACTAGGAATGACTATCAAAATAGTCTTGGAATGACTATCTTAAAAGCCTGGAATGACTATCCAAAAGGCTTTGGATGACTATGTGAATTACTATGAATTAAATTAGAATAATTATAAATGTACTGGGATGACTATCGGGATGACTATCCCCTGATAGTCATTCTAGTTCATTTTTAATAAAAATGGCTTGGAATGACTATCAGGATGACTATCCTTTGATAGTCATTCCAGTTCATTTAAATTAAGTAATTCTAAATTAATTCAAATTCAAATTCTAAATTAATTCTAATAGTTAATTTATTTCATAAATTAATTCTGATGAATTAATTTATTCAATAAATTAATTATTTAATTTATTTGCTAAATTAATTCTGATGAATTAATTTAATAAATAAATTAATAACTAATTTAAAATAGAATTTAAATTCTCATAGGATAGCAAAACCAATCCTTGAACCACTTGAACTGTTGAAGAATTTCCATTATCTGAGGTTGTCATTTGATGCACTGTCTGGTTCATAAATGACTAACTTCAATGTCTGTTCTTCATCTTGACTTTAAGTTGTGGTTCATTGTCTGCTTTTGACTGTTGTTCAACCTTTGTAACCTGTACATTTGCTGTCACAAATCTGAAACCTCTGTCACTTTAATAAATCCACTTCTTTGAAGACTTCACTGAGGCTTGAACAAATAATTGAACTTCTATCAATGTAGTATTTCTTCAAGTCTATAGGATGACTTTAATATGTATTCTTCTGACAGATATGATCATCTGAGATTCCTGTGACTGTGACAATTGAATTATTACTTACTTTTTACAAACTTGTTTAAGTTGAGTTGAATCCTCGATGTAAACAAATAGGCCTAAACATATGCCTTTCAATCTCCCCCTATTTGTTTGTTTAGAAAATAACAAGCAAATACCTAGAGGATAACTCAACTAACTAAACAAGTAAAAATAAGACTTTAAAAGTTAAGTAAATAATAACACAAAGTTCTGGATTTCATTAAACATTTTCCAGATTCAAACAGTAAAGATAAATACAAGATAGATGTTCCTCTAGACTTAACATGTGTATACATTGATCCTATCTTGATTTACCTAAGCTCTATACATATAACATTTACAAAACAGAGCTAGTGATCACAATTCTTGATCACTCATTTCACCTTCCTCCATTGCATCCAGCAAGTCTTTATCTAGGACACGATCACTTTCAGTAGTAAGATTTGTTGGTCTGACTGGCAAAGTTGTGACTTTCTTCAATATATTCTTCAACTGATGATACCTTTTGATGTTGGTAATACAATAGTCTTGAATAATGTCACCAACTTCAGTCTTCTCTTCTGAAGCAAATCCAGTAGTCCTTAGCATGTTCTCCAGCTTGATCAAATGCATAGCAGGATAGATCTTTAAAGAAACAGGATCCATTCCACAGGTTTGTAGTGCTCTTCCCTTGTAAAATTTAACTTCAAATGGAACACTTACAACCTGAGGACTGGCCCTTATAGCAAAATCCTTGACTTCATGCAGCAGCACATTCAAATAAGAATCACCTTTAACTCTGCTCATGAGAATCCACAGCTCTGACAATGATCTACTTTCAAAGCAATCCAGGGAAACATTGATAGTTCCTATGCTTTGACAAGAAACATATATGATCATTTCACTTCTCACCCTGTCAAATCCAGCAGTAATCCTTAAGATTTCTTCTTGTAAAGCTTTCATGTACACTGAATTATCTGGATTGTAACACCCCAGACCCGGGGTCGGAGATCTGGGTTGTCACGATCCCTTGTTCCGTACAAACGCTTAATACTTGAATCATAAAACAATAAATCAACACACATGGTGACCCCACCATCAATACACTCACGCTAGTTATGTCTCAGAAACGAACTTACAATAACAGTAGTCATATGATCCATAAATTAAAGTTATTACAACCCAAAAGTAAAATACTTGCAACCTACTACCAGTATGATTTCTATGTGAAACCATAGGGTAGCGCAAAAGTTTGTTCTTGTTCATTAATATACATAAGTGATACTTATAATTAAACCGGAGCAACAAGAGTTACACTCCGAACCAACTCAGTACTTCTACCTGATCAACTGTAACAACCATGCTACGGGCGGCCTGTATGTCCCTGACGCGCTTCCGAGCGGTACGACGAATCCTGGCCATCTACTCTAGCTGTTGTGTTGTGATATATATGTATAGAAAGAAAAAGCAAGAGTGAGCACTTGGCCCAGCAATAATACAATACAACATAAGCATATAAGTAAGCTTATATCATAAAGGAAAACCTTTAAAACTTCATTCGTATACAGAATGATATATTTATTTCTCTTTTCGTCAAAACATACCATACAGTACGACTACTGTATGAGGAACATCGTTACTGATTACTGTCACATTATCAGTAACTCAGCACCTAGGCTTTTGTTACAATGTGCAGCTCAACTCCGATTGGAGGGAAGGGAATGTACTGGAACACCTGATACACGGTGATCAGCCGTTGTATCGTAACTTTTCTTTTCTACTAGTAGAAGGACGACTTCTTGTTCGGTTATCACCCTGACCGCATATGGGCCATTGTACTAAGAGATCACTACCTCGGCGCCTATTTCGTCACCGGGCAAGCCTTAGCACTCAAAAGATCACTACCTCGGCGCCTATTTCGTCACCGGGAAAGCCTTGATAAATTTGGCACTACCCCGGCACCTATTTCATTGCCGTGTAGGCCTTTCCAATTCCCATGATGAAAAATATTAATGAAACGGAAATCGGAATTTAATTCCATATTTCCCAAGTACGAATACTCGTCAAAACTTTGTAACCGTTTAGAACACCTTACTCCAGAGTAATTGAAAGGAGTAAGTCAAAGTGTGGGTTGACGTTAGTCAACGAGACTACCAATGATTACTACGTATTTTGAAATCATGACCAGGGAGTTTATTGAAATTTCAGAGTTCAGCGAGTTTGAAATACTCTACTTGAATGAGGGGATCCATCCCCTAGTTATAAGTATTCTAGAGGAACAGTGGAAGTAAAACTATGTCCTCGAATTCTTGAACTAGATTCCCAGTTTTCGATGAGTTGGAAAATACTAACCGCATTTAATTACCTTTAATTATCTTAAGATAATAGTTGAGAATCTCTATTTTAATACCTTTTCTGGAAATCGGAAATTTATATTTTTGCGTAAATAATAGAACCTTTAACCATATAATAAGGTTCTATGATTTTAAATCATATTTGGAATATTTAATAAATACCCAAATAATAAATATTAAATTATTATTCAATATAACTACTTAAGTGAATATTCAAAATAATATTCACTTAATTAAATAATAATCAATTAATAAATTTTGAATTATTATTCAATATAAACACTTAAGTGAATATTTAAAAATAATATTCACTTTAATTAAATAATATTCAATTAATACTTATTGAATTATTATTCAATATAAAACACTTAAGTGAATATTCAGAATAATATTCACTTTAATTAAATAATATTCATTATTATTCAATATAAAACACTTAAGTGAATATTCAAAATAATATTCACTTTAATTAAATAATATTCAAATAATATTTATTATAATATTATTTAAATATCTCACCTTAAATATCCCATAATATAGATATTGGAATATTTAATAAATCTTTAAAATATAACCGTCCCTGGAACCTTCCAGCTTTTGGCAGTAGTTTAAAATAATTTGACTCCCGGTCTAAGTTTTAAAACCATCGTACAAGTACTCTATACTTAGAGTCTTTAACCTTTAACCTTGGTTTTTATCTAGTACTTATCTAGCATATAAACCTTATACCTTATACAGCTTTTTACAAAGCGAAAACAGTTTTACGTTATTTCACAGCATTACGCAGCATATATAGCAATACCGCAGCATATATCACAACAGCATCATTATATGGCATAGGGTTTGAAAACTTGCCTTGGGGTCTTGGTGGTGTGGTAGTGGGGGCTTGAGAGTGTGCGCGTCGATCTATAACAAGATGTACAATTACAGTCAGTCCCCTAGAACCATTTAATGTGCTATAACTCAAGCACTACAGTTCTACCAATGAAAATTAAACGTCTCGCTCTTGGTCATCTATAACCTCGTGACATTCAGTAAACTTCTAAGTCAGAAGCTTGGGTGAAAACCATTCACAAATCCCAAGTTCTTTTACTTTACCATTTCCTTGTTTTAAACCATCCCCTTAAGGGTATTTCACTCGCGCAACCTTTGTTCTCGCATTTTTCTAAAATCACAAACTTATCGTTTTGACACGAAACCTTCTAGGTTCCTTTCTAGACTATACATACTAGTATTCATTTTAATATCTCAATCCAATTCCAATTTTAAAGGGCTTGATCCCTATCTCAAAGTTCATACAATGAACTATCTAGTTACGCGAAACCGCTTTCACTAAAACGGACGTTTCTCCTAAACCGTAAATCGAAACGACACGATTCTTTCACTAAAACAATCTAGGAAACAGAGCCTACATGCTCATGGTCATAAACTTCATGTTTATTCCCTGTATTACAACCATGGTTTCTGTCTAAACTACCTAAGTAAAATCCGACATGGTAACGGCGCTTACGCGTACTTCCCGTGTTTTTAAACACTCAATCCAACTACAATCCAACCATCAACCAACCACCAATCAAACTCAAGCTAATACTACCATTTTTCTGTCCAAACAAGGTCATACTCTAATTCATAAGTTCATCCACAAATCAACCATTAAACATACTTAAAATCATGCATACATGCTTCATTCTAACATAGTTCTAATCAATCACTTCTAACTACTAGATCAAAGCATAATCTTAAAAAGAAAGAAGTTTTATACCTTCCTTGGATCTTAACAAAGTCTATATATGGATGATATATCCTTCCTTGCTCCTTAACTATGCTAATCAAACCTAAAATCATCAAAACAAAACAAGATTCTATGAGTTTACTATTCACATCACTATTCATCATCAACTTTGAATCCATTTTTGACCAAGCTATGATCCATGGATGAGGCTAAGATTAGAGATCTACCTTGGATATTGGAAGAGGGTGATTTAGAGTCCAAGATCAAGATTTATGGTTGAGTGGAAGTTGGAGCAAAAATTTTAAGCTTCTTGAAGATGAAAATAGCCGAAAGTTTGTTCTTCATGAATGCATCTCTTTTTGCTTTTGTTTTCTTTGATTTTCTTTTCCTTTTGTTTGTCTAATTAATCCTTAACACTTAGTAATTGATTTGTGTGGCTAATAACTAGTTTGGTCATCAATGACAAGGCTTATTTGAACTTGTGGTGGTGGTAAAAGTGGTGACAAGGTGGTGATTCATCACCTTGTCATCACTTTGTCATGCTTATGTCATTCCCTTGCATCATGCTTATGTCATCCTTTGCATCCTCAATCCTTTTATATATTACACTTGATGATCTCATATAATACTCCTCCTTTGGTTAGGGTTTAATCCATAATTTATTACACTTTTGTTTCGCGATAGTTTCAAGTGGTTTTAAAGACGTTTCTCTGTACCAAAGCTAGGGTACTTCCTTAATCCTTCCATTACCTTTGTCTAATATATAATCTTAGGTTTCTCACCTTGGTTTAAGATATGATCATGTATTTCTCATTCCACATACTTTCTTAAAACGATCAAATCAATACATCCTTAATTGTCCAGTGAATAGTGATTTAAAACTCGAATGGGAATATTCTGATTCTGATTGCATTTGCATTCACTTATTCTCCTTATACATCAATAATATCACTTCAAAACATTCATTCCATGTCGTCTACATAGTGTGGTCTGAAAAACTTTTCATCAGCAAAATTACTATTCATCAGTGGAAATTTACTATTCATCAAGGTTTTAATTATTACAAAAATTTGGGATATTACATGGATTGACCTTCATGAATTTTTGAAGAAGGCTAATGAACTCATTATCATTGTTTGACCCTTTCTGAGGAAGAGTAAACATCTCTTTAGATTTAGCCCATTTTTCACCCTTCTTCAATCTAATGTCCAGCTTCCGGTCTTTGACTTGTAAGCTATGAAGACGTTGTTTTTCTTCATGCTCAGCTTTTTGAATTTGAAGCTTTTTAGATATAATCTGAGAGACCTTGAAATTCTCATCCTTCTTCCTCTTTATCTCTTCTTGTTGTTTCTTCAGTTCCTCCTCAAAAGTAGGATCATGATTGAATATATAATCTTGATTATCCCATTCTTCATAGTCAGCTTCCTTCTCAATCTCCTCCTCACCAAAGATGTCTTCATCACTAACTTGAAGATCTTCATCATTAAGTGCATCTTGGAAGTAGAAATCCTCTTGAAGTAGCTTTCCTTTCCCCTTATCCTTCTGAGCACCAGAACCAGAAACTCCTCCTTGTACATCTTCTACCTTATTTCCTTCCTTCTCCTTCTCCTTATTCCCCCCCTTAGTTGAGGAATCCTCTATAGATTTGATTTTGTCAACCTTAGGATCCTCCTTCTTACTCCTCCCTTCTCCTTCATCCTTGCCATCAGCATTATCATCATCATCATCATCATCACCCTCAAAGAATTTCTTCTGTTCAGCACTGGGTTGATGTGAGTTCTTGATCATGTTGTAAAGATGCTTCATGCCTTCATTCAGATGCTCCATCCCTCCTTCAATCTTGGCAAACTTCAGATCAGTAAACCACTGATTTTCATCAACAGTCTGCTGGATGTAGTCCACTTGAGTTGAAATGGAAGCAATCTGCTTGACACTCTCTGTTATCTCAGCATTTGAATTTACTAACTCAGAGATGTCTGAAGCTACTAACACCTGGGACTCCTGAATAACATTCATCTTGGGGAGTAGAGTAGTCTTCAATCCTTCAATTTCATCCTTGATTGTACCCAACTGATTAGTTACAGAGGTGGAAGAAGAAGACCGTTCAACCACTTGTGCCTTGAGAATATCTTTTTCAGCCTGGGTTTCTTGTAGTTGTTTCTGTAGACCAGCTATTTGAGCCAATAATGAAGCAGTGTATGTGTTAGTGTGTGCACTCACTTCAATTTCTCTCAGTGGTGTTTCACTCATCTCACGTGCTTGTGTATCGCTCTGTGTTTCACTCTCATTTCTCAACACTAGCTGTCTATCCATATTAGGAGTTGATGTACCTGCAGGAAAAATCACCCTATCCCCTTCTAGAGAGGTCAGTGATGGTGCAATGGGAGTTCGCAAATCCCAATCCCCAGTGAAATCCAAATAATCTGGTTGAATTTGAAACTGAATTGGTTCAGTGTTGGATTCACTAGGTTGCCTTCCACTTTCTCCAGTAAAAACTGCGAGTGGAAAATCCCTTAAGGGAGCCAGTGATGTTCCCTCTGGGAGGGGAGAAAATGATTCTATTTGAGTTGGCGAAGAATCAAATTTTCCCTCAGATGCTTGTGAAGGCACTTCTACCGTTACAATGGTAGGCACTGTCTCATATCCTACGTGCTCTCCTAGCAAAGTGTCCTGAGTTGCATCTAAAGATATGTTTTCTCCCATTATGAGTAACAGGAGAGTGCTTGACTCGGTACAAGATGCCATGGCCCTATGGCGAACTTCTATAGATTCACCCTGTTGAGAGGATGTCTCCAGAGACTGTGTATTGGCCATTTCAAAATCCATATCATGTTGGGAGGATACAGACGGGTTTACAGATATCTCCCTATATGTTCTTCTCTTCTTTGGAGTTGGAGATAGAGCTGCGAGTTCACTCAGATTTTCTTCAACACTACTACTTCTGTTTCTGGTATTTAGATTTGGTTCAGGTTGATTTGGATATGACTCAATGTTTGGCTCTATGGCCGGGGATAGAGTTTGTGGTTCTACAAACTCTTGGTCAGCCCTATCAACCTCTTGGGTTTCAGAAATAGTACCAGAAGAACCAGGGATAGAAGTTAATACATGTGGATGTATGACTTCTTCAGTTCCAGCTGATGTAACTATCCTTTGCTCGGGAACTGGTGGTTCAAATGATGGTAGGTTGATGAAGTTTGTCATGTAGTTGGATATGAGAACTGGAACATTGCCATACCTGAAGGATGTTTGCAATGTTTGATAGAACTTTCTGTCAGTGGTCGGAGAAATGAAAAAGCGACCATTCCTGAATAGTTCTTGATGCTCATTAGAAAGTAAAGAATTAAGGACAAGTGATATAAAACGAGGATAATAACATTTCATCTTTCTACCACTGTCAAATTCCTTTCTGGCATTAAACACACTTCTGACAACAATATCCCATAGAAGGTGGCCATAATTAAGTCGTTTGTTGAAAACAATTGCATAACCAATAACTTGTAACAGATATGGAATATTTTGAAAGTTATTTTTAGTGCAATTGCCAAAGACTTTAGCCAAAGTATCAAAAAACAAATCCCATTCACACACAAGATTCCCCTTAAGCAATTTAGCCATGTTTAGGGGACCTTGATAGTGAATACTGATGAAAAACCTAGTTAATTCATCATCAGTGGGCATCCTATCAAAATTATCCCGAGGAAACTACAAGACATTACAAAATGTTTCCTCAGTAATTGTGTACTGTGTGTCCTGAATATTAAATGAGATAGTTGAGAAATCATCAGAGACAACAGCAGTAGAGCAAAGTAAATATAAAGGATCAACTTTCAAATCAACATTAGAACATATAGCATAATTAACACAAGAATGTTGATTAAGAAAAGAAATCCAAGGCCTAAAACATTCAAGTGAACATTTCAGGGGATCAAAATAGCCATGGTAATTAGTGAGAACAATTTCAAATTGCTGGGCCATTTTAACACAAATTAATAGAGTTAATTTTAGATTAATTTCAATTTCGGGAATAAATTCCAAAAATAAAAACTAGATCAGAAATTAACTAAATCAAAATGAAAGGCATATGTTTTAGCCTATTTGTTTACATCGAGGATTCAACTCAACTTAAACAAGTTTGTAATAAGTAAGTAATAGTTCAATTGTCACAGTCATAGGAATCTCAGAATATCATATCTGTCAGAAGAATACAGATTAAAGTCATCCTACAGATTTGAAGATATACTACATTGAAAGAAGTTCAATTATTTGTTCAAGCCTCAGTGAAGTCTTCAAAGATGTGGATTTATTAAAGTGACAGAGGTTTCAGATTTGTGACAGCAAATGTACAGGTTACAAAGGTTGATCTACAGTTAAAAGCAGACAATGGACCACAGCTTAAAGTCAAGATGAAGAACAGACATTGAAGTTAGTCATTTATGAACCAGACAGTGCATCAAATGACAACCTCAGACAATGGATATTCTTCAGCAGTTCAAGTGGTTCAAGAATTGATTTTGTTATCCTATGAGAATTTAAATTCTATTCTAAATTAGTTATTAATTTAGTTATTAAATTAATTCTTCAGAATTAATTTTATAAATAAATTAAGTGATTAATTTATTGAACAAATTAATTCATCAGAATTAATTTATGAAATAAATTAATTATCAGAATTAATTTAAAGTAGAATTAGAATTTAATTTAGAATTCTTATTTAAAATGAACTGGAATCACTATCCAGGGTAGTCATACCGGTAGTCATACCGATAGTCATCCAGTTTATTTTAATTAATTCTAAGTTAATTTTGTTAAATTCACATAGTCATACAAGGTCATTCTGATAGTCATCCAAGGCATTTTGGATAGTCATTCCAGGGTAATTGTCATAGTCATCCTGGAAAGCTAAACAGAACGTGCAGATTACTTTAGTGTCAAGTGGGTTACAAAAGGTGTTTACCTTTATAATCAAAATATCAAGACAGATCAAGAACACAACATTACATCAAAAAGAAAAGTTTCTGTCAAGAACTCTGTCGTGCTAATTTCTTCAGTAAATTAATTCTAGAATCATTGTGTTAAATCTAAACCACTAGAATTCATTTACTTGTACTGCTTTGACTATCTAGCGGATTTTTATCCCTAGAACGTATCTCAAATTATCATTTATTGTTATATCTTTTTATTACAAAAATAGATAAATTCATGTCGAATTTATTCTAGATTTGTTTTAATTAGTTTGAGATTCAATCTTGTAATCAGTACTTCATTTGTAACACCTTTCAAGTTTAATATAAGTTATATTTAACTTGAATTCTGTTTCATTTAATTCCGCCATAATTTGTTCTCAAATTGTTTGATTCTAAACAGAACAAATTCGATAAAACGGTATAGTTTGTATTCAACCCCCCTTCTACAAACTTATCAGGACCTAACAATTGGCATCAGAGCCTTTTGATTGATATACAAATCAAAGATCCAATTGTTTTGAGATTTTTCTTAAACTCTGATTTTTTATCTTTCTTAAAAAATCTCAAAAGATGTCTACTACACAGAAAGTGGGTACAGTCAAAATCCCAATGTTCAGCAAGGAGCATTATCCAATGTGGAAGAAGAAAATGCTCCTATTTCTTAAGGTTGAAAATCCTAAATACATTGATGTGCTGAAGAACGGTCCCAAAGTCCCTATGATTATTGAGGGAGAACTCATTGAGAATAATGTTGTGACTAGGGCTGCTAGAATGTACCCTAAAGATGCCAAGGATTACACTCTTGATGAGAAAGAGGATGTTACCTTGGATTCCTGTCTTCAGTTGATCCTTATTGATTGTCTTGATCCAATCATGCATAATCATGTCCTCAACTGTGATACTGCTAAACACATTTGGGCAACTATAGAGATAATCAATGAGGGGACAGAGGAAGTTAGGGAGAATATGCTGGAAATTCTCACCTCACAATATGAGCATTTCAGATCAAACCCTGGTGAAGGTATCTCTCAGGTTTTTGAGAGATATAACAAATTAATCAATGATCTGAATCTCAATGGGAAGCACTACACCAACAAGGAGATTAACAAGAAGTTCCTTCTTACACTTCCACCTCATTTGGAGCACAAAATATCTGCCATTAGAGAAGCAAGAGATATGAATGAGATTGATTTGGAGAGATTGTATGGTGTTCTGAAGACCTATGAGCTGGAGCAGATTCAGCAAAGGGAGCTGTATGGAACTGGGAAGATTGTTAGTACTTCTACTGCACTGGCTGTGGAAGTCCCACAGAAACTGGAAGTGAAGGCTGTTCAACCTTCCAGTTCTAACATGAATGTTATTGATGCTGAATATGGATTAACATCCATTGATCAATCTGGTGGTGACTTCTATTCTTTAGAAGAACTTGATCAGCTGGAGGATGGTGATTTGGCTTTGATAGTCAGGAAGTTTGGGAAGTTTAGATTCAAGAGGAATCCCAATCTTAAGTTCAGGCCCAGGTTTCGGAGAGGCGGTTCTTCATCTTCAAGTGGCACAAGGGGTGGCTACAAAACTGGAACTGTGGAAAGGAGCACAATCAGATGCTACAATTGCAATGAGTTGGGTCACTTTGCTACAGAATGCAGAAAGCCAAAGCAAGTGACTAGAAACACATTTGATTCTAGCAAGAAGAACAAGATTGGGAAAGCTTATGTTGCTGAAGGAAAGAGTTGGGATGACACTGACAATGATGAAGAAGCAGGTGAGATTGGGAACCTTGCTTTAGTGGCTAAAGAGGCAAGCACTTCATCCGCACACATGTCAGAGGTAAAGTTTACTGATACTAAAATGATTCGTCATCTTGGTGGCACCTTAGATTGTGCACGCACTGAAAATGATAGAATAATTCTTTTAAACACAAATCTTGAGAATGAGATAAAAGAATTAAAACTAGTGCATGTTAATCAGGATGAACTTGTTGAGAAAATAGCTTTTCTTGAGAATAGGGTTAAATGTTATATTCAACTGGAAACCATTCTTAAGAAAGAGATTAGTGAGCTGAAGACTAAAGCTAATGCCTATTTCAGCTCTTGTAAGACGGCTAAAGAGATTCTCAATAAACAAGCTATTGGTAATCATGTCAGTATAGGTTATGATTATAATAAGGCCATTGGATTGCTTGGAATTAATTCCCCTTGTAGAGTCAGATCTGAAGGAAGGGGTGTTCCATATGTGCTTAAGGGTATTGAAACACCCTTCTGTAAGGAGTCTGAAGCAGAACCTCTGAATGAAGACTCTATCATCATTGCAGAGGAGAATCGTGAAGAAGATATTGCTTTGGAAGTTGAACAATCCAAAAAGTGTATATCTGATATTCCAGTCAAAGTTGCTTCAACTAAAAAGACTAAATCAGATATCCATAAGTTAGATCAAAACAACTGTAGAACTAACATGCCTCCTGTTAATTCTTCTCATAAAGCATGTGGTGTGATTAATTGCATGTCTTGTGCTTTCAATGTTATGTATGCTTATTTTAATAGTAAGCATGTATCTAGTGATAAGACTGCTCCACGTCAACATGTTAATAATAAGAAGCATGTTAAAGCAAAGACTACTAGTCCTCCTCAGACTAGAGTGGATTCATTTATCCCTAAGCCTACTCAGAAATGTGTTAAGGCTGGCTATAAATGGAAACGCTCTTATGTGAAAGAGGTTGAAGTAGTTTTAGCTAAAAATGTTGTTTTGCATAACAAAGGCCAATTCTTTAAGTACGCCGGACCTAATCAATTTTGGGCTCCGAAGAAGGTCTAATCAATTTGATATTGCAGGGAGTTAAACAGGTAAGCCGTGTTATATGGATTCTTGACAGTGGATGTTCAAGGCATATGACCGGAGATAGAGCCCTACTATCAGATTTGGTTGAGAAAGCTGGCCCAGTAGTAACCTTTGGAGATAACAGCAAGGGTATTACGAAAGGACATGGCTGTTTGAAGTACGGAAATGTTATCATTGAAGATGTTTCATTTGTGGAAGGTCTGACGTTCAATCTTCTCAGCATCAGTCAGTTCTGTGATAGAGGATATGTTGTTTCCTTTGAAAGAGAGAAGTGTCAGATCCTTCACAAGAAGAATGGAAAGCCTGCTCTTTAAGGAGTAAGGAAAGGTGACTTGTTCATAGCTGATCTGAACTCGGGATTCAAAGATGAAGTTAATTGTTTTTATGCTAAAGCTTCATCAGATGATAGTTGGCTATGGCACAAGAAGATGTCTCACCTTAACTTCAAAACTATGAACTCTTTAGTCAAGAGGGAATTAGTTAGAGGTTTGCCTCAGATGGAATTTACACAGGAAGGACTGTGTGAGGCATGTCAGAAAGGAAAGTCAAAGAAAGCTTCTCACAAGGGCACTGACACATCATCAATAACTGAACCACTTCAGCTACTGCACATGGATTTGTTTGGTCCAGTTAATGTGATGTCCATGTCAAAGAAACAATATGCACTTGTGATTGTTGATGACTTTTCAAAATATACATGGGTTTTATTCCTACATTCCAAGGATGAGACCCCATACCTGGTGATTGGCCACATAAAGTTGATTGAGCTGGATTCTAGATTCCCTGTTAGAGCCATAAGGTCAGATAATGGTACTGAATTCAAGAATGCCAATCTAAATGACTTTTGTGCTGATAAAGGAATAACAAGACAGTATTATGCCCCTAGAACTCCTCAACAAAATGGAGTAGTGGAAAGAAAGAATCGTACATTGATTGAAGCAGATAGGACTATGCTAAGTGAGTCCAAACTTCCAACGTACTTTTGGGCTGAAGTAGCGAATACAGCTTGTTATACTCAGAATCGAACTTTAATCAACAAGGACTTAATGAAGACTCCTTATGAGATATTGAACAACAAGAAACCAACTGTCAAGTACTTTCATGTATTTGGAGCAAAATGCTTTGTGCTTATAGATGACAATGTGAAACGTGGCAAGTTTGATGCAAAGGCACAAGAAGCTATTTTTGTTGGTTACTCCAGAAGATCTTACAGGGTCTACTTGGTTGGCAGTCACACAGTAAAGGAAAGTGTCAATGTTACTTTTGATGACACTAAGTCCCCCAATATCCAAAAAGAAGACTCATCTGAAAAGCTGAAGTTTGATAAATTTCCAGACTCAGAATCAGATGATGGAGCCCCACCTGAAGTTATTGCTGGTGATGATAATAACAATGATGATAATGATCATGGTGATGGTGGTGGAAACACTGGTAACAATGGAGATACCACCAACACTGGAGAAGAATCATCAAGGCAATCAAGCAACAACTCAGGGGGAGCAAATGAAGGATCAACTAGTCACTCACAACATCAAAGTGAATTTCAAGGCGAATCATCAAGATCAAATCTTCCAAGACAGACTGTTTGGAATAGAACTCATCCTTTTGAGCTGATCATTGGTGATCCAGATGTTGGAGTTAAAACTAGAAGTGCTACTCAGAATGAATGTCATTTCTCAGCATTTCTATCTAAAATGGAGCCAAAGAAAACTGAGGAAGCACTGACTGATCCAGATTGGGTGATTGCTATGCAAGATGAACTCAATCAGTTTGAACAACAGCAAGTCTGGAAACTGGTACCCAGGCCAAAGAACAAGAAAGTAGTTGGTACTAGATGGGTATACAGGAACAAGCTAGATGAGGATGGCATTGTTACAAGGAACAAGGCAAGACTGGTTGCACAAGGGTATTCTCAAGCTGAAGGCATTGATTATGATGAAACCTATGCACCAGTGGCTAGACTTGAGGCCATCAGGATGTTCTTAGCATTTGCTGCTTATTCCAATTTTAAAGTCTATCAAATGGATGTTAAGAGTGCATTCCTGAATGGTGAGCTTGATGAAGAAGTGTATGTGGAACAACCCCCTGGCTTTGAAAATCAGGAGCTGCTGAACTTTGTGTACTTTCTCTTCAAGGCTATCTATGGTCTCAAACAAGCCCCAAGAAAATGGTATGACACTCTCTCTGGTTTTCTTTTAGAAAATGGTTTTGTTAGAGGTATCATAGACAAAACTCTTTTTTCAAAGAAATACAAAAGTGATATGATATTAGTCCAAGTCTATGTGGATGACATCATATTTGGGTTGTTAGGAATATGTTGTTCTTGATGATAAACATAAAACACTTAGTAGAATTTGTGTAAAGTTATTTTGTAGTTGTCAACGAAATGGCATGCTTTGCAGCATTCCGTTGACAGGAAGCTCATCAACGAAATGAGTGATGTAGCAATTGCACTGTACAACACTTCACAGTTTGATATGCATTTTGTTGTATGTACTAGATAGGTTTTCTAAGTCATGTTGACTAAATGATAGATAGGCAAAATAGGTTGGTTAATTGTAAATATCTTGTGCCTTGTAATTTTGCCTAAGTGAAGACATGTCAACGGTATGAAGATTACTCTGTCAACGGTATGGAGTTTACTCATCAACGAAACGAGAGAAACACCATCAATGGAATGAAGAATAAAGCTATCAACGAAACACATCTCCCTGCTATCAACGAATCATTATTGCTTTTCTGTATAGTTGACAAAGTGATAATGACAGTTTACTGAACAGATCTAAAAGGTGATGTGGAAGTGTACTTTGCATTGGAAACCATTAAAATGGACATGGGGAATAAGGAAACATCCAAGTTTCCAATTGGGTCTTGGAAGTGATCATAATAAGCATGAAGACAAAAGCAAGGATCTCCAAGGACCACTGGACAAAGGGATGAAAAGCAAACTATTGGCGGTTACTCATTGTACTTTTAGTTTAGCCAAAAATAGGGTTGTAAACTTGTGGATATATAACCAAGTGTAGCAGTTACTTTTAGAAATAGAGAAGAAAAACAAATAGTTTGTATTAGCTATCTTTGAGAGCATTCTTCTCTACAAACCTTGTAACTGAGCAGCTGTGTACTTTTGTATCACAGATTATTTCCGCAATAAAAATCACTTCAGTTGGATCATCAAACAATCCAACTGAATTTATTAATGTGCTTGTGATTTTTACTTTAAGTTCAGTTTTATTTGTAAGTTGTTTTTAAGTTCAAGAAATATCAAAATTGTATTCAACCCCCCCCCCCCCTTCTACAATTCTGTTAGGTCATTTGGGAATAACAATTGGTATCAGAGCGAGCTTCTAACATACAAGAAGTTTAAAGATCAAGACCAAAAACAGAAACCATGGTGAAGAAGGATGCAGGTGTGAAGATACCAGTTCTTGATAAGGACAATTACTTTCACTGGAAAGTAAAGATGCATTTACATCTCATGTCTATGGATGAGAGGTATGTAGACTGCATTGAGAAAGGTCCACACGTTCCCATGAAGCTTGATTCTAGAGTTGGACTGCCAGATGATGCTCCTGATGTAGAGATTCCAAAAACTGTCTCAGAATGGACTGTTGAAGATGTTGCAGAAGTCCATAAAGACAAAAGGACCATGAACATTCTGTTTAATGGTTTGGAGCAAGAGATGTTTGACAATGTTATCAACTGTACAACCTCTAAGGAAGTATGGGATACTGTTAGAACTCTCTGTGAAGGAACTGAGCAAGTCAGGGAAAATAAAATGCAACTCCTTATACAACAATATGAGCATTTTCATTTTAAAGCTGGTGAAACCCTAAATGACACATTTAGTAGGTTTCAAAAGCTTTTGAATGGATTAAAGTTGTATGGGAGGATCTATCAAACCAAGGATTCAAACCTTAAATTTCTTAGAGCTCTTCCAAAAGAATGGAAGCCTATGACTGTTTCTCTCAGAAACACTCAAGAGTACAAAGACTACACTCTTGAAAGGCTTTATGGAACCTTGAAGACTTATGAGCTGGAAATGGAGCAAGATGAGGAAATTGAAAAGGTACAGAAGAAGGGTTGATCTATTGCATTGATTGCATCTGTGAACCAACTTGAAGATGACAATAAAGAAGCTGCAAAGGCCACAACTAGTCGATCTAGTGGTAGGAGTGATGGTAGGATTGATGAACACATTGCTTTTCTGTCTAGAAAATTCTCTAAGTTCAAGTTCAAAAGAAACTCAGAAGCAAGGCCACCAAGAAGAGACTTTCAACCTAGCAAAACAAACTGGATTGAAAAGTCTAAGTCAAAATGTTTCAATTATGGAATGCTTGGTCACTTTGCTGGAGACTGCAGAAAGCCCAAGGTTGAGAAGGGCAACAGGAAATTTGAGCCTGTTGATTATAAAAAGAAATACTTTGAACTTCTCAAGGAAAAAGAAAAGGCTTTCATGTCTCAGGAGTATGATGTTGAGTATGTCAACTTGGCTCTTATGGCTGACAATCATGAGCAGGAAGCAAGTTCCTCAAGCAACCAGGTAACAATTACTAATCTTTCTGAGCTTTCTAAAGAGGAATGCGACAGTGCAGTAAATGAAATGTCTACTGTATTATATAATTTGCGTGTTACTCTTAAATCACTTACTAAAGAGAATTCAAGAATAAAAGAGACCAATCTGCTCTTAAGTGATAGGAATGCAATGTTAGAAGCACAGCTCATTGAATTTGAGAAAATGAGATGTGTTAGTAGGGATGCTAAGAAGGAACTTGAGAACGTGTTACAAAGGGAAGAAATTCTTAAAACACAACTTGAGATAGAACAAGGTGTGATTGCAAAATGGAAAGATGCTAGGAATGTTGCTACCAACATCATTAATGTTCAAGGTATGGAATCTTTCTGTGAGCAATCATGGAAAAAGAACAAAGAGAAGCTAGGGTATGTTGGTGAAACCTTAGAATCAGAAACAAAGTCAACAAACAACAATGATCATTTGTTGAAGGTTGATATGTCAACGGAATGCAATGTTTCGTTGACACATGAACCATCAACCGATCAGGCTGTTTCGTTGACAGACAAAAGAAAAGATAAACTCACTAGACTTAATGACAAGTATGGTCCTGTCACCAAGAACTTTGTTCAAGGTGAGTCTAGTAATTCAAAGAAAGTTGAGAAGCCTGTTGAGAGAGCTAATGTAGGTCACTTGTCTAACAAGCAATTGAAAGACAAGGTAGAGAAAGTTCAAGATGAGGCTAAGGGAAATAAAAAGAATAACAGGAATGGCAAAGTAGGGATTAACAAACATAACAATTACACACCTGATAAATATGCTCCTAGAAAGACATGTGTCAATTGTGGAAGTGTTAATCATTTATCTACTAACTGCAAATTTGTTAAGAAAACTGCTAATGTGAAAATTCCCAAGCCTGCAATGAATAGTCCTATGCCTACAATGCCTGTTATGCCTAACATGTTTGCTCCATATGCACAATTTCAGAATCCATATGCTAACATGTCATTTGTGCCTAATCCATACATGAATATGTTTAGTGTGCCACAAATGCCATGGAATATGAATAACATGTTTGTTCCTCCAAATGTGCATGCTGTAAATGAAAATGTGAGCAACAATCAGAAATCAACACCAAGAGTAAAAATTGATTTAAATCAATCTGAGCCCAAGGTGAAAAATGATATAAAAGGAAAAGCAAAGGCTAACAAAACAGGACCCAAGGAAACTTGGGTACCAAAATCGACTTGATTTGGTTTTATTGTGTGCAGGGAGACAAAAGGAATCTTTGGTACTTGGATAGTGGTTGTTCAAGACACATAACTGGCGATTCTACCCTGCTCACAGAGTTTCAGGAAAGAGCTGGCCCTTGTATTGCTTTTGGGGATGACAGCAAAGGCTACACAAAGGGATATGGCTTGATTTCAAAAGAGAATGTCATCATAGATGAGGTTGCATTGGTGGATGGTCTTAAGCACAATTTGCTTAGTATCAGCCAACTTTGTGACAAAGGATTTTTAGTTACTTTTTCTAAAGAAGCCTGTGTTGTTTCTAAAGGAGAAAACAACAATGTGGTAATGACTGGATTCAGAAGAGGGAATGTGTACATTGCTGACTTTAGTAGCACAAGTTCAGACACCATCACTTGTCTTTTCAGCAAGGCAAGCAAGGATGAAAGTTGGCTATGGCACAAGAAATTATCTCATCTGAATTTCAAAGTTATGAATGATTTGGTGAGGAAGGATCTTGCTAGAGGAATTCCACAGGTGGAGTTTTCCAAGGATGGTTTGTGTGATGCCTGTCAAAAAGGGAAACAAAAGAAGGCATCATTCAAAAGCAAGACAGAGTCATCAATTGTCCATCAGCTTGAGTTGCTTCATATGGATTTATTTGGCCCTGTAAATGTCATGTCTATTTCAAAGAAGAAATATTGTCTTGTGATTGTTGATGATTTTTCCAGATTTACATGGACCTTCTTCTTACACTCCAAAGATGAGGCAAGTGAAATCATTATCAATCACATTAAGATGGTAAACAATCATCCTGACTTGAAAGTAAGAAGGATTAGGAGTGACAATGGGACAGAATTCAAGAATTCAAGCATGAAGGTGTTCTGTGAAGAAAATGGTATTTTGCATGAGTTTTCAGCAGCAAGGACACCACAGCAAAATGGTGTAGTTGAAAGGAAAAACAGAACACTTATTGAAGCTGCCAGGACAATGCTAGATGAATCAAAGTTACCAACTTATTTTTGGGCTGAGGCAGTTAACACAGCTTGCTTCACTCAGAATATTTCTTTGATTAATCAGGCCAAGGGAATGACCCCTTATCAACTACTCAAAAGAAAGAAGCCACTATTGGATTTTCTTCATGTCTTTGCGTGCAAGTGCTTTGTTCTGAGAAATCAAGCTGAGCATTTGGGGAAATTTGAAGCAAAGGCAGATGAAGCAATATTTGTGGGATATGCAGCAGGGAAAGCTTACAGAGTCTATAATCTCAGAACCAACATTGTTATGGAATCTGTACATGTTGTTTTTGATGATCTCAAAATTCAAGGTCTCTGTGATGAAGGTTTCCATGAAAGTCTCTCTTTTGAGAATGAGGAAGGAGATCGAGTGAATCATGTTAGGGCTACTGAGAAACAGCCTAAAGTTGTTGTATCTAGCATAGATGAAAGCAGCAGTGAAGATGAAATTGCTGCATCAAGATTGAAAAGAATAGCTGCTAGTAGACCAAATGGTCATTTCGTTGACAGTCATGATGGTGGTTTCGTTGACAGTCAAAATGAGCGTTTCGTTGACAGCCAAAATGGTCATACCGTTGACAGTCATAGAAATGCTTCTAGAAGTGATCATTTAGGGACAACAAACTCAGGGGGAGTTTCTCAAGGACAAATATCCAATCAAGGCAATCATGATCATGAAGCTACCTCTTCAAGAGCAAATCTACCTCCCTCAAGGAAATGGACTAAAGATCATCCCTTTGAACTTATTATAGGTGATGTTTCTTCAAAAGTCCAAACTAGAAGAGCAACTCAAAAAGAATGTCTATATAGCAGCTTTCTGTCTCAAGATGAGCCAAAGAAAGTTGAGGATGCACTTCTAGATCCAGATTGGGTTTTGGCTATGCAAGAAGAGCTAAACCAATTTGAAAGGAACAATGTTTGGAAGCTGATGCCCAAGCCTAAGGACATGAGTGTCATAGGCACAAAATGGGTGTTCAGAAACAAGATGGATGAAAATGGCATAGTCACAAGGAACAAAGCAAGACTGGTTGCAAAAGGCTATTCACAGGAAGAAGGAATTGATTTTGATGAAACATTTGCTCCTGTTGCAAGACTAGAAGCAATAAGGATTTTCCTAGCCTATGCAGCCCATGCCAATTTCAAAGTCTATCAAATGGATGTAAAGAGTGCTTTTCTGAATGGGGAATTGGAAGAGGAGGTGTATGTAAGTCAACCTCCTGGTTTTGAAGATGATGATTTTCCAGAATATGTATACTTCCTCCTCAAAGCACTCTATGGTTTGAAACAAGCACCTAGAGCCTGGTATGACACACTTTCACAGTTCCTACTTGAGAATCACTTCACTAGAGGTACTGTAGATAAAACTCTTTTTCACAGGGTTGTGAATGGCTCTACTATACTTGTTCAAATTTATGTAGATGACATAATCTTTGGGTCTACAGATGTGAAACTTTGTCAAAAGTTTGCCAAGCTTATGCAAAGTAAATATGAAATGAGCATGATGGGAGAATTAACTTACTTTCTTGGTCTTCAAGTAAAGCAAGTTAATGAAGGCATTTTCATTAGTCAAACAAAATATATTCATGATCTTTTAAAGAAATTTATCTTAATGGAATGCTCTCCTGCCAAAACTCCCATGCCCACTGCCACCAAACTTGAATTGAATACTAAGGAAAAATCTGTGGACATTTCAAGTTACAGAGGCATGGTAGGCTCACTTTTGTATTTAACAGCTAGTAGACCTGATATTATGTTTGCTACATGTTTATGTGCAAGATTTCAGGCTGATCCTAGGGAATCCCATTTAGTTGCTATTAAAAGGATTTTCAGATATCTCAAAGGAACACCAAACCTTGGCATTTGGTATCCTAGAGAATCTGGTTTTGAACTAATTGGTTATTCAGATGCAGATTATGCAGGATGTAAAATTGACAGGAAAAGCACAACTGGCACCTGTCAATTCTTAGGAAACAAGCTTGTGTCATGGTTCAGCAAGAAACAAAACTCAGTTTCCACCTCCACAGCTGAGGCTGAGTATATTGCAGCTGGAAGTTGTTGTGCACAGATTTTATGGATGAAAAATCAACTACTTGATTATGGATTAAGAGTTGAGAAAATTCCTATTTTCTGTGACAACACAAGTGCCATTGCCATTACTGAGAATCCAGTGCAGCATTCAAGAACCAAGCACATTGACATCAAGTACCATTTCATTAGAGAGCATGTTATGAATGGTACTGTGGAGTTACATTTTGTTCCAAGTGAACAACAACTTGCAGACATCTTTACCAAGCCACTTGATGAATCAACATTCTCAAGATTAGTAAGTGAGCTAGGTATGCTAAATTTCTCTTAATTACTTTGAGATTTTTGCAAGTTACAAATGAAGCCAGAAATTTGCTATGGTTTTCTGTGAATTAATTTTCTCAGGAAAAAGTAAAATTTTGTCTAAGTCAAAATCACTATGTCAACGAAACGAACCATTTCGTTGACAGCCTTAGCATTTTTTTTGGGTGTTTCGTTGATAACCCTTTTATATCAACGAAACGCAGCTTTTCTTTTTATCAACGAAACAAACGGGACCTTAAACGCCCAATTCTGATTCGTTGATATAGCGCTTTTAATCTGAACCGTTGAAATTTTGACACGTCTTTTACCACGATCTATGCATACATCCCTGTAAGTATAAATCATGGTAATACTTTAAAAGTAACGGTTATATTTTTAAGCCAATCCAGTAATTTACATTTATTATTGGACTCAATTTTTGAGAATTTTTGGGGGAGTATTTAAGAAATTCTATTTTCTTTAATTTCTTTTTACCTGTTCTCAAAAATTCCAAAGGCTTTTCTTTCTTCTTCTCTCTAACAAGCAATTTAGTTCGAAGCTTTTCTTCAAACAACAATGGCACCCATAGTCAAGCTTATGTCATCAGGAGGGTTCATTTATGAAAAGAACAACTCAATTCCATTTGTTGTCAAGGAGAGTCCAAACAGTACCTTTTTCAAGATGATGGACTTCATGAAGAACTGCAGGTGGAGCTATGCTATGTTTCACTCAACTCCTCTCTATAATGAGATAATCGAGGAGATCTGGACCTCGTGTGAGTATAGTGGAACAAACTGCACACTGCAATTCACTCTTAAAGGTAATGAGTACATAGTTAATTCTGATGTATTGCAAGCATGTCTACAAATTCCTGAAAATAACTGTGATGCTTTGCCTACAATCACTGAAATGGTTAACTTGCTAAATTCAATAAACTACTCTTTGCCTACTGATAATCTGGGTAGAATAATTAGGAGAGGTTTGGTTAGGGAATATAGTTATTTAGCTGATGCATTTATCAAGGTCTTTTCTGGTAAGATTAGTAATTTTGATGCATTAACTAATTCCATGTTGATTCTTCTTACCATGCTCCTAACTGGAAGATATTACAACTTTAGCACCCAACTTATGTATGAAATTGGTGCTAAGTTGGGTGATAAGGCTAATAGGAAAAAGAATATCTATTATGCTAGGTTTATGATGATGTTGGCTAATCATGTTAGTCCAACACCATTAGTTATTTCTAACCCTGTTTCCAAGTTTGAGTGTTTTGTGCAAGAAAAGAGAGTACTGACAGACATACTGAGGCTGAACCACAATGGTGAGGTTCCAGTGGTGTATCTGCCAGTAATTGAGGTAACTACTGCTATCCCTTCTAGTATAATTGTTACTTCAACTGTATCACCCAGTACTGTTGCTGTGGAGTCTGTAGTTGTGACCCAACAGGCTCCTGCCCCAGCAACAAGACCAAAATCAAAGAAATCCTCCAAGCCAACCTCGGGTGCTTCCCAAAAGGCACCTGTTGTAAAATCCACTACACAACCTAAGGGGAGTGTTGTAGGTGCTGTGAGAGGTGAGGGAAGGGGTGAACATAAAAGAAACCCTAAGGATAAGGAAGGACAGATGAGTGAAATCCAGCCAAGCCCCATTGTGTCTTCCCAACAAGGCACAATGAGTAATATGGATTTAAACACAAGTCTAATTGCATCCTCCCAAAAGGATGTAATTATTGAAACAAGCTCTTCTCCAAGAGCACACTCCAAGAGGGTAAGGGACACTTCTAGCCCACAGTCTACATTTTCCCAATACCAAAGGAGAGTGAAGCAAAAATCCAAGGGTACACAGGGTGCACACACACTGGAAGCTACACTTCCAGTTTCACAAATTCAGTTTGATGTAACCCCTATCTTTACTCTGGGGTTACAGTCCCATTCTCTAAACATCAATCTTGAATTATCTCCATCAAATTCACCAACTCAATCTTTAGATGTGGACATGATCCATACATCTATTCCTGATTCTCCAACTCTAATCTTGGAGAAGCCCCACTCTGAAGCTGGTGGTCATCACTTGTTAAGTGATTTGTTGGGCCATCAACCAACTTTTTCTGAAATTCCAAGAGGATCTGTGGACCCCAATCTCAAATCAATCACCACAGATTCTACTGTAATTTCTCATTCTCAAAGTGCTTTCTTGACTTCATCAACGAAACAGTCTATTTCGTTGACAAGTGTTTCTCCATCAACGGTATCCATACCATTGACAGTTCAAACTACCATTCCGTTGATAGGTCATTCTACACCCCTTATTGAAAATCAAGTTGTTTCCACAACTAGTGTAGATGACCTGGTGGTAGTTGAGACACTTTTAGGTTTGAGAGGGAGTGAAATTGAGAGGCTGGCTTGCAGCCAGGCAAAAGGAGAGACTGAGAGTGAGAGGCTGGCTATTTCTTCCAGCCAGGCAAAAGGAGAGACTGAGAGTACCACCTTAGTAGGTGAAGGTGAGGGTGTGAGAGGTGTGAGCCATGGGGAGCCCATGATGCAAGAAAAGAGTGGAGAGAGAGAAGGGACTACAGGAGCCATAAGGATGGAAGCAGCCATTGCAAGTGAGTTAATGGGGGTCAGTGAGGGAGAAAGGGAACTTACCTTCCAAGAGCATTATCAACAAACTCTGGATAGTATTTCCCTGGATCCTGAGACCTTTACTCATCCTGTGTCAGCCTATCAAGTTATGGCTCAACAGGGCAATGTGGAGGCAGAAAGGTCACTCAACTTAATTCATACTACTGCATCAATGCAAAGAGCAAAGGATGCCTTGACCAATCTACCTCCAGGAGCTGCAGCAAGTGGAGAATTTGAGTTTTCTGATAATGAAGACAGCTTTGGTGACAATCTACAGGTGGCCACTACTACACAGACTGGGACTTCTGTGGTGCCTCCTACACCAAACTGGCTTTCTCAAGATATGCATGGTAGATCCAACTTGGATGCTGCTATTACAAGGCAATACAATGAGGCATATCTAGCTCATGAGTCAGCAACTGCAAGGGACAATAAATTCTATAAGGCCATAATGGATTCTCTGGAAATTCAAAGGCTACAAATGTTGCAGACAAGGATTGAAGCTACAGAAATAAAGGATTCAATTAGCAACCTTAGGGATGCTACTGACAGGAGGCTAGATGAAAAGCTTCCTCTTCACACTGTCTCCAAGATGTCAAGGTTTTTCACTAAGGAACCTGAAGTGTCCTCATCTTTGAAAACTCTCTCCTCTAGAGTGGACAAAGTTGAGGCTACACTTTCTCACATACAGAAGGAACAGGAGAAACAAACTAGCCTACTCACCCAGCTTCTGGCAGCTCAAGGAATCCCTATCATCTCACTTGATGATAACAAAAAGGGGGAGAAAACTAAGGAGCTAGAGATACAAATTACAAAGGTTTTGGTCCCAGCCATCTCCTTGCCAGAAGAGCCATTAGCAATGGGGGAGTTTGGAAAGAAGAAAAAGGATGGCATTGACCTGATCCAGGAAGCTTCTATGAGGATGAGACTTGCAGAACAAATCAAAGACCATTGGTCCAACATAGAAGCAAGGGTCAAGAAAATTGCTGGAACTAAAAAGGAATCTAATCCATCAACGAATGCCATGGTTCTAGTGTCAACGGAATGGGAGCCACAGACCAATTCTTTCTATAAGGTAGAGCCTCTTCTACATGGAGTCACTCAAGGTCCAAGGAAGGAAAAAGGACAAACTTCATGCATTAGGGATGTGGAACAAGCTACACTCCAAAGAAGCCTATCTCCCAAGTCCCCTGCTAAACCAAAGGGCAAAAATACAGAAAGGACTTACTATCCTGCACCTTATCCAGATGAGCTCAAGCTTCTTGGTCTACTTATCACAAAAAGTAAGGAAAGCAATGATTATGAGATAAGGAAGCAAAGGGCAATTGTCTACAGGAATGGACAACAAATCTGTGTTTGGGCTGGTCACCCAAACTTTGCTGAAGCTAAAGCTGAAGAGTCAGAAAGAGCAGCAATGCAAGCCCTTGCTGTTGCTCAGTCTCTTGATGAAGAAGAAAGACAGCAAGAAGAAAAAGCAAGAGAGGAAAGGAGTGCAAAGAAGAGCACAAGGCAACCAAAGGCAAGAGCTAGGAGAAACATAGCCTTTGAGAATGATGAATTTCAGAACACTGCATCAGACTCTTCTGTACCAATTGCACCTCCAACAAATCCTGATCCAGTTTCAGAGGTAAAGTTAGCCTATGATCCTAATCATCCTGTAAATTTCCATGATCAACCAATTGAGCCAAAGGAAGAGCCAATTGAGTTTGATGAGGCCAACTTCCCAAAATTCCTCTTTGAAATGGATCCAAAGAAGAAATCTAAGCAAAGGGCTACCAAGGCTAAGCCATTTCTGATAAGGAGACCACAAGCTGAGAAACCCCCTACCAACTTAGAAGACTTCATCTACATTGCTGATATCAGGGAGGAGTCTGACATTCATATCAATCTTGATGACCTGGTTGAAGTGAGAGGAATAGCAGCTTCTTACAAACTACCAGAGAGATTGGTATTTGTCTACAAGGGTGGGAGAGAACAGGTTTGGCCTCTACACAGAATTCTGGGAGAAGACTATCAGACACTGCTATCTGTGTTTAAATGTTTGAAGAAAGATTTTGGTTTTACCAAAACAGCCAAGTCTGAGGTTGTCTCCAAGATTTGCCAAATCAAAGCTAGCTGGAACAAGCCTGGTGCACTTCCCAGAGTATTGAAGGTCCCTCAAACAGGAAAGATAATTCATCTCCAACCTTTTTGGATGATGGAATTCAGAGATAAGGACAACTGTAGAAGATTCTTCAGAATAGAAGACCAACTGGAGAAGGCATCCAATGAAACTCTAAGGTTAATGCAATCCAAGTTGGGAAATCAAGATGAAGAAGAGAAGATTTTCTACAGAAGACTTCAAGCTCAAATTGAGGAGAACAATGCAAGAAAAGGGAAGAAAACAAGACCACAGAGGCAAAGGTGAAAAATCTGCTCAGTCTAGAGGAGCAACTCTGTGCACTTGTTTTGTAAGATTTTCTACTTTACATTTCAATTAAATTCAATGAAGCTCAATGCAATTTCTACTTTTATCATGTGTAATATGTCTGAGTGTTTTTGTTATCATCAAGGCTCTTGATTTATGGCTATTATTCTATCAGTCATAAATTGGGGGAGATTGTTAGGAATATGTTGTTCTTGATGATAAACATAAAACACTTACTAGAATTTGTGTAAAGTTATTTTGTAGCTGTCAACGAAATGGCATGCTTTGAAGCATTCCGTTGACAGGAAGCTCATCAACGAAATGAGTGATGTAGCAATTGCACTGTACAACACTTCACAGTTTGATATGCATTTTGTAGTATGTACTAGATAGGTTTTCTAAGTCATGTTGACTAAATGATAGATAGGCAAAATAGGTTGGTTAATTGTAAATATCTTGTGCCTTGTAATTTTGCCTAAGTGAAGACATGTCAACGGTATGAAGATTACTCTGTCAACGGTATGGAGTTTACTCATCAACGAAACGAGAGAAACACCATCAACGGAATGAAGAATAAAGCTATCAACGAAACACATCTCCCTGCTATCAACGAATCATTATTGCTTTTCTGTATAGTTGACAAAGTGATAGTGACAGTTTACTGAACAGATCTAAAAGGTGATGTGGAAGTGTACTTTGCATTGGAAACCATTAAAATGGACATGGGGAATAAGGAAACATCCCAGTTTCCAATTGGGTCTTGGAAGTGATCATAATAAGCATGAAGACAAAAGCAAGGATCTCCAAGGCCCACTGGACAAAGGGATGAAAAGCAAACTATTGGCGGTTACTCATTGTACTTTTAGTTTAGCCAAAAATAGGGTTGTAAACTTGGGGATATATAACCAAGTGTAGCAGTTACTTTTAGAAATAGAGAAGAAAAACAAATAGTTTGTATTAGCTATCTTTGAGAGCATTCTTCTCTACAAACCTTGTAACTGAGCAGCTGTGTACTTTTGTATCACATATTATTTCCGCAATAAAAATCACTTCAGTTGGATCATCAAACAATCCAACTGAAATTATTAATGTGCTTGTGATTTTTACTTTAAGTTCAGTTTTATTTGTAAGTTGTTTTTAAGTTCAAGAAATATCAAAATTGTATTCAACCCCCCCCCCCCCCCCCTTCTACAATTCTGTTAGGTCATTTGGGAATAACATGGGTCTACTAATGATGATCTCTGTAAGAGATTTGCTAAGCTAATGCAGAGTAAGTTTGAAATGAGTATGATGGGTGAGCTGAAGTTCTTTCTTGGATTGCAAGTAAGTCAAAGGACAAATGGTATATTTATTAGTCAATCCAAGTATCTCAAAGAACTCCTCAAGAAGTATCATATGGAGGATTCAGCATCAGCAAGGACTCCATCTTCAACAGCCATCAAACTTGGAGCTTCTGACAAATCTATCAAGGTAGATGTTACAAGCTACAGAGGTATGATTGGCTCCTTACTCTATCTTACTGCAAGTAGACCAGATATTATGTATGCTACATGCTTGTGTGCAAGGTTCCAAGCGGACCCTAGAGATGTACATCTCGTTGCTGTGAAAAGAATCTTGAGATATCTTAAGGGTACACCTAATCTAGGTATCTGGTACCCTAAAGATTCTGGTTTTAATCTTGTTGGATATACAGATTATGATTATGCAGGTAGTGTTGTGGATAGAAAGAGTACCTCTAGGAGTTGTCAATTCCTAGGAGGTAGGTTGATTTCCTGGTATAGCAAGAAACAACAAACAGTTTCCAATTCAACAGCAGAAGCTGAATATATTGCTGCTGGAAGCTGTTGTGCTCAGATCTTATGGATAAGGAATCAATTAAAGGACTATGGCTTTGCATTAGACAAAATTCCCATTTTGTGTGATAATACAAGTGCCATAGAAATCTCCAACAACCCTGTGCAGCACTCGAGAACGAAGCACATTGATATCAGGTATCATTTTATCAGAGAGCATGTTATGAATGAAACTGTGGAGTTACACTTTGTACCCACTGAAGAACTGACTGCGGATATTTTCACTAAATCTGTTGACGAATCCACATTTACCAGGTTAGTTGGTAAATTGGGTATGTTGAACAGTCTTAGTGATTGACAGTGTCTCTGGTAGGTTTGTTCTTATCTAAATCATTTTCTCTTGTCAATTTAAGATGTTAAATATTGTCAATCCATGTTTATTGTAAAAAGCTTGTTAATTTAAATATTCTGAATAATTTATTTTCTTTAAAAAATATTTTTCTCATATTTTTTTTAAGTGGAGAAATGTATTTTTTTTGAAAATATATTTATTTAGAATCATTTAAGTTATTTTCAGATTGTAAATATTGTTGTTTAAATAATTCTGCAAGTTTATATTATTTTATGCAATTTTATATAATTCTGCATATTTTTCTAGGATTTATGGAATTTTCTGTGAATTTTTCTAGATTTTTATAAATATTTCATGCATTGTTATTACTTTTATGCATTTTTCTGTAATTGCTTTAATTAATTCTGCTAGTTTTTGTTAACAGGTTTGTTTTTGTACTAGCATGACTATCGGAATGACTATCTTACATAGTCATTCCAGTAGTCATTGTAGTTTAGTTTAGTTTTAATTTATTTTATCTGCCTCTTACTTCAGTACTTTGATTTTTGTACTGGAATGACTATCGGTATGACTATCCCATAGTCATCCCGATAGTCATTTCAATAGTATTTATATTTAGTTTTATTTCTATGATTTTTTGTTAATATTTTTAAGTCATTCTCAGTTTAATACTGGAATGACTATCGGTATGACTACCCGGTAGTCATCCCGGTAGTCATCCCAGGCTATTCCGAGGATTGCCTATAAATACTAACCAGTTAGTCATTTCTTCTCATTCCTCTCAAGTTCTTGTTTTTACAAAACTTACCTCTCTCTAGTTTGCCTTCTTTATTCTCTAAAATAAAGAGGTTCTGTCAATTTTTTTTTTGTGCGCATTATTTTACTTGGATCAACATAAATTGATTTAATTAATTTCTGATATAATTCTTATTTCTTGGAATTTATTCCCTAAATTAGAATTAATCTAAAATTAACTCTATTAATTTGTGTTAAAATGGCCCAGCAATTTGAGATTGTTCTTACTAATTACAATGGCTATTTTGATCCCCTGAAATGTTCTTTTGAACGTTTTAGGCCTTGGATTTCTTTCCTTAATCAACATTCATGTGTTAATTTTGCCATATGCTCTAATGTTGATTTGAAAGTTGATCCCTTATATTTACTTTGCTCAACTGCTGTTGTCTCTGATGATTTCTCAACTATATCTTTCAATATTCAGGACACACAGTACATTATCACTGAGGAAACATTTTGTAATGCCTTGCAGTTTCCTCGGAATAATTTTGACAGACTCCCCACTGAAGAAGAATTAGCTAGGTTTTTCTTCAGTATTCACTATCAAGGTCCCCTAAATATGGCTAAGTTAATTAGAGGGAATCTTGTGTGTGAATGGGACTTATTCTTTGATACCTTGGCTAAGGTCTTTAGCAATTGCACGAAAAATAACTTTCAGAATATTCCTTATCTTTTACAAGTTATTGGTTATGCAATTGTTTTCAACAAAAGACTCAATTTTGGCCACCTTCTATGGGAAATTGTTGTTAGGAGGGTGTTTAATGCTAGAAAGGAATTTGACAATGGTAGAAAGATTAAATGTTTTTATCCTCGTTTTCTATCACTTGTTCTTAATTCTATACTTTCTAATGAGCATCAAGAACTGTTCAAGAATGGTCGTTTTTTCATTTCTCCGACCACTGACAAAAAGTTCTTTCAAAGATTGGAAACATCCTTCAAGTATAGCAGTGTCCCAGTTCTCATATCCAACTACATGACAAACTTCATCAACTTACCATCATTTGAACCACCAATTCCCGAGCAAAGGATAGTTACATCAGCTGGAACTGAAGAAGTCATACAACCACAGGTAAGGACTTCTATCCCTGGTTCTTCTGGTACTGTTTCTGAAACCCAAGAGGTTGATAGGGCTGACCAAGAGTTTGTAGAACCACAAACTCTATCCCCGGTCATAGAGCCAAACACTGAGTCAAATCCAAATCAACCTGAACCTTATATCAATACCAGAAACAGAAATAGTAGTGATGAAGAAACAATGAGTGATCCCTGAAAGGCATATGTCTAGTCCTATTTGTAAACACCGAGGATTCTACTCAACTTTAATTAAGATGTAATAAGTAAATAATAAAAATCAATTGTCACAGGAATCTCAGAAGGTTATATCTGTCAAAGAATGAAGATTAAAGTCATCTACAGACTTGAAGTTATTCTACATTGAAAGAAGCTCAATTTATTGATCAAGCCTCAATGAAGTATTCAAGCTCAGTGGATTTATTAAAGTGACAGAGATTTCAAGTGGTGACAGAAAAAGATACTGATTACGGAGTTCTTGAATGAGAAGGAAGTGAATCACTGCTTAAAGTCAAACAGATAAAGAACAGACATTGTCGTTAGTCACTCATGAACCAGACAGTGCATCGAGTGTCAACGTACTATTTTGTTTGTTATTTATCTAAGTTTTAAGTGATTCTGGAATTAATTGAGAAGTCAACTAATTCTATTTATTCTCTTATAAATAATTAATATTATTAAGTATATTATTTATTAAATTAATTCTGCAAAGAATTAATTTAATACATAATTTATTTAGTTGATTATTTAAATTAGAATATTTTTGAACTAGGAAGACTTAGTTTTTGCACTAGGAAGACTTAGTTTTTAAACTAGGAAGACTCACAAGTGAGTCTTCCCGATTGTCTTCCTAAGCCAAAGTTAAGTTTTCCCGAATGTCTTCTTAATACAATGCTAGTCTTCCCGGTTGTATTCTTAGTTCATTGGTTGTCTTCCCGAAAGTCTTCCAAGAACAAAAGCATAGTTTTTCTGCTAGTCTTCCAAGGCATTTCTACAATCTGTCAAGTGGCTTGCAAGTGGATTAAAAGAAAAGTAATGCAGTGCATTTAAACACAAGGAATTCGAAGGCTTTACAGATCATCCAATACAACTGAAGAAAAAGACACAGAAACCTCAAACATTACATTTCTCTCTCTGTCTTCATAACTTCTTCAACGGCAAAGCATTTCTTTTTACTCAGTGAATTAATTCTTGACTTGATCATAACATTAAATTCATAAGGATCATTTCACTTGTACTGCTTTAGCTTTCTAGCGGATCATAATCCCTAGATTTTATATCGAACTACTTTTTAGTATTCGATCCTTTTTATTACAAAAATAGATAAATTCATGTCGAATTTATTCTAGATTTGTTTTATTAAGTTCTTTGTAATCAGTGATCAAAGTTGTAACACTCCTCAAGTTTAATAGAGTTTCTATTTAACTTGAATATTGTTTCAGTTTTTATTCCGCACTAATTTGTTCTAGACAGTTTAATCTTAAACGAACAAATTTCGATAAAATGGTATAGTTTGTATTCAACCCCCCTTCTACAAACTTATCAGGACCTAACAATTGGCATCAGAGCCTTTTGATTAATATACAAATCAAAGATCCAATTGTTTTGAGATTTTTCTTTTAAACTCTGATTTTTTATTTTATTCTTAAAAATCTCAAAAGATGTCTACTACACAGAAAGTTGGTACTGTCAAAATCCCAATATTCAGCAAGGAGCATTATCCAATGTGGAAGAAGAAAATGCTCCTATTTCTTAAGGTTGCAAATCCTAAATACTTGGATGTGCTGAAGAGTGGTCCCAAACTCCCTATGATTATTGATCCTGAAGTTGTTGAGAATAATGTTGTGACTAGGGCTGCTAGGAGGTACCCTAAAGATCCCAAGGAATACACTCCTGATGAGAAAGAGGATGTTACCTTGGATTCCTGTCTTCAGTTGATCCTTATTGAGAGTCTTGATCCTATCATGCATAATCATGTCCTAAATTGTGAAACTGCCAAACATATTTGGGGAACCATAGAGATAATCAATGAGGGGACAGAAGAAGTTAGGGAGAATATGCTGGAAATTCTCACTTCACAATATGAGCATTTCAGATCAAACCCTGGTGAAGGTATCTCTCAGGTTTTTGAAAGATACAACAAATTAATCAATGATCTGAATCTCAATGGGAAGCACTACACCAACAAGGAGATTAACAAGAAGTTCCTTCTTACCCTACCACCTCATTTGGAGCACAAAATATCTGCCATTAGAGAAGCAAGAGATATGAATGAGATTGCTTTGGAGAGATTGTATGGTGTGCTGAAAACCTATGAGCTGGAGCAGATTCAACAGAAGGAGCTGTATGGAACTGGAAGGATTGTTGGTACCTCCACTGCATTGGCTGCTGAAGTCCCACAGAAACTGGAAGTGAAGGTTGTTCAACCTTCCAGTTCTCACATGAATGTTATTGATGCTGAATATGGATTAACATCCATTGATCAATCTGGTGGTGACTTCTATTCTTTGGAAGAACTTGATCAGCTGGAGGATGGTGATTTGGCTTTGATAGTCAGAAAGTTTGGGAAGTTTAGATTCAAGAGGAATCCCAATCTTAAGTTCAGACCCAGATTTCAGAGAGGTGGATCTTCATCTTCAAGTGGCACAAGGGGTGGCTACAAAACTGGAACTGTGGACAGGAGTATAATCAGATGCTACAATTGCAATGAGTTGGGTCACTTTGCTACTGAGTGCAGAAAGCCAAAGCAAGTGACTAGAAACACATTTGATTCTAGCAAGAAGAACAAGATTGGGAAGGCCTATGTTGCTGAGGGAAAGAGTTGGGATGACACTGACAGTGATGAAGAAGCAGGTGAGATTGGGAACCTTGCTTTAATGGCTAAAGAGGAAAGCACTTCATCCAGATACATGTCAGAGGTAACCTTTACTGATGCTGAAATGATTTATCATCTTGGTGGCACCATAAGTTGTGCAAGCACTGAAAATGATAGAATAAATCTTTTAAACACAAATCTTGAAAAGGAATTAAAAGATTTGAAACTTGTGCATGTTAATCAGGATGAACTTACTGAGAAAATTGCTTTTCTTGAGAATAGGGTTAAATGTTATATTCAACTGGAAACCATTCTCAAAGATCAGATTAGTGAGCTTAAGACCAAAGCTAATGCTTATTTCAGTTCTTGTAAGACTGCTAAAGAAATTCTGAATAAGCAAGCTGTTGGTAATCATGTCAGTATAGGGTATGATTATAATGAGGCTATTGGACTTCTTGGAATTAATTCCCCTTGTAACTTCAAATCTGAAGGGAAGGCTGTTCCATATATACTTAAGGGTATTAAAACACCCTTCTGTAAGGAGTCTGAGGTAGAGCCTATGAATGAATACTCTATTATTATTAATGAGGAGATTCATGAAGAAGATGTTGCTTTAGAAGCTGAGCAATCCAAAAAGTGCATATCTGATGTTCCAGTCAAAGTTGCTACAACTAAAAAGACTAAATCAGATATCCATAAGTTGGATCAAAACAACTGTAGAACTAACATGCCTGCTATTAATTCTTCTCATAAAGCATGTGGTGTGAGTAATTGCATGTCTTGTGCTTTTAATGTTATGTATGCTTTCTTTAATAAAAAGCATGTATCTAGTGATAAGACTGCTCCACGTCAACATGTTAATAACAAGAAGCATGTTAAAGCTAAGACTGCTAATCCTCCTAATATTAAAGTGGATTCATTTATCCCTAAGCCTACTCAGAAATGTGTTAAGGCTGGCTATAAATGGAAACGCTCTTATGTGAAAGAGGTTGAAGTAGTTTTAGTTAGAAATGTTGTTTTGCCTGACAAAGGCCAGTTCTTTAAGTATGCCGGACCCAATCAATTTTGGGCTCCGAAGAAGGTCTAATCAATTTGATATTGCAGGGAGTTAAACAGGTAAACCGTGTTATATGGATTCTTGACAGTGGTTGTTCAAGGCATATGACCGGAGATAGAGCCCTGCTATCAGATTTGGTTGAGAAAGCTGGCCCAGTAGTTACCTTTGGAGATAACAGCAAGGGTATTACGAAAGGATATGGCTGTTTGAAGTACGGAAATGTTATCATTGAAGATGTTTCATTTGTGGAAGGTCTGACGTTCAATCTTCTCAGCATCAGTCAATTCTGTGACAGAGGATATGCTGTTTCCTTTGAAAGAGAGAAGTGTCAGATCACTCACAAGAAGAATGGAAAACCTGCTCTTCAAGGAGTAAGGAAAGGTGATTTGTTCATAGCTGATCTGAACTCGGGATTCAAAGATGAAGTTAATTGTTTTTATGCTAAAGCTTCATCAGATGATAGTTGGCTATGGCACAAGAAGATGTCTCATCTTAACTTCAAAACTATGAACTCTTTAGTCAAGAGGGAATTAGTTAGAGGTTTGCCTCAGATGGAATTTACACAGGAAGGACTGTGTGAGGCATGTCAGAAGGGAAAGTCAAAGAAAGCTTCTCACAAGGGCACTGACACATCATCAATAACTGAACCTCTTCAGCTACTGCACATGGATTTGTTTGGTCCAGTTAATGTGATGTCCATGTCAAAAAAACAATATGCACTTGTGATTGTTGATGACTATTCAAAATATACATGGGTTTTATTCCTACATTCCAAGGATGAGACCCCATTCCTGGTGATTGGCCATGTAAAGTTGATTGAGCTGGATTCTAGATTCCCTGTTAGAGCCATAAGGTTAGATAATGGTACGGAATTCAAGAATGCCATTCTAACTGATTTTTGTGCTGATAAAGGAATAACAAGACAGTATTTTGCCCCTAGAACTCCTCAACAAAATGGAGTAGTGGAAAGAAAGAATCGTACATTGATTGAAGCAGCTAGGACTATGCTAAGTGAGTCCAAACTTCCAACGTACTTTTGGGCTGAAGCAGCGAATACAGCTTGTTATACTCAGAATCGAACTTTAATCAACAAGGACTTAATGAAGACTCCATATGAGATCATGAACAACAAGAAACCAACTGTCAAGTACTTTCATGTATTTGGAGCAAAATGCTTTGTGCTTTTAGATGACAATGTTAAACGTGGCAAGTTTGATGCAAAGGCACAAGAAGCTATTTTTGTTGGGTATTCCAGAAGATCTTACAGGGTCTATGTGGTTGGCAGTCACACAGTAAAGGAAAGTGTCAATGTTACTTTTGATGACACTAAGTTCCCCAGTATCCAAAAAGAAGACTCATCTGAAAAGCTGAAGTTTGATAACTTGCCAGACTCAGAATCAGATGATGAAGACCCACCTGAAGTTATTGCTGGTGATGATAATAACAATGATGATAATGATCATGGTGATGGTGGTGGAAACACTGGTAACAATGGAGATACCACCAACACTGGAGAAGAATCATCAAGGCAAACAGGCAACAACTCAGGGGGAGCAAATGAAGGATCAACTAGTCACTCACAACATCAAAGTGAATTTCAAGGCGAATCATCAAGATCAAATCTTCCAAGACAGACTGTTTGGAATAGAGCTCATCCTTTTGAGCTGATCATTGGTGATCCAGATGTTGGAGTTAAAACTAGAAGAGCTTCTCAGAATGAATGTCTTTTCTCAGCATTTCTATCTAAAATGGAGCCAAAGAATACTGAGGAAGCACTGACTGATCCAGATTGGGTGATTGCTATGCAAGATGAACTCAATCAATTTGAACAACAGCAAGTCTGGAAGCTGGTACCCAGGCCAAAGAACAAGAAAGTAGTTGGTACTAGATGGGTATACAGGAACAAGCTAGATGAGGATGGCATTGTTACTAGGAACAAGGCAAGACTGGTTGCACAAGGGTATTCTCAAGCTGAAGGCATTGACTATGATGAAACCTATGCACCAGTGGCTAGACTTGAGGCCATCAGGATGTTCTTAGCATTTGCTGCTTATTCCAATTTTA
The DNA here is from genome assembly GCA_030848705.1 of Heracleum sosnowskyi. Classification (NCBI taxonomy): domain Eukaryota; kingdom Viridiplantae; phylum Streptophyta; class Magnoliopsida; order Apiales; family Apiaceae; genus Heracleum; species Heracleum sosnowskyi. The sequence continues at coordinate 33,046,142 of CM061235.1, read as the reverse complement.
AAGTCTATCAAATGGATGTTAAGAGTGCATTCCTGAATGGTGAACTTGATGAAGAAGTGTATGTGGAACAGCCCCCTGGCTTTGAAAATCAGGAGCTGCTGGACTTTGTGTACTTTCTCTTCAAGGCTATCTATGGTCTCAAACAAGCCCCAAGAAAATGGTATGACACTCTCTCTGGTTTTCTTTTAGAAAATGGTTTTGTTAGAGGTATCATAGACAAAACACTTTTTTCAAAGAAACACAAAAATGATATGATATTAGTCCAAGTCTATGTGGATGACATCATATTTGGGTCTACTAATGATAATCTCTGTAAGAGATTTGCTGAGCTAATGCAGAGTAAGTTTGAAATGAGTATGATGGGTGAGCTGAAGTTCTTTCTTGGATTACAAGTAAGTCAAAGGTCAAATGGTATATTTATTTGTCAATCCAAGTATCTCAAAGAACTCCTCAAGAAGTATCACATGGAGGATTCAGCATCAGCAAGGACTCCATCTTCAACAGCAATCAAACTTGGAGCTTCTGACAAATCTATCAAGGTAGATGTTACAAGCTACAGAGGTATGATTGGCTCCTTACTCTATCTTACTGCTAGTAGACCAGATATTATGTATGCTACATGCTTGTGTGCAAGGTTCCAAGCGGACCCTAGAGATGTTCATCTCGTTGCTGTGAAAAGAATCTTGAGATATCTTAAGGGTACACCTAATCTAGGTATCTGGTACCCTAAAGATTCTGGTTTTAATCTTGTTGGATATACAGATTCTGATTATGCAGGTAGTGTTGTGGATAGAAAAAGCACCTCTGGGAGTTGTCAATTCCTAGGAGGTAGGTTGATTTCCTGGTTTAGCAAGAAACAGCAAACAGTTTCCAATTCAACAGCAGAAGCTGAATATATTGCTGCTGGAAGCTGTTGTGCTCAGATCTTATGGATACGGAATCAATTAAAGGACTATGGCTTTGCCTTAGACAAAATTCCCATATTTTGTGATAATACAAGTGCCATAGCAATCTCCAACAACCCTGTGCAGCACTCGAGAACGAAGCACATTGATATCAGGTATCATTTTATCAGAGAGCATGTCATGAATGGAACTGTGGAGTTACACTTTGTACCCACAGAAGAACAGACTGCAGATATATTCACTAAATTTGTTGATGAATCCACATTTATCAAGTTAGTTGGTAAATTGGGTATGTTAAACAGTCTTAGTGATTAACAATATCTCTGTCATGTTTGTTCTTTAAAAATTCATTTTCTCTTGTCATTTAACTGATATTTTCTGCCAATTCTCATTTAATAATTGCATGCTTGTTGATTTAAATGGCTCTAAATATTTTATTTTCTTTAAAAATATTTTTCTCATATTTTTTAAGTAGAGAAATGTATTTTTATTGAAAATATATTTATTTAGAATTATTTAGATATTTTTCAGATTGTAAATATTGTTGTTTGAATTTTTCTGCAAGTTTATATTAATTTTATGCATTTTTATAATATTCTGCATATTTTTCTAGGATTTATGGAATTTTCTGTGAATTTTTCTAGGTTTTTATATTAATTTCATGCATTTTTATATTAATTCTGCACTATTCTGTAAATATTCGGATTTTATTCTGAATTTTTTGGTAAGTCTTCCCAGTTTTACACTAGGAAGACTACCGGGAAAACAATGTAAATTGTCTTTTTGTTTTTTGTTTTTTTTTCCTTTTTTATTTTAAGTCTTTTTCGAAGTCTTCCCAGTTTTTGAACTAGGAAGACTATCGGGAAGACTTAATTTAATTAGTTTTATTTTCAGAATTTTCTTTTATTTATTTCCGGAAGACTTTCTAGTTTGTACTAGGAAGACTACCGGGAAGACTATCCTAAGTCTTCCCGATTGTCTTCCCAGTACAAACGGTAAGTATTCCTTTCTTTTCAGTTTTAATTTGTTTTAATTATTCTATTATATATATATAGATACACACGTACATACACACACTTTTTGCCTTAACAGTTTTTTTCCGGTTTTCAAGTTTTTCAAACTCTCCCCTTTCGAATTCTCTCAGTTTCTGCAGAAATCCTTGAATCTGTTCATATTGCTCAAGTTTTTACTTAGCAAAATCTTTTTGTTCTTAAAAATCAAGTTTTGAGTCGAATTGCTGTCAAAATTTCGACTTGAATATTCTTGATTTTCTAAGTGATTCTTGAGTGATTAACTGATCCTTGTTTTTGTCTGTGTGTGTTTACTGTGTGTGTGTTCTTGAAATCTTTTACCCAATTTAGTTTGCATTTCAAAGTGTAATTCGAATTTTTAGGATCTAAAATTTGCAAAGTAATTAATTTTGGTAAAATTTAATTTTGTGGATTTTTGTAATTTTAATTAATTCTAAAAATCCCTAAAATTTTATTTTTTTTAAAGTTAATTAAAATTTTAAGTGTCTTATTTAAAATGGATCCTAATAATTTTGAATTAGTTTTAAATAATTTTGTTGGGTATTTTGATCCGTTAAAGTGTAAAGTGGAACGTTTCAGACCGTGGATTCAATTTTTAAATAGCAATACTTGTGTTAGTTATGCTATTTGTGCCAATGCACTACTGAAAATTGATCCATTACGGATGTTGTGTTCAAGTGCTGTTATTGCTGACAATTCAAAATCTTTTACTTTCAATATTCTCAATCAGCAATATACAGTTACTTTTGATTTATTTTGTGATGTGTTGCATTTTCCAAAGGACAGGTTTGATCCATTACCCACTGATGATGAGTTAACACAGTTCTTTGTGAATATTCATTATCAGGGTCCCTTTCAAATGGTAAAATTGTCAAAAACTTTTGTTGTAAGGGAATGGGATCTGTTCTTTGATACTATAGCTAGGGTATTTGGTAACTGCACAAAAACAAACTTTCATTGCATTACCAGTCTTAATCAATACATTGCCTATGCTATAGTATTTGGTCGTAGATTGAACTTTGCTGAGATTCTGTGGAACCTTTTGCTCAACAGGCTTGCTCACTCTAGGAGAGATTCTGATAATGGTGTGAAAGTAAGGTGTTGGTACCCTCGCTTTCTAACTCTTATCATTAATCATCTTCTCACTGCTGAGCAGGTAGAACTGTTTCGCGAAGCTAGATTTGAAACCTCTCCAACCACAGACACCAAATTCTACACCAGACTTGATGTCTCATCCAAATTTACCACCATACCTGTTCTTGTTTCACCATTCATGAGACAATTCATTAATCTTCCTATCTTTGGTGAACAAGTTCCCGAACCACATCCAGTACCACTGCAGGTAGTTATTCCTAACCTTGGTTCTTCTTCTGGTACTTCAATTGAAACCCAAGTGGTTGTTAGGGCTGACCCAGAGATTGTAGATCCACAGTCTCTGACCCAGGTCATAGAGCCAAACAGAGAGTCAAACACTCCTGAAACACCACCTGAGCCTTATGTACAAACCAGTTCAAGAAATGTTAGTGATATAGCTGAAATGAGTGTTCCCACAGCTCTGTCTCCACCCTTAAAGAAAAGAAAAACCTATAGGGAGATAACTGTTAGCCCATCTGTATCCTCTCAAAAGGATATGGACATTGATATGGCCACTACACAGTCTCTGGAGACATCCTCTCAACAGGGTGGATCTATTGAAATTCGCCATCGGGCCATGGCATCTTGTACTGAGTCAAGCACACTCCCATTACTCACAATGGGAGAAGATATCCATCTAGATGACACTCAGGACACCATGTCAGGAGAGCACTTTACTTTTGACTTTGAAACAGTGCCTACCATAGTCACGGTAGAAGTGCCTTCACAGGCATCAGAGGGAAAATCTGATTCTTTGCCACCTATAATAGAATCATTTTCTCCCCTCCCAGAGGGAACATCTCTGGCTCCCCTAAGGGATTTTTCACTCGCAGTTTTTACTGGAGAAAGTGAAAGGCAACTTGATGAGTCTGTCCCTGAAGAAATTCAGTATACAATGTCAAATATTTTGACAGACTCAATCAGGGATCGGGAATTGCGAACTCCCATTGCACCACCACTGACCTCTCTTGAAGGGGCTAGGGTGATTTTTCCTGCAGGTACATCTACTGAGAATCTTGACAGACAGTTAGTGGTGAGAGATATGAATCAAACACCGAGTGAAACACAAGCACGTGAGTTGAGTGAAACACCACTGAGAGCAATTGAAGTGAGTGCACACACTGACACAAACACTGCTTTGTTGAACCAGCTAGCTGATCTACAAAGGAAGTTACAAGAAACCCAGGCTGAGAACAATCTTCTTAAAGCACAAGTGGTTGCTCAATCTACCACCTCTGTATCAAATCAGCTGGGTACTGTGAAAGATGACCTGGAAGGATTGAAGAATAATCTACTCCCGAAGCTGAATTCAATCCAACAATCTCAGGTACTGGTGGCTTCAGACATCTCTGATCTTACAACGTCAAATGCTCAGATATCGGAGAGTGTCAAGGAGATTGCTGCTATTTCTACCAAGGTGGACTTTATTCTGCAAACAACTGATGAAAACCAGAGGTTTAATGAAGAAAGGATGTCTAAGTTAGAAGGAGGAATGGAGCATCTAAATGAAGGGATGAAGCACCTATACAATATGATCAAGAATTGACATCAACCTACTGAAGAGCAAAGAACATTCTTTGAGGGAGATGATGATGAGGATGATGATGCTGATGAAGGAGGAGATGGGAGAGAAAGAGGAGAGATAAGGAGAACATCTGAGGTGAATCCTAGGGCTTCCACAGCTCAAACTGTAGAGGATTCCTCAACTAAGGGGGAGAAGGAGAAAGAAGGAGGAAATAGAGAAGCTGGAGGAGCTTCTGGAAAGGATAAGGGAAAAGGTAAACAATCACTGGAGGATACTGTCTTTGATGATGCCTATTACTACCATGGTGAACAGGATGACTTCCATTATGACACATCTGGTGATCTGGAGAAGACCATACCTGAAGAAGCTTTTGGTGAGGAGGAGGTTGAGGAGGCAGCAAACTTTGAGGATTGGGAGGATGAAGCTGATCTATATACACCTGACCCTTTGTTTCAGAAGGAGTTGAAGAAACAGCAGGCAGAGCTAAGGAGAAAGGAGGATGAGAATGCCAAGGTCTCCGACATCATATCTCAGAAGCTGAAAATTCAAAAGGCTGAACATGAAGACAAACAACGTCTTCATAGTATTCATGTCAAAGAAAGGAGATTGGATGTGAGGATGAAGCAAGGAAGCAAGTGGGATAAGGCAAGGGAGATGTTTGATATCCCTCAGAGAGGCACAAACAATGATGCTACTTTTCTGAAGCTGCTTGAGAAGATCAGAACGGTTAATCCAGACAACTCATTATATATGAAGGCATTGAAGGAAGATATCCTAAGGATTACGTCTGCATTTGATCAAGTGAGGCAAGAATTGTTCATCTATGTCACAAGTGCGCTTGAAGGGTCATTCACCATTTCTCTTGACCTCCTACAAAGAAGATCTCTATCTGAATTGTGGATTCTGATGAGTAAAGTAAAGATATCTTCTTGCTTGAATGAGCTTCTATATGACCGGCTTAGAGATTCTGCTATGAAGGCCAGTCCTCAAGTTGTACATTTTCCTTATGAAGTCAAAATCTACATAGGTACAACTTTAGAGACAGTGAGGCTGGATCCTGATTCCATGAAGCTACAGACTGCTATGCAACTGGTGAAGTTGGAGAATCTTCTTAGAACTTCTGGGTTTGCTTCTGTAGAGAAGTCTGAAGTTGCTGATATGATTTCAGACTATTGCACGGAGAAAATTCCAAGATATGCTCAAATGAAGAATAGATTGAAGAAGATCACCAATCAACCAGTAATGCCAAGTGGTGTGGTTTCTGAAAGTGATCGTGTCCTTGACAAAGATCTTCTAGTCACCTTACAAGAAGCTGAAGAAGGTGAAATTAGAGACTAAAGGCATGATAGGTTTAGCTCATTTGTAAATGTTATATGTTTAGAGCTAGTTAAATCAAGATAGGAAAATGTATTCATATGTTCAGTCTAGAGGAACATCTATCTTGTATTTATCTTTACTGTTTGAATCTGGAAATTGTTATATTTAATCCAGAACTTTTTATTATTTGCTTGGCTCTTAAAAGTCTTATCTTTTCTTGTTTTAGTTGAGTTATCCTCTAGAGGTATTTGGTTGTTATTGTCTAACAAACAAATAGGGGGAGATTGAAAGGCATATGTCTAGTCCTATTTGTAAACACCGAGGATTCTACTCAACTTTAATTAAGATGTAATAAGTAAATAATAAAAATCAATTGTCACAGGAATCTCAGAAGGTTATATCTGTCAAAGAATGAAGATTAAAGTCATCTACAGACTTGAAGTTATTCTACATTGAAAGAAGCTCAATTTATTGATCAAGCCTCAATGAAGTATTCAAGCTCAGTGGATTTATTAAAGTGACAGAGATTTCAAGTGGTGACAGAAAAAGATACTGATTACGGAGTTCTTGAATGAGAAGGAAGTGAATCACTGCTTAAAGTCAAACAGATAAAGAACAGACATTGTCGTTAGTCACTCATGAACCAGACAGTGCATCGAGTGTCAACGTACTATTTTGTTTGTTATTTATCTAAGTTTTAAGTGATTCTGGAATTAATTGAGAAGTCAACTAATTCTATTTATTCTCTTATAAATAATTAATATTATTAAGTATATTATTTATTAAATTAATTCTGCAAAGAATTAATTTAATACATAATTTATTTAGTTGATTATTTAAATTAGAATATTTTTGAACTAGGAAGACTTAGTTTTTGCACTAGGAAGACTTAGTTTTTAAACTAGGAAGACTCACAAGTGAGTCTTCCCGATTGTCTTCCTAAGCCAAAGTTAAGTTTTCCCGAATGTCTTCTTAATACAATGCTAGTCTTCCCGGTTGTATTCTTAGTTCATTGGTTGTCTTCCCGAAAGTCTTCCAAGAACAAAAGCATAGTTTTTCTGCTAGTCTTCCAAGGCATTTCTACAATCTGTCAAGTGGCTTGCAAGTGGATTAAAAGAAAAGTAATGCAGTGCATTTAAACACAAGGAATTCGAAGGCTTTACAGATCATCCAATACAACTGAAGAAAAAGACACAGAAACCTCAAACATTACATTTCTCTCTCTGTCTTCATAACTTCTTCAACGGCAAAGCATTTCTTTTTACTCAGTGAATTAATTCTTGACTTGATCATAACATTAAATTCATAAGGATCATTTCACTTGTACTGCTTTAGCTTTCTAGCGGATCATAATCCCTAGATTTTATATCGAACTACTTTTTAGTATTCGATCCTTTTTATTACAAAAATAGATAAATTCATGTCGAATTTATTCTAGATTTGTTTTATTAAGTTCTTTGTAATCAGTGATCAAAGTTGTAACACTCCTCAAGTTTAATAGAGTTTCTATTTAACTTGAATATTGTTTCAGTTTTTATTCCGCACTAATTTGTTCTAGACAGTTTAATCTTAAACGAACAAATTTCGATAAAACGGTATAGTTTGTATTCAACCCCCCTTCTACAAACTTATCAGGACCTAACAATCCCGCAGCTCTATCTCCACCTCCTAAGAAAAGAAGAACATATAGGGAGATATCTGTAAGCCCGTCTGTATCCTTCCAACAGGATATGGATTTTGAAATGGCCAATACACAGTCTCTGGAGACATCCTCTCAACAGGAAAAATCTATTGAAGTTCGCCATAGGGCCATGGCATTTTGTACCGAGTCAAGCACACTCCCGTTACTCACAATGGGAGAAAACATAACTTTAGATGCAACTCAGGACACTTTGCTAGGAGAGCACTTAGGACATGAGACAGTGCCTACCATTGTAACGGTAGAAGTGCCTTCACAGGCATCTGAGGGAAAATCTGATTCTTTGCCAAATCAAATAGAATCATTGTCTCCCCTCCCAGAGGGAACATCTCTGGCTCCCTTAAGGGATTTTCCACTCGCAGTTTTTACTGGAGAAAGTGGAAGGCAACCTAATGAATCCAACACTGAAGCAATTCAGTTTCAAATTCAATCAGATTTGGATTTCATTGGGGATTGGGATTCGCGAACTCCCATTGCACCACCACTGACCTCTCTAGAAGGGGCTAGGGTGATTTTTCCTGCAAGTACATCAACTCCATATTTGGATAGACAGCTAGTGGTTAGATCTGAGAGACAAACACAGAGCGATACACAAGCACGTGAGCAGAGTGAAACACCATCGAGAGAAATTGAGATGAGTGCACACAATGACACATACACTGCTTCTTTATTGGCTCAAATAGCTGGTTTACAGAAACAACTTCAACAGACCCAGGCTGAAAAGGAAATTCTCAAAGCACAAGTGGTTGAACATTCTTCTTCTTCCACCTCTGTAACTAATCAGCTGGGTCATATTAGAGATGAGATAGAAGGAGTGAAGGTCACATTGATCCCCAAAATCAATGCTGTTCAAGAATCACAGGTGCTAGTGGCTTCAGACATCTCCGAGCTGACAATTTCAAATGTTGAGATCAGGGAGAGTGTCAAGCAGATTGCTTCCATTTCAACACAACTGAACTCTATTCAAGAAACTGTTGATAACAATCAGTGGTACAATGACCAGAGGTTCACAAATCTTGAAGGAGGAATGGTACATTTGAATGAAGGCATGAAACATCTGTACAATATGATCAAGAGTTCACATCAACCCAACACTGAGCAAAAGAAATTCTTTGAGGGTGGTGATGATGCAGAGGACAATGATGACAAAGATGGAGATCAAGGAGGAAATAAAAAGGAGGATCCTAAGGCTGATAAAGTTAAATCCATAGAGGATTCCTCAACTAAGGGGGAGAATAAGGAGAAGGAGAAGAAGTGAGAGATCAAGGAGGAGAAGCTGGAGGTTCTGGTTCTGGAAAGGACAAAGGGAAGCAGAAGTTAACTTTTTCTGATGCTGACTACTATCAAGGTGAACAGGGAGATTTTGATGATATTGAATCTGGAGAAACCCCTGAAGATATTTTTGGTGAAGTGGAGGTTGAAGGAGAGGCTGATTTTGCTGACTGGGAAGATGAACCTGAAGTGGATCCTGCCTTTGAAGCTGAGCTGTTAAGACAGAAAGCTGATCTAAAGAGAAGAGAAGATGAGAATGCTAAAGTGTCTGACATAATCTCAAAGCATCTAGTTATCCAAAAAGCTGAACATCAGGAAAAGCAAAGGCTTCATGATTTAAAAGTCAAAGACAGGAAGTTATATGTGAGGCTGAAGCTTGGAGAAGAATGGGATAGAGCTAGAGAGATGTTCTCACATCCGACAGGGTCAGACAATGATGGAAAGTTCTTTAGCATGTTGGAAAGGTACAGAAAGGTCAATCCAGACAACACAGTCTATATGAAAGCTCTTCATGCGGAGATTTCAAGAATTACTACTGGATATGACAGAGTAAGAGAGGAGTTGAAGATCTACATCTACACTCATAATGAGGGAACTTTCATAGTTTCTCTTAATCTTCTGGAAGGTAGAACTCTCTCTGAGCTTTGGGTTTTCATGACAAAGGTTAAAAGGTCTTCACCTCTATGTGAGCTGTTGCATGATCAGCTTAGAGATTTTGCCATGAAAGCTAGTCCTCAAGTTGTGGATGTGCCATATGAAGTTAAATTTTATAAAGGAAGGGCACTTCAAACTTGTGGTATGGATCCCATCTCTTTGAAAGATTATCCTGCCAAGCATCTTGTCTATATGGAGAACATGTTGAGGACAACAGGGTTTGCTACACAAGAAAAGACAGAAGTTGCTGATTTGATTCAAGACTATTGCATTGTCAATATTAAGAGATATCATCAAATGAAGAATAGGCTGAAGAAAGTTACAACTCAACCTGTCAGACCTAGTGGCATTACTTCTGAATCTGATCGTGTTCTGGACAAGGAGTTGCTTGAAGCACTTGAAGAAGGAGAGATGATTGAGTCTGAAATTTGAAGAAGCTCTGTTCCACTACGCCATAAGTGCTCATATGCAATGCTTTTTGTGAGGGTTGCAAGCAAAGCGTTGCAAAAGCTATGCTTCCTTTGGTCTTCTGCAACACTATTAAAAAAGTATTGCATTAGACGTGAATGCACCGTTGCGGTGGGAATGTTAGTGTTGTGATGTGCAACACCATTTAAAAGCGTTGCAGTACACTAAATTATTATTAGAATTATGAAAATTAGACATATTATCAAAGTATATAATATGAAATATAAATTTTAAATATTGATATATAATAAATATACGAAAAGGAGTATCTAAAGATTACTGTAGAAAAGTTTTCTACTAATGCGCCTCAAATTCACAATATTTTGTCATATAAATAAAAATCTAACCGTACGGATGTAAAAATATAATAAATATGAATAGATTTGCAAATTCTCAAATGATTTAGTAATTTAGAACAATCTTTTTTTAACAAATAATAATCGAACAATCTATACCGTTAACATATTAAAATAAATAATCAATCAGTCTCCAAACTCATATAATATATTATAAATTGTAACTATTTTCAAAATTTGATATATAATATATTATTAGTACCTATTTTTTTATTTTTCTATAAAGTCTTTTAGATAAACTTAGAAAATTAAAATTACACTTAAAAAAATAATAACAGCACCTGCATACAGCTAAGCGGGAGTTGAAAATTTTGATCGGCTTATTTCCCCCGTTCACAACTAATTCGCCCACAACTTACCCCCAAAACACTCTTCTCCCAAAAAACCAAGTACTCCTCTTTTTAACTCGTTTTCTTTCCTCTTCTTTCTCGATTGACAGTCTACTCCTCGACAAAATTAATCCAAATACTCTCGGCCGGTGTTGCAAGCTCTAATTGGTACTTAATTACTTTCATTTTCCTGCGTTTGTTTATCTACCTTAGACTAATATTTTTTGGGTTTGCAGATAATTAATTTTGGGGCTTTCACTCTGGGACTTTCATTTAGGTATTTAATCTCTAATTCATTTGGATTTCCGTTTAGGGCTTTCAATTTTAGTCTTTGTATTTGACTGATTAAGGAGTCAAATTAGGGTTTTGTATTTAAATGTTTGTGTTTTGGTTTTGTATTCAAATTAAGATTCATGTTGTTTTTTTAAGCGATTCATATTGGTTTTTTATTTGATTTTGGTTGTATTTGTTTTGGGTTTTGGTTTTGGTGTTTTATATTTGTCTAATATTTGCAACCCCGACCTTGGAAACTGTAGAAGAAGTGCGTTACAAAACCAAAAATGGCCAAGAACTCTCAGCATATGCTCCTCTAACATTTGTCGCCTATGATGGTTGTTTCTCTAATCTTTGACGTTCCTTGGTCTTGCTGTTGCTGTCGTTGTTGTTGCTGTCACAGCTGCCTTCGTTTTCTCCTCCAAGAAATCTAAAGGTTTGACCGATCACTATTATGATAGACAAACACCTTGGTTAATAGAAGAAGCATGTCGATCTTATGGCTATGTTTGATTACTTATCTTTGTATTCTTCACATGAAAATGGTTTGCTAATTATGTAGTTATTGCAATCTAATGAATTTTAGAATTGATGCTTTTTGTAAATGTAATTGAAACTCTGAATGTACTTGACAGGATGTCTTCTCCTGAAATTCCAACTATCTCATGGCTAGTAAAAGTAACATCGATAACCATTAGTAAAGAAAATAGGGTTACCAAAATACTATATTGAACATGAATAAGTCTCATACCCAGGAACCAATAGATACTTCGAGTGTTTAGATACATTTCTCGTCCAGATAACATCCGCATAACAAACACCATAGTGTGTAATTTTCAATGATACATCAGAACTTCCAACTACCCTATTAAAAATATAAATCCCCCATTGGCTGAAACTTCAATATATGGTACTGAGTACTAAAAAACAGTACAAAATAACAAAAGTATAATTACATTTCTACTTCTTCTTTACTATTGAAACTCTGATCAGAATCAAATTCTTATTAAGTATTTAAACACTTCCTAACATGTTTCATTTTCATGACATAGATGCAAGACAATAGTTGTGCATTTCATACATCTTTATAACTAGAATGTAATTTTTTTTAGATGCAGGAACTAGAATGTCATCTCTACACACGACACATAGACGCAGAACCTGCGGCTGAACTTGTAAGGCGAGAAAAAATCTCTGGCTGCATATCCCAGGCAGTTTTCATCATTCACATTGCCACTAGTCAAAGTCATTGATAATCATCACGACCATTTGATATAATGCAAGTAAAATACAACTCTTTTTATAATCATATAGAAATTTAATGGGTATAAATATGCTTGCTGTTTCAGCTTTCCAAATCTGTTTAACTCAAGAATTACGAAGTAACAAACAACATAACCAGAAAATTAATTCACTTTTTTTATGTATATTGTAACTGACAAATGATTCAACGGTAGTCATAGTAACCAAAGACTTTTTGAATTAGATACGTTTCGATTATACAGACCACCCACACACAAAACTTGTTTCCTTCAATGCATTTTATGGTGCAGTATTTATCGGTATAGTATCTTCTTTTTGTTTTGCATAAGAAAGTCAGTTAAGTTTTCTTTCATTCACCTACATCTTGCTCAAACAAGAACGGAAGAACAATGCTGCTGACCTAATTGGGAGTCGAGGCTTACCAGTTTCAGGCTTCACTGGCAGAGGCAGGTAATGTGGCGATCTTTGTTGTCATCGCTGGTTTATTGGCCAAAGGTAAAAACTAGTGTTGTGATATAGTAAAGTTGATATGCAAGTAAATTACAGTGTTGTGATGAACTTGCAGATACGATGTTTCTCTTGACATAAACACTGGTGGACCTAGTCGAGTTATGACTTTGGCTAAAAAATGCACCAAGCTCAAACTCTTCCTGCAAATCTCCACAAGTAAACAAGTAAAAATACTGAGACTAAATTGTTTTTTTTCCTTACAGTTTTTTGTATAAATAGATAAGAACTTGCTAATGTTAGTTGCTCGAGACAAGACCGTAACTGCATTGGACGGAAAGGGGTAATACTTGTGTCTTTTTGGAAAACATATATTGGTTTACTTCCTTGTTCTTTCGCTCTGTAAATAGGGTTTACTGGTATTAGTGTTGTTGATAGTAGATTGGATTTTTTTACCTGCAGTGTTTGATGATAGTAGCACTTTTAGGTACGTTTTTGTAGTTTCTTTAGTAGTAATATTATGTTATTCTGAAAACTTATTGCTTTGTAGTAACTAGGACTGGGTGTATAAAACTTTATTCTGAATATTATGTTATTCTGAAAACTTTATTATGTTAGTCGATAGTGCATTTCCATGGTTTCAAGCTTCAAGTACAGGAAAGGCTCACCAGGCAGATTGTAGAAACTGTTTCATTGTTGGTGGGTAAAGATGTAATGGTAGTTGTTGAGTGTAACCACACTTGTATGATATCCAGAGGAATTGAGAATTTATGGTGCTTGTCTATTATAATTGATTTCTTGCACTTCGGTTCTGAAAGGTCAGCTTTTCGTGGATAGTTTTGTTGAGAAGCAATTATACAGTTTCATTGATTACATATGTAGTGGGTTTGAGCTCAACTTCATGGTCGTTGTTGATGATGTTAGGTCTATTATGCATTGGTCAGTTTAGAGCTATGTATTTTGAGTTTCGACAAAGGGTAAATTTGTTTTATTGTAAAAAGTCACCTATTTGGTTTTAAAAATATACTTTCTTTTAGTTTAGACTTGGGATGATTCAGTTTACAAGTCAAACATAAAAATTTGACGTTTTGACGGTATTATGTAGTTCCTTAGAATTCACAATATGTTCTTTATTCAATTGCTACGTGTTGTTCTTGTTAGTGACTTACTGACTTGTTTCTTCTTCCCTTAAGAATATTGCTAGTACCTCTAATATCTTTCTTCTCGTACTGTCTTTCCTTTTGATTTATTATTCAATGTTTTTATGTCTTCTGGTTTTACCGAAGTACATGTTCAAGTCACGAGTTTGTTCTTGTCCACTATTTAGGAATATAAGAGTATTAGAAAAAGAAAAGGATGAGAAAGAAATCTGTCCTCCTTTGGTTGTTTCTCCACGCTCTTCTCTTTTTTACTTAATATTTCTTGCTTTGATTGTCTTTTAGCTTTCTTCCAGCCACAAATTATCATCCTTATGCATGGCTTGGTCTTGTTTGTATTTGAGTGTCTTTGTTTCAATTGTAAGCATTGAATGTCCCTTTTCGACTTACTATATTTCTGTTTAGCTACACTCTTTCGTCATTTTGCCTTATTAGTACTTGCAATTTAACTTTAAAGGTTCTTTGTTTTGGGGGAATGCTACCTTTGACAATTGTGCATATCTTACTTTTAAGTCTGTTTGTTTCTCTCCAGATTATAGATATTTCAACAGCAGTGGTACAGAATGTGTTGCATCACTCCTACTGAACAGGTTAAATATTAAGTATATGCATGGATAGACTTCCATACTTGATCAAGATTTCATTTTATTCTTCCTTTTTGCAGGGCATTTAACAGGCTTGAATATGAAGATATTCGAAAACTCGCAGCTGAGCTTTGTGGCCGTATCCATCATTATGTAAAAAATCATTCCAATTCTTTTTTAAGCACATAATTTATCCTCTGCTGATATCTTTGTTAAAATTCCTCCATCTGGACATTACAAATTTTATGTGTTCCCTATGCCTTCAATTGATTTTGGTATGCACATGGAAAGAAGGAATGATAGTGAAACTTGCCAAAAAATTGGTGAAAAATTGTTATGTATTGGTATTAAGATTCAGTCGTCAAATCTTCTAAGCTATGTTTTGCATGGGAAGAGGAAAAAGATAAATTGATTCTATAGACGGTACCTAAAGCTTTTTAGTGAACTGCATTTATTTCCCTTGGTACATGATACCTGGATATGGTTAATGACAAATTTGCAAGAGGTAGAAAATTAAAGATAAATGCATAGGTTTGTAGATTATTTTCTTCTGTTCTTATGCATGTTCATATCTGGACAGGATGTGATTATGTTTCAGAGTCATGATAAGTTGGGTAGCAAGGTACATTACCTGGACTTGGTAATGCAGATGTGGGTATAGATCCAAGCATAGGATTCTCAATCAAAAAAGAAATAGGATAATTGCAGAGAGGTCGGTCCTTGTCAGTTGGCTGCATGTTTTACACATTAAATTCATCAATAATTGTTCTTGTTGATTTTTTAATATTCTTTCATGCAAGTCATATTATATTTCTGTTCATACTTGTAATATGATTATTTTGAACCTTCATTTTGTGCAGGAATTGACCACAAAAATAAGAAAAGATTTTGAGGCTGATTTAGAGGCGAAGGTGAACCAAAAAGTGCAGCAGAACATGTCATTGATGTTGAAAAAGCTGCGTGAAGCTAATCCAGATCTTAATTTTTATATTGGACCCTTGAGTGCCACCCCAACAAGTGGTCAAGATGACAATAATACTCCTACGACTCAAGGCGGAACTGAATTTTAGCAATATAATTATGTAAATGTTCTTAATATCTGAACTTGGTCAGTTTGCACGTATAAGTTATCTACTTCATCCTACGTGCTTGGTGTTGGCACTTGCGTTTGAAGAATTTGTAATGAATATTTTAGGTATTTTGTTTTGTTGTTTGGACGTGCCTTCGGTTGGTATGTAGAATATTTGGTTGCATGGTTTTGGATGGATTTCTTTTATGTACGAAACTGTTCTGGCCAAAATTTTAATTAAAGCGTTGCATTTGTCTTTTCCTAATGTTGAATTTTTAAAAAATGGTGTTGCATTAGTAAATATACTGTTGCATTACATGACAATTACTATTTAAAAAGCTAGTGCAAAGCGTTGCATTACTGAAGGCATGTGGACCCACTGCTGACGTGGCACGAGGCCCCCTACTGACGTGACATGTGGGACCCACTGCTGACGTGGCATGCAAGTGGGACCAGGTACTGACGTGGCCATTGAGTGGGCCCCATTGCTGACGTGGCATGCAAGTGGCCCTGTATTTAAGGCAACACTCATTGGTGTTGCATTTCCTTGATTTTGGTGTTGCAGTATACTTATAATGCAATACTTTCACGCCGTTGCAGTAGATGACCAAAAGTGTTGCATTACATATCAAAGGCCACGCCCGCGGATGCAACGCCCATTTCGTGTTGCATTTTTGAAAATGAAGCTGAATGCAACGCTTTTTTGGTCTACAGCCACATTAAAAAAGCGTTGCATATGAGCACTTATGGCGTAGTGTTCTGTAAATGTTATATGTATAGAGCTTAGGTATTTCAAGATAGGATCAATGTAAACACATGTTCAGTCTAGAGGAACATCTATCTTGTATTTATCTTTAATGTTTGAATCTGGAAAATGTTTAATGAAATCCAGAACTTTGTGTTATTATTTACTTAACTTTTAAAGTCTTATTTTTACTTGTTTAGTTAGTTGAGTTATCCTCTAGGTATTTGCTTGTTATTCTCCAACAAACAAATAGGGGGAGATTGAAAGGCATATGTTTTAGCCTATTTGTTTACATCGAGGATTCAACTCAACTTAAACAAGTTTGTAATAAGTAAGTAATAATTCAATTGTCACAGTCACAGGAATCTCAGAATATCATATCTGTCAGAAGAATACAGATTAAAGTCATCCTACAGATTTGAAGATATACTACATTGAAAGAAGTTCAATTATTTGTTCAAGCCTCAGTGAAGTCTTCAAAGATGTGGATTTATTAAAGTGACAGAGGTTTCAGATTTGTGACAGCAAATGTACAGGTTACAAAGGTTGATCTACAGTTAAAAGCAGACAATGGACCACAGCTTAAAGTCAAGATGAAGAACAGACATTGAAGTTAGTCATTTATGAACCAGACAGTGCATCAAATGACAACCTCAGACAATGGATATTCTTCAGCAGTTCAAGTGGTTCAAGAATTGGTTTTGTTATCCTATGAGAATTTAAATTCTATTCTAAATTAGTTATTAATTTAGTTATTAAATTAATTCTTCAGAATTAATTTTATAAATAAATTAAGTGATTAATTTATTGAACAAATTAATTCATCAGAATTAATTTATGAAATAAATTAATTATCAGAATTAATTTAAAGTAGAATTAGAATTTAATTTAGAATTCTTATTTAAAATGAACTGGAATCACTATCCAGGGTAGTCATACCGGTAGTCATACCGGTAGTCATACCGATAGTCATCCAGTTTATTTTAATTAATTCTAAGTTAATTTTGTTAAATTCACATAGTCATACAAGGTCATTCTGATAGTCATCCAAGGCATTTTGGATAGTCATTCCAGGGTAATTGTCATAGTCATCCTGGAAAGCTAAACAGAACGTGCAGATTACTTTAGTGTCAAGTGGGTTACAAAAGGTGTTTACCTTTATAATCAAAATATCAAGACAGATCAAGAACACAACATTACATCAAAAAGAAAAGTTTCTGTCAAGAACTCTACCGTGCTAATTTCTTCAGTAAATTAATTCTAGAATCATTGTGTTAAATCTAAACCACTAGAATTCATTTACTTGTACTGCTTTGACTATCTAGCGGATTTTTATCCCTAGAACGTATCTCAAATTATCATTTATTGTTATATCTTTTTATTACAAAAATAGATAAATTCATGTCGAATTTATTCTAGATTTGTTTTAATTAGTTTGAGATTCAATCTTGTAATCAGTACTTCATTTGTAACACCTTTCAAGTTTAATATAAGTTATATTTAACTTGAATTCTGTTTCATTTAATTCCGCCATAATTTGTTCTCAAATTGTTTGATTCTAAACAGAACAAATTCGATAAAACAGTATAGTTTGTATTCAACCCCCCTTCTACAAACTTATCAGGACCTAACACAAAATATGTTGATCCAAAAAAAATAATGCGCACAAAAAAAAATTGACAGCACCTCTTTATTTTAGAGAATAAAGAAGCCAAACAATAGAAGAGAAACTTTGTAAAAACAAGAGTTTGATGAATGAGAAGAAAACTGCCAAGTACGGATAGTATTTATAGAGAATTCCATTAAGCCTGGAATGACTACCGGGATGACTACCGGGTAGTCATGCCGATAGTCATTCCAGTATAAAACTGAGAAGACTAAGAATATCAACAGTTAATTAGCAAAAGAAAATGAATAATTAAAATACTATTGGAATGACTACCGGGATGACTATGTGATACTCATACCGATAGTCATTCCAGTACAAAACATTTATACTGAAATAAAAACTGAAAAACTATTCTACTTTAAACTAAAATCTAATAATCCTAGAATGACTACTGGAATGACTATGTTAGATAGTCATTCCGATAGTCATGCTAGTACAACTTTGAACAGAATTACAAATAATTTAATTAAAACACAAACCTGTTAGCAAAAATAACAGAATTAATTAAGAAGAAGAAAACATGCAAACCTGTTCAGAAAATATCACATGAATTAAAAATAATATAACACAACCTAATTATTCACAGATTAAATATTAAATACAGAATAACAACTAAGCAACATAATATTTTTTTACAGAAAATGCAATATAAAACAGAAAATTATGCACAAACATAATAAAATTGCAGAAAATTATAGAAGTGCAATAAAAATATATATAAACCTGCAGAAAAATTCAAACAAAAATATTTACAATCTGAAAATAACTTAAATGATTCTAAATAAATAAATTTTCAATAAAAATACATTTCTCCACTTAAAAAATATGAGAAAAATATTTTTAAAGAAAATAAATTATTCAGAATATTTAAATTAACAAGTTTTACACAATAAACATGGATTGGCAATATTTAACATCTAATATCAACAAGAGAAAATGATTTAGATAAGAACAAACCTACCAGAGACATTGTCAATCACTAAGACTGTTCAACATACCCAATTTACCAACTAACCTGGTAAATGTGGATTCATCAAGAGATTTAGTGAATATATCTGCAGTCTGTTCTTCTGTGGGTACAAAATGTAACTCCACAGTTCCATTCATGACATGCTCACTGATAAAATGATACCTGATATCAATGTGCTTCGTTCTCGAGTGCTGCACAGGGTTGTTGGAGATTGCTATGGCACTTGTATTATCACATAAAATAGGGATTTTGTCTAATACAAAGCCATAGTCCTTCAATTGATTCCTTATCCATAGGATCTAAGCACAACAGCTTCCAGCAGCAATATATTCAGCTTCTGCTGTTGAATTGGAAACTGTATGTTGTTTCTTGCTATACCAGGAAATCAATCTACCTCCTAGGAATTGACAACTCCCAGAGGTACTCTTTCTATCCACAACACTACCTGCATAATCAGAATCTGTATATCCAACAAGGTTAAAACCAGAATCTTTAGGGTACCAGATACCTAAATTAGGTGTACCCTTAAGATATCTCAAGATTCTTTTAACAGCAACGAGATGTAAATCTCTAGGGTCCGCTTGGAACCTTGCACACAAGCATGTAGCATACATAATATCTGGTCTACTTGCAGTAAGATAGAGTAAGGAGCCAATCATACCTCTGTAGCTTGTAACATCTACCTTGATAGAGTTATCACAAGCTCCAAGTTTGACAGCTGTTGAAGATGGAGTTCTTGATGATGCTGAATCCTCCATGTGATACTTTTTGAGGAGTTCTTTGAGATACTTGGATTGACAAATAAATATACCATTTGACCTTTGACTTACTTGTAATCCAAGAAAGAACTTCAGCTCACCCATCATACTCATTTCAAACTTACTCTGCATTAGCTTAGCAAATCTCTTACAGAGATCATCATTAGTAGACCCAAATATGATGTCATCCACATAGACTTGGACTAATATCATATCACTTTTGTGTTTCTTTGAAAAAAGAGTTTTGTCTATGATACCTCTAACAAAACCATTTTCTAAAAGAAAACCAGAGAGAGTGTCATACCATTTTCTTGGGGCTTGTTTGATACCATAGATAGCCTTGAAGAGACAGTACACAAAGTCCAGCAGCTCCTGATTTTCAAAGCCAGGGGCTGTTCCACATACACTTCGTCATCCAGCTCACCATTCAGGAATGCACTCTTAACATCCATTTGATAGACTTTGAAATTGGAGTAAGCTGCAAATGCTAAGAACATCCTGATGGCCTCAAGCCTAGCCACTAGTGCATAGGTTTCATCATAATCAATGCCTTCAGCTTGTGAATACCCTTGTGCAACCAGTCTTGCCTTGTTCCTTGTCACAATGCCATCCTCATCTAGCTTGTTTCTGTATACCCATCTTGTACCAACTACTTTCTTGTTCTTTTGTCTGGGTACCAGCTTCCAGACTTACTGTTGTTCAAATTGATTGAGTTCATCTTGCATAGGAATCACCCAATCTGGATCAGTCAATGCTTCCTCAGTCTTCTTTGGCTCCATCTCAGATAGAAACCCTGAATAATGACATTCATTCTGAGTAGCACTTCTAGTTTTAACTCCAACACCTGGATCACCAATGATCATCTCAAAAGGATGAGCTTTATTCCATACAGTCTGTCTTGGAAGATTTGATCTTGATGATTCGCCTTGAAATTCATTGTGGTGTTGTGAATGACTAGTAGATCCTTCATTTCCTCCCCCTGAGTTGTTGCTTGATTACCTTGATGATTCTTCTCCAGTGTTGGTGGTATCTCCATTGTTACCAATGTTTCCACCACCACCACCATGATCATTATCATCATTATTATTATCATTACCAGCAACATTCTCAGGTGGGGCTTCCTCATCTGAATCTGAGTCTGGCAAGTTATCAAACTTTAGTTTCTCAGATGAGTCTTCTGTTTGGATACTAGGGAGCTTAGTGTCATCAAATGTTACATTGACACTTTCTTTCACATGATGACCATCAATCAAGTACACCCTATAAGATCTTCTGGAATAACCAATAAAAATAGCTTCTTGTGCCTTGGCCTCAAACTTGCCACGTTTCACATTGTCATCCTTAAGCACAAAGCATTTTGCACCAAATACATGAAAGTATTTGAGAGTTGGTTTCTTGTTCATGATCTCATAAGGAGTCTTCATTAAATCCTTGTTGATTAAAGATCGATTCTGAGTATAACAAGCAGTGTTCACAGCTTCATCCCAAAAGTACATTGGAAGTCTTGATTCACTTAACATAGTCCTAGCAGCTTCAATCAATGTACGATTCTTCCTTTCCACCACTCCATTCTGTTGAGGAGTTCTAGGGGCAGAATACTGTCTTGTTATTCCTTTATCTGCACAAAAGTCATTTAGGACTGCATTCTTGAATTCAGTTCCATTATCTGACCTTATAGCTCTAACAGGGAATCTCGAATCCAACTCAATCAACTTTATATGATCAATCACCATCTGTGGGGTCTCATCCTTGGAATGTAGGAATAAAACCCAAGTATATTTGGAATAGTCATCAACAATCACAAGTGCATACTGTTTCTTTGACATGGACATCACACTAACTGGACCAAACAAATCCATGTGAAGTAGCTGAAGTGGTTCAGTTATTGATGATGTGTCAGTGCCCTTGTGAGAAGCTTTCTTTGACTTTCCTTTCTGACAAGCCTCACACAGTCCTTCCTATGTAAATTCCATCTGAGGCAAACCTCTAACCAATTCCTTCTTGAACAAAGAGTTCATGGTTTTTAAATTAAGGTGAGACATCTTCTTGTGCCATAGCCAACTTTCATCTGATGAAGCTTTAGCATAAAAACAAGTAACTTCATCTTTGGATCCAGAGAGCAGATCAGCTATGAACAAATCACCTTTCCTTACTCCTTGAAGAGCAGGCTTTCCATTCTTCTTGTGAAGGATCTAACATCTATCTTTCTCAAAGGAAACAACATATCCTCTGTCACAGAAATGACTGATGCTGAGAAGATTGAACTTCAGACCTTCCACAATAGATACATCTTGAATGATAACATTTCCAAACTTCAAACAGCCATATCCTCTGGTAATACCCTTGTTGTTATCTCCAAAGGTAACTCCTGGGCCAGCTTTCTCAACCACATTTGATAGCAGGGCTCTATCTCCGGTCATATACCTTGAACAACCACTGTCCAGAACCCACATAACACGGTTTACCTGTTTCACACCCTGCAATATCAAATTGATTAGTCCTTCCTCGGAGCCCAAACTTGATTGGGTCCGGCATACTTAAAGAACTGGCCTTTGTCAGGCAAAACAACATTTTTAACTTTAACTACATAGACCTCTTTCACAAAAGAGCATTTCCATTTATAGCCAGCCTTAACACATTTCTGAGTAGGCTTAGGGATAAATGGATCCACTCTAGTCTTTGGAGGACTAGTAGTCTTAGATCTAACATGCTTCTTATTATTAACATGTTGACGTGGAGCAGTCTCATTATCAGATACATGCTTACTATTAAAATAAGCATACATAACATTGAAAGCACAAGACATGCAATTAACCACACCACATGCTTTATGAGAAAGATTAATAGCAGGCATGTCAGTTTTGCAGTTGTTTTGATCCACTTTATGAATGTCTGACTTAGTCTTCGTTGCAGAAACAACTTTGACTGGTTTGTCAGACTTACACTTTTTGGACTGTTCAAGATCAAAAGCACGATCCTCCATAAGTATCTCCTCTTCAATAATGATAGAGTATTCATTCAGAGGATCTACTTGGGACTCTCTAAAGAAAGGTGTTTCAATACCATTAAGCACATATGGTATACCCCTTTCTTCAGCATTGACTCTATTAGGGGTATTTATGCTTAATTCACCAATAGACTCATTATAGTCATACCCTATTCCTATTGTATGACCAATACTTTGTTTATTGATGATTTCTTTAGCAGTCTTACAAGAGTTATAGTAAGCATTAGCTTTAACCTTAAGTTCACTAATCTGATCCTTAAGAATGGTTTCCAGTTGAATATAACATTTAACCCTATTCTCAAGAAATGCTATTTTCTCAGTTAGTTCATCCTGATTAACATGCACAAGTTTTAATTCTTTTACCTCCTTTTCAAGAGCTGTGTTCAAAAGAATTATTCTATCATTTTCTCTACGTGCACATGAAACAGTAGTACTAAGATGATAGATCATTTCAGTATCAGTAAAATTTACCTCTGACATGAATGTTGATGAAGTGCTTGCCTCATTAGCCATTAAATCAAGGTTTCCAATTTCACCTGCTTCTTCATCACTATCAGTATCATCCCAACTCTTTTCTTCAGCAACATAAGCTTTCCCAATCTTATTCTTCTTGCTAGAATCAAATGAGTTCCTTCTCACTTGCTTTGGCTTTTTACATTCAGTAGCAAAGTGACCCAACTCATTACAATTGTAGCACCTGATTGTGCTTCTTTCCACAGTTCCAGTTTTATAGCCACCCCTTGTGCTATTTGTAGATGAGGAACCACCTCTCTGAAACCTGGGCTTGAACTTAAGATTGGAATTTCTCCTGAATCTGAACTTGCCAAATTTCTTCACTATCATTGCCAAATCACCATCCTCCAGCTGATCAAGTTCTTCTAAAGAATAGAATCACCACCAGATTGATCAATGGATGTTAAGCCATATTCAGCATCAATAACATCCAAGTTAGAACTGGAAGGTTGAACAGCCTTCACTTCCAGTTTCTGTGGGACTTCAGTAGTCAATGTAGTAGAAGTACCAACTATCTTTCCAGTTCCATATAACTCCTTTTGTTGAATCTGCTCCAGCTCATAGGTCTTCAGAACACCATACAGTCTTTCCAAAGAACTCTCTCCAAGATCTCTTGCTTCTCTGATTGCAGATATTCTGTGCTCCAGATGAATTGGAAGTGTTAGGAGGAACTTCTTGTTAATCTCCTTGATAGTATAGTGCTTCCCATTGAGGTTCAGATCATTGATTAATTTGTTGTATCTCTCAAAAACCTCAGAGATACCTTCATCAGGGTTTGATCTGAAATGCTCATAAGAAGATGTGAGAATTTCCAGCTTATTCTCTCTTACTTCCTCTGTCTCCTCATTGATTATCTCTATTGTGTCCCAAATGTGTTTGGCAATAGCACAGTTTAGGACATGATTATGCATGATAGGATCAAGACAATCAACCGGTATCAACTATAGACAGGCATCCAGTGTAGCATCCTCTTTCTCATCAGGAGTGTAGTCCTTGGGATCCTTAGGGTACATCCTAGTAGCCCTAGTAACCACATCATTCTCTATCTGCTCTCCATCAACAATCATAGGGATTTTAGGACCATTCTTCAGCACTCCTAGATATTTAACATTTGCAACTTGAAGAAACAGGAGCATCTTCTTCTTCCACATAGGATAATGCTCCTTACTGAACATGAGGATTTTGACTGTACCCACTTTCTGAGTTGTAGACATTTTTGAGATTTTTGAAGAATGATAAAATTTTCAGAGTTAAAGAAAAAATCTTAAAACAATTGGATCTTTGATTAGTATATCAATCAAAAGGCTCTGATGCCAATTGTTAGGTCCTGATAAGTTTGTAAAAGGGGGGTTGAATACAAACTATATCGTTTTATCGAATTTGTCTGTTTTAGAATAAAACAATTTAAGAACAAATTATGGCGAAATTAAATGAAACAAAATTCAAGTTAAATATAACTTATATTAAACTTGAAAGGTGTTACAAATATGGTACTGATTACAAGATTGAATCTCAAACTAATTAAAACAAATCTAGAATAAATTCGACATGAATTTATCTATTTTTGTAATAAAAAGATATAACAATAATTTGATAATTTGAGATACGTTCTAGGGATAAAAATCCGCTAGATAGTCAAAGCAGTACAAGTGAATGAATTCTATTGGTTTAGATTTAACACAACGATTCTAGAATTAATCCACTGATGAAAAATGTCACGATAGTGTTCTTCACAGAAAGTTTTGTAGATGTAATGTTCTTGATTAATATCTTTTGTGTCTTGATCTTTCCTTTTTTACTCTAATCCACTTGATTAAAATCTGCACGTGCATTGCTTTTCATTCCACTAGGAATGACTATCAAAATAGTCTTGGAATGACTATCTTAAAAGCCTGGAATGACTATCCAAAAGGCTTTGGATGACTATGTGAATTACTATGAATTAAATTAGAATAATTATAAATGTACTGGGATGACTATCGGGATGACTATCCCTTGATAGTCATTCCAGTTCATTTTTAATAAAAATGGCTTGGAATGACTATCGGGATGACTATCCTTTGATAGTCATTCCAGTTCATTTAAATTAAGTAATTCTAAATTAATTCAAATTCTAATTCTAAATTAATTTATTTCATAAATTAATTCTGATTAATTAATTTATTCAATAAATTAATTATTTAATTTATTTTCTAAATTAATTCTGATGAATTAATTTAATAAATTAATTAATAACTAATTTAAAATAGAATTTAAATTCTCATAGGATAGCAAAACCAATCCTTGAACCACTTGAACTGTTGAAGAATTTCCATTGTCTGAGGTTGTCATTTGATGCACTGTCTGGTTCATAAATGACTAACTTCAATGTCTGTTCTTCATCTTGACTTTAAGTTGTGGTTCATTGTCTGCTTTTGACTGTTGTTCAACCTTTGTAACCTGTACATTTGTTGTCACAAATCTGAAACCTCTGTCACTTTAATAAATCCACTTCTTTGAAGACTGAACTGAGGCTTGAACAAATAATTGAACTTCTATCAATGTAGTATTTCTTCAAGTCTGTAGGATGACTTTAATCTGTATTCTTCTGACAGATATGATCATCTGAGATTCCTGTGACTGTGACAATTGAATTATTACTTACTTATTACAAACTTGTTTAAGTTGAGTTGAATTTTCGATGTACACAAATAGGCCTAAACATATGCCTTTCAGTAGGATGACTTTAATCTTCATTCTTTTGACTAATATGATCTTCTGAGATTCCTGTGAGGCTGTGACAATTGAATTATTACTTACTTATTACTTACTTATTACAAACTTGTTTAAGTTGAGTTGTATCCTCGATGTTAACAAATAGGCCTATACATATGCCTTTCACATAATTTGAGACAAGGGTTTTTTTATTCTCAACTTTAAGACTTTGACTTTCCAATTTCATCGTTTCTAGATCCGTAACAAGTCCTTCACGACTTTCAAACCCGGAATCGAACATGCTCTTAAGATTAGCAAATTCGTTCTCGATTATGGCTAGCTGACATTGGTAGTCAAGAACTTGTTATTTCAAGTCTTGTTGATGTTCTTCCTCTACTTCTCCTGTTAGAGATTGTTCGAGGTCATTTATTCGATCGCTATGCGTTAAATTCTCTCGAAGCAAAGTTTAGTTTCGAGATTTTAAATTTAACAACTCTAGATTGAGTTCGCAATTGTGTTGGTCTAAATGAGTCTTAGCATTCTCAAACTCTTCGGCTTGTAAAATCAAAGAGATATTTTCAACTTCAAAAGTACGAATTTGATCTTCTTTTTCATTCATCTCGATTTTCAAGCGATCGTTTTGAGAGAGAATGTTAGTAACGTATTCCATGTCTTTAACATGTTGAAAGATATATGTATAGGCCTATTTGTAAACATCGAGGATACAACTCATCTTAAACAAGTTTGTAATAAGTAAATAATAATTCAGTGTCACGGGAATCTCAGAAGGTTATACCAGTCAAAAGAATGAAGATTAAAGTCATCCTACAGACTTGAAGTAATTCTACATTGAAAGAAGTTCTATTAATTGATCAAGCCTCAGTGAAGTATTAAAGGAAGTGGATTTATTATATTGACAGAGATTTCAGAAGTGTGGCAGCAAGTGTACAGATTACAGTGCTTTGATAAAGGGAAAAGAAAAGGACCACAACTTAAAGTTCAGAATTGAAGAAACGTCATTGAAGTTAGTCACTCATGAACCAGACAGTACATCGAGTGTCAACACCATACAATTGAAGCTCTTCATTAATTCAAGTGGTTCAAGAATTGTTTCTGCTATCAAGGAAGAATATAAATTCTCTTTTAATTATTTATTGAATAAATTAATTCATCAGAATTAATTTATTAAATAAATTAATTATAAGAATTAATTAAATTAGAATTAGAATTGAACTGCAATGACTATGAAAAATGAACTGCAATGACTATCAAGGATAGTCATGCTAGGCCATTTTATCTTAAAAATGAACTGGAATGACTATCAAGGATAGTCATCCCGATAGTTATCCCAGTTCAAATGATAGTCATTCCAGTTTAGTTTAATTATTATGATAGTCATTCCAAGCTTAAATGATAGTCATTCCAAGCTTTTTATGATAGTCATTCCAAGTCTATTTTGGTAGTCATGCTGGAACAAAAGAAAAGGCGTACAAGATTAAAAGAGACAGTAGATATAAAGTATTTGCATTCAAGACAAACACTTCACTTCTCAACAACTTCAACAAGACAGAAACTCAAGATCATATTTCTCTCTGTTCTTTAACTGAAGAAACTGTCTGAGTCTTAAATTCATAGTATTGATTTCTAGTATTAATTGTAATATCCAAACCACTAGAAATCATTTACTTGTACTGCTTTGACAATCTAGCGGATCTTTATCCCTAGAAATTATCTTGAACTATAACTTATCGTTCTATCTTTTTATTACAAAAATAGATAAGTTCAAGTTGAATTTATTCTAAATTTGTTTTAATTAGTTTGAGATTCAATCTTTGTAATCCGTACAATATTTGTAACACCTTTTGTTAGATCAGAATTCAATGATCGTCAGAAGCTAGACTCAACTGATCAGGATTGCTGACGTCATCAGTATTGCATGGTCATCAGTATTTGATCAAGCGTCAGTATCTTATTGATCATCAGGATTCCTACTCAGACTATGATCAGGTTTGATCATCAGGACTTGAAGCTGATCAGGATTCCTACTTCGAGTTATATTTGGAGTCTAGATAAACATGGAAGTTTGTTCCTGGTTTGTAGAATGCAGCTATCGATTAAAGATATGTTTCTATCTTTATTATGATTAGGACTTATCTTGTTATTGATAGAGAAGCTGTGTGCACTATATAAACACAGTTTTGGTTTCGATTTATGTACTCATCAAAGAGAGAGAATTATTCATTCGAGAGAGAACATAATCGGAGAGAAGCTCTTAAGAACAGAATTTCTTGAGAGAGTTTTTGTAAGCTAGCAGCTCTTAAGAACATCAGAATTTCTTAAGAGAGTTTGTAACAGTTTTATATCAAAGTTAATAAAGTTGTTATTGTTATTGTTATTGATCTTTCATATTTGTGTTATATAAAGTCGAGAATCTTATACAATTGTATTCAACCCCCCTTCTACAATTGTTATTTACTGGGCAACAATTGGTATCAGAGCAAACTGATTTAATTCTGAATCAGATACGATCTAAAGATGTCGACAACCAAGTATGAAAGCATGAAGATTCCCATCTTGAAGATATCAGAATATCCCACATGGAGGGTAAAGATGCTGATGTACCTGGAGGCTATGGATCCTGACTACTTGGACAGGATTCGTGATGGACCATATATACCAACAAAGTTCGTAGAACGAACAGATACAGTACCAGAACATTATGTGGTCAAAGCTAAAGCTGAATGGACTCCAGAAGAAAAAGCTCATGTACTCAGGGAACCAAAGATAAAGAATATCTTGCATAATAGCCTTGATGCTGTTATGTCAAACAGAGTAATTGCATGCAAGTCTTCAAAAGAAATCTGGGATACTTTGGAAACTCAGTGCCAGGGATCTGCATCTGTTAAGAAAAACAGAAGGGCTCTTTTGATTCAAGAATATGAACAATTCGATGCAAGACCTGAAGAGAGCCTGACTGATCTATATGATAGACTTCTGACACTATTGAACAGCTTATCCTTAGTTGACAAAGTATATGAAACCGAAGATTCAAACACCAAATTTCTTAGAGCTTTACCTGAAGAATGGGATACTCAGACCTCAATCATTAGACACCAGTATGACCTGAACATTGTGTCTCTTGATGAGATCTATGGGATGCTAAGAACTCATGATCTTGAAGTTCAACAGAGAAAGAACAAGAAAAGCAGCAAGGCAAAGTCAATTGCTTTGAATGTAGAAGCAAAATCAAAAGGGAAAGCTATGGAGGTCTCTAGAAGGAAAGCAAGAGTAGCTGAGTCAGATCCTGACGACTCTTCATCAGATACTGATGGCAATCCTGATGCCAATACTGGTGATGAATCTTCTGATTCAGACATGGAAGAGATGGTTGCTATGATTGTCAGAAACTTCAGAAGGATGAAGTTCAGGAAGAATAGAAGACAGGGCAACTTTCAGAAGAAGACCTTCAAAGCAGACAAAGACAAGTATATCAAGAAGGACAGCAAGGGTAGCAAATTTGACAAGTCAAAGGTTAGATGCTACAAGTGTAATGGTATGGGTCACTTTGCTTCTGAATGCAACAAGACAAAGGCACTCATCACATCAAGCAAGGATTGGATGGACTCTTCCTCAGAATCTGATACTGAGGTAGTCAACTATGCGTTAATGGCCAATGCTGATGTAACTGCTGCTCCTGATGATAAGGTACTAAATACTATCTTTGATTTTGATACTGATAATGCTTCTGAGTTAAGACGTTTTCTAAAGTCATTACATATTAGCTTTAGAAGTCAAACTGCTGAGAATACTAGAATCTTATCTGAGATGTCTGACCTTAGAAAAAGGAATGAGATATTAGAAGCTGAATTTTCTCGTATGCAAGAAGTACAAAAAGAATGTGATAATGTTAAGCACATGCACTTAGAGATGACATCTAAATGTACTTCCCTTGAAAAAGAACTTGAATATGCTAATGAGAAAATCAGAACCTGGACAGACTCTGGTAGGAAATTTCATGAGATTAATACCTCTAAGAATTGGAAAGAGTGTCTAGGATATAAGTCAGATGAGGATAAGAAATTGAAAGAGAAAATTGTCATTGATGAGACAGTCAGTCCAAAGACCTATAGACATGTTATAGACTCAACCAAATCTAAGATTACTCCTGTTAATTTTGTTTTTGGTAAGGATTCCAATTCTACTTTTGAAAAGGGATCTTCTTCTACTCAAGGAATTAAAATTATAAAGTCTAAACCTGTCATGAACAAAGTCACTAAGAATGTAGGTCTATTGTCTCAGAAACAGCTTAAGGAGAAAATCTGTAAGGTTACAGATAAGAAAAAGGAAGCTACTGTTAAGAGAAACAGGAATGGTAAAGTTGGGATCAATAAAGAGAATGGTTATAAATATATCCCAAATGCACCTAGAAAATGTTGTTTTAACTGTGGTAACTCTAATCATCTTGCTATTGATTGTAAAAAGAGTAAGAAGAAAATTGCTGAAATTCCTAAGTCTGATGTTAGGAATAGATCAGTATTTTACAAACCGCAGAAGTCCTGTTTTCATTGTGGTAGTCTATGGCATTCTATTTATACATGTAAAGAGTATCATGATTTGTACTATAACTTTTATGATCCATTGCCTAAGTTTGAAAGTAGTACAAAGTCAGATAAAACTGAAAATGTCATAGTGAAGCATGCTTTTGTTAATACTGATACTGACAAAGCAAATCTTGATGGAGTAAATCCTGTCAGGACTGCTAAAGTCAAAAAGTCTTCTGCTGTTAAAATTAATAAATTGCATGAGAAAGGAACCCAACATGTATGGGTTCCTAAGAGTTCTAACTAGTGTTTTACTATTCTGATGCAGGGTAAAAAGAAAAATGTGTTAGTCATGGATAGTGGATGTTCTGTGCACATGACTGGAAACAAAGCCCTGTTATCAGAATATGAGGAAAAAGCTGGCCCAACTGTGTCTTATGGAGATGGCAACATTGGACAAACCTTGGGATATGGCAATATAATCATTGGAAATGTCATCATTGAAGAAGTAGCTCTAGTGAAGGGAATAAAACACAACTTGTTGAGTATTAGTCAAATCACTGACAGAGGTTATCATGTCAATTTCTATTCCACACATTGTGAAGTAGTCAGTAAAGCAACAGGGAAGATAGCACTAACTGGCTACAGGCATGGTAACATATATGAAGCCAACATTCTCTCAGATACTGATGGCTCCCCTACATGTTTCATCAGTAAAGCTTCAGTAGATGAAAGTTGGAATTGGCACAAGAAGCTTTCTCATCTCAACTTCAGCAACATCAATGAGTTGGTTAAGAAAGAATTAGTAAGAGGATTACCTAATGTCTTGTATACACCTGATGGACTCTGTGATGCATGCCAAAAAGCAAAACAAAGAAGGACATCATTCCAGAGTAAATCAGAATCCTCTATTGAAGAACCATATCACATGCTACATCTTGATCTGTTTGGTCCAGTCAACATCATGTCCATCAGTAAGAAAAGGTACACTCTTGTAATTGTTGATGAATATTCTAGATTCACCTGGGTGTATTTTCTGCACAGAAAAGATGAAACTCCTGAAGTTCTGTTGGATCATGTGAGGATGATTGAGACAACCACAAAGTACAAAGTCAAGATTCTGAGAAGTGATAATGGTACTGAATTTAAGAATTCAAAGATGGAAGAGTTCTGCAAATACAAAGGAATCATTCAACAATTCTCTGCTCCTGGCACACCTCAGCAAAATGGAGTAGTAGAAAGGAAGAATAGAACTCTTATTGAAGCTGGCAGAACTATGTTGGAAGAAGCTAAATTACCTACATATTTCTGGGTAGAAGCAGTCAACACAGCATGCTATACACAAAATCTCACATTGATAAACAGGCATGGTGTCACTCCTTATCAGTCACTCAAAGAGAAGAAACCAAGTCTGAAGCATTTGCATGTGTTTGGCTGTAAATGTTTTGTTCTCAGAACTCATCCTGAACAGCTAGGGAAATTTGAAACAAAGGCTGATGAAGGAATATTCATAGGTTATCCTACATCAAGAGCCTTCAGAGTTTTTAATTTGAGAACAAGAACAGTCATGGAGTCAATACATGTATCTTTTGATGATAAGAAGATAACTGGAATAATTGAAGACTCGCATGATAGATTGTTATTTGAAAATGAAGCTTCCAAGGAACCTGAAGAAAGTGAATCAGAAGCTGTCCATTCATCCAGTACTGACGGGTCACCAAATCCTGATGACTCACCAGGTACTGATGGTGCTAATATTGATGATGCAAACAACAGTGATACAACTAGTAGTGCTAATGTTGAGGGGGAGCAACGGCATTCAACTACAAGTTCAGAGTCAACTCAATCATCAGGACAGAATTCTTCAGATACTGATTCAAGTGAAGATCCTGATAACACATCAGGAGGGCATAGCAATAATTCAGGGAGAGCTTCAAATCAATCAAATTCTTTCAATCAAGATAACACCAATCCAGGGGGAGCATCTATTTCAAGAAACAATTTGACACCAGCAAGGAAATGGACAAAAGATCATACTCCTGATTTGATAATTGGAGATCCTGATGCAGGTGTTCAAACAAGAAGTGCAACTCAGAATGAATGTTTATATAATAACTTTCTATCCAAGGAGGAGCCTAAGAAAGTTGAAGATGCACTTAAAGATGCTGATTGGGTTACTGCAATGCAAGAAGAACTGAATGAATTTGAAAGGAATGAAGTCTGGAAACTGGTACCAAGACCAAAGAATAGATCAATAGTTGGTACAAAGTGGATTTTCAAGAACAAGACTGATTCTGATGGAGTCATTATCAGAAATAAAGCTAGACTAGTTGCAAAGGGGTATTCCCAACAAGAAGGAATTGACTATGATGAAACTTTTGCTCCTGTTGCAAGACTAGAAGCCATCAGGATATTTCTTGCTTATGCAGCACATAAGAAATTCAAGGTTTTCCAGATGGATGTTAAAAGTGCTTTCTTAAATGGTGAACTGGAGGAAGAAGTTTATGTTGAACAACCTCCTGGTTTCATTGATCCTAAATATCCAGATCATGTCTACAGACTGGATAAGGCACTTTATGGACTAAAGCAAGCTCCAAGAGCATGGTATGAAACCTTAGCTCAATTCTTACTGGAAAGCGGATTCAAAAGAGGTGCAATTGATAAAACTCTATTTTATTTGAATCATGGTAAGGAGTTGCTGTTAGTTCAGATTTATGTTGATGATATCATTTTTGGGTCAACAAACAATAAGCTGTGTGAAAAGTTTTCCAAGCTTATGCAGTCAAGATATCAAATGAGCATGATGGGAGAAATGAGTTACTTTCTGGGTCTTCAAGTTAAACAGACTGATGAAGGGATTTTTATTAATCAGTCCAAATACACAAGGAATTTACTGACAAGGTTTAACATGCAAGACAGTACTCCTGCTTCAACTCCCATAGCTACAGCTACCAAACTTGATCCTGATCAAGGTGAAGAGGTAGATGTAACTCACTACAGAGGAATGATTGGCTCTTTATTGTATCTCACTGCCAGTAGACCAGATATCATGTTTGCAACCTGTCTATGTGCAAGATTTCAAGCAAAACCTAGAGAACCACATCTGATTGCAGTCAAAAGAATTTTCAGATATCTCAAAGGCACTCCTTCACTTGGCCTTTGGTATGCAAGGGAATCAGATTTTGGGTTGTGTGGTTATTCAGATGCTGATTTTGCAGGATGCAAAATAGACAGGAAAAGTACTTCAGGAAGTTGTCAGTTTTTGGGTGGAAGACTAGTTTCATGGTTCAGTAAAAAGCAGAAATCTATTTCCACTTCAACTGCAGAAGCTGAGTACATTGCTGCAGGAAGTTGTTGTGCTCAGATAATGTGGATGAGAAATCAGTTGTTAGATTATGGCCTGTCATACTCAAAAATCCCTATTTATTGTGATAACCAAAGTGCTATTGCAATGACAGGAAATCCAGTTCAGCATTCTCTTACTAAACACATAAGTATCAGATATCACTTTATAAGAGAACAGGTTCTGGAAGGAACAATTGAACTTCACTTTGTTCCTACTGATCAACAACTAGCTGATATATTCACCAAGCCACTACCTGAAGCTACTTTCAATAAGTTGGTGAATGAACTTGGAATGATGAATTTTGAGAATGTCTGAGGAAAAGCTATAGAGAGGAAATCCTGATAACTGTCAAATCCTGATGGTTATTCAGAAAGGTATGTATCTTTGATCAAATCCTGATAGGATGGAATCCTGACAGGAAGTCAACTGGTCAATCCTGATGTACAGGTCAGTATTTTCATTGCTAAATTTGTGCCTAATTTTTTGTCCGTATCTGCTAATGGACGATTGAGTTTTAGTAGGACAACTGTATACGCGCGTGTGTTGCTCTATTATAGATATATCTATACATACACATAAAACGCGGTGCAGTTTTATTTAATGACACACGTAATCTGTCCACTAATTAGTTATGCACAAATCATATTTTGCCACCTGTCATTGAGAGTAATATTTTGTTTTAACAAAATAATTTTCATTGTTTTACATCTTTCATTACTCTCTCATCATCAGTTTTTCGTTTTTATCTCTCTCTGTGCTTTCATACCCTAATTGCTTCAAATCTTAATTCTCAAGTTTTCAAAAGCATTACAATGGCGTCTTCATCATTCATGAACAAACAAACAGTAATTCGTGATATTACTTTTGCCACTAATAACTTTGTAGCCATACTAGACCATCAAGAATTGCCTACTGAGTTCCATATAATTCAAGATTTTCTTACTTCAAGCCCATTGAAGTATGCTTTAACAGAGCCTGCAAGTGTTTCTTTTAAGTCTGTAATGCAGGTTTGGAACACAGTTGTTTTTGGTCAAAGTTCTACAGGAACCATTCTGATGCAGTTCGAATCAAATGGGGTCACTCATCATGTCACCCCTGCTGTTATAGAAGAGGCATTGCATTTGCCTATTCTGGGTGAAAAAGTCCCTAGGGTGATTTCAGACTCTGCTCTATTTGAGTTTGTCAAGAAACTGGGCTACAATGGAGAAGTAAAGAGATATGGAAATCTCTTTAGGACAAAGCTTAAGAAGGAATGGAATTTCTTCTTTGATACAATCAGCCGTTGTTTCCTGAACAAGACATCAAATTTTGATGCTCTTCCATCAGGATCTCTTAAAATTGGGTACTCTCTTATCCATTCTACAGTGTTTGATTATGGCTCTTTTATCTTAAAAGCTTTATGTGATAGGAAATCAGATAAGTTGGGTTCTGTCTGTTTTCTTAGATTTTTACAGTTGATATTTAATCACTTATGTCCTAATGTTGTTTTTGAGGATGATGTAGTTCTACCAATCTGTAGGATTACTGAGAATAATATTAAGTCATTAGTCAACAGTGATAAGGCAAATGGTTTCATAGGAAATGCTTTTATTCCTGATGAGGTTAGGTTTTTCTTACATCAGAAAATGCCTACTCGTTATGGACTACTTTCTAATGCTATGGTACAAGGACCAACCCACCTTGTTCCTGACACAAGCATGCAACCTAAACAGTCTAAACAGTTAACAACCACCTCTACTGTCTCTCAAAAGACTTTAGTTGTAAAATCAAAGAAATCAGCTAGAACTGATGTGTCTGGAAGGCAATCAGGTTCAAAGGATTTTTCCTCTACACCACTCACTAAAAAGAAGATACAAGGGGGTGTACAAGGGGTCCTGGTCAAGAAAGCTGATAAGATTGTTAAGAATGTTCCTGTGAAAAGGAAGTTAAGGTTGATTGATGAAAGTGATTCAGAGGATGACTTACCTATATCCTCTGTGATGAATGTGAACAAGGAAGTTGCTGATACTGCTACTAAAGCTGTGGTACCTTCATCGAAACCACAAAAGAAAAGGAAATTATCAAAGAGCAGGTATCATATTCCTTTGACAGTGCAAATGAAGGATACTGATATTCAGACATCAAATCCTGATGTTAGTATTCCTGATGCCACAACAAAAGTTGTCTCTATATCAGACTCTCCAGCCTCTCCATCTCAAATTCGAGGACATTCTTGGGAGAAGGTATCTACAACTGCTTCCTTGGTTGGTCTTACACCTACATCAAAGAAAAAGAGGAATGCAGAAGAGTTAGTCTATCAGAGACAGAAGAAGCTGAAAGGATCAAGCCCACAAGAACCTGAATTTCAGAGTAATTCAGCAGCTACTGTTGATCCTGCCACACAAGAACCACTCAATCAAAGTTTGGGTGAAGGCTTAGCTAGTGGAATGGTCACACAAGAACCATTTTCTCAAAGGGAGAATGAAGACATCAACATTCCAGCTACACAAGAACCATCTTCTCAAAGTGAAGATGCAGGCAAAGCTACAGCTTCTGTTGAAAGATTGGTCGAGAACATTGTCAATGAGGGAAGCACACAAGAACCTTTAGCTCAAAGTGTTGAAGCAGCTTCTGAACCTCAAGCTCCACAAGAACCATTGGTAGCAAATACTGATGCAAGCATATCAAATCCTGACGATGTTCATCCTGACGTTAGTGGTGCTCCTGATACTGAACCTATTTTGATTCAGCCACTTCGTTCAAGACCAATAGATCATCCTATCTCAGAACCACAGGATAAACTGAAAGGTATTGCTATTCCTGATCCTGATATTACTCTTGATACTGATGATGATAGTTCTGATGATGATAGTGATGATGATAATGAGAATAGAAAAGAGAAGGAACAGCTTGCTACAGCACTCAAGATTAGTCTTGGAACTAATTTTGGTTCATCAAGTACATATATGGCTGGCAAAGCTTCCACTGGGAAAGATCAGAGACAAGATTTTTCTACTCCTTCCTTTGATCCTGCAGAGGCATTTAGACAGAATGAATGGAACAATTCATGGCACAATTCTGATGAATCTATCAGTTTTTCTTCTGCTATTGAACATGCCTATAATGCAGTGAAGTCTATAGAGAATCAAGACTTGAAGAATCATCTGAAGGCTACAACTCTGTTATCCAAAAGCCTGAAAAGTGAGATTGATTCTATCAAGGGTTCAACTGAAAAAGTGAGGACTGATATCTTTAATAATTTTACAAAGGTGCCTACTACTTTTCAACTAAGGGTAGTGGAATCCCAAGTGAAATCTGTTGTTTCAGAACAAACCTCAATCAATCAAAGAATTGATTCTCTGGATACTAAGGTAACTGAAATTCAAGCCTCTCTTTCCTTAATTTTGCAATTATTGTCAAATCCTGATGTCAAAAAGGGGGAGAAGGTTATTCAGACAAAATGTACACCTGATCTAGTATTAAGAAATAATGATGATGATACTGGAGATGATGGTGGTGACAAAGCGATACAAGGAGAAACCTCTGATGCTGTTGTTATGAAGACAATCCAAACTTCTCAAAGTCAAACAACGCAGTCAACTCATGTTTCTGATTCTGGAGTTAAGACAGTAAGAACATTGGTGCAATCTCAGATCCTGACGGAAGATCAAATCCTGACACCTGGTCATGGACAAATTCTTGCTACAATTCCTGAAGGTGATGAAGATGTGATTATTGATAATCCTGAAGATGCATCAAATTTATTCCAGAAGTTTTCTACAAAAGACGGCAGAATTGTTACTCTATATCACACTGATAAAAGAGTTCAACAATTATATGCAAGAAAAGCACTCTCTACAGCAAGTGAAGAATATCCAGATCTCTCACATGAAGAATTCTTGAGACTACAAAGAGAGACAATGAAAAGCTATACTGCTCCTGCTAGAGGTAGAGGAAGCAGAGGTAGGAGAGGTGCTAGAAGAAGTAAAAGAGGTTCTTCAACTCAAATATTACCTAGACAGACAAGGTCTAGAGGGTTAAGAATTGAAGAAATTCCTGAACCTATTCAAACTCTAGTAGTTCCTGACAGATCTACTTTTGGTGATGATGGAATTGTTGAAGAAGAACCTGAATTGAGAAGAAAATCAAGAAAATCAACTCTCAGCAATACAAATCAAATTAAAGATTCTAATCCTGACAATATTCAAGATCCTGACGAATCTGAAATTCTGCAAGAGGTTGATTTGATAATCTTATCTACTGTTGTTGATTGTCACAACAAAGAAGTAGATGAAGAAGAAGAAGCCAGAAGAAGAGAAATTACAAGATCAACAAATAGAGATTTCAATCTCTATGTACAAAGGCTTAAACTCTCAAACAGAAGAGTGTGGAGAAATTCAAGCAGACAAGAATCTTTACTTGAAAGAAGCTACGCTCATGAAAAGGAGAAATACAAGAAGTGGAAACATATTAGCACATTAAGTTGTGATACACCTATCAATTTTCAGTCTGGTGGAATTATTACAAGCGCTTCAAGTGTTGTTGATTTGTCTGATATGGCTAGATCAAAAGCACTCTGGTTAAAGATGTTTTCAAATCTGAAGCAATTGTCAAGTAATTCAAGAGGAGGTATTGGACACAGAGATGGTGAATATCTGAATAGGTCATATGTTGATCCTTACTCCTTGACAGAAATTGGAGGTATTTTAACTTCTGAAAACCTGAACAATTTATTAGCTGTTGATATAGTTATAGATTGTCATGATGGTTTTGAAAAGAAAGAAAAGCTTCTGTACTTCATGAAAGATGGTAGTGTGAAGATTCTATCTATTCAAGATCTGCTGATGAAAACTACACAGGAACTGAAATATGTTCACTATCTGTTAAGATGGAAGAA
The DNA here is from genome assembly GCA_030848705.1 of Heracleum sosnowskyi. Lineage (NCBI taxonomy): Eukaryota > Viridiplantae > Streptophyta > Magnoliopsida > Apiales > Apiaceae > Heracleum > Heracleum sosnowskyi. Next base: position 33,007,540 of record CM061235.1, on the reverse strand, counting down.
CCAAGTGTACAAAGAATGGAGTGACATGATTTTGTCAACTATAAGAAGAAGACTGGATGGAAACAGTAATTTCAATGGTAATTATACTCCCATGTACTTAAATCAAAGAGGTCAGGATGTGGAAATGCAAAGGGGTACTGCTGTTAAAGAAGTAAATTTTGGCATGACTCATCTTTCTCTCAATCCTGATGGGAAGGAAATTGCTTATCTTTTGCTTGAAGAGCACAGTCTACAGAGAAACTCCATACAGAATCTCAGAGCAGCTATCTACCAGATTAATGAGGAAGATGAAGAACTCAGAAATCTTAAGGAAAGACTGATTCAAATTCTTGAAGAAAAAGAAGAAAGTTTATTATCCAACTTCTTGAAGATGAATCTGTTCTATCACAAAGCTTAACCAGATAAGTTGTTTCTGAAGATACTCGTACATTTTGATACATGTTTTTGACATCATTGAATATTTGGAATCTATACTTTATTTTACAAAGTATGAGATTGGGGGAGATTGTTAGATCAGAATTCAATGATCGTCAGAAGCTAGACTCAACTGATCAGGATTGCTGACGTCATCAGTATTGCATGGTCATCAGTATTTGATCAAGCGTCAGTATCTTATTGATCATCAGGATTCCTACTCAGACTATGATCAGGTTTGATCATCAGGACTTGAAGCTGATCAGGATTCCTACTTCGAGTTATATTTGGAGTCTAGATAAACATGGAAGTTTGTTCATGGTTTGTAGAATGCAGCTATCGATTAAAGATATGTTTCTATCTTTATTATGATTAGGACTTATCTTGTTATTGATAGAGAAGCTGTGTGCACTATAAAACACAGTTTTGGTTTCGATTTATGTACTCATCAAAGAGAGAGAATTATTCATTCGAGAGAGAACATAATCGGAGAGAAGCTCTTAAGAACAGAATTTCTTGAGAGAGTTTTTGTAAGCTAGCAGCTCTTAAGAACATCAGAATTTCTTAAGAGAGTTTGTAACAGTTTTATATCAAAGTTAATAAAGCTGTTATTGTTATTGTTATTGATCTTTCATATTTGTGTTATATAAAGTCGAGAATCTTATACAATTGTATTCAACCCCCCTTCTACAATTATTATTTACTGGGCAACACCTTTCAAGTTTAATATAAGTTATATTTAACTTAAATTTTGTTTCATTTAAATTCCGCAATTATTTGTTCTTGAATTGTATAATCATAAGAAGAACAAATTCGATAAAATGGTATAGTTTGTATTCAACCCCCCTTTTACAAACTTATCGGGACCTAACAATTGGTATCAGAGCCTTTTGATTGATACAAAAATCAAAGATCTAATTTTTGTGATTTTTTCAAGAACGTTCATATTTTTATTCTTCTAAAAAATCTCAAGATGACTACACAAAAAGTTGTAACAGTAAAGATTCATATGTTCATCAAGGAGCATTATCCCATGTGGAAGAAGAAGATGCTTCTATTTCTTCAAGTGGCAAATCTAAAGTATTTAGGTGTATTGAAAAAATGACCAACTATTCCTATGGTTGTTGAAGAGGAATGCATTGAGAATAATGTTGTCGTTCAAGCTGCAAGGATGTATCCTAAAGATCCTAAAGATTATACAGCTGATGAAAAGGAAGATGCTTCCTTGGATGCTTGCTTGCAGTTAATCCTAGTTGATTATCTGGATCCAGTTATGCATAATCATGTGTTTAATTGTACAGATGCCAAGCATATCTGGAATACAATAGAAATAATCAATGAAGGGACTGAAGAAGTAAGAGAAAACAAGCTGGAAATTCTTACTTCTTCTTATGAACACTTCAGGTCCAATCCAGGGGAAGGAATATCTGAAGTTTTTGAGAGGTATAATAAATTGATCAATGATCTGAATCTTCACGGAAAGCATTATACCATCAGGGAGATCAATAAGAAATTCCTTTTAACACTTCCAATTCATCTGGAACACAGGATTTCAGCCATACGAGAAGCAAGAGACTTAAGTGAGATTTCACTTGAAAGACTCTATGGAGTACTGAAAACCTATGAATTGGAACAGATTCAACAAAAGGAAATCTATGGAACGGGAAAAGTGGTCAGTACGTCTACTGCATTTGTAGCAGAAGTTCCTCAGAAACTGGAGGTGAAGGTTGCTCAACCCTCCATTTCAGACAAGGATGTAACTGTAGCTGAATATGGCTTTACATCTACTAGTCAATCTGATGGTTACTTCTATTCCATGGAAGAGCTTGAGCAATTGGAAGATGAGTCAATGGCTAGAGAGGTAGTTCTTCTTCCTCTAATAGCACAAGGGGTGGCTATAAAACTGGAACTGTGGACAGAAGCACTATCAGATGCTTTAACTACAATGAGTTGGTACACCTTTCTACAAAATCTAAAATACCTAGACAAGCAAATAAGAACTCATATGACTCAAGCAAGAAGAACAGGATTGGGAAGGCTTATCTTGCAGAAGGAAAGAGCTAGGATGATACTAACAGTGACCAGGAAGATGGAGAAGTTGGTAATCTTGCATTTATGGCTATTGAAGGCAAGTCTTCATCTCCTAATTCTGAAGTAACTTTTACTGATGCAGAAATGGTTTATCATCTTAGTAGTACTTTATCGTGTGCACATAGTGAAAATGATTGAATAATTCTTCAGAACAATGCTTTAGAAAAAGAGGTTAAAGAATTAAGACTAGTGCATGTTAATCAGGATGAACTGAAAGATAAAGTAGCTTTTCTTGAGAATAGGGTTAATTGCTATAAACAGCTAGAAACTATTCTTAAAGATAATATCACTGAACTTGAAACAAAGGTGAAAGCCTACTATAATTCTTGCAAAACGGCTAAAGAGTTTTTCAACAAGCAAGATATAGGAAAAACTGTTGGTATAGGTTTTGGCTATAATGAGGTTGTTGGAATGTTAGGCATTAATACCCCTAACAGAGTCAGTGCTATAGATAGGGGTATACCACAAGTGCTTAAGGGTGTTAAATACCATCTCTTTAAAAAATCAATAGCAGAACCTTTGAATGAATCTTCCATCATTATTCAAGAGAAATTGCGTACTGAGGACCTTGTCAATGAAATTGCTCATTCCAACAAATGTGTGTCTGAGGGTTCTGTCAAAGTTGTTCCAGCAACAGAAACCAAACCAGACATTCATAAAGTGGAACAAAACAACAACAAATCTAACATGTCTACTGTTAATCTGTTTCATAAAGCATGTGGTATGGTGAATTGCATGTCTTGTGCATTTAATGTTATGTATGCTTATTTTAATAGTAAGCATGTATCTGATGATAAGACTGCTCCTCGTCAACATGTTAATTATAAGAAGCATGTTAGATCTAAAACTGTTAGTCCTCCCAAAATAGAGTGGACACATTTATACATAAGCCTACTCAGAAATGTGTTAAGGCTGGTTATAAATAGAAATACTCTTTTGTTAAAGAGGTTGAAGTAGTTAAGATTAAAAATGTTGTTTTGCCTGACAAAGGCCAGTTCTTTAAGTATGTCGGACCCAATCAAGTTTGGGTTCCGAGGAAGGACTAATCAATTTGATATTACAGGGTGTGGAACAGGTAAACCGTGTTGTGTGGATTCTGGACAGTGGATGTTCAAGGCATATGATCGGATATAGAGCCCTTCTATCAAATGTGGTAGTGAAAGCTGGCCCAGTGGTTACCTTTGGAGATAACAACAAAGGTTTAACTGAAGGATATGGCTATTTGGAATATGGAAATGTTATCATTGAAAATGTATATATTGTGGAAGGTCTTAAGCACAATATTCTCAGTATCAGTCAATTCTGTGACAGAGGATATGTTGTTTCATTTGATAAAGAGAAGTGCCAGATCCTTCACAAGAAGAATGGAAAGCCTTCTCTTCAAGGCTATGGCACAAGAAGATGTCTCACCTCAACTTCAAAACAATGAACTCCCTAGTCAAGAGGGAATTGGTGAGAGGTCTGCCTCAAATGGAATTTACACAGGAAGGACTGTGTGAGGCATGTCAGAAAGGAAAGTCAAAGAAAGCATCTCACAAGGGCACTGACACATCTTCAATAACTGAACCACATCAGCTACTGCACATGGATTTGTTTGGTCTAGTTAATGTAATGTCTATGTCAAAGAAACAATATGCTCTTGTGATTGTTGATGACTATTCCAAATATACATGGGTTTTATTCCTACATTCCAAAGATGAAACTCCACAAATGGTGATTGATCATGTGAAGTTGATTGAGCTGGATTCTAAGTTTCCTGTTAGAGCTATAAGGTCAGACAATGGAACTGAATTCAAAAATTCAGTTCTGAATGACTTTTGTGCAGATAAGGGAATATCCAGACAATTCTCAGCCCCTAGAACTCCTCAACAGAATAGAGTGGTAGAAAGGAAGAATCGTACATTGATTGAAGCTGCAAGAACAATGCTAAGTGAATCAAGACTTCCAATGTACTTCTGGGTTGAAGCGGTAAATACTGCTTGTTATACCCAGAATCGAACCTTAATTAACAAGGACTTAATGAAGACCCCTTATGAGATCATGAATAACAAGAAACCAACTCTCAAATACTTTCATGTATTTGGTGCTAAATGCTTTGTGCTTAAGGATGGAGATGTTAGACATGGCAAGTTTGAGGCCAAGCCATATGAAGCTATTTTTGTTGGTTACTCCAGAAGATCTTACAGGGTGTACTTAATTGACAGTCACCAAGTGAAAGAAAGTGTCAATTTTACATTTGATGACACTAAACTCCCAAGTATCCAAACAGAAGATTCATCTGAGAAACTGAAGTTTGATAACTTGCCAGATTCAGAATCAGATGATGAAACTCCACCTGAGATTGATGTTGGTGATGATAATAACAATGATGATAATGATCATGGTGGTGGTGGTGGAAACATTGGTAACAATGGAGATACCACCAACACTGGAGAAGAATCATCAAGACAATCTAGCAACGACTGTATTAATTCAAATTAAAGTGCCCAAAAACGTTCCCCACTTGTATTATAATAATATGGCCCCACAAATTTGCGAATAAACACGTAATCGACGAAATATTCATATTTTTAGATAAAATCTAAAAATGCATGACAAATTATGAAAAATTGGGGATCGTCTTTAAATATTTCCAGAGGATCATGGTAAAAATTTCACCTTAAAATTCATTGTCCATCTATGATTGTTCAGCAACTGATAAATTAATTATGTATCTATTTAAGGGGTCCCGGAAAAAAGTCATGCAAAAATTATGAAACTTAAACTATTTGAAATATACAAGATACTAATGTTAAATCCCAAGTTTCAAGTCAAACAAATGTGTGAAAGTATTTTTTTCGGATTTTTCGAATGTCAAAACAGCCTTCTGGATTGACAGAAAAATTCATTTGTTTTTACCGACAACTCAAAGAAATGTTTTGACTCCACAAATATTCAAACATAATATTCCTTTAAATATAATGACCATGAAGTCCAAGGAATATTTAAGTTTGAATTTAAAATGATTTTATCCGGATAAGTAAGGACTTTCGGGTATTTTGGAATAAAATTATTTTGGGTCTGTCGGCATGGCTTTTGGAAAGATAAATTGAAAATAAATATAAAACAAATATATTAAAAATATTTGAGATTAAAACATTTAGGAATAACACTCTTTTAAATAAAACTTATAGTTTTAACTCGTAAAAGCAGTGTTTGAAATTTCTCGTTTTTCGTGTCTTTAGTCGTTGCCTATTTTTCTTTGGAAAAAACACCTTGGAATTAAAGATATCATTATGTTGATATTCAAACTCTAAATTAATGTCAAATAAAATATGTCGGAAAACATTTTGGTTCGGTTTGACCAATTTGACTTGATTCCCGAAAAATGCCACAAAGAAAACCTAGGGGAGGATTACTATCTGACTTAGTAAACTTCCTAGATTAACTAATTTAATTTACACTTAATTATTTTAGACAAAATAACCAAAACCTAATTGAAAAAGATCGTATCTTACACAATTCTTTGGTTTGATCCCTCAAATAAATAAAAACCAATATTATTATTCTAGCCAATTATAAAGAGCCACATCATCTTCTCCAATACATCCATCAGACTATTCTCTCTCCTCGAAGTCAATTCTCATGGCAAAGGTTTGACCGGATATATCTCACACATTTTAAATCTACTTGAAATGATTCAAGAGTCTATTTCATGTATTTTTTCACAAGAATTCCAAATATGTAATTTATTTTAATATCTGAAATCATTTAGACATCTAACGAAATAATTTTCAGAAATGCAGAGTAAAGTAAAAAAAATTTCTTTTTCTATTATCTTTTTTTGTTGTGTCTTTTTGTATAACTTAAAAAAACTCATACCGTTGAATGACAATAAATTTCTTCTCTCTCTATTTTGTTTTTACCTCTAATCATGGTTTAATTTTTTTATATTTTTTTCATCTCTCTCTCTCTCTCTCTCTCTCTCTCTCTCTCTCTCTCTCTCTCTCTCTCTCTCTCTCTCTCTCTCTCTCTCTCTCTCTCTCTCTCTCTCTCTCTCTCTCTCTCTCTCTCTCTCTCTCTCTCTCTCTCTCTCTCTCTCTCTCTCTCTCTCTCTCTCTCTCTCTAGTAATGACTCATTTCATTGATAAATATGTGGCAAAATTTTACTATGGACACTTGGCTTACATGCAATTAAGCACTTATCGCTTCTATTTTTTTTTCTTTTCGAGTGATGACTCTCATGCTCTCGTAATCTAGAGTAATGACTCATTTCATTGATAAAATATGTGGCAAAATTTTACTATGGACACTTGGCTTACATGCAATTAAGCACTTATCACTTCTATTTCTTTTTCTTTTTGAGTGATGACTCGTCTCATTGGTAAAATATGTACTATGGACACTTGACTTACATGCAATTAAGCACTTATCAATTCTTTTCCTTTTTCTTTTAATGATTTTTTCTGGGTAATTATATTTCGAACAATGTTTGACATATTTCACAAGTGCACTCGGACATGCCTATGGATGTCATTCCATCCATTCGATAGATACTAAGCTTCGACACTACTAGCAATGGCTCTTATGTTTGAGATATCATTGGAGTAAAAAATATTAAACTCGAATCATGTGAACAAATGATTGACCTTTGCGTACAAAATATTTGAGTTGTATTGGTTAACTACATGTATCATAATAGGAAAAAGATGTCCAAGTTTTCGGTGTATAAAGATGTTATTTTGGAGAATTTTAAAATGAACCTGATATCAAAATTAAAACATAATGTGCTCCTACATAAAAAATTTACAATCAATAGACCCGACTCTTTAAAGAATTCACGTAATTGTTGTGAAAATGAAAGTCTTGTCTCTCTATTTTGTTTTTACCTTTTAAAGAATTCACGTAATTGTTGTGAAAATGAAAGTCTTGTCTCTCTATTTTGTTTTTACCTCTAATCGTGGTGTGACTCTTTGAAGAATCCACGTAATTGTTGTGAAAATGAAAGTCTTGTCTCTCTATTTTGTTTTTACCTCTAATCGTGGCTTACTTTGTTTTATATTTTTTCATCTATTACTCTCTCTCTCTCTCACAAGTGTCACACTCTCGTAATTTAGAGTGATGACTCATCTCATTGGTAAAATATGTGGCAAAATTTTACTATGAACACTTGGCTTACATGCAATTAAACACTTATCACTTCTATTTCTTTTTCTTTTTCTTTTGGAGTGATGACTCATCTCATTGGTAAAATATTTGGTAAAATTTTACTATGAACACTTGTCTTACATGCAATTAAGCACTTATCACTTCTTTTTCTTTTTTCTTTTAATGATCCTTCGTGGGTAAATATATTTCGAACAATGCTTGACATATTACAAAAGTGCACTCGAACTTGAACTTGCCGATACTCAACTTCGACACTACTGACGATGACTCTTATATTTGAGAAATTATTGGTATAAAAAATATTAAAACTCGAATCATGTGAACAAATGATAGGCCTTGGCTTTCAAAATAATTGAGTTATATTGGCTAACTACATGTATTATAATAAGGAGAAGACATCGGATGTCAAAGTTTTCGGTGTTTAAAGTTGAATTTTGAAGAATTTTAAAATAAACCTAGTATCAAAATTAAAACATAATATGATGATACACAAAAAAATTACAATCAATAGATCCGACTATTTGAAGAATCCACGTAATTGTTATGATGGTGTAAGTTCATGATTCATAAAATAATATAAATATTTATTTTAGTCCAATTATTATTGTTATGTTAAAATTAGCTTTTTCTTATAAACAAAAAAATGGGCTTGACTTGGATTGTATAAATAATAACTTTACGGAAAATATTTAAACAACATCGAATATTATGACGTGTGCCAATAATAATCCAAATTTGTCCAACGATATAGGAATGAAATCATTAATTTTACATTCTTTTATGTTGTATTCGACTTTTCCAACAATATATTTGGTGGGAATGGAGCCGTTAACTTTATAAAAATTCAGTTTTATATATTTTAAAATTCTTGAATGGTGAACTTAGCTGGATGTAAATGATAATTATACAAAAATTATTTATATAATATTTTATGAAACGGTGTGTATTATTTGGCGGTATAAAATATTTTGAACATATAAAAGTCCGATAACATCGAATTTTAACAAAGAACTTAAGAGAAATTCAAACAAACCCAATTTTTTTTTAACAAAATTGAATTTTAACTAAACTAAAGATTATTTATTTCCAAATTTTCATCCGATTAAACGGATGTATATGCATCTCGAATCCAGCCAGAGTGACGAGTGCAACATTATTTTCCCGTTCGGCCCTTCCACCTCTCATCATAATACCCATTTCATTTTTATTTCGACAAAGCTTCAATATTTTCGCACACCCAAAATCTAAATTTCTGATCAAAATTTGTACCTGAAGATGAAGCTATGGAAGAATCGTATCATTTAAAAAAGACCCATCTAGTAATTTAAGGTATAAATTCTTTCTTTATTTGTTTATTTAAATATGTATGTATTATGTTCTTGAAATTAGTGAAATGGGCTTTTATAATTTGATATGAAGTTTGATTTTTGCTTGTAGCTTATGGATTGTGAAACCCTTTTGTTAAATGGGCTTATCTTTGATTGTATTGAAAAGGGTTCTTAGGGTTTTGTGATTATTTGAGTTGTTATAATGGATGGTGGTGGTGATGATATGAGGGATGTTATTGATTTGAACTTAGATCCTGATGGTTCTAGGGTAGGATTAAGACCTTTAATAAGTGAGTTGGAAAGTGCACAAGATCAAATTGAGGTGAGGATTCGTAGGCTTGAGGAGGTTATGTCGAGGTTAAGGCAACGTAGGACGACGTTGTTGGAGTCTGGAAGTCATGGTGGTGAGGGAAGTGATGTGGTTGAGGTTGAGAATACGAGGGGGAATGAGAATGAGGTGAGGAATGAGGAAAGTGGAGTTGGGTCGGGGAGTTTTGCGAGGGGTTGTAAAAGGGATTATTCGCAGTTAGTAGCGAAAGCGTTGGAGGATGTGGATGAGGAGAAGAAGGATGAGAGTAGTGGTGGGAGCTTTTATGATTGTAATATTTGCCTGGAAATGGCGAAAGATCCTGTTTTGACTTGTTGTGGTCATTTGTTTTGTTGGCCTTGTTTTTATCAGTTGGAGTATGTTGATTTGACTGCTAAAGAATGTCCGGTTTGTAGGGGAGATGTGGTGGATTCCAATGTTACGCCTATTTATGGCAGTGCTAACAGTAGTCATGTGTCTGATTCAAGCTCTGGTGTTTGCATACCTCCTAGGCCTCGGGCTTGTAGGGTAGAGAGCATTAGGCAACGTGTGAGTAGGCCTGTTACGCATGTTCCAGTTGCGGAAGCACTTCGTCGAATTAGGATGGGAATTGGTGCTACTACGGAGCAGCTTAGGCGACACAACCAAGCAGCTGCGGAGCAGCGAAGACAACAAATCTTTGGTAGTTCAACTGCTGGTGCAGATTTGCGGACATTATGGATGACTGAAGAAATAGGAGGTAGCCTGCGGAACCATGCAACTTTAGAGCAACCAGGACAGCAAAATCTCAATAGTTTAAATGCTGGTTCTGTCACAGAGTGGCAGCCGTTATGGAGGGATGCAGAAATAGGTGGTAGCCGGCACGAAAATGTAATTTCACCACAAATAACACATCCAAGTCTTGATACAGGAAATGCTGGTCTTGATAGGGGTTTTGTGACAGATTTGCAGTTATGGATGACTGAAGAAATCAGGGGTCATCAGCATGATAATGCAACAGGTGAACAGGCAAGGCAACAAAACGACAACGCATCTACAAGTTTTGTCTCAGAGTTGCCGCCTTTATGGATGACAAGCGAAATAGGGAGTAGCAGCCGCAATAATGGAACTGTAGAGCAGCCAAGACAGCAAAATCTGGATAATATTCCTGCTGGTTCTTTTACAGGTTTGGAGCCTCTGAATGCTGAAATAGGGGCAAGACGGCGCTCACGTTCCCGTCATATTCAAAGGGTATTATCAGAAACTGCTGCTTCACTTTCTTCAATTTCAATTGCATTGAATAATACTGAAAGGTTAGTAGAGAACCTTGAATCTTTTTTACGTGTCCTTAACGTGCAAAGAACTGATTCACAGTTATTGGAGGCCAGGGATCTGCTTAGTAATAGTGTTGCCGTTATACAAACAGAGCTTCAGAGTATAAATTCTACTGCCGAGACTAATGTTGCTCCTGATGCTTCTGCTGCTGTTGTTCCCTCGGAAAACCTGGAAACTGCGTCAAGTGTTTCGGACCATCTTTCAGCGCCCCGTCGTTTGTCCTCCAGGAGAAGTTTTCCATCTATGCTTTCAGAAACGGAGAATGACGTTCCTCGGGAATCCCAAAGGAGGAGGATGAGATAATTTTACCTTTTCATATCAAGAGAAAGATGAGATTGGTAATGTTCCATCTGGAAACTCTGTTCTGCATTTGCTATTATTTGTTTTTTTTCTGTTTCTGTTGACAAAAACTTGTATACAACCTCCAGTGTCGTACTAGGTTGTTAAAACTTGTATACAATCTCCAGTGTTGTACTAGGTTGTTTAAACTTGTATACAACCTCCAGTGTCGTACTAGGTTGTTAAAACTTGTATACAATCTCCAGTGTTGTACTAGGTTGTTTAAACTTGTATACAATTTCCAGTGTCGTACTAGGTTGTTTAAATTTTAGATATTGCACCGTCTTTAGTTTATTTTCCCTTGTTTCTGCCTTCTCTATTTTAATTATATTTTAATGCTAAAGGTAATTATGTTTTCATGCTAAAGTGGTGCGTATGTTTGTGAACGCATGTTCATACTTCGCTGTTTACCACACAGTTGTTTTGCGTAGCTTATTAATATAGTTACCGTGTTTTTTCTCAGACTACCTTCCAACTTTAGTATCTGAAGATATTGCATGATTTTTTTCCAAGAATGGAATTTTATTAAGTTTTTTTTTTTGGAGGAATTTTTTCTTTCTTACCTATTACAACTGTCAGAAGTATGTTCCATAATTTTTTTTCGTGTGGTGTCCCCCTTATGATTCTTGCATAGAACTTAGTATTCCTACAGTGGTTGCTTTAAAAGATAGTGTATAACAAATATGGCATTAGGTTCATGCTAGTGTTGGTGGCCAGCGTATACAATTGTGTTTGTGTGTTTTAATTGTGAACTGTTTTATAGCATTGTGTAAACCAATGATTAGGGCAAGGTGAATACCATTTTTTGTATCCTACAAGTTCGAGTGTTAGACCCATCATGAACTCGACTTGAATAAATTATGTTCCAAGGTATTAAGATTGGATCGGGTTCAATTTTGGGTCAATCTGGAACTGACCTGAAAAAAGTTGGACGCAATCCGGCTTTGACTGGTTTGACACAAAATTGACCTGAAAAAACTAAATTATACTTTTTCTTTTGCTAGATAAGTTATACTTTCCCTCATCAAACAGTAGAAGTAGTACTACCATGAGAATATAAGAGGAAGGTTTATAGCATATTATTTGAGTGATGCATAAAAGATTATCTATATGTATGTGTGTATCAATTGTGATTCTCTACACACTTTAGTAATGTTTTAATTTATAATATGGTAAATATGTTCATTTTATACAGTAGGCGATCCCATTAATGGAACAATATTACCTAACGAGTAAATTAGATTTTTGTCAAAAATTTACATGATTCTTTCTCTATTTTTTTTATGTACCTTGCAATCTCTATTCTCTCGGATCAATCAATGTTGGCATAGACCGTCTGTTTGTGTGCATCAACAAAAATCTTATGACATACAAAATTAGCAGTTGCGAAAAATAACGTTTTAGTCTCATTTTGTGATGTTCTTGGAGCTACAACCGAGATTTTTCACCATATTAGTGTCATGGATACTGAAAAAATTGTATTCGATAATATGTGAATTCTACATAATTCTATATATGAGACTTTTCAGAAGAAGATGGGTTGCATCAGATGCTAAGTAGAAGTCCGTAAGGAAGCTATGAATTGTAAGTGAACTCTGCAATGTCTCATCGGTAGAGTTAAAGCTGAGTAACAAATAAATTCGAAAACTCAACTCATTAGCATATAGCAAGACCCATAACAAATCTTGTTGTATTTAAAACATTTCTCTCCCTAATTTAAAGATCAAACTAAAATGGCGGGACTGAAACACATGAGCCATGATCATTTACTGATTCTTACCTGCAAGTATGATAATACTCCCGGAAGTGCTGTCTGCTATGGCTGCCTTGATGTGATTATGGTGGGAACATATGTTTATAGATGGAGCAGAGATTCCAGCAGTACTGCCTATTTTCCTTTCTATGTCAAACATGCCTATTTTGGATACAAAAGATCTGTGCCCTAGCACCAAAAACTCTCATGTGTAAATTACACCACCATGATCACCATCTCCTCCTATCTGATTCCTTCCCAAAAGAATATCCCATGTTGGGACTGTTTTGCAGTATCTGTCGACTTGAATTTTATGAATGCTACTGGCTTTACCACTGTGCTAGCTGCCGATTTTTTTCCCGCATTGACTGTGCTACAAAACCAACAGAGAGTATGCATATGCAACCCTAGTGTGCTATCACAATTTCATACTGAATACATTGGAGCCATGCCTGGACATGGAATAAGCCACTGCAAGCGTAATTACCCACTATACTTCATTGATAAACATTCAAAGAAATTTACCTACAATTTAAATATTTTGACCCAACAGATCCAATGTGATGGTTTCTCCCATCCTATTTCATTTTCTGATGACACCCTTTCATTTTCTGCTAGTGGATTCTGGTTTTGTGTTGATTACAAATATTTTTTGCACAGTGTTTGTACCCGTGAGCTGCCTGGGGCAATGAAATTACGCCCATCACACCCAAAACATATGATCTGCCTAGGTCAGACATTGAGTAAGTCTGCCTTATGTGATATGTGCAAAAATGAATTCAATGGGATATTCTACGAGTGTGAAGGATGTTTCATCATGTGTATCAACTGTGCATCGCTACCTCAAAAGATCAGATATGAATCTCATAAGCATACCCTTAAGCTATCGCACGGATTCAAAGCGTGTTGTAGTGCATGCAACAAAGAACCTACATTATGCAGTTTTTACAGATGTAACATTATCGCACAGATGGGATGAACACTAACTCTGTCTAATGTATCCTCCGGTGAAAGATCATCCGCATGAGTTTGACTGCGAATTTTGTTCAATGGATATAAATCCAAACTTATGGTTCTATCATTGTCGGGAATGCGACGTGTCCTTTCATCTGGACTGCATCAAGCATCCTGTTCTTTCGCCCAATTAGTCGAGCTAAAACCTCAGGTTCCCTTAAATAAAATGTTTCTTATAGGTGTTCACTTTCTTAGAAAAAGACTTATTGTGTATAATATATACTTGGCATGTTTGATCCCATTTGATTACAAACTAACTACTTAGCACTTGTCCGATTGTAAGTTTAGATTTGGCTCACCAATTTAAAATTTGTAAATTATGTTGCATTTCATTAACAGGATCCTGCTCTATGGACAAATACAGAAATGCAGAATAATTTAAAATCTGTAAGAAGTTATGGATGGCGGGGGAGACATGTTTATGCATTTCCAAACTATAAAAGTCTTTTAGATATACAAATCAAATCAAACCAGTGCCATCGAAGATACCTAACTTAAAACCAAACTTGTACACTAAAGAAGAGTACAAAATTTTCATTCACATCCGGTAGTTTCGATCCATTCGGCAATGCAGGACAAAGAGTAGGTACAATGTTGCCGATAATATTGTTATTAATAAATTATAATCTTCGCCATCCATATAAAACGTTATATATACGTACTCTTCTAGGTTTGACAACTCCGATTAAGTAATGTACACCGAGATCATTCGTTAAGGAATCAAATACATTGTGCATAAGACAGTGCAAACATTAGATAAGATTTTGTATAAAAAAAAATTCACGAAGACGACAGTTATTGTTGGGTTTAATCTCAAACTCACGTCTGCTGTGTGTTTTTTCAGCCCATGGGTTTTTGGATGGGCTTTGCTGCATTTCATTTAGTCATTGAATAAGTCCTATGCTGTTACGGTTTTGTAAGAGCGTGGAGTCGGTCTTTCAGTAGTAGAGATCGTGTAGGAGTTTGTTTCAAGTATTGTCCTAGTTTGTAGTTTCTTTTACCTGCATTTCCATGTATTAGTATTTATTGGTTGTTCAGTTAATAAAAGCACACAAGGGTTTTTGTCGACCAGCTGTGGTGCTTTCCTTTTCTCATATCAAAACATATAGTTAATATATACAGAATATATATATATAAATATATTAACAAGATTTGGTATCAGAGCTCAGGAATTCTGTGTGAATGACAAAGACGCCAATGATGGATAACAAGAGTAAGGGAGGATCAATAGGGCTGACCTATCCAATGCTAGCAAGGACCAACTACACAGCTTGAGCTATCAAGATGAGGGTCTTCATGCAAGCTCAGAGGGTCTGGCACGTTGTGGAACCTGATGAGACTAAGGGAGCCGTCGAGGACAAGGGTGAAGCAAAGGTCACAGTTGAAGAAAAAAGTGACAAAGTGGCCATGGCCATGATGTTTCAGGGAATACCTGAGGATGTATTGCTTTCAGTTGCGGAGAAGAAGACATCAAAGGAGGTGTGGGCTGCGATAAAGACTCTGTGCCAAGGAGCAGATCGAGCCAAAACGTCGCGGGTTCAAACTCTGAAATCTGAGTTTGAGGCGCTAACTATGAAAGAGAGTGAACAGGTGGATGATTTTTATATAAGGATGAATGGGCTGGTCAGTAACATAAGAGCACCGGGGGAAACCATGGATGACTCGTATGTGGTGAAGAAACTTCTGAGAGCAGTACCCTCAAAATTTCTGCAAATCACCTCCACCATCGAACAGTTTGGAAATCTTGACACTATGACGGTTGAAGAAACAGTGGGCTCTCTCAAGGCGCACGAAGAAAGATTAAAGGGCAAGACGGAAACAAATGAGAGCCAGCTGCTACTCACAAAGGAGGAGTGGGAGAAGCGTGAAAACAACGAGGGAAAGTTATTGTTAACTAGGGAAGAATGGATCAAGCGCTCGAGTGGAGAAGGATCATCAGTCCTTAAGGGTCGTGGAGGAAGAGACAAAAGAAAAATCAGGTGCTTTAATTGTCAGGTGTATGGACACTATGCTGCGGAGTGTAGAAAACCTAAAAGGACTCGGGAACAAAGGCAAGAGGCAAACATGGCCTTTGTGGAAGATGATGAACCAGCGTTATTGCTGGCTAAGCTCACACCAGAACCACATCTGATGCTACTCAATGAGAAACAAGTAGTACCTGTGCTGCTGTCAAGGAATGAGGAGAAGGTTAGTGACTCTAATGTGTGGTACCTAGACAACGGTGCTAGCAACCACATGACAGGCTTCAGGACCAAGTTCACTAACCTCGATGAAAGCTGTTAGGTCCCGAAGTATCGTAGAAGGGGGGGGGTTGAATACGATACTCACTAACTCTAAAAAATTCTTTCGAATCTTTAGCGGATAATTAAACTAGTGTTCTTGTTGTGGGTTCGTGTTCTCGAGGTTGAATAGTATTTCGGACAAGACAATAACAACACGAGATTTTCCAAGAGTTATATTCGACTATAAATCTTGAAGGGGTGCTACACCCAGTAAATAAATTTACCGGCTTCCAAGAACAATTTGTTCTTGCTTCTACAAAGATTGAACAAATTAAATCCTAAACAATGTTTGTATCTATTTGTTTGTCTAAAGGATTTAATTACCGGAGAAACTTTATAATGTCCCTTAAGATTGAACAAAGTTTGGGCATTATAACGTTTCCCCGGTGAGAAGTTCAGGTATAAAATAATTGTCTCTTTCTCTGTATTTCTTCACTTCGTCGAAGAAGATGAAGAACAGAAGAAGTACTCTTCAATATATCTTCTGCATCAAATGTGTAGACTTTTATAGTTTTCAAAAGAAAACTATCGAACACTACTTTTTGAGTTGTGTCCACTCAATTCTTCATGCTGTAGAAAAAACTATTGAACCAAATTATCTTAAAACCATTCAATATTTTTAATAAATTTATTAAGTAAACTTATTTTAAATTTATAATAAACTTAATTAAAGTTTAAAATAAATTTATTTCAAGTTTATAAAATAAATTTCATAAACTATCGAAATACTCCTTTTTAGTTTTAATAAATTTATTAAATAAACTTATTTTAAATTTATAATAAACTTAATTAATAAGTTTAAAATAAATTTATTTCAAGTTTATAAAATAAATTTCATAAATTATTGGAGCATTAAAAGTATCGCAGCAGTCAAAAATCTCGGCCCCAACAAAACTAACCAAAAGAAAACTATCGAAGGTTTTTGTTTTTAAAAACAAAAAAACCATCGAAATAGTTTTTTTGTTTTAAAACAAAAAAACCATCGAAATGGTTTTTGGTTTAACAAAAACTATCGACCAAACAAAAACCATTTAAATGGTTTTTGGCCAACCTTGTCAAAGTGCAAATTAGCACCCAAGGTTTGGTTGGTCAACACTTAAACCTTCAAGTTTCCTTTCTTGCAGTTTCTTTATCAAGGTTTCAACTTTTGTACACTTAACACCTTTTGACTTGCGATTTTCCTTTTGATAATTTAGCTTCTCACGGTTTTCATCGACACTGATAATTCTTGTTAATCTTCTTGATATTTTCTAGAATTATCATGTCGGACTTCATCAATTCTTTCAGTCGAATAAATGTGTTGATCTTCTTCATATGTGTTGACGCCTGGTGCAACTGGTCTGGTTCACAGACGACTAACACTGAATTGAATCTTCACATCTTCATTGCATTCCAATTGATAAGTCGGCAGCAGTACAAATTGCTTCAAACACAGATTGTCAATAAACAACGCACTTTCACTGGAATCCTTTTTGGTACTTAGACAACATCTTCATTGGTACTACAATCTTGAATACTTCATTATCTGTTCTTCACTGATGCTCGAACATATAAATGAACTTCTGTCAGTGAGTATAACTCCAAGACTGTAGCTATCTTCTTTAACCTTTGTCTTTACCCTGTATTCCATTAAACCAGATTCCTATGCTTCAAACACTGTCTATAACACAATCAATGCTAATACACTGAAATCTGCTTGTGGCACTTATACTGAATCTACACACCTTCTGAAACCTTGAAAGTCTTCAAACCTTATTCTTCACTGAGGCATGAACATGTTAATGAACTTCTTTCAGTGACCTGTAGTAGACTTCAAAGATCTATCTAATGTTTGATTCATTGTATTTGCCTTGTATTCATTTCTTCCTGATTTTTGTGTAGGCGTAGTATTATTTACCTGTCCTGTTCTAGTGTTGAGTTATCACGTCTTCCTGTTCATACTGCCTTGTGATCTCACCAACAATCTCCCCCTATTTGATTGTTAAACCTAACAAACAAATTATAGAGAGGATAACTCAACTAACAAGTAGAAAAAGTGATTACCCGGGACATGTAAATAATGCTACTAGTTTTCTGGATCAAATTCTTCACTTCCAGATTTCTTGTTCAAACTGAAATGATAGATGATTGTTCTTTTAGGACTGAACTGATATTCATGTAGTAACTCATCTTCATTTCTTTGGTTCTTTAAATCTCTGCCAAATAAGCCTTCTCAGTCTTGAAGTAATCATTAGCAGCTTCTCGAGATTCTTCAGTGGTAATGAATATGTCTTTGTCTACCATTTACTGAAGTATACCTCTCTACTTCTCTCCATTCGGAGTTCAGCGGCTTCTGTTGTACAACCATATTTCCTTTTCTGAAAAGCACATATCTCCCTTGCTTCTCCTCATTTGGAATACAACTCCTCCCACTATGGAATACAGCTGCTCCCCTTATTAGAACAGTGGTGAACCAATACCACTTCTCCGTCTTCTAGGAAATCTACCACTTCTCCCCTTAGTCTCTCCCCAATAGTTGAAAGATCAATAGAATTGTGGTGTGGTGTACCTCTACTTTTTCTTACCACTTCTCCCCCTTAGTTGAGGAATCCTCGTCCAATAATCTGATTATAACTCATTTCTCCCCCTTAGTTAAGAAAAGAAGTTTTCCTGGGTCTTGAAGGAATTCTCATGTAGCATCTGTTAAAAAAGAAGTAGTAATATGTAGTCTGATCAACTGTGCCCTTTAAATACTGCAAGATGGCTTCACCGTCGATCGTCCTATGAACCAAATTTCCCGACATCTTCCTTATACCTCCCAACTGTTAGATCACACTTTTTAGGGCCCTAAAACAACCAAATGTTAGGTCCCGAAATGAGGTCTCAACTGTTAGGTCTTTAAAGGTAAAACATTACGAACCGAGTTCAAGGGATAGGGAATGGGAATGGGATTTGGTGTTTCTCTTTCTTCCTCACTGTGAGTGTGTGATTCTGTTTCGTGTACCTCACTAGTGTTTCACTCTTATCTCTCAGAGCTTCAGCATCCAAATGTACCTGCAAGGAAAATCACCATAGCCATCCTTAAGGAGGTCACTGGTGGTGCAATGGGATTTCGCAAATCCCCGTCCTTGGTCAAACCAAGTTGTTGATCATCTTGCGATGATCTTTCCTTAATAGGATCCGGAGTTTGAATCTCTGGGGGGTTGGAATCAGGCTCTATTGAAAACAGAGGCCCTGAAACTCCCTCTGAAGTCTTTGTAGACATATCCTCAGGTAACTCCTCAAATGAAATTGATTCATTGTTACCGAGTTGCCGATCTGCACCTATGTCAGACCCGGTACCCGTAGGATCCAGATATGTTCCATCTGGGGAGTTAGGCAATGACCTTTTAGATTGTGCATTTGGGTCAAAACCTTCTCTCAACGTCTGTGAAGACTCTTGGTTCAGTAAAGAACCTTCAACCGGTGGTCCTGACCGTAATATGGTCGGAGAACTAGTTGCTTTCGTCAATTTTCCTTTTTCTGTTTGGGGTAGGGGTTCAGATATAGCTTTGGTTATCACTGCCCAATCAGTTTCAGAAAAATATGTTAGAGGCTCGGTGAAAGAAGGGTGAAAGAAGGTAATGAAGTTTCAACAGTTGCCTCATTTTCTAGTTTTCTCCTTTTAGAGGAAGGCAAAGCTGTTATTGAATGGTTTATCTCCTTATTTGGTGCTGCTTTGGCACTGACTCCCTCTACACTCTCAGTTATTTGAGTGGGTGATATAGTAGGGGTAGGAGTTTCTGTTGTTGTTTCATTTGTTTCTTTCAAAGGCCCTATGACCGTGGTTAGAGGCTGTTGGTTTTCAACCTCCTGGTCAGGAATGGCCACTGAGGGCTCTGGATCTATGTCATCATTGAAAACATCTCCCTTATTGAAGGATTAAAGCACAATCTTCTAAGTATCGGTCAATTCTGTGATAAAGGCTACAATATAGATTTCAGAAAGGACAAGTGCTTGATCACCAACAGGAAGGATGAGAAGCTTACTCTACTGGGAGTGAGAAAAGGAAATTTGTTTATAGCTGACTTAAGTTCTACCAGTGAAGGAGAAGTTACATGTTTCTATGCAAAGGCATCTTCAGAACAAAGTTGGCTATGGCACAAGAAGCTCTCACATCTGAACTTCAAAACTATGAACTCTTTGGTAAAGAGAGAGTTAGTGAGAGGGTTGCCCCTGATGGAATTCAATCAGGAGGGACTATGTGAAGCATGTGAAAAAGGGAAGTCGAAGAAAGCATCACATGGAAGCAAAGGAATGACAATCATTACTGAACCATTACAGCTGATTCATATGGATTTATTTGGTCCAGTTAATGTTATGTCACTTTCAAGAAACAGATATGCATTGGTGATGGTGGATGACTACTCCAAGTACACGTGGGTGTTGTTCATACAAATAAAGGATGAAGCAACACAACTAATCATTGATCACATCAAGAAGATAGAAGTGGAAGCTAAGCTACCTGTGCGGACAATCAGATCAGACAATGGAACTGAATTCAAGAATGCAGTTCTTAATGATTTCTGCTCAGAGAAAGGAATATCAAGACAGTTTTCAGCACCAAGAACTCCTCAACAAAATGGAGTAGTGGAAAGGAAGAACAGGACCTTGGTTGAAGCAGCAAGGACCATGTTGAGTGAATCAAAACTTCCCACTTACTTTTGGGCTGAAGCAGTAAATACAGCTTGCTACACTCAGAATCGAACCCTGATCAACAAAGATCATGAAAAGACTCCAACCAACACTGAAGTACTTTCATGTGTTTGGTGCAAAGTGCTTTGTACTTAAAGATGGAGAACATCTTGGCAAGTTTGATGCCAAAGCAGATGAAGGCATTTTTTTGGGCTATTCTCTGGAATCTAAGGCTTTCAGGGTATATGTGATTGAAGATAAGAAGGTGTTGAAAAGCTTAAATGTAACATTCGACGACACCAAAATATCAGGCCTGCAAACTAGAGAGAACTCTGAATCCTTGGTATTTGAAAATCTATCAGGAGATCTCTCTGACATAGAGGAAGAACCTGAAGTTGTTCCCGGTGATAATAATAATCATAATGATAATGATTCTGGACCAAGTGGTGACAGTGATGGAGATCCTCAAACTTCTACAGGATCCACTAGTCAATCAACAGAATCAACAGATCACACCGTCAACAACTCAGGGGGAGCAGGAGAATGATCAATTAGTCAGATCAACACCACAATGAAAATCAAGAGGACACTTCAAGAACAGATTTGTCAAGACAAAGGGTTTAGATTCAAGATCATTCCTGATGTCTAGTTCTTAGTGATCCTAGTGGTGGAGTGAAGACTGGAGCTATAGAGTATGAATGATTATTTCCTTGGTTTTCTTTCTGAAGAAGAAACTAGGAAAGTTAAAGAAGCTCTGATAGATCCAGATTGGGTGATTGCATAGCAAGATGAACTCAATCAATTCTAAAGGCAGATTGTATGGAAGCTGGTATCTAGACCAAATAACAGAGTTGTAATTGGTATAAGGATAACCAGAAGTTTACTGGATGACAATGGCATTGTTATGAGGGACAAGGCCAAACTGGAGGCTAGGTTACTATCAGGAAGCAGTATCGAACAAGAAGCACCAGTGACAAGACTTGAGGATATCAGGATATATCTGGCACCTGCTGCATATTCAAACTTTAATATCTATATGGTGAATATGATCAAGTGCATTCCTGATTGATGAGATAGTAGAAGAAGTCAATGTACAGCTTCTCTTCAAGATCACAACAGGTTGGTATGAACTAGTATCAATACTCAAGCAAAAAAACCATCGAAATAGTTTTTTTGTTTTAAAACAAAAAAACCATCGAAATGGTTTTTGGTTTAACAAAAACTATCGACCAAACAAAAACCATTTAAATGGTTTTTGGCCAACCTTGTCAAAGTGCAAATTAGCACCCAAGGTTTGGTTGGTCAACACTTAAACCTTCAAGTTTCCTTTCTTGCAGTTTCTTTATCAAGGTTTCAACTTTTGTACACTTAACACCTTTTGACTTGCGATTTTCCTTTTGATAATTTAGCTTCTCACGGTTTTCATCGACACTGATAATTCTTGTTAATCTTCTTGATATTTTCTGGAATTATCATGTCGGACTTCATCAATTCTTTCAGTCGAATAAATGTGTTGATCTTCTTCATATGTGTTGACGCCTGGTGCAACTGGTCTGGTTCACAGACGACTAACACTGAATTGAATCTTCACATCTTCATTGCATTCCAATTGATAAGTCGGCAGCAGTACAAATTGCTTCAAACACAGATTGTCAATAAACAACGCACTTTCACTGGAATCCTTTTTGGTACTTAGACAACATCTTCATTGGTACTACAATCTTGAATACTTCATTATCTGTTCTTCACTGATGCTCGAACATATAAATGAACTTCTGTCAGTGAGTATAACTTCAAGACTGTAGCTATCTTCTTTAACCTTTGTCTTTACCCTGTATTCAATTAAACCAGATTCCTATGCTTCAAACACTGTCTATAACACAATCAATGCTAATACACTGAAATCTGCTTGTGGCACTTATACTGAATCTACACACCTTCTGAAACCTTGAAAGTCTTCAAACCTTATTCTTCACTGAGGCATGAACATGTTAATGAACTTCTTTCAGTGACCTGTAGTAGACTTCAAAGATCTATCTAATGTTTGATTCATTGTATTTGCCTTGTATTCATTTCTTCCTGATTTTTGTGTAGGCGTAGTATTATTTACCTGTCCTGTTCTAGTGTTGAGTTATCACGTCTTCCTGTTCATACTGCCTTGTGATCTCACCAACAAAAGCGTAAGGGGCCAAGTACGGTTTGGAGACGGATCCACTGTGCAGATCGAAGGAAAAGGAACTGTTATAATGATGTGCAAAAATGGAGAATAGAAAGCGTTGCATGAGGTATTTTACATCCCTAGCTTAAGAAATAATATTATTAGTTTGGGTCAGATGTCTGAGGGAGGTTATAGAGTAGAGCTCATAGGTGAATTTCTATGGATTTTTGCTGAACAAGGACGTGTGCTTATGAAAGTTAAACGCTCACCAAACAGATTGTATAAACTTGTCATTGAGACTAGTAACCAAGTGTGCTTGATGAGCAAAGTAGATGACGTTGCCAAACTATGGCATCGTCGTCTTGGACATGTCAATTATCAAGCTATGTCCTTAATGTCAAAGAAGGGTATGGTGAAGGGAATGCCAAATATACGACCACCAAGCAGTGTTTGTGATGGGTGTTTACTGTCTAAACAAACTCGAAAACAATTTCCGAGTAAAGCTCTATTCAGTGCTGCATGGGTCGACTACATGCGTGTTAAAGATTAATGCCACATGAAATTCACGTGGAGATATTTTAGAAACAAATATCAAAGTATTGCAAGTTGATTCGGCTGTTTAAACGGATGTAACTCTACTGGAAAAGAAATGTATAAGGTTAAAAAAACATTTGATGGACGCACCCTCAAATTGAACGTTGAAGTGCTAAAGCGTATACTAGTAGGTGGTACACCATTAATAAAAAAAGGATTTGTTAAATACAAAAAGGGTGCAGCTCGTTTTCAGATGAAACGTACAAGCACAGATAAGCAAGAATAGTTACTAAAAAAGTAAAGAGGAAGAAAATCAGCAATTCACGTCTGTTGGTTTGGATGAGATTTGGATATGAAAATAAATGGATAAAAATAACATCAACCATCATTCTTGTGGGCATAAAATAAAATTAAAGTGTCATGCTATTCTATAAATTATGTGAATGACGATGCTGGATCTCGTACCAAGGCCGCATAACAACATAATTTGAAGAAAAAGGTTCGGAAAAGGTAACGACGCGCCCTTATAAATATATTTTATTTTATTACCGGATGCCAATTATGAACAAAAACAAGCACCGAGACTAGAGTTATGGAACGATAGCTAAAGGAATTGTCTTCGTGTTAGCAATTGTGTTGTTGATGGAAGAATCATTTTCATCGCCAGAACGCGTTCAAATGGAAGCTATTTTGGGATGAAAGACTTAAATTTGGGGTCATTGGAGGAATAGAAGATTTGAATTAATCCCCGTAAAATTGTTAGGAGAATTATACTTTGTCACAAGATGTGGTATGTAAGAGAGAATTACACTTGTGCATAATGCCTCTTGTTTCCTATGCCGGGTTCGCTCATGTAGGCTTAGAGGTCGAAGAATTGAAGGACGCCCTCCAGATAATGTTTTTGAAGGGAAGGGGCATGAAGGCGCGTCCTGAAGAAGAAAATGATACAAAAAGAATTTTGGCACTTTGGAGATTGAAAATTCCATGCTTCATCTCTGATTTCACATGGAATTGGGGGTAGTTGTTATAGCCAAAATTCGGTATCGGGTTTTTAGGGAAGATTCGGGTCAAGTAATAATCAATTAGGGATATCCAAGGTGTAATTAGGGATTGAACTAGTACAACGGAGGCTCAGGGCTTGTCCTTATAGGGGTGAGGGCGCGACCTCCGACCGTCCAACCCTTGAGGACACGTCCTCTTGGTATGGATTGACAACTTGACAGAGAATAACGGCTAGATTGACATGGGATTAACATATGGAAGACTTAGGGCTTGCCCTCATAGGGGTAAGGGTGCACTCATTTAGGCCGTCCACCCCTTGAGGGCGCGCCCTCATGGTAATGACAGCTTGATGGATGATTTGACAAAGGATAACAACTATATTGACATTGCATGACATGAGGAAGATTCAGGACTTGTCCTCTTAGGGGAGAGGGTGTGCCCCTTTGGCCATCTAACCCCTAAGGACGCGTCCTCTCGGTGTGGACTGACGACTTTACATGAATGGAAGACTTGACGGAGAATAATAACTTCATTTGACACAAGGAAGACTTAGGGCTTGTCCTCATGGGGATGAGGGCACGCCCTTTAGGCCGTCCACCCCTTGAGGGCGCGTCCTCTTGGTTTGAAGTTGCAACTTGATAATGAAGGATGGTTCCCTTGGCTTGGTATTGGCAAAATATTGAAGAATTCCCTCCTAGGGCCCTAGGAGGGGGATATCCGTGGCTGAAGGCCTCCTCCTGTATTCAATGGGCGCGCCCTCATTGGGGATGTGGGGTTAATCTCGGCGTGTGCTTTGGGAGCTCTGTTCCTGTATTCAATGGGCGCGTCCTCATTGGGGAACTTTGGAGTAATCGTGCACTTTGCACCCAAACACTTGGGATCACTTGTCCTGCTATCTGGTGGGTGCTTCTCATTCGGGGGACAAGGATGAGTCTAACATTTAAGGTAAGTCATGGTTATACCTGTATATATGAATTAAGGAAATAGTTGGTAATGGATAGGACTAGTCCTCGACGGGGGAAGTTTCCTTATTCATGAAGTCCTGACGTCATAGATAAGCCTTGGGCCTTTGTGACTAGGTCTTATCGTTAGACATTCCTAAAGTGAGCTAACACTCTAAGTAAGGAAACAGATGGAAGTCCTACGTTCAAGTAAGGAAAGATAAGGAAGACCTACGTTTAAGTATGAAAGGTATCCTATACATGGAAGGCGGTGGAAAAATCCTACGTCTAAGCATGGAAAGGCAGTAGAAGACTTCGGATGGACTCCGAAGATCAGAGACCAAGCCCATGGAGGAAACTTCCTCCCCAAGAACTACATTGGCTTGATTCCCTATAAAAGGGATACGTAGGCACATTGTAAGGGGTAAAAAGTTGAGAGCTCTGAGGCAGCCAACATAAACCCTAAACAATCTCAGCCACCAATTATACACAACCACCATACTCCGGCGGATTCATCACCTGAGGACCACCGTTGTAGATCTTAATTCCGGCGACAAACCATGAACTTTGTTAATACCAAATTCCTCCGTTAACACTAATCTTTTGTTTTGGTATCATGTCTTTTACTGTTCTTCATTCGATTTTTACTTTAATATTTTGGAATTATCTAGTGTTTTGTTTACCACACTGAATTGGTTGAATTTCATCTAGTGAAAATGCCACTGAAGTTGACGACGAGGAAGATGCTAACCACTCTAAATCTGTTCAGTTCCCGGTCCGCAATGATGAACATCATATGTATTACCGGTTAATACAAGATTTTGCAAAGACCTGCTCCAGTACTTCAACAGACAACCACATATCCACAACAGAGGATGGAATTATAAGCCACTGCACACGTGGCTATCTACTAGGCCTCATTGATGAACACATGAGGAAAGATATCCGCAAGTTAAATGAACTGCTGTGTGACGGTTGCTTCCAACCTCTTTCAGCTACTGCTGATTCATTCTATGGTTGTGTAAATTGTAAATTATTTTTACACAAAGTTTGTTTCACCGAGCTACCTAGGATCATAGAACACCCATCTCACCCACAACATAAACTCGTTAGACGTCTGCAAATTGATGAAACCATTACTTGCAATATATGCAATAGTGAATGGGACGGGATATTTTATCAGTGTGAAAGGTCATCATCATGTTCATTCATCATAGATATCATGTGCACTTTGCTACCTAGAACGCTCAAACATGAATCTCATAAGCACTCTCTTACACAACAGCTCGACAATTCTGAGGAGACTTGTTATGGATGCAGCCTTGAGCTTGAATTTGGTCATTTCAGATGTAGCAAATGTCGATTCCGACTACATGCAGGGTGTGCGATTTCTCCAGGAACAGTAAAGCACAGATAGGATGAACACAGACTACGTTTGGTGTATCCTCCTGTGAAACATCATCCACATGAGTTTAACTGCGAATATTGCTCAGAGGACATAAATCCAAACTACTGGTTTTATTTTTGTCAGGAATGTGATATCTCCTTTCATCTCAGGTGTGTTAGGAGGGGGAACCTTTTGGCCAAATCTAATCTGTACAACCTCAGGTTTCCTGAAGTATGTACTATATTGTAAAGGTTCATGTTTTGTGTTCACAAATCACAATATATACACACTGATAAAATAATTTTAAATTTCTAAGAACTTATGGTTATTCATAAATTAGTGAGACATGTTTACACATTTGAAAACTATAAAAGGCTTTGGATATTGGATATCTAACAATACAATCTAAACACATATTTGTTTAGCATATAAGAATATAAGAGCAAGCGCAACAACTTATCTATTTCATGTCCTAAGTCAAAATTTAGGTAATATGATACAAAAAAGTGGTCAAACAGTGTACTAGTGGTTACTTAAAACACACTAGCACATTGCTCTCATTACTTGTAACCACTGACCATTACCTATTTCATTTCTATCAATAAAAAATTTATTTATCTCCTTTTCTTAACTTCTTTTCTCTCTATTTTTCTACTTGTTGTTGTTGGAGTTGACATTCAAAAATTTGTCCTAAATTACTAAGACTCTTTATTTTATTATATTTATAAATATGACATTGTTGAACTTGCTCTAAGTACTTATTTCTAGAAAAAATGTCGATTATAAGTACTTATGTTTTCCTTCTGTATACATTGATTCCAACACTTTACTGTAATAACTAAATTAAATATTAACAATATTAACAAATATATCACATTACACTTATGAAATTTGAATTTTAACAAAATTTATGAATGAACAAACAAATAGCCAATTTTTTTATTGATTCTAAAAATATATAAGAATTAAGAATATTTAAAATTTCAAAAATATAAAAAAAAAATATATGAAAAAAATGTTTTTTTATCAACTTAAAATTTTATCAAAAAATATTATAAAATTAAAACTAAAGTGGTTTAACATTTAAGACAAAAATGAAAATATACAAAATAAAGAAAACTAAAAAATAAAATTAATAATTGATAAGATATTATAAAGTTAATTTGATGTAAATATTAAAGTAGGAAATTATTTAAGCATTTCAATTACAATTTAGTGCAACCTTAATTTTTTATAATTCACTTCATTTTAGTTATAAATAAAAGGATACCTAAGAGCTGAATCTGTAACTACAGCATGATTTATGTTGATGGACTTCCACTTTCACCACACTCCTCTTCTTCTTCTTCTTCCCAGGTACCCATTTTTCAACTCACAATTATATCATCTTCAACATCAACTGTATTACAATCTTCATTCTGGATCATCAACCTCTTTATTTTTACAAACACTACTCATTGTTATGTGTAATCCTTTACTTTTTAATAATGTTTAGAACTCCTTTACTTGCTACCCATGTCATCATTTCATATGGGTTTGCCCCCATTTTCCTTGCATTTCACTCCGTGTGTGTGTGTTTTCTTGGTTAATCAAAAAAAAAGTTGGGTTTTTTTTAGCCTTTATTCTTTAATTCAAAGTTGGTATTTTTTGAGTGTTTGTTTGAAGATTAATGGGCTATTTGAGTTTATGTGGATCAGATGAGCTTTTTATTAAAATCTTGGTATGTTTCGTAAAAGTCCCCAGTCTTGATTGTAGATGAATTCAAGATCCTTGCTTTATAAAAAAATTTATGATGTTTTCAGCTTATGGGAATTTGTCAACTCATTTTTACCGTTTTCGATTGTTTCCATTGTAATTATTATTTATTTGATGCATTTATAAGGTAATTATCATGAAACGTAAGATTTGTCAGAAAAGGGAATTTGTCATAATTCAAGAATTAGAAGTTGATAATGTATGTGTTGGGTATGTATAGTTGAGAATTTGGAGAAGCAAAGAATGCAGAACAATAAGAGAGCTATACGGTTCGATTCTTACCTACCCACTTTACTTGAAAATATATATCAACCATTAGAAAATGAGAGTTTGAACTAGTGCCTCTATTAAGAGACTTCATTGTGTCGGGGTTGAATTTTTTGTTCTATATCTGGAAGTAGGGAATAGAGAGAGTTTCAGCTGAGATCAAAATTCTCAGAATGACAAGGAGTGGTTTGATCGGAAGTCTAATGGTTTTGGTCGATCTGTAGCTGTTTAAGTATGTTACAAGAACTTAAAGGCTGAAATATCTGGCAAAGTTTAGGTGAATATTAAATGCAAATAATTATCATTTGTGAAATATAGTAAGTTTAAAGAAGATCTTTTGATTTTCCGTTGTTGCAATATGGTCAGCATATCTTAAAGATTGTCTGCTCATGTTTAACCTGTTCTTGGCTATCTTTTGAAACTCCTTTTCTGTGTAGGATGATGATGCCTTGGCTGTTCTGATGAAGCATCCTACATTGGTATCTGTTTCAGATTCTTTTGGAGCTATCTCAGAGAGGAAGTTCTCAGCTTCTGAGGAATCTAATGTGGAGAGATCAACTAGTAAAGCAGTTTATGTGTTTCAGAGAGAATATGCAACTGTCGACCCTGCCCATGTGGATGTATGCTTATATATTTGCTTCTACAAATACTCATTCTTATGTGCATGTGTAGATGTACGTTTATAAATTTGCTTGAATTGCTTCACTATACAATCTTTGTTAGTTGAGAGGAAGATGTAACACAAGAAACATGAATTATTAGTAGTTTAAAGAGAAGTTTGGGACAAGGGATGAGTGAAGTATGTTGCAACTTTTAGTTATTATGGGTGCAGATCTTTGGTTCAACTGAAAGTGTCCATGATACTTAGTTGGGTCTACTTTAGATAAATGCTTCAATTAATATCTGTATAGACAGTTACTCCCTCCATCCCTTAATTAGTGGCAGTTTATGGCAATAATATTGTCCAAAAATTAGTGATGCTTTAGGATTAAATTACTGTGTACCTCCCTCACAAAAAAAAAATTACTGTCTACCTCTGAATGTTTAGAAAAGATCATTTTGACATTTGGATCGACATACAGAGGGATATTGATGGATTCAGTTATTATTTAATAATTTATGAAACTTTATGTATCAAATTTGGTTTTGCAACTTTGGTTCTTAAGGCTTCCCGAAGTGCTAACTAATCGTTGTGAATTTTGAAAATTTCGACTTTTATATTGCTTTCATACAATACTTGTAATTTTTAAAACTAGGTGTGTGTTGTGGTAATTTCTTTGTTTTCTCTACTAATCTGTACCGAACTTTTGTTTTCTTGATGTTCTTGCGAGAAGTTAGTTGGGACTGATGAAGCAACAACTTGTCTGGGCATTGTCATTCGTAACCGCAGAAATGGAATGTATGACGTATGCATTAAAGTGGCACACACACAATGTAATATTCACATTGATTGTTGATGAGTGATTGATTCAATTCTCATTTTCTACATCTTGGTGTTTGGTTTTAGGACTTCTGTTACTCATATGGATTCACCGGATGTTGTTGATATCGGCTTCACCCAGATGTTGTCATTAGCTTTGAAGCATGATGTTGATGACATATTCGATGTATATGTTTTAAAAACTTGCAAACCATTTAAACCTGAATGGTCATTATCTGTTTTGATCTTTTTCCAGCATGATATTTAAATTATTAAAAAATGTATCCAGGTCCATCTTGTTGGCGCGTTTAATGATTCTTCGCCTCAAGTAAGTCCCAGAAAATTGCATTGTGCCTTTTATTTTCTTCAGATATATATATATATATATATATATATATATATATATATATATATATATATATATATATATATATATTACCACACGTATGACTGAATGTAATGAATTTTGGGTGCAGAGCACGACTCATGGCACTAAATCCAAAAAACAAACAAATTTAGGCGGCTACTCTTTTCCACTCTGTCAGAAGATAATTCAAACTTTGGAAAAGAGTAGCATAAACTTTCACATTCAGTTACTCCATGTTTTGGACCATAACACAAGATGGGATTCTCAAGGAAATGCATATCCCATATTCCATGGATTCCTGGTCAGTTTTATGTTTTCTAACTAGTCGGTGTACATAGCATCTTATATTTATATAGTTAGATGTTTGAAGATTTATTAACATGTGATATTTATGATAACACTAGAGGGTGGGGGGGGGGGGGTGGATAGAATAATAGTATGCTGCGAGTTGACTCTGTAGATTACTTAATAAAAGGTATTCTGTTTCTCTCATAACTTGATATTAGGTCGAACCATCCACTGGTTTAGTCAACCCAGCCAGCTTTGATAAGACGTCAAGATGTCCGGATGAAATTCTCAGAAGGATTCGATTGACTGCATCATTTGAGGACTCCAGCTGTGCGGGAAGGTTACTCGAGACATATGATACACTGACTGATCAAATCATCATTTCTCCGTTTTCCTGGTTAGCATGCCTTATACAGATTTTCCCTTTCCCGTTTTGTATGTCTGTTTATAGGCTGAGTTAGTTACCCCAAAACCAACCGTACAGAACTGTCATACCGACACTTTCTGGATTCAGAAATTTCTCTCTTTTCCTGGTTAGTATGCCTTATACAGCTTTTCCTTTTTTCTTTCTGTTAGGACCAGACGCCAAATAAGTGTTGCTTTCATGCTTCGTCACCTTTCTGATTCAGAAATTCTTCTCAGTTGTTCTACTTCACCTTCAGCGGAGGGCCCGGATTTTGTTGAAAATCAAAGAAGGTACTAACAACTCTCTTCTATTATTGGTGTTTAGCCTTGATTTGCAATTGTCAAAGCATTGGGTTTTGCAATCTGCAACATATAAACTTTTATACGTATATGTATATAAAAGTCAATCGAAAACTCATATAAATGCTTTTTGAAATATACTTGTGAGATGCAAATGAAGTGTATGTTTATTAAATTTCGTTTCTTAGTTTTCATAGTTGGTCTATGCATTCTTTTGGTAGTAGTTATAAAATTAAAAGCCTGCAATTTGCAGGAAACGACAGAATTGAAAATATATCTCATCTCAGTTTCCATGTTAACAAGTGTGATTCTTCTCTTATTATATTATGAGAACTAACATTTGCTAGTGATCTCAATTAGATAGGCTAATAAATGAGTACAATTTACAAATATGATATTCTATAAAATATTATTATATGTATATTCTGGTAGTACTACTATAAATATTAGATTATTTCAACTTTAGGCAGCCCCAGTGATTTAGGGGTGTAAAAAAGCCTAAATGCACATGACCTCAAAATTGGAAGGATCCCCAAAATATGAAAACCTTATATATATAATTTGTGTGGAATACGAAATTGAAGCATTGGTTACTACTTAGCAAAATATTCTCACTCTTTGGTGGCTTACTTGGAAATCAGCTGTCAAGACTCAAGATATCTACATAATGTTATGTAGGCCTATAACTTTGCTGAATCTTTAACCATCCATTCCCATATTAATTATTTTTCTTTCTTTCAGCGATATGTTCTTTATCATTCTATGTAACCCCCTTCGTCTTCAACTTTAATCACCATAACAATTAGTAGCAGTTTAGAATCTTTTACTTTCTTTGCTAATTATCGAATTCTCTTTTTATTTCGTTTTCTTTTGTTTGGCCAAACAAAGTGAGTTCTGGGACATTTTCACATGATTTTTACACTTTGCTATGTCAGCTTTCAGAAAAAGAGATGTCTATTTATTTCAAATTATGTCATTGTGTGTATATGTATGTGATTAATTATCAGCTTACTGCTAATGGAGTTAGTGCCTTTAAATGTTATCTACATGCAATTTTTTATATTTAATTATTTATAATAAAGTGTGTATATTTCTAAGAATACTATGGGTGCAGTTCTTATTTTAAAAACACAGCGCACAAATTATTGTGATGGGCCCAACATCTGTCAAAAGTACATACATCCTAGAAACCAAATCAACTTTTTGAGATATATATAGACATCGTATAAATCTATATATTTAAGTGTATATTTTATTACCTTTAATTTATACAAGTATAAAACAAAGGAATAATCTAAAAAAGAAGAATATAAAATTCATGTTCCGAACTGCCAAACTTAACATAAAAAGATATTAAAACCTTGAAGTTGTTGAGAACAGAATAATTCGAAACTTTATTCATAAAATTGCATTATATGTGAGATTGTGAGCAGCTGCTTTTTGTTTTTGGAGTAATGATGTTCATAAATGAGTTTGTTGTTGTCCAAAGTATCTTTTTTTGTGAAATTTGCTTTTATCAGTTCTCGTCAAGACTGCTTACATACAACTTGGTTAGAAAATAAAATGGGATTCCATTAACTATAGAAACCTGTGAGACGAAATTAAGTGGTAATTCTTGTGTTGGCACTTCTTTTTTGATTAAAAGTTCATAACTTATCGGAACAGGTAGAGAGTCTGCTACCAAATGTCCTTACTTCTACCAAATACGTAGATGATAATAATTTTTTATCTTTTGGTTGTTTTATAGGCAGTGTGAATATGTGATTGAACATCCAGACTTCAGAAAAGTATTTCCTTTAAATCAACCACATGTATTTGAAAGGACGCCAAATGGAGGTTGGAGAAGGCTGCAACAATGATATATTCTTTAGTATATTGGAACCATATCCACACTTCTCTCCCATTGATGTGCCATAAATTAATGCATCAAATACATTGTTGCTTGGTCCGGAGCAGCACTGATTCTTTGCTGTATCCGTTCTAGATATCTAGTTCACAAATGACAGTTTTAAGCTCATATGTGATATTTTATTGCCTCTTTCCTTAAGTGTACTATGGCCAAGCCAATGAATGCCGAACATGCTTTCAGGTAAATTTACAAAACATGTACCCTAAGTAAATTGTTTCCTCAATATTGTAGAATCGGTTCAAGCACTAAAGATTTCCATTCCCTTTGTTCAATCTAGTCAAACATCCATTCGTTTGCCGCAAGGTGAAATATGTGTATATATGTACTGAATTTGGTTTGGTGGAGTACTCTTAAACGGAGTACTAAGGTATTATATGTTCCACAATATATGTTCCAATTAGTACTTCATTGCATTTACGAGTATACTTTGCTAAATTTTGTTTATATATACGTAGACATATTATTTCATTTCTTTGGGTAAATTTCATGAGGGGTAAATTTTTAGTCTTTAGATTTCTGACTAATTGTATAAAAATTCTTTGTATATGCTATATATTTAGTACTTTAAAAAATTTCGTTTACTATACACCATTGCAAGAAAAATGGTGATGGAAATCGCCAAGGTAGCTTTTGCCACCTAGGGCCTAATGACTTGCTAAGACATGCTAAAGGATGTACCTCTTGCATAAGCACTGCTCATATTCATGTTTTGGAGGCATCAGTCTCAACTACAAATAGTTTTGAAAAATCTGGTAATGCCAAAACAAGTGCAGAAATTAGGGCAGCCTTAAGTCTCTCAAAAGCCACCTGAGCCTTATCATTCCACTGAAACAACCCTTTTCTAAGTAACTCAGTTAGATCCTTGCTAATCCAAGCATAATTTTTAATGAATTTTCTGTAATAGCCTGCTAAACCAAGGAAACTTCTCAATTCCTTTACAGTAACAGGAACTGGCCAGTTAACAATGACATTAATTTTTCTGACATTAGTTTCCACCCCCTTGCCATAAATGAAGTGGCCTAAGTACTCCACCTTGTATATAACAAAACTACACTTACTATCCTTAGCATAAATTGAATTGGCTTGCATCAGCTCAAATACCTCAGTTAGGTGCTTCCAATGATCCCTCTATAGTTTTGCTGTAAATCAAAATGTCATCAAAGAAAACAAGCACACATTTTCTCAATAAAGGCTTGAAAATAGCATTCATCCATCCTTGAATTGAAGCAGGAGCATTGGTAAGGCCAAAAGGCATTACCAAGAACTCATAGTGTCCATTATGAGTCTTAAAAGTTGTCTTAAAAACCGTGGCACCAGCTAGCTCATCAATCAATTCATCAACTACAGGGATAGGAAATTTATCTTTGACAGTCCTTTTATTTAATTCCCTGTAATCTACACAAAGTCTCCAGGTGCCATCTTTTTTCCCTACTAACACTACAGGTGAAGCAAAAGGGCTACTACTATTCTGAATAATACCTCTGGTAAGCATTTACTCAATAATCTGCTCAATAACATCCCTTTGCTTTAGCGGGTACCTGTAAGGCCTGATGCATACTGGATTTGCACCTGATTGCAAGGGTATTTTATGATCAGATATATCTCTTGTAGGAGGTAAAGTATCAGGTTATTTGAAAATGCTGGCAAACTTCTCTTTCAAATTCTTTAGTTCTGAATTCTGACCAACCTCACTAGACTGTTCAATCTGAGAACCATTGAACTGTGAAGCACCAGAATTCTGCTCTTGATGGTCTACCTTATGCAATTCAGCCACCTGCAGAAAACACAACTGAGTAGCATTCTGAAGTAACTTCTGTGAAGGAACCCCTTTTAGCACCTTCAATTTCTGAGATTTCACACCTTTAAGTGTAACTGACTTGCCATTCACTAAGAATTCCATTAACAAATTCTTAAAGTCCTAATTAACTTTTCCCAAGGTACTCAACCATTGCATTCCCAGTACCATGTCACAACTGCCAAGAGGAATCAACATAACATCTGCCACAAACTCATAACCATGCATTTTCCACCTAAAATCTTTAATACACTCTAACAATTTATGTTATTTCCATCAGCGACTAAAATACTTTGGGGTTCTATAAAATCAATGGGAAATCCCAATTTTTTAGCAAGAGAAACATCCAAGAAATTGTGAGTACTACCAGAATCTATCAAAATATGTACTAAATGGTTGTGAGTTTAACCTTTGACCCTCATAGTTGTGAAATTTTGACTACCAAACAAGCGTATTTACAAAAATACAAGGATCAGTAATCAAATCATTCTTACACAACTCATCTTCACTGTCTTC
This sequence comes from Heracleum sosnowskyi, assembly GCA_030848705.1. Taxonomy (NCBI): domain Eukaryota; kingdom Viridiplantae; phylum Streptophyta; class Magnoliopsida; order Apiales; family Apiaceae; genus Heracleum; species Heracleum sosnowskyi. The sequence goes on along the minus strand of CM061235.1, from coordinate 32,971,853 downwards.
AGACTCACAGCAAGGTATTTCCATAGTAAACAATTGTGTTTCCCTAAACTGACACGTATGACCTTTCTCATACTTTTGATCACAATAATAGCACAGTCCCTTAGCCATTTTCTCAGCCCTAACCTCAGCAGGAATAAACTTGAAAGGTTTCTGATTATTCCTATTAAATCCAATCTGAACTGGTTTAATTTGTGGAGTAGGTAATAAAGGAGGTTTGTTAGCATTGGAAGCAAGAACTGAACTAGTCACGGATTTAGGAACATAAGGAGTAAATGAAGTCTCTCCAATTCTAGTAGAAGCGGCTAGTAAACTTTCTTCCTGTAACCTAGCATATCTAATAGCTTCTGTGACTGTAGAAGGCTAAAAAGCTTTCACAAAAGGTTTAACTGATGTCTTTAATCCTCCAATGAAACTTTCTAGAAAGTAAGTGTCAGGTAAAACAAGATTGTGTTGCTCCATCAAAGACCTCAGATTATAAAAATCATCTATATAAGCTTCTATAGTACCTTCATGTTGCAACTTATTAAATTGCTCCACAAAATTAGATCCTACATCATCCTTGAATCTAGCACTAAGATCAATAACAAACTCAGACCATTCCACATTTCTTCTAATTGACAAGTAATTTGAGATCCAAGTTTCGGCCTTATCAGTCATGTATATAGATTGTTAGGAATATGTTGTTCTTGATGATAAACATAAAACACTTAGTAGAATTTGTGTAAAGTCATTTTGTAGTTGTCAACGAAATGGCATGCTTTGCAGCATTCCGTTGACAGGAAGCTCATCAACGAAATGAGTGATGTAGCAATTGCACTGTACAATACTTCTAGTTTGATATGCATTTCGTTGTAGATATTGGATAGGTTTTCTAAGTCATGTTGACTAAGTACTAGATAGGCAAAATAGGTTGGTTAATTGTAAATATATTATGCCTTGTAATTTTGCCTAAGTGAAGACATGTCAACGGTATGAAGATTACTCTGTCGACGGTATGGAGTTTACTCATCAACGAAACGAAGATTACTCATCAACGAAACGAAGAATAAAGCTATCAACGAAACACACCTTACTGCTATCAACGAATCATTATCACTTTTCTGAATAGTTGACAAAGTGATAGTGACAGTTTTCTGACAGATCAAAAGGAGATGTGGAAGTGTACTTTGCATTGGAAACCATTAAAATGGACATGGGGAATAAGGAAACATTCCAATTTCCAATCTGGTTATTGAGTGGGATCACTATAAGACTGAAGACAGAAGACAAAGATCTCCAAGGACCATTGGACAAAAGGGATGAAAATCAAGCTATTGACGGTTACCTTTAGTGTACTTTAGTGTAGCCAAAAATAGCTTTGTAAACTTGGGAATATATATATAACCAAGTGTAGCAGTTAAAATAGATGTAAGAGAAGAAAAACAAATAGATTGTATTAGTTATCTTTGAGAGCATACTTCTCTACATTCTTGTAACTGAGCAGTTGTGTACTTTTTGTATCACAGATTATTTCCGCAATAAAAATCACTTCAGTTGGATCATCAAACAATCCAACTGAAATTATTAAGTGCTTGTGGTTTTTATTTTATAAGTTCAGTTTTAATTTGTAAGTTATTTTTAAGTTTGAAAAATATCAAGAATTGTATTCAACCCCCCCCCCCCCCTTTTACAATTCTGTTAGGTCATTTGGGATTAACAATTGGTATCAGAGCAAGCTTCTAACAAACAAGAAGTTTAAAGATCAAGACCAAAACAGTAACCATGGTGAAGAAGGATGCAGGTGTAAAGATACCAGTTCTTGATAAGGACAATTATTTTCACTGGAAAGTAAAGATGCATTTACATCTCATGTCTATGGATGAGAGGTATGTAGACTGCATTGAGAAAGGTCCACACGTTCCCATGAAGTTCGCATCTAGAGTTGGATTGCCAGATGATGCTCCTGATGTAGAGATTCCAAAACCTGTCTCAGAATGGACTATTGAAGATGTTGCAGAAATCCATAAAGATAAAAGAACCATGAACATTCTGTTTAATGGTTTGGAGCAAGAGATGTTTGACAATGTCATAAATTGTACAACCTCCAAAGAAGTATGGGACACTGTTAGAACTCTCTGTGAAGGAACTGAGCAAGTTAGGGAAAACAAAATGCAGCTCCTTATACAACAATATGAGCATTTTCATTTTAAAGCCGGTGAAACCCTAAATGATACGTTTAGTAGGTTTCAAAAGCTTTTGAATGGATTAAAGTTGTATGGGAGGATCTATCAACCCAAGGATTCAAACCTTAAATTTCTTAGAGCTCTTCCAAAAGAATGGAAGCCTATGACTATTTCTCTCAGAAACACTCAAGAGTAAAAAGACTACACTCTTGAAAGGCTTTATGGAACCTTAAAGACATATGAGTTGGAAATGGAGCAAGATGAAGAAATTGAAAAGGTACAGAAGAAAGGTGGATCTATTGCATTGATAGCATCTGTGAACCAACTGGAAGATGATAATGAAGAAGCTGCAAAGGCCACAACTAGTCGAGCTAGTTGTAGGAGTAATGTTAGCAAGGGTAAAGGCAAGATGACAGAAGAAGAAGAACCAGAACCAGCCAACTTGGATGACTTAGATGAGATTGATGAACACATTGCTTTTCTGTCAAGGAAATTCTCTAAGTTCAAGTTCAAGAGAAACTCAGAAGCAAGGCCACCAAGGAAAGACTTTCAACCTAGCAAAAATAACTGGATTGAAAAGTCTAAATCTAAATGTTTCAATTGTGGAATGCTTGGTCACTTTGCTGGAGACTGCAGAAAGCCCAAGGAGTATGATTGGGCTGGTAATGGTGAAGATTCTGATGATGATGTTGAGTATGTCAACTTGGCTCTTATGGCTAACAATCATGAGCAGGAAGCAAGCTCCTCAAGCAACCAGGTAACAATTACTATTCTTTATGAGCTTTCTAAAGAGGAATGCGATAGTGCAGTAAATGAAATGTCTACTGTACTATATAATTTACGTGTTACTCTTAAATCACTTACCAAAGAGAATTCAAGAATAAAAGAGACTAATTTGCTCTTAAGTGATAGGAATGTAATGTTAGAAGCACAGCTCGTTGATTTTGAGAAAATGAGGTGTGTTAGTAGGGATGCTAAGAAGGAACTTGAGAACGTGTTAGAAAGGGAAGAAATTCTTAAAACACAACTTGAAATAGAATAAAGTGTGATTGCAAAATGGAAAGATGTCAGGAATGTTGCTAACAACATCATTAATGTTCAAGGTATGGAATCTTTCTGTGAACAATCATGGAAAAAGAACAAAGAAAAGCTAGGGTATGTTGGTGAAACCTTAGAATCAGAAACAGAGTCAACAAACAACAATGATCATTTGTTGAAGGTTGATATGTCAACGGAATGCAATGTTCCGTTGACAGATGAACCATCAACCGATCAGGCTGTTTCGTTGACAGAGAAAAGAAAAGATGAACTCACTAGACTTAATAACAAGTATGGTCCTGTCACCAAGAACTTTGTTCAAGGTGAGTCTAGTAAATCAAAGAAAGTTGAGAAGCCTGTTGAGAGAGCTAATGTAGGTCACTTGTCTAACAAGCAATTGAAAGACAAGTTAGAGAAAGTTCAAGTTGAGGCTAAGGGAAATAAAAAGAATAAAAGGAATGGAAAAGTAGGGATTAACAAACACAACAATTACACACCTGATAAATATGCTCCTAGAAAGACATGTGTCAATTGTGGAAGTGTTAGTCATTTATCTACTAACTGCAAATCTGTTAAGAAGACTGCTAATGTGAAAATGCCCAAGTCTGCAATGAATAGTTCTATGCCTACAATGCCTGTTATGCCTAACATGTTTGCTCCATATGCACAATTTCAAAATCCATATGACAGCATGTCATTTGTGCCTAATACATACATGAATATGTTTAATGTGCCACAAATGCCATGGAATGTGAATAACATGTTTGTTCCTCCAACTATGCATGTTGTGAATGAAAATGTGAGCAACCCTCAGAAATCAACACCAAAGGTGAAGATTGATTTAAATCAATCTGAGCCCAAGGTGAAAAGTGATATAAAAGGAAAAGGAAAGGCTAACAAAACAGGACCCAAGGTAACTTGGGTACCAAAATCAACTTGATTTGATTTTATTGTGTGCAGGGAGACAAAAGGAATCTTTGGTACTTGGATAGTGGTTGTTCAAGACACATAACTGGTGATTCTACCCTGCTCACAGAGTTTCAGGAAAGAGCTGGCCCTTGTATTGCTTTTGGAGATGACAGCAAAGGCTACACTAAGGGATATGGCTTAATTTCAAAAGAGAATGTCATCATAGATGAGGTTGCATTGGTGGATGGTCTTAAGCACAATCTGCTTAGTATCAGCCAACTTTGTGACAAAGGATTTTTAGTTACTTTTTCTAAAGAAGCCTGTGTTGTTTCTAAAGGAGGAAACAACAATGTGGTAATGACTGGATTCAGAAGAGGGAATGTGTACATTGCTGACTTTAGTAGCACAAGTCCAGACACCATCACTTGTCTCTTCAGCAAGGCAAGCAAGGATGAAAGTTGGCTATGGCACAAGAAATTATCTCATCTGAATTTTAAGGTTATGAATGATTTGGTGAGGAAAGATCTTGCCAGAGGAATTCCACAAGTGGAATTCTCCAAGGATGGTTTGTGTGATGCCTGTCAAAAAGGGAAACAAAAGAAGGCATCATTCAAAAGCAATACAGAGTCATCAATTGTCCATCAGCTTGAGTTGCTTCATATGGATCTGTTTGGCCCTGTAAATGTCATGTCTATCTCAAAGAAGAAATACTGTCTTGTGATTGTTGATGATTTTTCTAGATTTACATGGACCTTCTTTTTGCACTCCAAAGATGAGGCAAGTGAAATCATTATCAATCACATCAAGATGGTAAGCAATCATCCTGATTTCAAAGTAAGAAGGATTAGGAGTGACAATGGGACAGAATTCAAGAATTCAAGCATGAAGGTGTTCTGTGAAGAAAATGGTATTTTGCATGAGTTTTCAGCAGCAAGGACACCACATCAAAATGGTGTAGTTGAAAGGAAAAACAGAACACTTATTGAAGTTGCAAGGACAATGCTAGATGAATCAAAGTTACCAACTTATTTTTGGGCTGAGACAGTTAACACAGCTTGCTTTACTCAAAATATTTCTTTGATTAATCAGGTCAAGGGAATGACCCTTTATCAACTACTCAAAAGAAAGAAGCCACTATTGGATTTTCTTCATGTCTTTGGATGCAAGTGCTTTGTTCTGAGAAATCAAGCTGAGCATTTGGGGAAATTTGAAGCAAAGGCAGATGAAGCAATATTTGTGGGATATGCAGCAGGGAAAGCTTACAGAGTCTATAATCTCAGAACCAACATTGTTATGGAATCTGTACATGTTGTTTTTGATGATCTCAAAATTCAAGGTCTCTGTGATGAAGGTTTCCATGAAAGTCTTTCTTTTGAGAATGAGGAAGGAGATCAAGTGAATCTTGTTAAGGCTACTGAGAAACAGCCTAAAGTTGTTGTATCTAGCACAGATGAAAGCAGCAGTGAAGATGAAATTGCTGCATTAATATTGAAAAGAATAGCTGCTAGAAGACCAAATGGTCATTTCGTTGACAGTCATGGTGATGGATTCGTTGACAGTCAAAATGAGCGTTTCGTTGACAGCCAAATTGGTCATACCGTTGACAGTCAAAGAAATGCTTCCAGAAGTGATCAATTAGGGACAACAAACTCAGGGGGAGTTTCTCAAGGACAATTATCCAATCAAGGCAATCATGATCATGAAGCTACCTCGTCAAGAGAAAATCTACCTCCCTCAAGGAAATGCACTAAAGATCATCCCTTTGAACTTATTATAGGTGATGTTTCTTCAAAAGTCCAAACTAGAAGAGCAACTCAAGAGGAATGTCTATACAGTAGCTTTCTGTCTCAAGATGAGCCAAAGAAAGTTGAGGATGCACTTCTAGATCCAGATTGGGTTTTAGCTATGCAAGAGGAGCTAAACCAATTTGAGAGGAACAAAGTTTGGAAGCTGGTGCCCAAGCCTAAGGACAGGAGTGTCATAGGCACAAAATGGGTGTTCAGAAACAAGATGGATGAAAATGGCATACTCACAAGGAACAAAGCTAGATTGGTTGCAAAAGGCTATTCACAGGAAGAGGGAATTGATTTTGATGAAACCTTTGCTCCTGTTGCAAGACTAGAAGCAATAAGGATTTTCCTAGCCTATGCAGCCCATGCCAATTTCAAAGTCTATCAAATGGATGTGAAGAGTGCTTTTCTGAATGGGGAATTGGAAGAGGAGGTGTATGTAAGTCAACCTCCTGGTTTTGAAGATGATGATTTTCCAGAATATGTATACTTCCTCCTCAAAGCACTCTATGGTTTGAAACAAGCACCTAGAGCCTGGTATGACACACTTTCACAGTTCCTCCTTGAGAATTTCTTCACTAGAGGTACTGTAGATAAAACTCTGTTTCACAGGGTTGTGAATGGCTCTACTATACTTGTTCAAATTTATGTAGATGACATAATCTTTGGGTCTACAGATGTGAAACTTTGTCAAAAGTTTGTCAAGCTTATGCAAAGTAAATATGAAATGAGCATGATGGGAGAATTAACTTACTTTCTTGGTCTTCAAGTGAAGCAAGTTAATGAAGGCATTTTCATTAGTCAAACAAAATATATTCATGATTTATTAAAGAAGTTTAACTTAATGGAATGCTCTCCTGCCAAAACTCCCATGCCTACTGCCACCAAACTTGAGTTGAATACTAAGGACAAATCTGTGGACATCTCAAGTTACAGAGGCATGGTAGGCTCACTTTTGTATTTAACAGCTAGTAGACCTGATATTATGTTTGCTACATGTTTATGTGCTAGATTTTAGGCTGATCCTAGGGAATCCCATTTAGTTGCTATTAAAAGGATTTTCAGATATCTCAAAGGAACACCAAATCTTGGCATTTGGTATCCTAGAGAATCTGGTTTTGAACTAATTGGTTATTCAGATGCAGATTATGCATGATGTAAAATTGACAGGAAAAGCACAACTGGCACCTGTCAATTCTTAGGAAACGAGCTTGTGGCATGGTTCAGCAAGAAACAAAACTCAGTTTCCACCTCCACAGCTGAGGCTGAGTATATTGCAGCTGGAAGTTGTTGTGCACAGATTTTTATGGATGAAAAATCAACTACTTGATTATGGATTAAGAGTTGAGAAAATCCCTATTTTCTGTGACAACACTAGTGCCATTGCCATTACTGAGAATCCAGTGCAGCATTCAAGGACCAAGCACATTGACATCAAGTATCATTTCATTAGAGAACATGTTATGAATGGTATCGTGGAGTTACATTTTGTTCCAAGTGAACAACAACTTGCAGACATCTTTACCAAGCCACTTGATGAATCAACATTCTCAAGATTAGTAAGTGGGCTAGGTATGCTAAATTTCTCTTAATTATTTTTGAGATATTTACAAGTTAAAATGTAGCCAGAAATTTGCTATGTTTTTCTGTGAATTAATTCTCTCAGGAAAAAGTGAAATTTTGTCTAAGTCAAAATTACTATGTCAACGAAACGCACCATTTCGTTGACAGTCTTAGCATTTTTCTGGGTGTTTCGTTGATAGCTCTTTTATATCAACGAAACGCAGCTTTATCAACGAAATAGACGGGACCTTAAAACGCCCAATTCTGATTCGTTGATATAGCGCTTTTAATCTGAACCGTTGAGATTTGACACGTCTTTTACCACGATCTATGCATACACCCCTGTAAGTATAAATCATGGTAATACTTTAAGAGTAACGGTTATATTTTTAAGCCAGTCCAGTAATTTACATTTATTATTGGACTCATTTTCTGAGAATTTTAGGGGGAGTATTTAAGAAATTCTATTTTCTTTAAATTTTTTTTCTTCCTGTTCTCAAAAATTCCAAAGGCTTTTCTTTCTTCTTCTCTCTAACAAGCAATTCAGTTCGAAGCTTTTCTTCACTCAACAATGGCACCAATAGTCAAACTTATGTCTGCTGGAGGGTTTATCTATGAGAAGAACAACTCCATCCCTTTTGTTGTCAAGGAAAGCCCGAACAGCATCTTTTTCAAAATGATGGATTTCATGAAGAATTGCAAGTTGAGCTATGCAATGTTTCACTCTACACCACTCTACAATGAGATAATCGAGGAGATTTGGACCTCATGTGAGTATAGTGGGACAAATTGCACTTTGCAATTCACCATCCAAGGTAATGAGTATATAGTTAACTCTGATGTATTGCAAGCATGTCTACATATTCCTGAAAATAACTGTGATGTTTTGCCTACATATACTGAAATGATTAACATGCTAAATTCTATAAACTACTCTTTGCCTACTGATAATTTGGGTAAGATTATTAGGAGAGGTTTGGTTAAGGAATACAGTTACTTAGATGATGCATTCATTAAGGTCTTCTCTGGAAAGATTAGCAATTTTGATGCATTAACTAATTCTATGTTGATTCTCTTAACCATGCTTCTAACTGATAGATATTACAACTTTAGCACTCAACTTATGTATGAAATTGGTGCTAAGTTGGGTGATAAGGCTAATAGGAAAAAGAATATCTATTATGCTCCGTTTCTGATGATGTTGGCTAACCATGTTAGTCCAGCACCATTAGTTATCTCTAACCCTATTTCCAGGTTCGAGTGTTTTGTGCAAGAGAAGAGGGTTTTGACAGATATACTGAGACTTAACCACAATGGTGATGTCCCAGTGGTGTATCTGCCCATCATTGAGGTAACTTCTTCTAACCCTGTTAGTGTAGTTGTTACTTCTATTGTTTCACCTACCAATGTTGCTATGGAGTCTGTAGCTGTGTCCCAACAGGCTCCTGCCCAAGCATCAAAACCTAAATCTAAGAAATCCTCAAAGCCAACCTCAGGTGCTTTTCAAAAGGCACCTGTTGCAAAAACTACTTCACAACCAAAGGGGAGTGATTCTGGAGTTGTGAGAGGTGAGGGAAGGGGTGAAAATCAAAGAAACCCCAAGAATAAGGAAGGAAAGGATAGTGTGTCCCAGCCATGCCCCATTGTGTCTTCCCAACAAGGCATAACGAGTAAAATGGATTTAAACACAAGTCTAGTTGCATCCTCCCAAAAGGATGTGATTATTGAAACAAGCTCTCCTCCAAGAGCACACTCCAAGAGGGTAAGGGACACTTCAAGCCCACAGTCTACATTTTCCCAATACCAAAGGAGAGTGAAGCAAAAATCCAAGGGTACACAGGGTGCACACACTCTGGAAGCAACACTTCCAGTTTCACAAATTCAGTTTGATGTAACCCCAATTATTACTCTGGGGTTACAGTCCCATTCTCTAACCATCAACCTTGAACCATCTCCACCAAATTCACCAACTCAGTTTTAGATGTGGACATGATCCATACATCTATTCCTGATTCTCCAACTCTTATCTTGGAGAAGCCCCACTCTGAAGCTGGTGGTCATCACTTGTTAAGTGATTTGTTGGGCCATCAACCAATTTTTTCTGAAGCTGCAAGAGGATCTGTGGACCCCAATCTCACATCAATCACCACAGATTCGATTGTAATTTCACTTTCTCAAAATGCTTTATTGACTTCATCAACGGAACAGCCTCTTTCATTGATAAGTGTTTCTCCATCAACGGTATCCATCCCGTTGACAGTTCAAACTACCATTCCGTTGATAGGTCATTCTACACCCCTTATTGAAGATCAAGTTGTTTCCACAACTAGTGTAGATGACCTGGTGGTAGTTGAGACACTTTTAGGTTTGAGAGAGAGTGAAACTGAGAGGCTGGCTTGCAGTCAGGCAAAAGGAGAGAATGAGAGTGAGAGGCTGGCTATTTCTTCCAGCCAGACAAAAGGAGAGATTGAGAGTACCACCTTAGTAGGTGAAGGTGAGGGTGTGAGAGGTGTGAGCCGTGGGGAGCCCATGATGAAAGAAAAGAGTGGAGAGAGAGAAGGGACTACAGGAGTCATAAGGGAGGAAGCAGCCATTGCTAGTGAGTTAATGGGGGTCAGTGAGGGAGAAAGGGAACTTACTTTCCAAGAGCATTATCAACAAACTCTGGATAGTATTTCCCTGGATCCTGAGACCTTTACTCATCCTGTTCCAGCCTATCAGGTTATGGCTCAACAGGGCAATGTGGAGGCAGAGAGGTCACTAAACCTAATTCATACAACTGCATCAATGCAAAGAGCAAAGGATGCCTTGACCAATCTATCTCCAGCAGCTGCAGCAAGTGGAGACTTTGACTTTTCTGATGATGAGGACAGCTTTGGTGACAATCTACAGGTGGCCACTACTTCACAGACTGGGACTTCTGTGGTGCCTCCTAGACCAAACTGGCTTTCTCAGGATATGCAAGGAAGATGCACTCTAGATGCTGCTATCACAAGGCAGTACAATGAGGCATATCTAGCTCATGAGTCTGCAAATGCAAGGGACAAGAAATTCTACAAGGCCATCATGGATTCACTGGAAATCCAAAGGCTACAGATGTTGCAGACAAGGATTAAAACTACAGAAATCAAGGATTCCATTAGCAACCTCAGGGATGCTACTAACAGGAGGCTAGATGAAAAGCTTCCTCTTCTAACTGTGTCCAAGATGAACAGGTTTTTCTCCAAGGAACCTGAAGTGTCCTCATCTTTGAAGACTCTTTCCTCTAGAGTGGACAAAGTTGAGGCTACACTTTCTCACATGCAAAAGGAACAGGAGAAGCAAACTCAGCTACTCACCCAGCTTTTGGCAGCTCAAGGACTCCCTCTCATCTCACTTGATGATAACAAAAAGGGGGAGAAATCTAAGGAGCTAGAGAAATCTAAAGAGCTTGATATACAAATCACAAAGGTTTTGGTCCCAGCCATTTCCTTACCAAATGAGCCACTAGCAATGGGGGAGCTTGGACAGAAGAAAAAGGATGGCATTGACCTAATTCAGGAAGCTTCTATGAGGATGAGACTTGCAGAACAGATCAAAGATCATTGGTCCAACATAGAAGCAAGAGTCAAGAGAATTGCTGGAACTGCAAAGAACTCAAATCCATCAACGGATCAACCATCAACGAATGCCATGGTTGTAACATCAACGGAATGGGAGCCACAGTTCAAGAGTTCTTATGTTATAGAACCCCTTTAGCATGGAGTCCTTCAAGATTCAAGGAGTGAGAAAGGACAATCTTCATGCTTTAGGAATGTGGATGCAAGAGGGATATCTCCAATATCACCTGTCAAACCCAAGGGCAAGAACATTGCAAGGATATTTTATCCTCCACCAAAGCCAGATGAGTTCAAAGTCCTAGGGAAGCTGATCATGGAAATCAAAGAGAGCAATCATCCAAGCATAAGGAACAAAAGGGCCATCATCTACAGGGATAGCAAAGAAATCTGCATTTGGGTTGGTCACCCAAATTTTGCTAAGGCCAAAGCTGAAGAATCTGAAAGGACAACAATGCAAGCACTAGCAGTTGCTCAATCACTTGAAGATGAAGAAACCCTACAGGAAGAAAAGGCTAAGGATGAAGCTAAGGAAGCTGGAAAGGAAAGGAAGAGTGTAAGGCAGCCAAAGGCTAGAGCTAAAAGGAATCTGAACTTTGACAAAGATGATTCTCAGGACACTGCTCAAGACTCTTCCACAACAAGTGCACATCAAATTCCTGTTGATCTACCTCATGAAGGAAAGTTGGTCTGTGATCTTGCACATCCTGTCAACTTTCATGATCAACCAATTGTGCCAAAAGAGGAGCCTCTTGAATTTGATGAGGCCTACTTTCCAAAGTTCCTATTTGAGAAGGATCAACCAATGAAGACAAAGAAAAGGGCTGTCAAGGCAAAGCCAGTGTTTGTGAGAAAGCCACAACCTCAGAAACCCCCTGCAAATCCAGAGGACTGCATGTACATTGCTGACATCAGGGAAGAATCCAGTTTACATCTTGACTTAAACAACCTGGTGGAAGTAAGAGGCATTGCAGCTTCTCAAAAATTACCTGAGAGACTAGTTTTTACATTCAAGGGAGGTAGAGAACAAGTGTGGCCTCTCTATAGAATTTTAGGAGAAGACTATCAAACACTACTCTCAGTGTTTAGATGCTTGAAGAAGGACTTTGGCTTCACCAAAACAGCCAAGTCTGAGGTGGTCTCCAAAATCTGTCAGATAAAGGCTAGCTAGAACAAGCCTGAGGCTCTTCCCAGGATGCTTAGAGTGCCCTCAACAGGAAAGAAGATCCATCTTCAACCTTACTGGATGATGGAATTTAAGGACAAGGACAATTGCAGAAGATTCTTCAGGATGGAAGACCAGCTGGATAAGGCATCTAATCAAACTCTAAAGTTTATGCAATCCATGCTTGGTGATCAAGATGAAGAGGGGAAAATCTTTTACAGAAGGCTACAGGTCCAAATTGAGGAAAACAACTCTAAGAGAGGGAAGAAGACTATGCCACAAAGAAGACACAGATGAAACATTTGCTCAGACTAGAGGAGCACTTTTGGGCATTAGTCTTGTAAGTCTTGTATTTTGTCTAAAATATTATGAAGCTTAATGCATTTTCTACTTTTGTAATTTATGATGTATCTGAGTGTTTTTGTTATCATCAAGTCTCTTGATTTATGGTTGTTATTCTATCAGTCATAAATTGGGGGAGATTGTTAGGAATATGTTGTTCTTGATGATAAACATAAAACACTTAGTAGAATTTGTGTAAAGTCATTTTGTAGTTGTCAACGAAATGGCATGCTTTGCAGCATTCCGTTGACAGGAAGCTCATCAACGAAATGAGTGATGTAGCAATTGCACTGTACAATACTTCTAGTTTGATATGCATTTCGTTGTAGATATTGGATAGGTTTTCTAAGTCATGTTGACTAAGTACTAGATAGGCAAAATAGGTTGGTTAATTGTAAATATATTATGCCTTGTAATTTTGCCTAAGTGAAGACATGTCAACGGTATGAAGATTACTCTGTCGACGGTATGGAGTTTACTCATCAACGAAACGAAGATTACTCATCAACGAAACGAAGAATAAAGCTATCAACGAAACACACCTTACTGCTATCAACGAATCATTATCACTTTTCTGAATAGTTGACAAAGTGATAGTGACAGTTTTCTGACAGATCAAAAGGAGATGTGGAAGTGTACTTTGCATTGGAAACCATTAAAATGGACATGGGGAATAAGGAAACATTCCAATTTCCAATCTGGTTATTGAGTGGGATCACTATAAGACTGAAGACAGAAGACAAAGATCTCCAAGGACCATTGGACAAAAGGGATGAAAAGCAAGCTATTGACGGTTACCTTTAGTGTACTTTAGTGTAGCCAAAAATAACTTTGTAAACTTGGGAATATATATATAACCAAGTGTAGCAGTTAAAATAGATGTAAGAGAAGAAAAACAAATAGATTGTATTAGCTATCTTTGAGAGCATACTTCTCTACATTCTTGTAACTGAGCAGTTGTGTACTTTTTGTATCACGGATTATTTCCGCAATAAAAATCACTTCAGTTGGATCATCAAACAATCCAACTGAAATTATTAAGTGCTTGTGGTTTTTATTTTATAAGTTCAGTTTTAATTTGTAAGTTATTTTTAAGTTTGAAAAATATCAAGAATTGTATTCAACCCCCCCCCCCCCCCCCTTCTACAATTCTGTTAGGTCATTTGGGATTAACATAGATGCAAAATCTACAAGTTGTTCATCAGGAATCTTACACAATGAGAAGTACTTTACACACTTCTTAATCCAATTTCTAGCACCTTTACCGTCAAATTTAGGGAATTCTAACTTAGGTGTAAACCCTAGGCTTCGAGGATGAGTATTGTTACCTCCCGTAGTTGTACCATCAGATCTTGGAGAAGAATTTATTCCACTTGGACCACCAGTATAGTATCTCTGGGAACTTCTATCGAACGGTTAATGTGCGTAGTCGCCAACTTATAAACCATATTTACTAACTCATCAAATCTTCCCTCAGATCGCTTATTTTGCTCTTCAATCCATTTGTCAATAGCTCGAAATTGTTCCTTAAGTTGTTCTTCCATAGTTACTCTAGCAGCGTAAGCTTTTCTAGTTCTTGGCGCTAGAATTGGTAAAAATTGACGTAGAAATCACTCATAGCCAACACAAAAGTGAAAATTCGCTCTGATACCATTAATACAGTCAAGCTATATGAGATGTAATTACGAATTGATAATCGAATCAGGAAGCTTAACAGAGAAATTGAAAAATGAGATTTGCAGAAACAGAAAGAGAGAGAGAGAGAGAGAGAGATTTAATTGTTTGCTTCATTGATAAAAGATACAATATCCCCCTTCTCAGACTTATACAACTCCAGAATTGAAAATAAACTCTAACAACTTTTGGCGCCAAAATAACAGAATTTGACTTGTTTGACCGATTCTATTTCTATGACTTGTTTGACCAATTCTATTTCTATATTTGACTTTGTCAACTCTAATCACCCTTAACATTTATGAATGGAAAAACACTCTTCTTTATATCACTCCGCATTATGATTATGATATTAACTGTTTATGCGTAAATAAAGTTACACTCCGCATCATCTATGTTTGTATGCTATGGTTGTTTATTACTGAATTTCTGTTTTTCTAGGGCTCAAGGAATGTTACCTGATCCTAGAGGGCCAGCAAGATTCCCGCAAAGTGCGCACTACTTTCCGAGATCGCCAAAAGTTAGCATTAATAGATGATTCTGATTTTTTGGATGTGCAGCATTCTCCTTTCGTTGCCTCTCAGTTCTACTATTTTTATGTGTTTCCCACAACTTATATGTTTTATTAGATTAGGATGTAGGCTGTCTTATTCTCACATAGTTTTCAATATGGAATTCGAGAAAACAACCTTTCGTGAGGCTATGGAGTCCAAAACCGTTGACCAGCTTTCGAAGGCCCTCGCATATTAGTTTAGAAGCTGTACATGAAGAAATTAAAGTTGTTGGTGGAGGTTCATGCCTTTCCCTAAGCTCACTGTCACCAGCCATCAGGTGAATGAATATATGACGAGTAGAAAAAAGGCAAACACAAAATCACAGGGGAAGACTTGATAAGTAACTTCCCAGGAGTATTTTCCAAGTTATACTTCTTAATTACTAAGAATGGAGGGTTGAAATTTTATAATATTTGCCATCATAATTCAATTTTCATTACATTATCTCCGATTTCATTTATATCAACCAAACACAACACTGAAATTATATGATTACAATCAGAATATAGAATGTTTTTATTAATTAAAGATATAGATATATTATTATTTTCTGAAGTCCAACGTATAATCTCTTTTTGACATGAGCATTTACGTGTATTAAACCAGAAGAAGACACTCAATTACTGCAATGTAAAGAAAATTTTTCAAGAAACTCATTAGATTATCCGCAATGAAAATCTAGTTTAAAGTTCTGGCTGGCAGTTTCACAAACACAATTTCTTCTGTCAAAAGAATTGCAGGACACTTATTAAGTTGTTCAAAATGAAAATGTATTTTAAACTTCTGAGGGGCACTATCACAAACACACAATTTTTCCAGTCAAAAAAGTGGCATCCCGTTAAAAACGCATTATCAAACTAAGCAACTATCACAAATGCATACTGCTCATATAGCAGTTTTACGCAGCTCCTCGGCTCCATGAGCAAAGTGACACCTATCACCGAAAGTGCACGACCCCTTGGTAAAATTTTCGCACACCTTTGTCTTGAAATTGCTAGCTGGAGGTGCTTGTCCAGGCATAGCCATAGGGTTTCTTGCCGGACCTCTTGCAGTAGAACCAATTCTCATGATGAGTTCACGTACCATACCACTAGCATCTTTGATCTGCTCAAAATTTCCTTCAAGCTCAACATTCTTTTGATTAGGATCTGTATCATGGTCTCTTATGGCAAACTTGACCCCCGTCATCCGACATATCTGCTTCGAGTTCACACCACCCTTCCCAATAACAGCTCCAGCTAGTGCGGCATCAATGCTTATCTTGGCAGTTGCCGATGCACCAAAGTTGGCAGCGGCAGCTAGCCCAGGTGGAGATGGTTCTACCCGTCCACCATAGCTTCCCATAGGCGGTCGCATAGCTCTCGGATCTTCGTAACCTGGGAAACCCGGCCTACCTAGCTCCATCTCACTATGGGCAAATCGACATTTATCACCAAACTTGCATCCTTCTGGGGTGTTGATTTGGTTGCATAGCTTAGTCTTGATAGCTGAAGCAGGGCCATCTGCATATGCTGGTGGTGCTGGCTTTCTTGAGCCTGGTCCCATGTTTCCCATCTGTCCTAACGCACTGAAGCCACCAGGAACATAGTGCAGGAAATGACACCCCTCTCCAAATTGGCATCCAGAAGTGCTGCATAACATGAACACGAATAACAAGGTGTAAATGCACTAAAAATGTAAATGAGAACATAAATCATAGGACTTGCAAGTTATCAGGCATTAACCCAACACAGATTAGATTGAAAGCAAAAATATTGTCAGGTATGTAGGAGGTTTACTACAGCTTCTCACATACAGAGGACACAGTGTTGTGCATATTATCAGGCACTGATTCAACACAAGTTAAACTGACAACAAGAAAATTGTCCGGAACCAGGCAGGTAAGAGGTTTACTATATTATCTAAGATACCAAGGGAACTAAGACGTGCATATTATCAGGGACTGGTTCAGGGGATTGGTTCATCACAGATTATACTGACAGGAAAAATTGTCAGGTACCAGACAGGTTGGAGATTTATTATAGCTCTGAAACTGTCATGTGATAGACGACTATTACAATTCCACAGAAGTCTGAGCAGACCCTTTTATATGGCGTTGAATTATAACTATCACCAGGTTATAGTCATTACTGAAACCTCATTAATTTCAAACACAGGCTTGCGGCCACAAACCTGTGTCTGAGCAAAAAAACAAATATTTTTAATCTCGCAGTGAACATTGGTTAGAAATCTATACATTCAACATTGAGCAACAGAAAATAATAGGTTTAAGCAGATATAAAAATCTTAAAGGATTTGCATCTCACCAATAAATATCAACATGTATTCCGTAATTGAGAAGTTCTAAACCGAGTAGCAGCATCTATAGAATCTAATCCTTTTAGATTTATATATATACAAGTCATATGTAAACTAAATGTTTTACTAGTGCTATGTGCATGCCTGAAAGTTTATTTGCATACTAATAGAAGGCTAGAATATACATGATTCTGTCATGGTATCCCGGCAGTATGTAGTTAATGAGGTAGGCCCAAGATGCATGTACATTAATTAATGCATACATGTTTTTATTATTTAAATTACAAGAAGAATAAATTGATTACAACATCAAAATTAATATAATACAGCAAGTTATTTTCAGATAGTTAATTATGGCAATACTAACAAATAGAGGGCACGTTGCCAGGGACACCCTCAAATAGCTAGCATGTCAAGTCCCTCTTATACATTCATATGTCTAACGAACCAAGACTAACTCGGAAACTGTTGTAAAGGAGATGGGATGATAAAATTAAAAACATGAAGGTTCCAAATTATGTATGAACATGTGAGAAAAATAGTTGAGAAGATCAATTGTGATCAATAACTTGGCAGGTGCCCCAGGCCTCCAGCTAGTTAAAACTCATAGAGCAGAAGAAAAGAAGAGAAAAGACATGTGGAGCAGAAAACAAATGAGGCCATCGTCAAACCCTGTTTCCTCTTTATATTTAATGCTCGTAAAATTGTAATGCGGGATTCATAGCATTTAACTAACAAACACTTACCATGTTTAACGCGAGTACTAGGGCACAAATACACAAATATCTTAGCAATTTCAGTTGTCAGTAATAGATTCCAGTCCAAATCCAGACTTCGAGTTGTAACGGCAGTTAGCCACTTGTACTTGAGATAAAAACTTAACCATTTAAATAATTATGTAAAGTGAATTAAGATTTACAACCTGAAGAACTTCATGCATGGCTTTGATTTGCTTCCTACACCAGTTCCAAACGAGTCCATTTCTGTTACATGAAATTAATTACTCATTTTCAGTTAATAATAATTTAATAAATTCTCGATTAACAAGCTTCAAAACTATCCATTCACTAACAAATTCATCAATTCACCCAACAAAACATATTTTACTAAACCTATTTTCACCAATCCCACTGCCCGCTACAAAAACATTTACTCACCGTAAATTTAATCCTTTTTACCCTCCTCCGTCTACAATCTCGATAACAAGCACAACATAACAAATCACACATAATAATTTCCACGTCACTAAATACAAAAACAGATATAAATCAACATAAATTAAACTAATTTGTAGGGCAAACAAACTAACATAAATTTAAAAAAAAACACGATAACGCTACACCGAGAGCGAATTTCAAGTAATTAAACTAACACGAATCAAAACAAGCAATATGTATATAAATCGAACACCAAATCTAGCAAAAACATCAATTAATGAGTGTGTGAGTAAATCTAGGTCAAACACATAGATACGCGTATAGATACAAAAGAGAAGTGAGATTGAGCTAACCATCGCGAGATCTCTTAGGAGCGCCGTTCCAAACAGCGTCTTGACGGCCTCGTTTGCGTCCGAACTCCATGAATTGTAGATGTGTAAGTATAGGTGTAAGTAAAGGATGTAAGTATAGGAGGGATATAAACCCTAGGGTTTTGAGTGGGAGAGAGGCGGAGAGAGAGAGAGAGAGAGAGAGAGAGAGAGAGAGAGAGGCGTTTAGAGCGGAACTGAAATTAGTGGTTTAAATTTGATTTTGGGGTTTTATTTCAAGCCCGCGCCCTCAAACTGTTTTTCTTTTTTTGATTTTAATTTTGATTTTGATTTGATTTGTTTTCACGTGTGGTTTCGTTTGGGCCTCAGGTTTAGTACTTGTAACGCTCGTGTTATTTGAATACTTGTACGTAAGCACATGAAATTTATTTGACCCATCACTTTTTCAGCCCAACTCATTCCCTCCATTTCTTTTCTCTTTTTGCCAAATAAGTAAATTTTACCAGATTTCCTTCCTTTTTTTCTGAGGGAACTGGAATATTTATATAAATTTGCTATAGTATTTTGCTTTTTCTACTCCTCTCTCTTCATTCTCTTTTTTTACGACCGTTTGATCAAAATTATCAATAAAAAATCGAGTTGAATAGAAGATACTGCTAGGATGTATTTAAATTATCAATAATTCCATTAGAGTTCAACAAAAAAAACCTCCCTCTGTCCCACATATTTGTTTACATTTGGGTTGGGCACGGAGGTTAAGAAAAACTAATAAAGTAGTAGAAAAAGTAAAAAATATGAGTTTAGTGGTGGGATCATTTAATGTATAAAGTGAGTGTAGTGGAGGAAAGCAGCGGAAGCAGTTGATTTTTATCCCAAAAAAGAATTGGTTGGGACAGAGGGAGTATTCAAATGTGGGTGTCATCCATTCAATCCATTTCTTTATTTTTATTTTTTTATGGATGTTTCTCTCAATTATTTACATTCCAAAATTTTACTAAAATAGTGCAGTTTTATAATATAAAAAATACCTACAACCACTGTTTTCCTCCACTACACTCATTTTATACATCAAAAATTAATGGGTACAGTAACTTTACTCACTTTCCTTATTTTTCTCCACTATTTTACATTTTTCTTAACCTTCCTGCCTAACTCATTCGTAAAGAAATGAGATGGACGAAGAGAGTACTTCGTTAAGTTTAAGGTAGAAAGTAAAATAATAATTTCGGAATCTAATCCTTCAAATTAAGCATTTTTAAAGTATTAGCCTTGGGATCACAAAAAAATTACGTTATCAAATTTATTATTTTATCGAGAGTAAAAGTATACCGTCTCCATTATGTTGGGACCGAGAATTTTTTTTATTTTAGTGAGGTTATTACTTTATCGGTTATTACTTAATCGAGTTTCAATTGTAATTTCATGTAATACGTACAATTATATAAAAATGCTAGTTTTTAAATGGAAAAATAGTATCTTCATCTGTGTGCAAACAAATGATACATTTAAATTTTTTTCTCTTCTCTCCGTTCTCGAATTTGAGAGCATAGTGTTAGAGTTTGCAAAACTCTAGACAATATTTGTATTGAAAAGTTGATGAAGCTTACGGTGACGAACCTCAAGTTCGGATAGATAATTTGACCAAACAAACGAAACATAGGTGGATGCCATGAAATTTTAGGAGTGGATTAAAATATAAATTATCATAAATTTATAAGGTTAATAAAAACAAGAGAATAATTTTCCTGAAATTATCTCATGATATTTATCTGAGACAAACACACAATTGACTTATTATTTTCATATATACTTTGTCCTGTAATTTATTTGTTTTCACCATTACTTGTCATTATACATATGTGATAATACACACTTAATTAATTTGATTATTTTAGATAAATATTCTGAGATAACCTCATAAACATTATCCTCTAAAAATAATATAACGATTGAGGGTGGTAGAATTTCGTTGAATCTTTCATTGTGCCCGTCCCTATTTATATCTAAAGACAATCTTGACATGAATTATCTCTTTTGAAAAATTACATTATTATTTTATTAAAGTTTGGAAAAAAAAATTATACTATAACTATTTTTTTTTGACATGATACTTGATTGAACAAATATACCAATAAAAAAATTTTATAATCAAAATAAAAATAAAATTCTAAGTGCATGATCATATAGGAGTCTATGCACCAAATAGAGTCATGTAAGGCCACAAGTCACAGTCAGAAGTCTTCATTAAACACAAGAGCATATCATAGGTACTTTAGAAAGCATAATTATATGGAAGCAAATTAGTAGCTAAGGTTTTCTCTCAGTAGCCAGCCACTCGCAACTCATCAAGCATCTCTGATCATCCATTATTCATTAACAACATATTTGTTCATCATTTGCAGTTAAAATGGACAATATTCATAATACACCAATGAGTATCTCAGTTTTAGTCAATTTCATTGCATGAGAAGAAACACATTACAAAAAACATTCAAGTACAAAGAAAACTTAATTTTATAAAGTTACATATTGGATGGTAGAAAGATTAAATGTAAATTCAACGAACTTACCAAGCATTATTGACCCTGAATGTTACTCGCACAAAGTCATTTAGCCTCTTCGCATAGGTGGAAGGAGGCACAATAGTTGAAAACTGTGTAAAGCTTCACAGCACGAACAACTGCATGCTCTAATCCACATATTTCATCTTATTCAAGTAATTGAAGGGGACCATATAATTAGTTATGTTGTATCTTATAGGTCTCCCGGTTTTGTCCTAAACAACAAGAAGAGAATAGTCCATAATGTTGTGCTTCTGTTAAAGAGATAAACAAAATCGAGTCATAATAAATAATCAAAAGAACAAATTAGCCCAACAAATATTTACAATGAATTATTAAATAAAATGTTTAATTATTTATTTAACAAAATTTTAAATTAGAAAAAATATTTAAAAATGTGTGGATAATAAATGTGTCCTGGTGTAAATTATATCTAATTTACAAATGTGGTTTCCATATACAATTTAAAAAAAATTAAAACTACACGAACCTAGTGTTGCTAAATATTTGTATTCGTATAAATGATGAAAATGTTCTTAAAATGTAAACTGAAAATGTTCACTATATGAATAAAAATTAATTAAAATATTTCATCCTCCAAACAAGGACCAAAATTGTCAAAAAGAAGGGGACTTAAAATACCAATAAAACGGGATTATATTGTTGCCATCAATATATTCAAAAAGTAGTGTATTATATTACTAAACTTTCTTTCCAAAATTATAAAATGATAGTAAAAATATACTAAGATATTAACTAAAATACACATCAAATATGATTATTTTAAAAAGATCATTATATTAAAGGAGTTTTAATATTAAAAATTAATTAAATAAGTAAAATTGTATACATAACAAAATTAAAAAATATATATATAATATCAGGTATAGAGTTGGAACATCAAAGACAGTGAATATCGTGATATTATATCTTGCATTTTATAAACTTGTGGTAGATACTTTCATTCTTAGAAGGGGTAAAAATGTTTACATATCTTATTAAATTATATAAGATATTATATCTCCATAACAAAATAATAATTTGAATACATGTAAGAAATTAGTATCATATCTCATACAATCAAGCAAGCTGGTCATGTTTGTCTAAGTCAATAAAACACCTTCATCGAACATATCTTGCAAACAATTACCATCCAAAACAGTGGTGGGGGTGAAATTTTTGCTTCTCATATCTATCCCCTTCATGTATGACATGAAGGTTCTACTGATATTTGGAATCCGTATATTGTCTAAAATTACAAAATAAGTTGCTTGTCCAAATGCAATGAGTTTATAAACACCCCAAGCCTTATTAAGGTATCTAATATAGTGGGCATCGATATGGTCCAAATACTCATATCCAAACTTTTTGAAAGACATGTACTCCTCTTTTTTTATTCTTTTAATCATAAGGTAAACATCTCCTGATTGCATGAATGTCAAAACCACTTTCCCTTTCACTAGTTTGGTATGGCACACAATCCCCTAAAGAGGTTAGATAATTGTTCTAAAGTAAGTTGGTTAACTGAAACTTGTCATGATTGAGACAATAATATTCAATTATTTGACGATTGATAAGGATAATCAATCTAACATGGTCACCTTCACTTGTAGATTGAAAATCTCTTAATCATATTTTATGGATTTAAGGATATTTTAGAGGTAAAACATTATACATTCATATAAATACTAATACATAAGTATCATCACTTAACTCACGGAACCATTCCACTGGTAGCGAATAAACATCCACATATTTGTAAGTAATCATCATACAAGTAATCCCAAGCAATTGTAACCTTTCAGTATCCATCGGATTACCAGAGAGATGACGGTCTATATAGTTAACAGTCAGGTACAATATTTCCGGATCAAACACATGAACATCGACAACCTCCATAAGCCAATCAATTAACATGGCACGCATCCTGATATTGATTTCTTTCTGGACCGTAGCCATGTAGTCAGTAGAAGGCCTTTTCTTTGCCCCAGAAGCTCTCAGATGAATTAGTATTTATGCGAGTCAAAAAATTATTAGTCAATTTGTTCTTTGAAAATTAGGAGCAAAAAAATTACATTGTAGATCACACAACATGAAAAATATCTATGTGAAACTCAACACTTAGACTAGAACATCTGAAAATCTATTATGCATTATACAATCACCTCAAGTCAATGAGATAAATCATTTATAGTAAATAAATTTAATTGAATGATTTTTTAAATAATATGAAATTTTAGAAAGATAAGATCATTAAAACCTTTTAATACTAGGATATGCGTATCATAATCAATACAAAAATCAAAGTTAACTGAATCTTATATCAAAACTAAACCATAAACAAGAGAAATCCATCATCTACTCACAAACGTACTAAGTATTAATGCCCTATTAACCATCAAATAACTAATTAAAATTGAGTGAATGATGAAAGTTGATTGAAAAAATCACAAAATTCATGTTCATATATAAGATAAAAATCATTAGTCAACGTTGAATAAAGTTAGGAAGTAGTGTTTTGTATACATATAAAATTTTAAGTTGGTGAGAAAACTCATCGTTAAAAAAAGGCGTTAGATGGTGAATTCAACATGGAGATAATTGTTTTGAAAAAGAAAGAGAAAAGATAAGGATACATGTACTCGTTTATCACTCTAGGACACACATGTTAAGTATCACGTCATATTACTAAATCATATACGAACATTAACATGCAATCACGTCATATTATCAATCACATATGAACATTAACAATAATATCACATTTAAACAAAATTTATAAATCTTACTAATAGGATTTAACACAATCATGTTTATATTTGTTGAATTAAATATAATCGATATTTTGATATTATCTTTTGATATGAATGGGAAATGGAGATGACGTCCCACACTATCGTTAGTATTAATATTACAATAAATTAAATAATTTTTTAATTATTACTCGGTTGTTTTTAAATAAATTCATTGAGAAAGATGTCTATCCAAACTACCAACATGAGATATAACAAAAAAAATCTAATAATCAAGTCTTAATTTACCTTTAAACAAATTCGAAAATGAAGATGCCGACTTAAACTACAATTGTGACTGAACTTTAAAAAATTATCTGTTTTGAGTGGATAAGGAAATGTAAATCATAATCCCCATAAAATAAGAACAGATTTTCAACTTGATTTGAGCTCTATTAATTATATAAATTATATACTATATAATAGAGTTCTTATATATATAATCCTATCCAATATCTGATATCCTTAAGCAATTTCCAAGAAATCTTCAAGATCTAAATTGACTTAGAACATCTTATGGCGAGTCCATGTCAGCTTGTTGCTCTTCCCTGTCAGCTTGTTGTTTTGATATTGAACATGTGAAGTTGGCTTGCCAAACTGACTCTGTCCAACACTAATGGCTTGCTGTTTAGAAACCCTGCAAAACCAAGTTAGTGCATATGACAATATAGTTTGCTGCTTTACACCTATAAACACAAACAACTTGTTGATATTGTCATCATCAAAATCCATTGAGTTTCAATCTCCCCCTTTTTGATGATTATATATCAATATGAGATTTGAGTTAAGCGCTCCCCCTCAAACAAAGCATCCTGCAAAATAAAGTTACATAGCAGGCTAAAACATTCACCAAAAAGCAGTCAGCTTGTTGTATGTGTCATCATCAAAACCAACAGGTTTTCAATCCCCCCCTTTTTGATGATTACACACCAATATTCAGGAGCTAAATACTTCCCCTACATTTATGCTTCCCCTGCTAAAATATTAGCAATATATACAAGGAGATAAACAGTATCTTGGTTTGGTATCACATGAACATTTATCATTATCAAACCAAACAAAGTACATGTAGTAAAAGGTTATAAACATTCCCCCCCCCCCCCCTAATCAATATCAATACTTTCTGCAAAACAAGATTAGATAATAAACATGAAATATTCATAAGCAACATTTGTATCCATTATCAAAACATCACGCCAACAATCTCCCCCTTTTTGATGATGACATACTTGAATACATCGGAGACTATATTGCTCCCCCTAAAGCAATGCTCCTCCTGATTAATATAATATCTCAACATTTAATCAGGTTAAAATAGTTCATCATATGCAATAAGATATAAATGTGACTCATCCCTGCATAAAAAATTAGTTGATAAATTCAAGCATGTAACATTATAACCCTTTTTATCACATGTATTCATGTTCTTCTCCCCTTATGACATCATCAGAAAAGGGATTAATAAAATAAGCATGTAAGCATAAAACATGTTGAATCATTACCAAATAGTAGGCTAGTTATAATGATACGGTTCGATAAATCAAACCAGCATGCTGAATCCACGTATTCTGTTTTTCTACCATAGCAAATGTTCTACTGAATTGCAAGATATCTTGCTGATTGAACAGTACATATTCCAACTAATCATGAATGTGGTTTCAACCTTTATCACCAATCAATCAACCATACTTGTATTCTCCATTTCCAATTCATGCATAAAACACTATATATACATATATTTGTCCCATCTATATGCTAGAGAAATCTTGTTAGTATCACAACAATAATATAATCATATTTAAATAAATGTACGCGAACACATAACATACTTACTACTTGGGTACCCAAATTTGGTATGATCCACCATGGTCAGTAGATAGATCATAAAGAACATGTAGATCAGATTTCTTGATCCACTTCTGGATCACTTTTGGAGCTTGATTCCTTTTCTGTTTTCTGTCAGATTGATGGTAAGTTGTTTGTTGTCTACCAAAACCATGTTGGTAAGTTGGCTTCTGTCTATATGTCTCATTCTGGTAAGCTGTTTTTCTTTTCTGATTAACTTGAGCAGTACAGTTCTTTTCCAGATGGCCTTTTCCTCCACATTTGTTGCATATCTTCCATGGCATAACATAATTGTACGGTGTACCATTCATTCCTTCATATTTAACCTCCTTGCCCTTTTTGTTGGAGTTCATCCCTAAACCTTCCTTTTCCAATGGGATATTAGTGTTGTTCATCATTGACTTCAGTCCTTCTTCTCCTTGAATAAATGACCTTATGCCCTGTTTGAGATCCTTTACTTCCTTTTCCAAGATTGTGATCACTTCAGCTTGCTGACTGATTATTTCAGCTTGCTGAGATGCCATTTCAGCTGTTATGGATAAGGAAATGTAAATCATAATCCCCATAAAATAGGAACAGATTTTCAACTTGATTTGAGCTCTATTAATTATATAAACTATATACTATATAATAGAGTTCTTACATATATAATCCTAGCCAATATCTGACATCCTTAAGCAATCTCCAAGAAATCTTCAAGATCTAAATTGACTTAGAACATCTTCTGGAGAGTCCATTTCAGCTTGATGTTCTTCCCTGTCATCTTGTTGTTTTGATATTGAACATGTGAAGTTGGTTTGCCAAACTGACTCTGTCCAGCACTAATGGCTTGCTGTATAGAAACCCTGCAAAACCAAGTTAGTACATATAACAATATAGTTTGCTGCTCTACACCTATAAACACAAACAGCTTGCTGATACTGTCATCATCAAAACCCATTGAGTTTCATAAACATGATTAATTAAAGAACAAATATATAAAAAATTGTAAATCTATCATGTCTCTCATAAAAAATTTACGAGATAATTGTATTGAATATAACTAATTAATTCCCAAAATCACAAAAAGAATAGATATAAAGATAACATTCAATATAATTATTATTAGATATAGAAATCAACTACAAAAATTAGCAAAAATTGTATACGCGTATGTAATGTTAATCGTCACCTTAAATTCATACACTCTTTTTCTATAACTTGTCACCTTAAATCCATACACTCTTTTTCTACAGCTTGGCATTACAATAGGTCTCTAGCTATCTATCTGTGTTCCAACTTGTGGTAAACTCTATCAAACTCAAACAACACATAGTGTTAAACCCTATCAAACTCAAACATGCAAATTATATATATATTTGTGAAAAACAATATGTGCTTTATAAAACTTAATTCTAAAAGAAAATGTATTCTTTTTTGTTTCTTCATTAAAAGCATGCAACATGATACACATAGAGGAAATTTATAAAGAAAAGAAATAATTTATGCAAGCAAATTATACCTAGTTTCGTACAAAAGCAAAATCAAATATTAATAACTCGCCACCCGACCACATAAAGTAAGATGAAGTATGGACAACCTGTAAATAAAAAATTAAGAGACTTAAAAAATTATTAAAATTGTAAAACATAAATATTATCACAAAACAACAAAACTACATAGATTACAGAATAATTCATACATATTGTAACATAAACATGTAACACCTTCAATAAAAGATTTATTTTAATAATATAAATCAAATATGAGTAGGCTTTCTAAGTTGACTAGAATTCTCGATATAAAAATTCATAAGTTCAAATTTTAAGTTGAGTAGGTTTATTTAATTGTTGGTCTATACTTTAATTCTAAGTTGAGTAGGTTTTCTTTATTTTAATTTTATTCTTAAGTTGAATAGAATTATTGTTAAAATTCTTTATTTTATTTTTTCTTCAGTTTCAGGATAGTTTTAATTGGAAAATAATAATTGTTAAACACTCATTAAATAAAAAATTATTTTGTGAGTTTTGTGGTCTGTAAAATCGTTTAATTATGATGTTTAGCTCAAACCACAACATAAGTAATGTATTGAGTGTATGAAACGTAATAAATAAAGTCTAAAAACTAATAACATAAAATTATTAAAAAAATACAAATTAATATAAGTATAAATATTTAAAAAAAGAATCACTTATTACAGGGGTTATAAGCTACTAATATTAACAGCCTTAAGTAACTAATCTATATGCTATAATGTGTTAGTATTTGTGCCCTAGAGACAATACTATAATGTTCTCGGGAAAGACATTTTGATTATTAATAAATATGTTCTATTGGATTTTCTATATTTATTTATTATGTCTTTATTAACCGCGATATAAATATTAGAATAATAAATGTCCTTGGAATATAAGCATGAATTCTATATCTCTAAGTATGTGACTTAGAAATGAGATTGTATGGATAGTGTTTATAATCCTAAAGATCCCTAGTCGAGTATTATTATTTGATGACAATAATAATGCATTAAGACTAGTATGTTTGTTGATAGATGACCAAATCTCATTGATCATTAGTATGTTGATACTAAAGTCAAAGACATAAGTGCATGTTAGAAAAACATGGCATTGGATAGACCCACCATGTGAATTCTTCATGGTAAATGTTATCAAGTGTCATAAGTAATTCTCACAGTGTTAATGGTGTAATGATCCTTACACTTGAAATCATTATATTTCTATATGAGAATTAATATATTTTGATTCTACTCAAAGTTACCTTTGACCGGGCAATGATAAAGGTGGACATTGGGTATATTATGAATCATATGAGAAATATGAATGATAAATATAGGATTTAACCCTCCTATTTTAGGAGTGATATTATTGGCCTCTTGATTGAGTGAGACTATGAAATGCACGACCATGATCAAATAGTGATTTGTTTAATAGTCTACTCATTGATCAAGTAAACCAGGATTAAATGATGAAAATGGTGACACAAACCATGCCTTGAGTTTAATCTATAATATAAGGTTAAAAGGATTATATTACATGGAACATTATTCACGAATAGTTTAATTGGATCACCAATTATTATTATTACTTGGGTAGCAATGATGTATTACTAGATGCCGCTCATTGTTTATAATTTTATTACGAAATATTAAAATTGTTGCCAACGTAATAATAACCTAAAGAGTCACACACAAAGAACATTTTAAACGGAGTTTTATTTAAATTTCGAATTTAAATGAATTATTATTATTATTTTGAATTATTGGATTAATTAAGTAGGACTTGATTAATTATATAATAATTCGAATATGATAAAAATACTACTAATAATCAGATTGGGTTTTGGAAGCCCGATCAGATTAGGTATAGGCCCATAATTCTTTCCATATAAATACATTAAGATGTATTATTTTAGGGTTAGAAACACAGAATTCGTTTTTGTGAAAAAACCCTAGCAGCTTTACATCTGAGAGAGGCTAGAGAGAGAGAGAGAGAGAGAGAGAGAGAGAGAGTGTGTGTGTGTGTGTTCCGTGGGCAGTTCTTGGCTAGTACCATCTCCGTTGATTGTTGGACAATCGGACGTTCGTGTGGATACCTCTAGCGCGTAGATCGTTCAAGGCGGGATACATGGTGATCAAACAAACAAGGACCTCCATCTGTTTTAATTAGTGAAGCTTCAAAAAGGTAAACTTATTCTTATCCACGAATTAAATATCGTTTTTTGCATGGATCCTGTAGAGGGTTTCATTAATTTTTCTGTTTTAAGCGATGTTTCCGCTGCGTTTTCATTCACGAAACCCTTCATAATGAACAACCTTTTTCCAAATTGCCTAGGAAGGGGAGATGACTGCGGGAATTTGTGGGTTGAAAAGTACGGTCATGGAGAATTAATAAAACAATTTTGTGAAGACAATGACTATTCTATGTGCAAGTATTTCTGTAAATAATGTTATTTGTCAATTCTCAATCGAATAAATTATATCCTTATATATAATAAGCGTAAGAGAATCTTATCCAAAACTTTTGTAGTCCAGTCTTGTATAATCACTGTACGACCAAATTAATAAGGACAGTTAAATCTTAAATAATAAATGAGAATCATTAGATCTTATATTAAAAAGTGTATTTGATTAATAGTAGAATAATAGTTAAATACTAAAAAGTGTATTTTGATAATCTAAATCAAATATAATTGGATTTTCTATATTAGATAGGATTCTCTATGTAAAAATTGGTAACTTTCATTTCTCTTCAATTTATGGGTACTTTCAGTTTGATAATAATTGTTAAACCAAATTTTGGGATATTGATTCATATCAATTTTAGTATTAAAAAATTCTCAATATAATGCTCATGTATACCATGGCTAAAAATCATATCAATTACTTATTAAAAAATTCTCAATATAATGCTCATGTAAACAATGACTAACAAATAACAATAAGACACGTGCACCCTATGTTATAAAAACTTAAGAGAAATCATCTACATGAATTTATGTTGCAAATTTTATCATACAAATTACAAGTAAAACGATTTAGTTAATTAATATTAACATAACACTTTTTTTTGAAGGGGCATATAATTTGATTCATCCAAGTTATATTATATTATTTTACATATAACAAACATAAAAGAATAATATTAAAATATTATTAAAAATTGAGAGTTTTATATTTATTAACAATAATGTTAAATATAATACTTATAAAGAATAAGGATCATGAGGTTAATCTCACCATACTTTTCCTAAGATCAAAATACATGTAAATAGATAAATTTAATCATCTATTGTTAAACTTTTACCTAATATACATTTTAATTTATTTATAAATTAGAAAATTGAGTAATTAGATGGTTAATATAATACACTCAAATGATCAATTACTAGCACATGAGTCGAGATCTTTATTCTCATATTCATAACATACCAACAAAATTTTAAGTTTCGAATCACCTCAATAACATATTAATAGGTTGAAGTTGAAGGCCGCGTGGCATACCATAGGTTGGCATCCCGAGAGTTTGAGTCGTATAATGGGGAAGATCCGTGGTGTGAAGTTGAAGGCTGTGTGGTACATTCAAAAGTAGTGGAGAGGTCGTGATTGGTTGCTGGAGAATAGTCTCTTGAGGATTAGATCCATGAACAACCATTTGCAGGGGATTCGTCCCTTCAACCGAAATTGAGATTTCTAGTCCTTGAGTAGTGGTGAGGGGGATACTCGCCCCTTGAGTGCCAGTAGCTGGCAGCGGTTGGGTTCCATGAGTCTCTGTTTCAGAGGTAAGAGGAAGTCTTTCAGAAGTCTGAGTTTCTCGACTTGTTCTTCGTGTATTTGTCATGATTGATGTTGTGTCCCACAGACGGCGCCAAATGTTGTGGAATAAAAAATGTACTTTCGAATTTAATGCTAGAGTTTGAGAGCTTTCGAGCTTTAATGGTTGGTCTCGTGTTTTGTGGCTAAATTTGCCCTCACAAGATGCCTACGCATCTCAACTATTGTTGAGAATCAAGCCAAAAAACGTAGTTCTGATGTGAAGGATCATGTCCTTTATATAGGCATGGAGAGCTTTAGATTTAGGGTAGAATTATGTGACTTGGAGGCCAAGTCACCTTCTTAGATCAGGATTGTGAATCCTTCTTTGTAGGAGACTGACTCCTAATAGGTTTGTATACCTTGTTGGCTAATCCTTGATGCAGTTGGCACACTTCGGACTCTTTTTATGAGCGGTATATTTTCCTCTTTTATTAATTACGAAATTAATAAATAATTAGGGTTTCTGGCCTCATTAATCGGGCTTAATTCTCGGACCATTTTAGGTCTAATTAACATATCATTAATTATGTCTTTCATGGTTATTTTCAACCCATATCACTAATATACATTTTAATTTATTTATAAATTAGAAAATTGAGTAATTAGATGGTTAATATAATACACTCAAATGATCAATTACTACCACATGAGTCAAGATCTTTATTCTCATATTAAATTTTGAATTTTATAAATTTGAATAAATACACATAAAATATATGTTTTTTTTACATGATAAATGCAAAACGAAATAATTTATCCAAAAATATATTCTTATACTCCCTCTGTACCACCGAATTATTAACATTTAGGCGGCGGCACGGAGATTAAGATTGGTAAAGAAAAGAGAAGAAATAAGGGGTAAGTTGGTGGAACTTGCTAAAATTAATGAAGAAAAATATACTATTTTAAGAAATTTTAACAATTGGTTGGGACATCTTAAAAGAAAAATGTTGACAATCTGGTTGTCGTTGAGACAAAGAGAGTATATTTTATCCATAATTTTGGTCGTTACGGTACAATAACATAAAAAAATAAGAATAATTAAACTTTAAAATAAATAGATGATAATCGTGAAGTGTTCGAACTCCATCAACGGTTTATCAAATATAAAAATTAATATTTTTATCTCTAATTTTATTTTTTTAAAAAGTCTAGAATTTTGTTTGTTGATGGACGATAATACTACAAAAATGTAAGCATCATTGAATCTTAATAAATTGATGAGAACCGTTTAATATAATGTTAAGTAATATTTTATACTTTAATAGACAAATTATTTTATAAACAAGTTCAAGGCTCGAAATTCTCCAACAATATATTTAAAAAAAAATTGTATTTTAAAATTATAAATATTAATATAATTTAAAAAGTAAAAAGAATATAAATACTAATAAATTAAAAATTAATATAATAAAAAATATTTAAAAAATATCCGTGCATTGCACAGACTATAAGCTAAAGTTAGTATATAAAAATATTAATTTGAATTAATATTAGAATATGAGCAGGACTAAATAGAAATGAGATACAAGAAGTTACAGCCCAAATCCGTATATATAAATACACACACATGACACAACTCCTCCAATCCTCTCTGTTGTTTACACCAATACCAAGTATCGTATCCTTCTGTTGCTTCCTTCCTCCTCTCCAAATTCAAATATACAAATTAAATTTATCAAGTTTAAAAAAAAAGCAGTAAATAAAATTAAAAAACATAATAAAACCCTAGCTCCTCTCTTTTTATTATTCATCATCTTGTTTATTCAAATCAATGGACAAAATTAACTGAGATGACGAACAATAACGAACAACAAAACAACAACAATCAATCGCAACCGCTATGGACTACTTGGGAGGACCTTTTGTTATCGTGCGCCGTCAAGCGTTACGGTTTTTCCGATTGGTCCAACGTTGCGACGGAGCTTCAATCTAGAGTTGATAACAATTTGTTTACTGCTCAGATTTGTGCTGATAAGTTTCGTGACCTTAAAATTCGTTTTGCCGGCGAAAATATCTCCGGCGACGGAGAAAATGTCGGAGACGTGCCGTGGCTTGATGAGTTGAGGAATCTGAGGATTAAGGAGCTTAAGGAGATTGTGCAAGGACGCGGCGTTTCGATCCAGTTATTGATTTTTGATGTTTTTTTTGTGTGTGTGTGTGAAAAATGTTGTTTTTAGATCTGATTGATGTGTGTGTGTGTGTTGATTGCAGGAGTTTGAACTTGAAAGTGAAGAGATTGGAGGAGGAGAGAGAGAGGAGCGAGAAAGAGGATGGTGAGAGTGATAGAGAGAAGCCAGATCTGGAAGCGGAGAGATCGGAGAACGATAAGAACGGTGAAGACGACGTCGTTTTGGCGGAGAAAGACGACAACGTCGGAGATGTTGTCGGAGATTCGGTGTCCGGTGACCGGGAGAACAGGTCGGTTAACGAGTCAAACTCGACGGAGAAGAAAATGATGGAAACTGAACCGGTTCGAACCGGAGGAAATGAAAGTGGCGGAGAAAAAGATAAACCGGTTGAACCGGGTCAGGCGGTTGAGGCTGACTCGTGGAATGATAGTTCGAAACCGAGCGAGGAGAAAAAACCGGAGAATGAGTCAGTTAAGGTGGTTGAGTCAGCTGGTGGCGAGTCGAAAGGCGCGAAAGATAGTAACGAGGCGCAGAGCTCGGCGAGCTTGACGAGGAAGAGTAGGAGTAGTAATAGTAATAGCGGTGGTGGTGGTGGTAACGAGCAAATGGTGTCGAAAACTACGAGTCGTGACTCGGGGAAAAACTCGGAGCATATGAACCGGGTTTTGGAATCAATCCGGTTGGGTACATACGGTTCGGTTTTTGAAGCTAGGCTCCAAAGTCAGGTGCGTTTTAAATTGAAATATCAATCTTATATTCGTTATCTAATAGTCGTCGTTGGATTGATTTCGGGTGTTTATTCTCAGCCGTTGATTAAGGGTTATTTAAGTCATTTTGAAGTAATAAATAATAATTGTAGATTAAAAAAGTGGCGCTTTTGGAAGTTAAAAATTTATGATAGAGGGTAAACTAACACTATTTTAATTAAAACTGCTGATTTCATTTAAATATTAATTAATATTTTAATTGTATTATATGTTCAAATTTTGGCTCGTTTAAAGTGACTGCGAAAATCAAATAATTTGTACAGAGAATAATCTGGCAGAGGTGGGTGGTTAGTATTACAACGACATACATGTAAATACTGTTGTTATGTCAATTTTGAAGAGTCTCGGGTAGACGGACGGTTACGGTCGGCTAATCCATACCCGCCCCGTTCCGTTGAAATAATTCGTATAAATTGGACTGGTACAATTCGAGTCAAACCGGCACAAATCGTTACAGTCAAACAGTGCGTCACAGCAACTTGGCACAACCAAAAACTCGGTACGGTCAAAAACCGGCACGGCCGCCGTGTGACCACCTCTAGTCTCGGGTGACGAATATAACAATGACATTTCTCGTGTTATTGTGATATTAATTTAGATATGAAATCTATAATAGAAATGATTTGTATATTATATCAACTTAAAAAAATATTCAATATTGAATAGATTTAGATTTAATTGATGATTCGTTTGTGTTTTTACTTTTTAGTAGTAAAATAAATCTTTTTATTTGGATTGCATAAATGTTAAATCAAGTTGGAATATTAGAATAATAGATATAGAAGAAAAAGAAAAGGGTAAGAAGATAAATTAGTTGAGGCAAAACACACAATCCCAAACAAGCGGTGCAGATATAAGCTAGTATGCCAGATGTGGACCGTATGAATATTTTGTTCTGTATCCACCTATCTAATTCCTCCCCCCTTTAAATTTTTCTTGTTTTAATAATTTAACTTTTCTTTTGTTCAGTATCCACCTATTTAATTGCTTTCCTTTTTTAATTTTCATAATTACTTTTTTGTTTTTATTATTTGACCCCCAAACCAAATTTGGGAATATACCAACGGTACTAATGAATATATTCTAAAATATATTTCAATGAAAAGTACACTGCATGAAAGCCTAGCAAAAATAAGTAGACTGCATGAAATAACTCGTGTCGTGTGTGTGGGAAATTACTAGGTATTGCCATTGTCTATCCTTTTGTCATTCAGTTCTTTCGGCCTGCTTTTTCTTTTTAAGTGATTCCTTATTTCTTACTATGATTTAAAGGTAATATGTAGTTTATTTGTAATTATAATAAATGTGAAAAGTATTATCATACTTTTTTCGATTAGCTTAAAATGCCTTAAATAATGGCTTTAAATGAGATGGATGAAGTATTATTGTGTCTATGTGGGTCCTTGAACAAAGTCATAGTCAGCAAAACTACTAAAAAAAGAGAGACACTATGTGTAATGTGTTTGTTAGGTTTTTTTTTTTTTTTTTTTTTGTGAAAAAAATAGAGAAACAAGTGGGATTTGAAAAAGATCTCTATGGAATTGGAATGCATTCTTAATTTAAATAAATAAATTCCTTGCATGGGTTGCATGTTAATATTGCCGACAGTGTCTCTTCTATCTTTATAGAGTGATTGATGTATAGCTTTATGATGAATTGCAGAAAACGGAAAGGTACAATAGCATTATTCGGCAACATGTCGATCTTGAAACGGTTCAATCCCGGGTCACAAATGGATCCTATTCATTGGGCACCATGAAGTTCTACTTGGATCTTTTACTCATCTTCAACAACGCAATTGTTTTCTACTCCAAATCATCTCCTGAATCAGTAGCTGCGGTGGAGCTCCGAAAGTTTGTTTTGAAAGGATTAAACAAGAAGCGCAGTGCCAAAAAGTCTAACCCATCACCTGATTCTGCTCCAACTACTCTTCACAAACCTGACCCAGAAAGATCTGATTCGTTGCTGGCAAAACAGAAGAACTCGGCTCCTTTTATTGTTTGCCGGAAGAGAAGTTCCATTACAAGCAAACCATCAGCTTCAAACAAAGCACAGAAACCAGATGATAAACAGGTGTTGGATACCAAACAGCCACCAGCTAGACCTTCCTCCTCTTCTCCAAATGAAGAGGAGAGCTTGTTGAAGTTGACTCCGAAGGAAAAGCCAGTAACAGGTGCAAGAAGCATGAGAAGGAGCGGTAGTGCCCGAATTAACAATGCAACAAACGCATCTGCCAAAAACACAACAGTGAAAACCCCTATGACAAGCCCTGCTTCGAACCCTGGATCATCGACAATCAAAGTAGCAGAGGCTCCAAAAGCAGACAAGAAGAAAACTAATCCCCTTCTAATGAAAAAACGGGAAGCTGCTGACTTTTTGAAACGAATCAAGAAGAGTTCTCCTGCAAAAGGGACGTTACTCGATACATTGAAGAGTTTGCCAGAGAATAGTAATTCAAGTAGCAAAAGAGAAGCCAGAGAAGCACCAAAAAAGAAAGTAGATGAACGGAAAGAATCAACAAGAGGACGACAAAAGGGCAGAGGCGGTGGAAAACGGGCAAAGGAGGAGGAAGCTAGTCAGTCGAAGCGGAATGTGGGCAGACCGCCAAAGAGGGGTAGAGAGGAAGGGGCGGCGACAGGGAAGCGGGGGAAGGAAGTAGTAGAGGAGGAGGTGGTGGCCAAGAGGCCTAGCAAAAGGGGTAAAAGGTGATTGGTTACCTACAATGCATGTAAGTTATGTCATAGGTTTGTGATTTTTAGATTTTACATGAATCATTTGTTGTGTAACAGATTTAGCTTTTGTAGCAGTAGGTGTTTTTCGGGTACATACTATATATAGACCATTATATAATGGCATGACAGCGATTGGGGGTTTTAAAATCTAAAATGATATGAAACATTAACTGCTAGCCTGCTCTCGTTGTCTATTCTATAATTTATCATAACTTAGACCATATTTTTTTATCTTCTTTTTTTGAAAGATTGTTTTTATCTTATATTCACAATTTTTGAAATTCAGGATATTATTTTGTTACTTGTCCTTTCTCTTATCGTAATTTTATCCTTACATGAACTGATTATTTTATCCATATATTGATATTGATATTGTTTTTTATTTGAAAATGATCAAAATATGTTAATCGACTCTACTATAAAAAATTTATGGTCCTATTCGGCAATTAGCTTATAGCGGTAATCTGATTGAGTTAGCTGTTTTGACCAGCGGATTGTGTTAGTTATTTTGACTAGAGGATTCAATTTTTTTCTATGAAACTGTTTGATAATTAGCTGTTTGAGTTAGTTTTTTGTATATTAATTAGACACAACACAATTTTTTAATTACAAAAGTTTGTTTAAGTAGTTTTTTGAAAATTAATTTTTTGAGTTCAAAAACCTATTTCAATCCGCTAATTACCAAATACTAATATTAAAAATTTTATAGTCAAACTTTTAACTTGGTTCAAAACTCTATTTTTTTTTCCAATCTCTAACTTTCAAACATCCCCGTGGACCGGGAATAAGCTCGTTCTATTTTTTTTTCTATCATTTCTATTAAACCAAAATTATTGGATTAGATTTTGTTTTTTGTTATGTTTCTTCTGTTTATGTTATTATTACTCAACTATTGTTATGACCAATTACCAAAATTATATCTTTATATATATTACTGTAAAACACTTAAATGGTATGGTTTGGTATGGTTTGGTATGTTCGTCAGCTGATCCTACATAACAGCGGGTCCTACATAGCAAAAACTTCTCTCTTATAAAACAATTACTCTACTTTAGAGAAAAAGTAATATTTCTATAAAAGTAAAGAATAATAGAAGTAGTATAATTTTAATATTTATACACTAAAATTTATTAAAATTGAATTTATAAAAATAATGAATAAACATATAAATCATCATTATTTTAGTGAATTTATATATAAAAAAAATTCAGTAATTTTTATCATTTCAAGAATTAGTTGCATAAACCGAAATAATATATAGATATGAAAAAAACATATTATTAACTTAATTTATTATTAAAAATTTGTAATATAAAAAAGGGCTTTTTTCATAAATACCCATCCCTAAATGGTTTTTTTCAAAAATACTATGGTTTTTTGAACTTTTTGCAAAAATACTATCTTTTTGAAATTATTTTCAAAAATACGGTCTGCAACTAGATGCAATCATGTGCAACTTTTGCAATCAGAATCAGATGCAACCATCTGCAACTTTTGCAACCAGAATCAACCAGATGCAACTTGTTAGTAATAATGTTTTTCCGGCGTCCTGATTTTAGGGTAGGTTAGGGTTTAGAGTCTAGGGTTTAGGGTCCCTAAACCCTAAGTCCGTATACGAATTATTCGTCATTTTTAGTATTTTTAAAACCCAAAATAGAAACATTGAACCCCAAAAGTTAACTATTGAACCCGAGGGTAAACCAAGACCACAATTTTACCCCTTTTATTAATATTTTTTTTTGAATTTTTAGCTGTTTTTTCAATTATTTTTTTAAAAAGTTGTATCTAGTTGCATCTGGATGCTTTGGTTGCATCTGGTTGCGTTGGTTGCAGACCGTATTTTCTGAAAATATTTTTTGGTTGCATCTAGTTGCAGACCGTATTTTTGAAAATAATTTCAGAAGATAATAAAATTGAAAAAAAACTTAGAAAAAGTAGTATTTTTGACAATTTCTCTATAAAAAATCAAATTTATATTTTTATGAAAATATACAAAGATATTAATAAATAAATAAAATTAGAAAAACACTTAAATAAAATAATTTATTAAACGTCTCATGCATTGCATGGGTATAAAGCTAGTATAAATTATTACACACATGACACATGAGCTTGAATAAAATAAGTTGTCGTATTGAGCGGAAAACAAGAATGTGTTATAGGCATGTAGATAGTTGATTTCAAAAAAAAAAAAAAAACAGGGACAAGTTAATATGGCTGTAGCAGGCCCAATGGGATCAATTTAGTTTGGTTGAGATGGGCTATTGATTTCAAATGACTATTGAAAAATTGTTGGTTAAATAATCAATACTTCTTTTTTTAAGTTGATTGTGAAGATTTAACTCTCAATTCCTTGTTAGATAATCCTTCTTAGAGTAGAACATATAAAATATACTTACTCCGTCCCTCTCATATTTTTATAATTTTTTTTGGCATGCATTTCAAAGCTCTTATACAATATAATTATATAATTTTTTTATTAAATAAAAATTTAAATTTAAAATTTTATTCAGGAAAAAAAATGAAAATAATTTATGAAATTACACTTAATAAAAGCCTTAAAGTACACATGCTCCCAAACGTAGAGAACCGGCTATGATATAACCAAGACGGAAGCGACTATAAATATATAAACAGCCCAAGTGGTGGTAATTAATTACAAAGAAAAAATGAATATGGAGAATCAAGTGCTCCGTTTTTAACCAGCTTTCCCACCAGTTGAACCTAAATTCTTTCATCTTAATTTATGTCAGGCATTTGAAGAAAATCAGCTACAAGACTTAAAAAGGAGCCTATCATTTCCTATTAGTCAATTTTTTAGACCGTTTTCATGATATATAGATATAATTCATGGCAATAAAGTTGGTGATGAAGTAGTTTTAACATGTACTTGGTGATAGGCTATGAAAGCCCGGACTTGAATAAGAGTGACTCAATGCTCAATTCAGGATTCTTTTGTCTGAAATTGGCTGAGAGTCCTAACTCGATTATGTGCCTTCAACCCTGGCCGATGGCAACCCTGACTTGTTCTCGAAGCCTGACTTGAGGCAAATCCAATTCCACACTATTCAAGAATGGATAAGCTCACGTTAGATAAGATCATCAACTATGACGTGGAGAACATGGGCCATGGTCAGGAACCACAACTGGCTATGACACCTCTAAATAACCAATGATTGGCGCAATTATGTCTTACCTAAACCGCGTGCCAGCAGGAGCCTGGCACACAACACCACAGTTTCCACCTGAACACGCGTGACCCATTAACATCACCCAGGTGTCCTACCTACCTAGGATTCAACGCTAATGATTGCAGGCACACCCTCTTGAACCCTAATTCCGGGCTTATAAATAACCCAAGAAGGAAAGGTTTAGGGGGACTCTCTTTTTCACTCACCCACTCTATACAATATACACACTATACACACACCCTCCACATTTTAGATTTCTCTATAGTCTTATCTATTCTTCCAAAACCCAGACTTATTCTCACGTCGGAGGCGGCGCCGGGGTCAAAACCCCCCTCCCGTGTTGTTTTGCAGACACCCACCAGCATAGGGCTGAGCAAAATCGATCCAGACCGAAAAAACCGAACCGAAATATATTAATTCGGTTCGGTTCGGTCTCAATTTTTCTAGCTTTCCGGTCATTTCGGTTTTTTGGTCCAGACCGAAATAAATTTCGGTCCGGTTCGGTTTTCACAAAAAAAATTCGGTTCTGGACCGAAAAAACCGAAATATAAAATACATATATTTACATTATATATATATAATATATATTTTATGATAATAAGATAATCTAATATTCTAAATTCTAAAATGTTAAGTCAAATTGTCAATTATGATTTACAGTACACAACACAATTACACTACTGAGTACCCCCAATCGAATTGTCGACGGACCAATCAATAGATTCTTCAAGGACCGATCAATATTTTTGTTTCTGTGGCACTTTTCTAAACTATTTATCTATGTTATTACTCACAGATGTGAGCAGGTTATAGACTTAATTGGCGTGCGCAACTTAATTAGCGTGCGCATCCGAGACAGCGAGACTTCCCTTTCTGTTGACCCTGAGAACCTGATATGTTAAGCCTTAAGGAGTGATGCACTGATGCATTCCATTTTCAACGCACAACAGCTGAAGTGCAGATTCTTGAATTTAAGACTTGTGTTTCGTTTTGACTTTCAGTAGACTTTGAATTAATTTTTGATGTTGCTCCTTGGTGATTGCACTAGATTATGGTTTGGCTATTCATAGTTTAGCTGCAGATATCAATTATCAATACACACGAACTGATGAACATGATACAGGTAACAGGTACAGGGTTTTAAAAATAATTCGGTCTTTAAGAACCGAACCGAATAAACCGAATTATTTCGGTTCGGTTCGGTTCGGTCCCGGTCCATATAAAAATTCCGGTTCGGTTCGGTTCCCAAAAAAACAACATTTCGGTTTTCGGTTTTTTCGGTTCGGTCCCGGTTCTGAACCGAACCGCCCGAATGCTCAGCCCTACACCAGCAGCTGCACCACAACCAGGCGTGAGAACGGCGAGAAAGGACTGGATCGGATTCTGGAGTTATCATTTGGCGCTAAAAGGAGGGGAACCCTGTCTTTTGGTCTCGGTGCCACTAGACTCACCTTCATCAACAAGCTCCATCCTTTAAGGAGGAGTCCTAATTCAACCAGTAAGATCTGAACAAAACCCCTTATTTTAGCTATAAAAATGAGATCCTTTACCATTTCTGCGATGTATGCATGTCTACTAGCCTTTGTGAACCTTGTCTAGCCCAGATAAAGTTGCAATCTTGTTGCTTGTATGCTTTAGGCCTTGCTTAGATCTACATTGCTCTTGGTTAGATCTACTCAAAAACCCAGTTTTCTTGCCTTTGATATATTATAAGCCCAGAAATACATGCATACATCATTACTCCTTCATAAACCCATTGAAATCTAGTCATAAACCCAGTTTACTCTTTTGCTCAAAGATTGCTGTTACGAATATTGTATACATCTGTTTGTGTCTGAACCATGGCTCGTGGAAGTAAAAGCACGAATAGACTCACCCCAAGCAACCCTACCCCGGACCCAACAATCCCGATCCTAGGTCAGGCTGGGAACCAGATACCCCCAGTCCTGACTCTAGCATCACAAATAATCCGGATCGGAGATGCCCGGGTTGATATAAAGGTGAATAAATACAAGTACACTAATCTTGCCCTTGAGCCCGGAATAAGGAGCATGACCAATGTGAAAATTCTCACCACCCCGAAGGATCTCATCGCTCTCATTCCGTCTTTGACCGAATTGGGGACAAGCAGAAAGACACAGAAAGGAGAGCCCACCGAACTCAGAGCAGAAACCAGAATGATGAGGCTGAAAAGCTCAAGAAGTTGGCTGAATTGCGAGAAAAGATTCAGAAGGAAGAACATGCCAGGCTCGACCTAAGGGTCCAAAAAAGAATCTAGGAGGAAGAAGCCCGGATCCTTGGCAAAACCTCTGACAGAAGAAGAGCCCGGGCTCTTAGCCCAGAAATATTCTCAAATGAAGAAGAACCCCGGGAGGACCTCATAGACATGATCTACGAACTCCAAAGAAAAGTTGGCCAAGATTCTGAACTCGATATTGGGGACACCCTCACCCCATTCAGTTACTCCTTGGAGGCAACACCAAGACAGAGAAACCTCAAGCACTATAACTTTGAATCCTTTAATAGTTTGGATGACCCAAAAGAACATGTCAATTACTTTGAGCAGATAGCTATGATTTATTATTACAATGATCTAACCAAATGCAGGTTCTTTTCTTCAACTCTCAAATCCGGAGCTCAGAGGTGGTTTAGTGTTGGGTCATGCCCAGCATCCTGCCTATTCGAAGCGTGGGCGCTTGGCTTCTGGCTAGTATATGGAAATAAAGTTGCGCCTCTTCTACAAGCTCGGGCTTTTAGATCAACTGGTAAAGCGCTTGATCCTAAGAATTGGTATCAGAGCAAGGTCGCGTGTTCGAGTCCCACAGAAGGCATTTGCTATTCACCGTAAGGCATGTGTGCTGGAATAGGCAATATGCTGGGGGGGGGGGGATTGTTGGGTCATGCCCAGCATCCTGCCTATTCGAAGCGTGGGCGCTTGGCTTCTGGCTAGTATATGGAAATAAAGTTGCGCCTCTTCTACAAGCTCGGGCTTTTAGATCAACTGGTAAAGCGCTTGATCCTAAGATTTAGCCGAATTCCATCTCGTAGCATCCACAGTTGGAAACAATTCCGTGAAGCATTCATTAAACGCTTCCAGGCAAACAAAACCCATGAAATGCACATGTGCCATCTTGAGACTGTCAGACAAGCCCCGGGAGAAGCCTTATCTGCCTACATGAAACGATTCCAAGAAGCGATCAACAATATAAGCAACCTGGATGAGCGTGAGGCTCTAACCATTTTTCGAAGGAACTTGGATCCGGACAATAATGAGAGGTATGTCTTGGACCTCATCCACAAAAACCCCAGAGCCTGGCGGCAGCTTATGCAATGGCTGCTAGGTTCATCAAAGAAACTAATGTCCTCCAAGCCATGAGGATGACCAGGCAAGGAACATCTCCAACCCGGATTCAAGACCAACCCAAGAACAACTACCACCACCAAGATAAAAAATTCAAGCCCAACATGCAGAGTAACTACATTCAGAGTTCTCAACTAGCCTTGTCAGCACCACCTCCGGACTCTAATCCAAGGAGGGAGCCTGGATCCACCAAACCCAAACCAGAGCCCAGACCGGAGACAACCTGGACCCCCCTAAACCGACCCCGGGCTGATATTTTGAAAGAAGTGAAGGACAAACCCTTCTACTATCCACCAAAACCCATGGTGACCGGACTAGAAAACCGGTTTGTCCACAAATACTGTGATTACCATAAAACCCATGGGCATACAACCGAGAATTGCCTATCTCTAAAATTCTTTGTGGAAGATCAGATAAAGAAGGGCAACATGGGTCAGTACATAACCCGAAGAGCTGCTGACAGGGGAGAAGGGTCCGGGAAGGACAAGAATGTGGTAAATGTTATTTTGGGAGGATCCAACTCACCGCCCCGGAGCCCGGATTCAGGTGATGAGATTTTGATGGTCCAGGCTTGTCCGGAGCAGGTAATCAATTTCAGTAAAGATGATTTTGAAGGACTCGACCCAAACCATAACGAAGCCCTGGTTGTCAGTCCGGACATAGCGGATAATGAAGTTAGAAGATTTCTGATTGATAATGGCTTTTCTGTCAACATCCTGTTCAAGCATACCATGGATCGAATGTAATTAGGCAGTGTGAAGATGAATGATTGCAGAGAAGATCATCTCTATGGATTTGGGAACAACTTGGTCCCAATCCAAGGAACCCTGTATCTCCCAGTCCTGTTTGGGACGTATCCGAAACAAGTCACCAACTCTGTCAAGTTCTACATTATCAACACCCCTTTCTCTTACAATGTGATTCTGGGAAGACCAGCCCTAACTAAGCTC
This sequence comes from Heracleum sosnowskyi, assembly GCA_030848705.1. NCBI lineage: Eukaryota > Viridiplantae > Streptophyta > Magnoliopsida > Apiales > Apiaceae > Heracleum > Heracleum sosnowskyi. The sequence continues at coordinate 32,927,634 of CM061235.1, read as the reverse complement.
CAAGACATAACCTCAACCCCGCACATGAAATTCAAGTTTCCTACACCATCTGGAATTGGAGAGGTCTGGGGAGATTATGAAATGGCTAGTCGATGTTATGGGCAAGCTCTAGTCACGACTGAAACTGATCCTGAAAACAAAAGGAAGGCCAACTCCTATCAAAAAAATCTAAGTCGAAAGAAACACAGATTCAACCCAAGGAAAGAACCCGGGAAGGAGGTCCAGAACATTGAGAACCCGCCAGCCCAGACCTACCTTGACCAAGTTGTGCAAGCTCGGGTCCAACAATATGTCTCTAGAATAGAAATGGGTAAAGTCGAAGCCGCTGTTGAACTTGAAGCCATAGAATTGGAGGAAGGCAACCCTGGTTGAAAGATCAAGATTGGAACCGGATTGGATACCGGATTGGAGAAAGAACTCACTGAACTACTCCGAGAATATGCTGATGTGTTTGCATGGAGTCCGGATGACATGCCCGGGCTCCAGGAGTCTGTAGCAATGTATAGCCTGGATGTGGATCCAAACAAGAATCCAACCAAACAGAAGAGAATGAATTTTGCCCCGGAAAGGCAGAAAGCTATTGATGAAGAAGTCGAGAAGCTACTCAAAGCTGATATTATCTGTGAAATCAAGTACCCGGATTGGTTGGCCAATGTTGTCTTTGTCAAAAAACCCAATGGCAAGTGGCGAATGTGTGTTGATTACACCGATTTGAATGCTGCTTGCCCCAAAGACCCATACCCCTTACCCAGCATAGACCAGCTCATTGATGCCACAGCTGGACATGTCATACTTAGTTTCATGGATGCCTTCTCTGGCTACAACCAAATCAAGATGAACCCGGCTGACATAGCCAAAACTACCTTCATAACCCACAGAGCTGTCTATGCCTACACGCTCATGCCTTTCGGGTTAAGGAATGCTGGATCCACCTATCAAAGAGCCATGGTTGAAATCTTTCAAGGTCAGCTGGGAAGAAACCTCGAGTCCTATGTCGATGACATGATTGCCAAATCAAAAACCGTCCCGAATCATATTGCCGATTTGAAAGTATGTTTTGAGAACCTAAGGAAGCATGAAATGAAGTTGAATCCGGGCAAATGCACTTTTGGAGTTGAATCTGGAAAATTCTTGGGATTCATGATCAGCTAAAGAGGAATTGAAGCCAACCTGGAAAAGATCAAAGCCATCATGGATATGCAGGCACCCCAGACTCAGAAAGGCATTCAGAAACTAGCTGAATCTCTTGCTGCTCTACGAAGGTTTATCTCTAAACTTGCTGAACGCTGTTTACCTTTCTTTGAGTTACTTAAAGGAGCACGGAAACGAAAAGAAATTGCATGAAGCTCGGAGTGCCAACAAGCTCTGGATTCAATCAAGGAATATCTTGCTACTCCCCCAGTCCTGTCTAAGCCCGAGCCGAGAGAACCTCTTAGCCTTTACCTGTCCGCCATCCCCTTGACAGTGGAGGTAGCCCTGATTCGAGAACAGGAACGGCAACAGAAACCGATATACTATGTGAGCCAAGTTCTCAAAGATGCTGAAACTCGCTATCCTAACTTGGAAAAGTTCGCCTTTGCTCTTGTTACTGCTTCCAGAAAACTAAGGCATTATTTCCAAGGTCGAGAGATCAAGGTCATAACTGATCAACCACTAAGGAAAATCATACACAAGCCGGATATGTCCGGACGCTTGGTCAATTGGGCTATTGAACTCAGTCAATTCTCTCTGACATTCATCCCAAGGACGTCAATCAAGGCTCAGGCCCTAGCCGACTTCATTGTGGAGTGCTCGTTCCCCGAACCTGTCCACATTCCTATGGAGGCAGAACCCGAGGAGGAGTCCACACCTGATCCTGAAACCTGGAGTCTATATGTAGATGGCTCGTCCACTAGTGAAAGGTCTGGAGCTGGACTCATACTGAAGAGCCCGGATGGATTCAAGATAAAAGAAGCCATCGGATTCGGGTTCGCAGCAACCAACAATCAAACAGAATACGAAGCTCTCCTAGCTGGTCTTCGTCTAGCCCGGACTCTAAGAGTAAAAAAGTTAGTTATTCAAAGTGATTCTCATATTGTGGTCAAACAAACAACGGGAGAGTATATTGCAAAAGACCCAACCCTGACTAGGTACCAAGTCTTGGTTCAAAGTCACCTAGCTCTAATCCCAAATTCCGAAATCACTCAAGTCAATCGAGAAGACAACACTGAAGCCAATGTCCTATCTAAGCTAGTCCAGAACTCGGCTGACCTGGACAGCTCGGTCTACTTTAAAGAGTTAGACAAACCAACAATAGATAAAGAAGAAGTAATGGAGATAGATGACCAGCCGAACGGGATGGCACCTCTCATTCTATATATGGAGAAAGGGGAATTACCCAGGGAGAAGAGTCAAGCTCAGAGATTAAAAGCCAAAGTGACAAAGTTTTTCTTGGAAGAAGGATTACTCTACCGCCGGACCTATTCTGCCCCTATCTTAAAGTGTGTAGGCCCGGCTGAAGCTACCTACTGTCTACAAGAAGTCCATGAAGGAATTTGTGGTGATCACATGGCTGCAAAAGCTCTGGCTCATAAGATCATCAAACAAGGCTACTGGCCAATGATTCACAATGATGCCATTGAGTTTGTGAAGAAATGCAAGAACTGTCAACTGTTCAGTAATGTGCCAAGACAAAGCCCAGTCCTGCCTTCCTCAGTCCTGTCTCCAATACCCTTTGCAATATGGGGAATCGACATCATGGGTCCTTTCCCCCGAGCTAAGGGTGACTTGAGGTATTTACTTGTGGCAAATGATTACATGACTAAATGGGCTGAAGCTAAGGCAATGAGGACTATCAACCAACAATATTGTATCAAGTTTATGGACAACATTTTGATGAGATTCAGATTGCCCATGGTTCTGGTCTCTGACAATGGGCCATAATTCGTGGGATCCGAATTCGAAAACTATTTGAAGGAAAGGGGAATAAAGCATAAGAAGTCATATGTCGCTTATCCCAGAGGAAATGGTTAGGTTGAAGTCACTAACCGCATTCTACTAAGAGGAATTGAGAAGAGACTCCAAGAGAGCAAGAACAAATGGCCCGAAGAACTGCCCAATGTGTGTGGGCGTACAGGACTAGTCCAAGGAATAGCACTGGAGAAACCCCGTTCAAGCTTGCCTATGGTACTGAAGCCCTGTTACCTATTGAAATCGGGAATCCTTCCCATAGAGCTATAAACTTTGAGGAGATTGCTAATGAAGAAGGGCTAAATACCAACTTAGTCATGATTGATGAAGTCCAGAATCAAGCTATTGGGAGGATGGAGAAAAATAAAGAGAAAACTAGAGAGTACTTCGGAAAAAAAGGCACGGGTTAAGAACTTTCAAGTTGGAGACCTAGTGCTCAGAGACACCGAGGCTTCCGACCCAACTAACACTGGCAAGCTTATGCCAAAGTGGGAAGGCCCTTACAAAATAGCCGAAGTACTCCGACCTGGAACTTACAAGCTTACTCACATGGATGATTCTGAAGTCCCTAACATTTGGCATGACCTCAGACTCATGAAGTTCTATCAGTAAGAAGAATTCAAAGCCCGGACGAGGAATAAGGAGCTCCCGAAAGCCCAGAAGCTTCAACAAGTAATATTATGGATACTGAACTATTCGTTTGAAGTATATAGCATTTTCCATTTTATTGAGAATCTTGATTGCATATTATTACATTGTCTGTTTATTATATATTATGGATAATCTAGTATCAAATGGGATAACATAAGATTAGATTATCAGTGTTTGTATATAATATAATAAAGGTTCACAATCTAAGTGGTACTAGACAAACCACTGGAATGACTGAAGTATTATTTTGGAATAGTTTATCTTAACTATTGAATAATACTTGTATACTTTGTGTATATTGAACATGATCAAAATATTAGAATTGTTCTTTTATTCTGACAGTTAAGAAGAACTAAGATTCTATGATATTATTATTGCTTAGGTTCTTAATTCGGATGTAGTGATTGACACTTGTATGCAATGCACATGCTTTGATTCATATAAGATGTAATTAATTATTAATTACAATATTATGTGTTGAGCAATGACATTGCATGCAGAGTGGGATATTAATTACAGATGGAATCCATGTCCTGATAATATTCAGGTTAAAGATGTCCTCTTGAAAGCTCATAAAGATAATTATGTGAAGACCTGCAGGCAGATTAATTTCTCACATAATTATAAGGTTGAGTGGATGATCGAGGATAAATAAGATATTAGTTAAATTAATTGTCAGTGCTTAATTTAAATAATGGACATGCGATATCTTAAACGTGGGGAATTTAATAAGCAAATAATATATGAGCCGAATTAAATAATAAAAGAATTGCGGTATTAGGAACGGTAGTGCAAATATTAATTCTTTAGTGGATTGAATAAATATTTAATGACATTGGGCTTGACCCGGAATGTCACTGGAAGACCCGACCTAATTGTCCATGATCCCTACTGAAGCCTATATATATTCTCGTTCTCCTTAAAGATGAAAAATAATAATACACAACAGAAATCGAAATTGAGACCTAGGGGCAGCCCCACGCAGCTAGGGTTTTGGAATTTCGAGGCTTTGAGGAGAGGACACTTTGGCAGATCGAAGGCCACACTTCGCTCAAAGGGAATCAAGGAATTCAGTAGAAGACGTGGAATTGAATCGCTTGCGCCGTAGCGATTAAGGTTAATCTTCTTTTCGAACTCTTTAATTTATATCATAAAACGCAGCACCGTGATTTATATATTCCAACAATTTACATCAAGAGCCTGGTTCTAGGGTTCTGCGTTTTATGATATGATGTCCATGTCGTAATTATATATGCATGTATATAGTGGTTGCTCGTATGTATTTTGTGATGCAGGTTGCTACCCACTATTATGGCCATGTTTTCATAATTATGTGATTGGATCCCACGTGGTTTATCGTGGTTACTGTTTATGCGATTGGATCCCACGTGGTTTATCGTGGTTATTGTATTAGCGATTGTTAATCATGAGGGTTGATCGTGTGTATGTTTTCTTGAATTCTGTTATAAGATTGTAATCAAGTAATTCAAATTGTATTCGAGTTAGATTATGATATATTGTAATAGAATAGGTTAGTTTTGTTTGTATGTAATTGTTTTATCAACGGAGCTGCAAGAGAAGAAGTGCTTCCGCTGCTACTTGCTGGTTTCTGAGGAGTTTCGCTGATTTTGCGTACTGTGTCCGAATTTTACCGAAAATACCTTTTCGGAAAGGGAAACGGGCGTATGAACAAAACATACAAAGTCACCCGCGCGGATATAAGGTGTTTGACGTCGTTTACAGCATGAAAACAACGATTTGTTGTTTTCAGAAATTCAAGTTCGATCCGCACTGCTGTGTTTTGGATTAAAATTTGGATGAGGCCATAATAGTGGATGGTTTATTAATATGTTTTACATATTTATTATCCACTTGTTTTGATTATTGCTATTATATGTGCCTTATATGTGTTTCATGCCATGTGATACTAACCTTAGTATTCTAGAATGACATGAAAATAGGGTTATGTTTATTATGCTTAATCATGATGTATATCTTGCTATGTTATACGTGGTTTGTATTGTTCTTCGTGATACATGTGAACTTCGAAGAAATAACATAGGACGATGCATCTAGATTAAAATCCTCACAAGTAAAATACTAAGTGGGAGAGGGGTTTAATTTGATATTAAGTCCTATGGTCATCCATTATTGTTTGTATGTAATTTAACACTAAGACAATTATGAATTGTATATATGTCACCCATCGTGGCGTATGATTTATGGTGTCTGGTAGTGTTAAGGATATTACTAGAACAAACTTCTTAAATTAATCACGAATATTGAAAGGTAAGATCACCCCAACGTGACATACCAAGTTCCATAGAATTCGAGAAACTAATTGGACACTCCTTGATTGATGTTGATAATGGATATTTCTGACTAGGTTTTTGGGTATTAAGCAAGACCGATGTGACTTCTCCAAAAATATCAGGGATTTATCCATTGATACATCAAACGGAAAGGTCTGATTTAAGGAATCAATTTAAGATTTAAATAATGGTATACACTTAGCTATGAAAGGTAGTAAGAGACCACCCTAACGTGGCATACTATTTAGTAATAGGACCGAAGTAACATTTAAACAAATATAGGTGGTATATATGTCACCCATTGTGGCGTACCAGATACTTATGGTGTTTAAGTGTTAGTACATTAATCTTAATTAATAGTTAGAGGAGTCTATAGGTATTAAGTTTTTATGCGCGACATTCTAATTATGTGTTATATGTATGATTCTCAGGATAAAATGGGCTTTAATCCACTTTTCACCATACTTAAGGACAACAAACTTACCGAACTTAACTATATTGAATGGAAACACAATTTGGATATAGTGTTGACTGCCGAGGAGTACAAATTTTGTACTATTGAACCCAAACCGGATCAACCTGCTGCCGATGCTCCGGATGAGGATAAGGAGTATTATAAGAAGTGGATTAAGGCAAATGAGATGTCGCGATGTTACATTCTGGAAGCAATGTCGGGTGTTTTGCAACATCAACATCAGACCATGGCAACTGCTGGGGATATGCTTTCTAATCTCAAGGAACTTTTCGGAGATCAGAATAGGGCTGCTAGGCAAGTATCAATGAAATCTCTAATGAACACTCAGATGGCTGAAGGAACACCTGTAAGGGACCATGTTCTTTTAATGATGTCTCATATAAATGAACTGGAGGTCCTTGGTGCTGAGATTGATGCGGAAACGCAAATCGATATCATCCTTATGAGTTTGCCCAAAGGTTTTGAGCAGTTCCTCTTGAATTACAACATGAACAAGAGGTCGTATAGTCTTGCGGAACTTCTGACAGAGCTTCAGGCATATGAAGGATTGTTTCAGCAGAATGTTCAAGTGAATGTGGCTGAGAAAGGTTCTTCTTCTAAACCGAAAGGTAAGAAGAAGAAGAAAAAGGCTCAGGAACAGAAAATTGTGAAACCATTGGGAGTTCAGAATGTTGTGAAGAAGCCTAAGGGCAAGTGCTTCAGGTGCAAGCAGTCGGGTCACTGGAAACAGGATTGTCCTCTTTCTAAGAAGAACAAAACTGGTATGTCTCTTTCTCTAATTACGGAAACATATATAGCGGCTATATCTACGAGCACTTGGTGTGTAGATACAGGAGCCACTGACCATGTTTATAATTCTATTTAGGGATTCCAGCAATCCAGAATGCTTAGAGATGGCGAGATATATGTGTTCATGGGTGATGCTACGAAAGTAGCAGTAGTTGCAGTGGGAGACGTTACTTTATCTTTTGGTTGTAATAAGATTTTGGTTTTGAACAATTGTCTTTATGTACCTTCTTTTAGAAGGAATTTGATTTCGGTTTCTAAAATTGCTTTGGATGGTTATAATGTTTGTTTAGATCGTAATGTTTCTATTATAATGAATAAACAAGTTATATGTTCTGGTACATTACAAGACAATTTGTACATTATTAATCCTAGACAATCTCAACCTGCACTCAACTGCAACATAGGGTATTAAATAACACATCTTTTATCACTAATAAAAGAAAGGAACCTTCTAGTTTGAACCAAACACTTCTTTGGCACTTAAGATTATGTCATATTAACTTGAGGAGGATTCAAAGACTGGTAGTAGACGGGCCTTTAAGCTCATTGGCAGTGGAGCCATTTCCAGTATGTAAATCCTGCTTGGAAGGTAAAATGACTAACATGCCTTTTAAGGCAAAGGGGAATAGAGCTAAAGAAGTGTTAGAGTTGGTTCATACTGATTTATGTGGACCTATGAATATCCAAGCAAGAGGCGGTTATGAGTATTTCGTCACTTTCATTGACGATTATTCAAGATATGGGTACATTTACTTGTTGCTCCGTAAGTTTGAGTGCTTTGATAAATTCAAGGAGTACAAAGCTAAAACGAAGAAACGACTTGGTAAAAGTATCAAGTCACTATGATCAGATCATGGTGGCGAATACCTACTTGGAGAATTTAGGGAATATTTATCAGAACATGGGATCACATCCCAGTTGTCTACACCTGGCACACCTCAGCAGAACGGTGTAGCAGAGAGAAGGGACCAGACTCTGTTGGAGAGTGTTAGATCGATGATGAGTTATTCGGATTTAGCCAAGTCATTTTGGGGACATGATTTAGAAACACCGGCTTACCTTCTGAACCTAGTACCTTCTAAGTTGGTTCCTAAGACTCAGATAGAATTGTGGACTGGTGACAAACCAAATCTAAGACACATTCGGATTTGGGGTTATCCAGCACATGTGCTGAACAAGAACGTGACTAAGTTAGATTCTCGTACAGAAGTGAGGCTGTTTGTGGGCTATCCCATGGGAACGAAAGGCTATTTGTTTTATAGTCCTTAGGATCGGTATGTCATTGTTAGCACCAATGCTAGATTCTTAGAGGAGGACTATATAATGAACCACAAACCTATGAGTACTGTTGTTTTAGAGGAATTAGTGGGAAGAACATATAATCCTAATGTGTCAATAGTACAAGTAGAGCAACCACAAGTAAATGCACAACCTATCACTAATACCGCACCAGTGCTTCGTCGTAGTGGGAGGGTTGTTCAACAACCTGAGAGATTCATGTTTTTGGGAGAGTCTTCGGACTTAGTCTCTGGTGAACATGATGAGGATCCTAGGACATACGAAGAAGCACTACAAGATAAGGATGCAGATTTGTGGCATAAGGCTATGCAATCTGAGATTGGAATCGTAAGTGGATCTACAAGAGAAAAAGTGGATCTGATAAAAAGGTGAAAGCCTGGAAGACAAGACTTGTTGCGAAAGGGTATACTCAGAAAGAAGGGATCGATTATGAGGAAACCTTTTCGCCGGTAGTTATGCTTAAGTCAATCCGGATTCTTTTGTCTATAGTAGCTCATCTCGATTATGAGATTCGACAAATGGATGTCAAGACAGCTTTCCTTTATGGAAGTCTTGAGGAAACCATCTATATGCAGCAACCAAAAGGATTCATTAAGGAAGGCCAAGAGCATCTAGTGTGTAAGCTTAAGAAGTCTTTTTATGGACCGAAACAAGCTTCCAGGTATTGGAACATTCGTTTTGATCAGGCAGTCCAGTCATATGGATATGATCAGAGTCCAAGCGAAGCGTGTGTGTACAGGAAGAGTGAGGGAAATGCAGTGGTTTTTCTAGTGCTATATGTAGATGACATTTTACTCATTGCAAACAGTGTAGAGATGTTGTCATCAATTAAGGCATGGTTGTTCAAACAATTTGAAATGAAGGACTTAGGTGAAGCCGCATACATCCTTGGGATCAAAGTAATAAGAGATCGCAAGAAAAGAATGTTGGCTTTATCTCAAGAACCTTACATTGATGAGGTATTGGTCCTTACAAAATAGCTGAAGTACTCCGACCTGGAACTTACAAGTTTACTCACATGGATGATTCTGAAGTCCCCAACATTTGGCATGGCCTCAGACTCAGGAAGTTCTATCAGTAAGAAGAATTCAAAGCCCGGACGAGGAATAAGGAGATTGTTAGGAATATGTTGTTCTTGATGATAATTATAAAACACTTAGTAGATTTTGTATTAAGTCATTTTGTAACTGTCAACGAAATGGCATGCTTTGCAGTGTTTCGTTGACAGGAAGCTCATCAACGAAATGAGTGATGCAGCAACTGTATTGTACAATACTTCATAGTTTGATATGCATTTTGTTGTAGGTATTAGATAGGTTTTCTAAATCATGTTGACTAAGTACTAGATAGGCAAAATAGGTTGGTGAATTGTAAATATATTATGCCTTGTAATTTTGCCTAAGTGAAGACATGTCAACGGAATGAAGATTACTCTATCAACGGAATGAAGATTACTCTATCAACGAAACGAGGGTTATACCATCAACGAAACGAAGAATAAAGCTATCAACGAAACACATCTCTCTACTATCAACGAATCATTATTGATTTTCTGAATAGTTGACAAAGTGATAGTGACAGTTATCTGACAGATCAAAAGGGAGATATGGAGTGTACTTTGCATTGGAAGCCATCAAAATGGTCACTGGAAATAAGGAAACATTCCAATTTCCAATTAGGTTCTTGGGAGTGATCATAATAATCAAAAAGACAAAAGCCAAGATCTCCAAGGACCATTGGACAAAAGGGATGAAAAGCAAGCTACTGAAAGTTACTTTAGATTATTTTAGAGTAGCCAAAAATAGCATTGTAAACTTGGGAATATATATAACCAAGTGTAGCAGTTAAAATAGAAGTGAGAGAAGAAAAATAAATAGATTGTATTAGCTATCTTTGAGAGCATACTTCTTTACATTCTTGTAACTGAGCAGCTGTGTACATTTTGTATCACAGATTATTTCCGCAATAAAAACACTTCAGTTGGATCATCAAACAATCCAACTGAAATTATTTAAGTGCTTGTGTTTTTATTTTATAAGTTCAGTTTATTTCGAAAGTTGTTTTTAAGTTTGAGAAATATCTAGAATTGTATTCAACCCCCCCTTCTACAATTCTGTTAGGTCATTTGGGATTAACAATTGGTATCAGAGCAAGCTTCTAACATACAAGAAGTTTAAAGATCAAGACCAAAACAGTAACCATGGTGAAGAAGGATGCAGGTGTAAAGATACCAGTTCTTGATAAGGACAATTACTTTCACTGGAAAGTAAAGATGCATTTACATCTCATGTCTATGGATGAGAGGTATGTAGACTGCATTGAGAAAGGTCCACACGTTCCCATGAAGTTTGCATCTAGAGTTGGACTGCCAGATGATGCTCCTGATGTAGAAATTCCAAAACCTGTCTCAGAATGGACTATTGAAGATGTTGCAGAAATCCATAAAGATAAAAGAACCATGAACATTCTGTTTAATGGTTTGGAGCAAGAGATGTTTGACAATGTCATAAACTGTACAACCTCTAAAGAAGTATGGGACACTGTTAGAACTCTCTGTGAAGGAACTGAGCAAGTTAGGGAGAACAAAATGCAACTTCTCATACAACAATACGAGCACTTTCATTTCAAAGCTCGTGAAACCCTAAATGACACGTTTATTAGGTTTCAAAAGCTTTTGAATGGATTAAAGTTGTATGGAAGGATCTATCAAACCAAGGATTCAAACCTTAAATTTCTTAGAGCTCTTCCAAAAGAATGGAAGCCTATGACTGTTTCTCTCAGAAACACTCAAGAGTACAAAGACTACACTCTTGAAAGGCTTTTATGGAACTTTAAAGACATATGAGTTGGAAATGGAGCAAGATGAAGAAATTGAAAAGGTACAGAAGAAAGGTGGATCAATTGCATTGATTGCATCTGTGAACCAACTGGAAGATGACAATGAAGAAGCTGCAAAAGCCACAACTAGTCGAGCTAGTTGTAGGAGTGATGTTAGCAAGGGTAAAGGCAAGATGACAGAAGAAGAAGAACCAGAACCAGCCAACTTGGATGACTTAGATGAGATTGATGAACACATTGCTTTTCTCTCAAGGAAATTCTCTAAGTTCAAATTCAAGAGAAACTCAGAAGCAAGGCCACCAAGGAGAGACTTTCAACCTAGCAAAAATAACTGGATTGAAAAGTCTAAGTCTAAATGTTTCAATTGTGGAATGATTGGTCACTTTGCTGGAGATTGCAGAAAGCCCAAAATTGAGAAGGGCAACATGAAATTTGAGCCTGTTGATTATAAAAAGAAATACTTTGAACTTCTCAAGCAAAAAGAAAAGGCTTTCATGTCTCAGGAGTATGATTGGGCTGGTAATGGTGAAGAATCTGATGATGATGTTGAGTATGTCAACTTGGCTCTTATGGCTAACAATCATGAGCAGGAAGCAAGTTCCTCAAGCAACCAGGTAACAATTACTAATCTTTCTGAGCTTTCTAAATAAGAATGCGATAGTGCAGTAAATGAAATGTCTACTGTACTATATAATTTGCGTGTTACTCTTAAATCACTTACCAAAGAGAACTCAAGAATCAAAGAGACCAATATGCTCTTAAGTGATAGAAATGCCACGTTAGAAGCACAGCTCATTGAGTTTGAGAAAATGAGGTGTGTTAGTAGGGATGCTAAGAAGGAACTTGAGAAAGTGTTAGAAAGGGAAGAAATTCTTAAAACACAACTTGAAATAGAACAAAGTGTGATTGCAAAATGGAAAGATTCCAGGAATGTTGCTACCAACATCATTAATGTTCAAGGTATGGAATCTTTCTGTGAGCAATCATGGAAAAAGAACAAAGAGAAGCTAGGGTATGCTGGTGAAAACTTAGAATCAGAAACAGAGTCAACAAACAACAATGATCATTTGTTAAAGGTTGATATGTCAACGGAATGCAAAGTTTCGTTGACAGATGAACCATCAACCGATCAGGCTGTTTCGTTGACAGAGAAAAGAAAAGAAGAACTCACTAGACTTAATAACAAGTATGGTCCTGTCACCAAGAACTTTGTTCAAGGAGAGTCTAGTAAATCAAAGAAAGTTGAGAAGCCTGTTGAAAGAGCTAATGTAGGTCACTTGTCTAACAAGCAATTGAAAGACAAGGTAGAGAAAATTCAAGTTGAGGCTAAGGGCAATAAAAAGAATAACAGGAATGGCAAAGTAGGGATTAACAAACATAACAATTACACACCTGATAAATATGCTCCTAGAAAGACATGTGTTAATTGTGGAAGTGTTAGTCATTTATCTACTAACTGCAAATCTGTTAAGAAGACTGCTAATGTGAAAATGCCTAAGCCTGCAATGAATGGTTCTATGCCTACAATGCCTGTTATGCCTAACATGTTTGCTCCATATGCACAATTTCAGAATCCATATGCTAGCATGCCATTTGTGCCTAATCCATACATGAATATGTTTAATGTGCCACAAATGCCATGGAATGTGAATAACATGTTTGTTCCTCCAACTATGCATGCTGTGAATGAAAATGTGAGAAACCCTCAGAAATCAACACCAAAGATAAAGGTTGATTTAAATCAATCTGAGCCCAAGGTGAAAAATGAATTAAAAGGAAAATCAAAGGCTAACAAAACATGACCCAAGGAAACTTGGGTACCAAAATCAACTTGTTTTGGTTTTATTGTGTGCAGGGAGACAAAAGGAATCTTTGGTACTTGGATAGTGGTTGTTCAAGACACATGACTGGTGATTCTACCCTGCTCACAGAGTTTCAGGAAAGAGCTGGCCCTTGTATTGCTTTTGGAGATGACAGCAAAGGCTACACTAAGGGATATGGCTTGATTTCAAAAGAGAATGTCATCATAGATGAGGTTGCATTGGTGGATGGTCTTAAGCACAATTTGCTTAGTATCAGCCAACTTTGTGACAAAGGATTTTTAGTTACTTTTTCAAAAGAAGCCTGTGTTGTTTCTAAGGTAGGAAACAACAATGTGGTCATGACTGGATTCAGAAGAGGGAATGTGTACATTGCTGACTTTAGTAGCACAAGTCCAGACACCATCACTTGTCTTTTCAGCAAGGCAAGCAAGGATGAAAGTTGGCTATGGCACAAGAAATTATCTCATCTGAATTTCAAAGTTATGAATGATTTGGTGAGGAAACATCTTGCTAGAGGAATTCCACAAGTGGAATTCTCCAAGGATGGTTTGTGTGATGCCTGTCAAAAAGGGAAACAAAAGAAGGCATCATTCAAAAGCAAGACAGAGTCATCAATTGTCCAACAGCTTGAGTTGCTTCATATGGATCTATTTGGCCGTGTAAATGTCATGTCCATTTCAAAGAAGAAATACTGTCTTGTGATTGTTGATGATTTTTCTAGATTTACATGGACCTTCTTTTTGCACTCCAAAGATGAGGCAAGTGAAATCATTATCAATCACATCAAGATGGTAAAAAATCGTCCTGATTTGAAAGTAAGAAGGATTAGGAGTGACAATGGGACAGAATTCAAGAATTCAAGCATGAAGGTGTTCTGTGAAGAAAAATGGTATTTTGCATGAGTTTTCAGCAGCAAGGACACCACAGCAAAATGGTGTAGTTGAAAGGAAAAACAGAACAATTATTGAAGCTGCAAGGACAATGCTAGATGAATCAAAGTTACCAACTTATTTTTGGGCTGAGGCAGTTAACACAGCTTGCTTCATTCAAAATATTTCTTTGATTAATCAGGCCAAAGGAATGACCCCTTATCAACTACTCAAAAGAAAGAAGCCACTATTGGACTTTCTTCATGTCTTTGGATGCAAGTGCTTTGTTCTGAGAAATCAAGCTGAGCATTTGGGGAAATTTGAAGCAAAGGCAGATGAAGCAATATTTGTGGGATATGCAGCAGGGAAAGCTTACAAAGTCTATAATCTCAGAACCAACATTGTTATGGAATCTGTACATGTTGTTTTTGATGATCTCAAAATTCAAGGTCTCTGTGATGAAGGTTTCCATGAAAGTCTTTCTTTTGAGAATGAGGAAGGAGATCAAGTGAATCATGTCAAGGCTATTGAGAAACAGCCTAAAGTTGTTGTATCTAGCACAGATGAAAGCAGCAGTGAAGATGAAATTGCTGCATTGAGATTGAAAAGAATAGCTACTGGCAGACCAAATGGTCATTTCGTTGACAGTCATGATGGAGGATTCGTTGACAGTCAGAATGAGCGTTTCGTTGACAGTCAAAATGGTCATACCGTTGACAGTCACAGAAATGCCTCTAGAAGTGATCAATTAGGGACAACAAACTCAGGGGGAGTTTCTCAAGGACATATATCCAATCAAGGCAACCATGATCATGAAGCTACTTCTTCAAGAGCAAATCTACCTCCCTCAAAGAAATGGACTAAAGATCATCCCTTTGAACTCATTAAAGGTGATGTTTCTTCAAAAGTCCAAACTAGAAGAGCAACTCAAGAAGAATGTTTATCTAGTAGCTTTCTGTCTCAAGATGAGCCAAAGAAAGTTGAGGATGCACTTCTAGATCCAGATTGGGTTTTAGCTGTGCAAGAGGAGCTAAACCAATTTGAGAGAAACAAAGTTTGGAAGCTGGTGCCCAAGCCTAAGGACAGGAGTGTTATAGGCACAAAATGGGTGTTCAGAAACAAGATGGATGAAAATGGCATAGTCACAAGGAACAAAGCTAGATTGGTTGCAAAAGGCTATTCACAGGAAGAAGGAATTGATTTTGATGAAACCTTTGCTCCTGTTGCAAGACTAGAAGCAATAAGGATTTTCCTAGCCTATGCAGCCCATGCCAATTTCAAGGTCTATCAAATGGATGTGAAGAGTGCTTTTCTGAATGAGGAATTGGAAGAGGAGGTGTATGTAAGTCAACCTCCTGGTTTTGAAGATGATGATTTTCCAGAATATGTGTACTTCCTCCTCAAAGCACTCTATGGTTTGAAACAAGCACCTAGAGCCTGGTATGACACACTTTCACAGTTCCTCCTTGAGAATCACTTCACTAGAGGTACTGTAGATAAAACTCTTTTTCATAGGATTGTGAATGGCTCTACTATACTTGTTCAAATTTATGTAGATGACATAATTTTTGGGTCTATAGATGAAAAACTTTGTCAAAAGTTTGCCAAGCTTATGCAAAGTAAATATGAAATGAACATGATGGGAGAATTAACTTATTTTCTTGGTCTCCAAGTGAAGCAAGTTAATGAAGGCATTTTCATTAGTCAAACAAAATATATTCATGATTTGTTAAAGAAATTTAACTTAATGGAATGCTCTCCTGCCAAAACACCCATGCCTACTGCCACCAAACTTGAATTGAATACTAAGGAAAAATCTATGGACATTTCAAGTTACAGAGGCATGGTTGGCTCACTTTTATATTTAACAGCTAGTAGACCTAATATTATGTTTGCTACATGTCTTTGTGCTAGATTTCAGGCTGATCCTAGGGAATCCCATTTAGTTGCTATTAAAAGAATTTTCAGATATCTCAAAGGAACACCAAACCTTGGCATTTGGTATCCTAGAGAATCTGGCTTTGAACTAATTGGTTATTCAGATGCAGATTATGCAGGATGTAAAATTGACAGGAAAAGCACAACAGGCACCTGTCAATTCCTAGGAAACAAGCTTGTGTCATGGTTCAGCAAGAAACAAAACTCAGTTTCCACCTCCACAGTTGAGGCTGAGTATATTGCAGCTGGAAGTTGTTGTGCACAGATTTTATGGATGAAAAATCAACTACTTGATTATGGATTAAGAGTTGAGAAAATTCCTATCTTCTGTGACAACACTAGTGCCATTGCCATTACTGAGAATCCAACGCAGCATTCAAGGACCAAGCACATTGACATCAAGTACCATTTCATTAGAGAACATGTTATGAATGGTACTGTGGAGTTACATTTTGTTCCAAGTGAACAACAACTTGCAGACATCTTTACCAAGCCACTTGATGAATCAACATTCTCAAGATTAGTAAGTGAGCTAGGTATGCTAAATTTCTCTTAATTATTTCTGGGATTTTTGCAAGTTACAATGCAGCCAGAAATTTGCTATGTTTTTCTGTAAATTAATTTTCTCAGGAAAAAGTGCAATTTTGTCTAAGTCAAAATTACTATGTCAACGAAATGCACCATTTCGTTGACAGTCTTAGCATTTTTCTGGGTGTTTCGTTGATAGCTCTTTTGTATCAACGAAACGCAGCTTTATCAACGAAATAGACGGGACCTTAAACGGCCAATTCTGATTCGTTGATATAGCGCAGTTAATCTGAACCGTTAAAAATTGTCACGTCTTTTACCACGATCTATGCATACACCCCTGTAAGTATAAATCATGGTAATATTTTAATTGTAACGGTTACATTTTTAAGCCAATCCAGTAATTCATATTTATTATTGGACTT
This sequence comes from Heracleum sosnowskyi, assembly GCA_030848705.1. Taxonomy (NCBI): domain Eukaryota; kingdom Viridiplantae; phylum Streptophyta; class Magnoliopsida; order Apiales; family Apiaceae; genus Heracleum; species Heracleum sosnowskyi. The sequence goes on along the minus strand of CM061235.1, from coordinate 32,910,738 downwards.
AATTTTTGAGAATTTTTGGGGGAGTATTTAAGAAATTTCATTTTCCTTAATTCTTTTCTACCTGTTCTCAAAAATTCCAAAGGCTTTCTTACTTCTTCTCTCTCAAAGCAAATTACAGTTCGAGCTTTCTTCACTCAACAATGGCACCCAGAGTCAAGCTCATGTCAGCAGGAGGGTTCATCTACGAGAAGAACAGCTCCATCCCTTTTGTAGTCAAGGAAAGCCCGAACAGAATCTTTTTCAAGATGATGGATTTCATGACGAATTGCAAACTGAGCTATGCAATGTTTCACTCAACTCCGCTCTACAATGAGATAATTGAGGAGATTTGGACCTCATGTGAGTACAGTGGGACAAATTGCACTTTGCAATTCACCATTCAAGGTAATGAGTACATAGTCAATTCTGATGTGTTGCAAGCATGCTTACACCTTCCTGAAAATAATTGCTCTGCTTTGCCTACATATATTGAAATGATTAACATGCTAAATTCCATAAACTACTCTTTTCCTACTGATAATCTGGGTAAAATAATTAGGAGAGGTTTGGTTAGGGAATATAGTTATTTAGCTGATGCATTCATCAAGGTCTTTTCTGGTAAATTTAGCAATTTTGATGCATTAACTAATTCTATGTTGATTCTATTTACCATGCTCCTAACTGATAGATATTACAACTTTAGCACCCAACTTATGTATGAAATTGGTGCTAAATTGGGTGATAAGGCAAATAGGAAGAAAAATATCTATTATGCAAGGTTTCTGATGATGCTGGCTAATCATGTTAGTCCAGCACCATTAGTTATCTCTAACCCTACTGCCAGGTTTGAGTGCTTTGTGCAAGAGAAGAGAGTATTGACAGACATACTGAGGCTGAACCACAATGGTGATGTTCCAGTGGTGTATCTGCAAATCATTGAGGTAACTACTGCTATCCCTGTTAGTATAGCTGTTACTTCAATTGTTTCATCCAACCCAGTTGCTATGGAGTCTGTAGCTGTGACCCAACAGGCTCCTGCCCCAGCAACAAAACCAAAATCAAAGAAATCCTCCAAGCCAACCTCAGGTGCTTCTCAAAAGGCACCTGTTGTAAAAACTACCACACAACCTAAGGGGAGTGAGTCTGGAGTTGTGAGAGGTGAGGGAAGGGGTGAAAGTCAAAGAAACCCCAAGAATAAGGAAGGTGAGGTAAGTGTTTCCCAGCCTAGCCCCATTGTGTCTTCCCAACAAGGCACAATGAGTAAAATGGATTTAAGCACAAGTCTAATTGCATCCTCCCAAAAGGATGTAATTATTGAAACAAGCTCTCCACCAAGAGCACAGTCCAAGAGGGCAAGGGACACTGTAAGCCCACAGTCTACAATTTCCCAGTACCAAAGAAGAGTAACGCAAAAATCCCAGGTTTCACAGGGTGCACACACACTGGAAGCAACACTTCCAGTTTCACAAATTCAATTTGATGTAACCCCTATCATAACTCTGGGGTTACAGTCCCATTCTCTTGATATCAATCTTGAACTATCTCCACCAAATTCACCAACTCAATCATTAGATGTGGATATGATCCATTCATCTATCCCTGATTCTCCAACTCTTTTCTTGGAGAAGCCCCACTCTGACATTGGTGACCATCACTTGTTAAGTGATTTGTTGGGCCACCAATCATCCTTTTCTGAAGTTACAAGAGGATCTGTGGAACAATCTCTTAAATCAATCACCACAGATTCTACTGTAATTTCACTTTCTCAAAGTGCTTTCTTGACCTCATCAACGAAACAGGCTCTTTCGTTGACAAGTGTTTCTCCATCAACGGTATCCATACCGTTGACAGTTCAAACTACCATACCGTTGATAGTTCACTCTGCACCTCTAATTGAAAATCAAGTTGTTTCCACAACTAGTGCAGATGATCTAGTGGTAGTTGAGACACTTCTAGGATTGAGAGGGAGTGAAACTGAGAGGCTGGCTTGCAGCCAGGCAAAAGGAGAGAATGAGAGTGAGAGGCTGACCTCAGGTGCTTCTCAAAAGGCACCTGTTGTAAAATCCACTACACAACCAAAGGGGAGTGGTGTAGGTGTTGTGAGAGGTGAGGGAAGGGGTGAACATAAAAGAAACCCTAAGGATAAGGTGGGAGAGATGAGTGAGATCCAGCCTAGCCCCATTGTGTCTTCCCAACAAGGCACAATGAGTAATATGGATTTAAGCACAAGTCTAGTTGCATCCTCCCAAAAGGATGTAATTATTGAAACAAGCTCTCCTCCAAGAGCACACTCCAAGAGGGTAAGGGACACTTCAAGCCCACAGTCTACAATTTCCCAATACCAAAGGAGAGTGAAACAAAAATCCCAGGTTTCACAGGGTGCACACACACTGGAAGCAACACTTACAGTCCCATTCTTTAAACATCAACCTTGAACCAACTCCACAAAATTCACCAACTCAGTCATTAGATGTGGATATGATCCATTCATCTATTCCTGATTCTCCAACTCTTTTCTTGGAGAAGCCCCACTCTGACATTGGTGGTCATCACTTGCTAAGTGATTTGTTGGACCACCAATCATCCTTTTATGAAGTTACAAGAGGATCTGTGGAACAATCTCTAAAATCAATCACCACAGATTCTACTGTAATTTCACATTCTCAAAGTGCTTTCTTGACTTCATCAACGAAACAGTCTTTTTCGTTGACAAGTGTTTCTCCATCAACGGTATCCATACCGTTGATAGTTCAAACTACCATACCGTTGATAGTTCATTCTGCACCTTTTATTGAAAATCAAGTTGTTTCCACAACTAGTGCAGATGATCTAGTGGTAGTTGAGACACTTCTAGGAATGAGAGGGAGTGAAACTGAGAGGCTGGCTTGCAGCCAGGCAAAAGGAGAGGCTGAGAGTGAGAGGCTGACTATTTCTTCCAGTCAGGCAAAAGGAGAGGCTGAGGGTTCCACCTTAGTAGGTGAAGGTGAGGGTGTGAGAGGTGTGAGCCATGGGGAGCCCATGATGCAAGAAAATAGTGGAGAGAGAGAAGGGACTACAGGAGTTATAAGGGAGGAAGCAACCATTGCAAGTGAGTTAATGGAGGTTCATGAGGGAGACAGGGAACTTACTTTCCAAGAGCATTATCAACAAACTCTGGATAGTATTTCCCTGGATCCTGAGACCTTTACTCATCCTGTGCCAGCCTATCAAGTTATGGCTTAGCAGGGCAATGTGGAGGCAGAAAGGTCTTTCAACCTAATCCATACAACTGCATCTATGCAAAGAGCAAAGGATGCAATCACCAATCTGTCTCCAGGAGCTGCAACAAGTGGTGAGTTTGATTTTTCTGATGGTGATGACAGTTTTGGTGACAATGTACAGGTGGCTATCACTTCACAGACTGGGACTTCTGTGGTGCCCCCTGCACCAAACTGGCTTTCTCAAGATATGCATGGAAGAATCAACTTGGATACTGCAATTACTAGGCAGTATAATGAGGCCTATCTGGCTCATGAGTCTGCAAGTGTCACTGACAAGAAATTCTACAAAGCCATCATGGATTCTCTGGAAATTCAAAGGCTACAGATGCTGCAGACTAGGAATGAAGCAAGGGAAATCAAGGATTCTATTGGGAACCTGAAAGATGCTTCTGATAAGAGGCTTGATGAAAAGTTCCCTCTTCTCACTGTGTCCAAGATGAACAGGTTTTTCTCTAAGGAACCTGAGGTGGCTACCTCCTTGAAGACTCTCTCTTCTAGAGTGGACAAGGTGGAAGCTACTTTATCTCAAATGCTAAGGGAATAGGAGAAGCAAACCCAACTTTTAGCCCAGCTAGTGGCAGCTCAAGGACACCCAGTCATTCCTTTTGATGATAACAAAAAGGGGGAGAAATCTAAGGAGCTTAACATTCAAGTTACAAAGGTTATGGTCCCAGCCATTTCCCTGCCAAAGGAGCCACTAGCTATGGGGGAGTCAGGAAAGGATAAACTGGATGGTATTGACTTGATTAAACAAGCATCTATGAGGCTAACACTTGCTGAACAGATAAAAGACCATTGGGCTAACATAGATGCAAGAGTCAAGAAGATAGCTGAAACTGCAAAGAATTCAAATTCATCAACGGATCAAGCTACTTCTACAACACCATCAACGAATGCCATGGTTTTAGTATCAACGGAATGGGAGCCACAGATCAATTCTTTCTATGAGGTAAAGCCCCTTCTACATGGAGTAACTCAAGGTCCAAGGAAAGAAAAAGGACAAACTTCATGCATGAGGGATGTGGAACAAGCTACACTTCAAGGAAGCCTATCTCCCAAGTCTCCTGCTAAACCAAAGGGCAAAAATATAGCAAGGACTTTCTATCCTTCACCCTATCCAGATGAGCTCAAGCTTCTTGGACTACTTATCACAAAATGCAAAGAAAGCAATGATCCTGAGATAAGGAAGCAAAGAGCAATTGTCTACAGAAATGGACGGGAAATTTGTGTTTGGGCTGGTCACCCAAATTTTGCTGAAGCTAAGGCTGAGGAGTCAGAAAGAGCAGCTATGCAAGCCCTTGCAGTTGCTCAATCTCTAGATGAAGAAGAAAGACAGCAAGAGGAAAGAGCCAAAGAGGAAAGGAGTACAAAGAAGAGCATAAGGCAACCCAAGGCAAGAGCTAAGAGAAACATAGCTTTTGAGAATGATGACTCTCAGAGCAATGCAACAGACTCTTCTGTACCTATTGCACCTCCAACAATTCCTGATCCAGTTTCTGAGGTAAAGTTAGCCTGTGATCCTAAACATCCTGTCAATTTCCATGAACAGCCAATTGAGCCAAAGGGAGAGCCAATTGAGTTTGATGAGGCCAACTTTCCAAAATTCCTCTTTGAAATGGATCCAAAGAAGAAATCTAAGCAGAGGGCTGCCAAGGCTAAGCCAATTCTTGTAAGGAGACCACAAGCTGAGAAACCCCCTACCAACCCAGAAGACTTCATCTACATTGCTGACATCAAGGAGGAGTCTGACCTACACATTAATCTTGATGACCTGGTTGAAGTGAGAGGAATAGCAGCTTCTTACAAACTACCAGAGAGATTGGTGTTTGTCTACAAGGGTGGGAGAGAACAGGTTTGGCCTCTACACAGAATTCTGGGAGAAGACTATCAGACACTGCTATCTGTGTTTAAATGTCTGAAGAAAGATTTTGGTTTTACCAAAACAACCAAGTCTGAGGTTGTCTCCAAAATTTGCCAAATCAAAGCTAGCTGGAACAAGCCTGGTGCACTTCCCAGAGTATTGAAGATCCCTCAAACAGGAAAGAAAATTCATCTCCAACCTTTTTGGATGATGGAATTCAGAGATAAGGACAACTGTAGAAGATTCTTCAGAATAAAAGACCAACTGGAGATGGCATCCAATGAAACTCTGAGATTAATGCAATCCAAGTTGGGGAATCAAGATGAAGAAGAGAAGATTTTCTACAGAAGACTTCAAGCTCAAATTGAGGAGAACAATGCAAGAAAAGGGAAGAAAACAAGACCACAGAGGCAAAGATGAAAAATCTGCTCAGACTAGAGGAGCAACTCTGTGCACTTGTTTTGTAAGATTTTCTACTTTGTATTTCAATTAAAATTCAATGAAGCTCAATGCAATTTCTGCTTTTTATCATGTGTAATTTGTCTGAGTGTTTTTGTTATCATCAAGGCTCTTGATTTATGGCTGTTATTCTATCAGTCATAAATTGGGGGAGATTGTTAGGAATATGTTGTTCTTGATGATAATTATAAAACACTTAGTAGATTTTGTATTAAGTCATTTTGTAACTGTCAACGAAATGGCATGCTTTGCAGTGTTTCGTTGACAGGAAGCTCATCAACAAAATGAGTGATGCAGCAACTGCATTGTACAATACTTCATAGTTTGATATGCATTTTGTTGTAGGTATTAGATAGGTTTTCTAAGTCATGTTGACTAAGTACTAGATAGGCAAAATAGGTTGGTGAATTATAAATATATTATGCCTTGTAATTTTGCCTAAGTGAAGACATGTCAACGGAATGAAGATTACTCTATCAACGGAATGAAGATTACTCTATCAACGAAACGAGGGTTATACCATCAACGAAACGAAGAATAAAGCTATCAACGAAACACATCTCTCTACTATCAACGAATCATTATTGCTTTTCTGAATAGTTGACAAAGTGATAGTGACAGTTATCTGACAGATCAAAAGGGAGATATGGAAGTGTACTTTGCATTGGAAGCCATCAAAATGGTCACTGGAAATAAGGAAACATTCCAATTTCCAATTAGGTTCTTGGGAGTGATCATAATAAGCAAAAAGACAAAAACCAAGATCTCCAAGGACCATTAGACAAAAGGGATGAAAAGCAAGCTACTGAAAGTTACTTTAGATTATTTTAGAGTAGCCAAAAATAGCATTGTAAACTTGGGAATATATATAACCAAGTGTAGCAGTTAAAATAGAAGTGAGAGAAGAAAAACAAATAGATTGTATTAGCTATCTTTGAGAGCATACTTCTCTACATTCTTGTAACTGAGCAGCTGTGTACATTTTGTATCACAGATTATTTCCGCAATAAAAACACTTAAGTTGGATCATCAAACAATCCAACTGAAATTATTTAAGTGCTTGTGTTTTTATTTTATAAGTTCAGTTTATTTCGAAAGTTGTTTTTAAGTTTGAGAAATATCTAGAATTGTATTCAACCCCCCCCTTCTACAATTCTGTTAGGTCATTTGGGATTAACAGAGATCCCGAAAGCCCAGAAGCTTCAGCATGTAATATTATGGATACTGAACTATTAGTTTGAAGTATATAACATTTTCCATTTTATTGAGAATCTTGATTGCATATTATTACATTGCCTATTTATTATATATTATGGATAATCTAGTATCAAATGGGATAACAAAAGATTAGATTATCAGTTTCTGTATGTAATATAATAAAGGTTCACAGTCTAAGTGGTACTAGACAAACCACTGGAATGACTGAAGTATTATTTGAGAATAGTTTATCTTGACTATTGAATAATACTTGTATACTTTGTGTATATTGAACAGGATCAAAATATTAGAATTGTTCTTTTATTCAGACAGTTAAGAAGAACTAAGATTCTATGATATTATTATTGCTTTGGTTCTTAATCCGGATGTAGTGATTGACACATGTATGCAATGCACATGCTTTGATTCATATAAGATGTAATTAATTATTCATTACAATATTATGTGTTGATCAATGACATTGCATGCAGAGTGGGATATTAATTACAGAAGGAATCCATGTCCTGATAATATTCGGGTTGATGATGTCCTCTTGAAAGCTCATAAAGATAATTATGTGAAGCCCTGCAGGCAGATTAATTTCTCACATAATTATAAGGTTGAGTGGATGATCAAGGATAAATAAGATATTAATTAAATTAATTGTTAGTGATTAATTTAATTAATGGACATGCAATATCTTAAACGTGGGGAATTTAATAAGCAAATAATATAGGAGCCGAATTAAATAATAAAAGAATTGCGGTATTAGGAACAGTAGTGCAAATATTAATTCTTTAGTGGATTGAATTAATATTTAATGACATTGGGCTTGACCCGGAATGTCATTGGAAGATCCGACCTAATTGTCCATGATCCCTACTGAAGCCTATATATATTCTCGTTCTCCTTAAAGCTGAAAAAAATACAAAACATAAATCGAAATTGAGACCTAGGGGCAGTCGCACGCAGCTCGGGTTTTGGAATTTTGAGGCTTTGATGAGAGGAAACTTTGGCAGATCGAAGGCCACACTTCGCTCAAAGGGAATCAAGGAATTCAGTAGAAGAAGTGGAATTGAATCGCTTGCGCTGTAGCGATTAAGGTTAATCTTCTTTTCGAACTTTTTAATTTATATCATAAAACACAGAACCGTGATTTATATGTTCCAACAGTCCCCAACATTTGGCATGGCCTCAGACTCAGGAAATTCTATCAGTAAGAAGAATTCAAAGCCCGGACGAGGAATAAGGAGCTCCCGAAAGCCCAGAAGCTTCAGCAAGTAATATTACTTTTTGTATTAAAGTAAGAATAAGAAATTTGTACTCCGGATCTTTCTATGAATAAAAACCGGGCATTTTATTATTTCATATGTTACGAACTTGTATTTTACATTTTTTGTACTTTCCAAATTTTGTATCAACCCTAGCTCAGAGTAATAAGCATAACATGTAGCCAGGGTCCCCAGCAATATGCTCCCCAACAACCTGGCTCAGAGCAATAAACATAACATGTAGCCAGGGTCCCCAACAATATGCACCCCAACAACCCTGACTCAGAGCATTAAGCATTACATGTAGCCAAGGCCCCTAGCAATATGCAACCCATCAACCCTGGCTTAGAACAATAAGCATAACATGTAGCCAGGGTCCCCATCAATATGCACCCCAACAACCCTGGCTCAGAGCAATAAGCATAACATGTAGCCAGGGTCCCCAGCAACATGCACCCCAACAACCCTGACTCAGAGCAATAAGCATAACATGTAGCCAGGGTCCCCAGCAATATGCACCCCAACAACCCTGGCTCAGAGCAATAAGCATTACAAGTAACTAGGGCCTCTAGCAATATGCAACCCATCAATCCTGGCTCAGAGCAATAAACATAACATGTAGCCAGGGTCCCCAGCAATATGCACCCCAACAACCCTGGCTCAGAGCAATAAGTATTACATGTAGCCAGGGCCCCTAGAAATATGCAACCCATCAACCCTGGCTCAGAGTAATAAGCATAACATGTAGCCAGGGTCCCCAGCAATATGCACCCCAACAACCCTGGCTCAGAGCAATAAGCATTACATGTAGCCAGGGCCCCTAGCAATATGCAACCCATCAACCCTGGCTCACAGCAATACACATAACATGTAGCCAAGGTCCCCAGCTATAGGCAATCATAAAAAATCTTGGGAAAATTGTAACACCCCAGACCCGGGGTCGGGGATCTAGGTTGCCACAATCTTCTCAACTCAATAATACACTTGTCTTACTCACAATAATATTGGTACACATGCTGTTGACCCCACAATAATATTACTCACACAGGTTAGAGTCTCAGAAACGACATACAATAACCATTACTAAACAATAACATAAGTTTAAAGTTATTACAACCCAAAATGTTTACTAAGTTATGCTACTAATATAACTTCTAAGTGAAGTTACATCAGCAGCTTGAATGTTTGTTCCGATATATTGCCTTGCACGATCATACTAGTAAATAAAGTGAACTAACAAAAGCTGTAACCCATCCAACTGGTTCCTTCTACCTCAGGGATGATAGCTAAAAACTGTTAACGGAAACGCCTGGCGTTTCCCACTCGCTTGCGGGTAGTCTGTTGCGTCCTTGCCATGGCTACTAGCTGTTGTGTTTTATATAAAAGAAATAAAGCAAGAGTGAGCTAAATTGCCCCACAAGTAACTTATATCGTCAATTACGTGTAACTGAAATATGTTTGAAAGAAGGATTTTGAAATCGTTACACATTCGTAAATTAATAACTTAGGCGTATTGCCAAAACCTTAACATTCAGCCTTTTTAAATGCTGCCTTCAAAATATCAAACCATTCATAATTGCCGTTAACACTATCAGTAACTCAGTGCCTAGGCTTTCGTTACAGTGTTAATAAGAATTTCCAAACTAGAAGGGAAGTGACTTATCCAAAACAGAAACACGATATGAAGTGACGATGATCAGTCACCACAACCATATCCACCGCGGGTCTTCTCTACTAGTAGAAGGGCAATTACTTCATTCATAAGTTACCCCGGGATGAAAGCTTCATTCACGATCATCCTGTATGGGAGCTCCGTATGCACTCATCCTGGTGCATTCGGCCAATAATTGTTGATGGACCGCCTGGCTAACGGCCTCTTACACTCTCGGGATCGCCCGTCGACGATCTTGCCACTGCCAGAGTCCCTTTTGATTTATTTTCTTTCAAAAATCATTTTGAATATAAAATTGACCTCAGTCGACCGATACTTATTTGAATACAACGCTACGTGAGCAAAACATGACCGGGAGTTTTCACAAAAAGATTTCGAGTGAGAGGGTATACGTGTTTAAACATTTCGAAGCATCTTGGATAACTTTTAAATAATCATTGAAGTATTTTTGGAAACGTTTAATATATTTAATAAATATTTAAATAATTATATTTTATCCAAGATAAATGTTTTTGGAATATTTTAATAAATAAAGTTCATTAAATAATTGTGAGTGCATATATTATCTCCCGAAGAACCTTTCGGGTTTACATAGCTATGATACGTCAAAACAAAATACCGCTCCCCGGTCAACTCTACTTTTTGGACCAACGCGCTCTATCCCTAGAGCCGTCGTCCGAATATTAAACATAACATACCACTATCAACTTCCTCAAAAAAAAAAAAAAAAACATACCACTATCAACGAAGTATGCTTTATCACAACTTTAACATATAAAGTTCAGAATATAAATCGAACAATTATACTTGATATCAAAACCGTAAACACAACATGATATATCATTGGTATATGTATTTGAGAAAGTAAACTTGTCTGGTAGTCGAGGGGTAGTGGTAGGTCTTGGGTCACTCCGATAATCTAAGAATTATAACCAAAAACATAATTAGTTACTCGCCACTTGCAAATGACCATTACATGCTAACTCTCTAAGGATTACCATTTGCGCAACCTTGACTTAATCATTTTTATAAAATAGGAAATTAATCTTTTTAATACGAATCCTTTTCGTGAGTCTTCCTAACTGTCTCTAGTATTATTCCTCAAAGTTTCAAATTTTAATATGGCTTCTAAGTGGTCCAAACATGGCCTCAAAGTAACTGACCAGAGATGGGTTGATTCTCCGAACGACGTTTACTAAATCTCACTTTTCTCCTAAACCGTAAATCGGATTGACATGATTTTCACGCCAAAACAAACTATGAAACAAGATCTAACTAAAGGTGGCCAGTGGTTACACTTAAAATGATCCTAATGTCTCGGGTTATTTGTTCAAAACAGGGCTAATGAAATTTTGCCATTACGACGGCTAGAAGCACATGATTCCCAATATTTAACTACACCAAAACAACATTCAACCAATCCAAATCATCATCATCAACTACTTATCATCTCAACCAAACCATCATCTTCACAACCAAATTCAAATCCAACATCTACTCATTTTATCCATCAAAACACAACCATTAACATAACTACATCTCATAAACTTAACCAACTCAAACTTTCTTCAAGTTCAATCATTCAACTACTATAACAAACATATAATATAAGGGTGAGAGGTTGTTTATACCTTCCTTGAGCTTTAAACACACTAAGAATGGCTTATGATCCTTAATAGAGCCTTGATATATGCTTAATATCCTTAATCTTACAAAAGAAAACCAAGAACACAAATTAGTATAAGTCATTCACTATTCATTCCTCATCTTTGAATGAAGATTTGAACATGATATCCTTTAAGGATGGTAATGAAACTTTGATCATACCTTAATATAGTTGCTAGCAATCCAAAGAACTATTATTTGTGATTTATGGAAGGTTGGAAGTAGGATTTTGAAAAATCTATCAAGCTTTTCTTTGAAAAACTCGAAGGTGGCTTTTGGTGGGGAGGATGAGAACTTTTCTTGATATTTTGCTTGGTTGGTTGTGCAAATAATGAAGTAGTATGTGTTTAAAGCTTGGTTGGATGACATAAGCTTGATTACCTCACTAATGCCAAGTGTTGATCATCTAGCTAAGTAAGAAATGTAAAGGTGTTAACCACTTGTAATTATCTTTGATGACTAGCACATGCTTGGTACTTTGGTTGTGATTATCCTATATCTACTTGCCTAACACATTCTTTTCTCGTTTAATCGCAATTCACTATGTATTCGCTTTATCGCTTAACCTCCATATAAAGTCCGAATGGTTTCTAAATCATTTTGTTACAAAATGTTCAAAGTGAATGTCCTTAGTGTGTTAGTACCTTGGTGGAATGTATACCCGTGGGATTTCTAATTTTATTAAATTTCTAAGCCTTGATGTAATCGACGTATCTTGCAATATCTCGTATATTCCAGGTGAAATAGTAAAAAAAAATGGAAATCTTCGAATTCTGACAACTTTTACATTCTTTTATTTATCTAGTACAACAACGATACAACTTCGAAACTTCAGTTTTCCAACTCCTAAATAAGGTGGTCTGAAAAGTTTCTTCATGTTAGCAAAAGTACTATTCTTCAGGTTCTTTCATACATGCCAAAATATGGGTTATTACAAAAACTGTCTAAGTACAAAAATCATGAACTCGACCCAAACTAAGTTATGAGGCCGGGTTCCTAGCAATAAGCAATCTAAAAACCAACCCGAACCGAACTAAGCTATGAGGCCGGATTCCTAGCAATATGCAACCCATAAACCCTGGCTCACAGCAATACACATAACATGTAGCCAGGGTCCTCAGCTATAGGCAATCATAAAAATTTTGGGAAATTTTTTAAGTACAAAAATCATGAACTCGACCCGAACTAAGCTATGAGGCCGGGTTCCCAATAATATGCAACCTAAAAATCTTAGGAAATTTCCTAAGTGCAAAACCATGAACTCAGCCCAGACTAAGCTATGAGGCCGGATTCCTAGCAATATGCAATCTAAAAAACAACTCGGTCCGGACTAAGCTATGAGGCAGGGTTCCCAGCAATATGCAACCTAAAAATAATGAACTCGGCCCGGAATAAGATATGAGGCCGGGCTCCTAGCAGTATGCAATCTAAAAAATAACCCGACACAGACTAAATCATGGGACCGGGTTACCAGAAATATGCATCATCAAGGATCTAGACCGGATTCAATTCAGACACAGAGTTACCAGAAAAAAGCAAGTCAACAAATACAAGGCAAATACAAGTGCAGAATAGTCGAAATTCAGAATAATTAACGCAAATATTCAGAAACAAAAGTACGGGAGCCCGGATTGGTCATACAACCCGGAAACACTCCAAAATGTCATACAGAATAACATCAAAATAGAGTTAAAAATTACAAGGGTTCTAAGACCCCACAAGCAAAGACAATTCAGATTCATAACAAGGACTAGTTGTCCGGGTCTAGAGGATGAGCGCCATAAGGGTTAACTTGGAATAGAAGAGGATTTGGCCCAACAAAGAACTCGGGCTCCCCTTCACCACACTCAATTACTTCTTTGGCAGCTATGAGGACATTGATGAAGGAATCCCAGTTGGTACCGGGGTCACTTTTGATCAGCTTCTCAGCAATCTTCCAAATCCTCAAAATCTCGGGAGCCCCGACGTCAGCAATCGCTTGATTACAGGTATCATTCTTATGAAATTCCTCAATAACATCCTTCTCAGGTTTCACGGCTGCAAGCTTCCCCTCAACCTCGGCAAGTCTTCTTTCGAGATCAGTAACCCGGTCTTGCTCCGCAATCAAGTCACCTTTGAGCCCGGACACTTGCTCCTCATGAGCAATTTTCAGTTCGGATAGGCTTTTACCGAGCTCAAGGATCTGCTGATCTTTTACTCGAATCGCGTTTACCAACTTATCATCCTTTCTTTTCATTAAGGTAGATGCTTCAACAGCTTTCATTGCAGCCTACAAAAAACAAACAAAAGATACAAGTCAATAATCAGATAAAAACACAACTTAGAAGAGGGATCAATCCAGAAAATATACCTTCCCGAGATCTCCAATCAGACCTCTCAGTACCTCCCTCATCCCAGAATCTCCCATCTCTTTCCAATCTTCGTCCTGAAGAATAACACCAACCAATGTCACGAACTCCTCCAAGCTATGCTTCCCAATCCGGTCTCCACCATCACCGGATTCTTTAGCAACGTTCTCCTCAGTATCAATCTCAGCGTTGGCCACAGAACCCGGAGTGGGAGTAACAGAATTTCTATTCTGCTTCTTCGATCTCCTTGCACCATCCGGGTTCTCGTCAGCAATCTCAACATCGGGCTCAATAACTACCTGTCTAGGGGTAACGGATTCGGCACCATCTTCCTTATAGACATTAGACTCGGACTCCTCACCAACATTATGTGTCTTGAGAGCATGAACTCCGGACAACTGCCTCAAGGAGAAGGAATAGTTTTTGGAAGCCATGATATCGTCAAACAAAGGGTTGTAGAAAAGCCGACCTGCTAGAAAAAAAAATTAGTTAGAAGACAGTTAACGAATCCGGACTCCTATAAAATATGACAGAAACTTACATCCAAGTTCAAACAATTTTCTATGATCCATAAACCTATCCCGAGTCAACTGGAACCCAAGGAATTCACAGAATGCATGGACCTTAGTCCGGGCTTCACCTTGGAGAGTATAAACATCAAATTTAGTTGGGTTGCCACCAGGAACAAATTAAGGCATATACAACAAGTCTAAACCCTTTAACATGATAACCTCCCCACTCCAATCTTTCAAAGATATGCTTTGGATGACAAGTTTGGCACTCCCTGACGGATACCCGCATTCTGCAGCCCAGAATCTCAACTCATATAGAGGTTTTTTGTTAGACCGGATTAGACAAAAAAGTTGATGAAAAAGCTTAAAGGTGGGCAGCACTTTAAAGGCCTCACAGGAAGCAAGAAACCAAGTCATCCATTTCACTCCATTTGGGGTAATTTGCATGATGGGGATCTTATACACATATTTACACAAATGCTTGATAAAGATGTGGCACTCCGGATTCCATCCTGAACGCAAGTGCTCTAGCCACACTCCCAAATACCCATCCTCAGTCCGGTCATAAATCCTCTCATCGGGCTCTGGCCACCTCCACTGAACTCGGGGACCAAGATGGAAGGTAGCCCGGATTATCTCATCCATCTCTGAGCGGGATAGCCTAGCAAAAGCGTCTTTAAGAGGAAGGGGAGGTTTACTAATAACAGTGTCAATGAAAATAGCGTCCATAGCTGCCTTATCAAATGGTCCGGGGTCACCGTGCTCATGCTTATGTTTGTAAGAAAAACTAAGAGAACTATAATGACGGGTTTCATCAATACCGAGGTCTTTCCTAACGAACATAAACTCTGTGTCAATCCAATACCTATCCGGAGAAACGAGGCTACTCCTAGGAGACAATACTTTGGTGTTTAGCTGGGTGACTAAATGACTTCTTTTTCTTAGCCATAAGACACCAATGTAAGTTTACTACTTCTGTATTTGATTTAGAAGAACTGGTAGAAGGTTCAGAGTCGGATATCCAAACTACGTTAGCCCTCTTCTTTGTCTGAACCATAAACCTAGAAATAACCCGAGTTAAATTTTAACTATTTTTAGAAAAATACCTAACCCGGATTCAAGTTAGCCCGAGTTTAACATAATCCAAAATCCTAAAGCCTACACAAATTATATATCACCCAACCCGGATTCATGATTGATACTAGTTCAACAAAATATTCGCAAACACTCAGTCTAAAACCTACACATTTATTCAATCCACCCGAACTAGAAACCTAACCCGAATTCATGTATACAATACACATACACCAAAATAGATCATAAGTGCAAATTTCTACGTTATAAAGGTTAACACAAACTGAACTCAAACAAGAACCAAGGCGTGTTACATAAATTCAGTCTAGCACACTTATATTGACATGAACCCAGGCCAAAACCAACCTGGATTATTATCGGAAATAGAACGCCAAAAACACTTGGAAACAAAATCAAAACCCACGACATGAATCAAACATATACACATACAGTACACACAACAATTGCCCTCAAGAACACCAAGAACAAAACCCCACACCCAAAACCCAAAACGCCCAAATAAGCCCCAGATCAACAACATCTTCACATGCAAACACAATACGAGTACACAAGCATATTTCAAACCAATACCTACAACCAAAACCTCACTACACAGAAACCCACAAAAACGAACAATAAACAAGAAATCGGGCAGCAAATTCATCAAAACAGAGGAAATAAAGTGATACAAAGAGCGAGAGGGGGGAAGTCTTACAAATAGCAGGAGATTATGATCGCTTCAAGGAATTCACGCCGGAGAAAGCCCTAATTCGCCGGAAACTTGAAATGATGAGAGTAAAAAGAAGAGAGTATTTGGAAAAGTAAAAAAGGAAATGAAAGAGGGGTTTTTATTGAAGATATGAGGTGAAACACCGGGACACATGGCAGCGTAGGATTGACCCTTACAAAAAATATATACACAAAAAAACAATGAACGGACAGAAGCAATTATTATTGACAGCGCTTGTGGGTACTTATCGAGGGCAAATGGAGTTACATGAATTCAAATAGTTGGGGGGAAAGCTGGAAAATTGACTGGAATTCCAAAGGAAAAAGGAGCATTATAGACAGAGCCCGGATTGAATCAACCCTGGTTGCATGGAAACACAACCCAAATTCCGAAATATTTAACGTCTCAAATCCGGATTGATACCATTGTTATCAATTCGGATTGGGGGGCAAATATCAACCCAAATTTTTTCTAAGTTACCCAAAGTTTTACAACTTTGGACTTAAGAAAGAACCCAGATTCACTCTCAAATCCGGATTGACATCATCGCTATCAATTCGGATTGGGGGGCAAATATCAACCCAATTTTTTTCTAAGTTAGCCAAAGTTATACAACTTTGGACTTGAGAGAGAACCCTGATTCAACCTTCAATCCAGATGGACATCTCTCCTATCAATCAAGATTGGGGGGGGGGGGCAAATATCAACCCAATTTTTTTCTAAGTTAGCCAAAGTTATACAACTTTGGACTTGAGAGAGAACCCTGATTCAACCTTCAATCCGGATGGACATCTCTCCTATCAATCCGGATTGGGGAGCAAATATCAACCCAAATTTTTTCTAAGCTCACATAGGACAAATTCTACTCCCCCATCCAGAAAATCTGAATAAGGGAGTGGGGGGCAAATGATAGGCTATGAAAGCCTGAACTCAGATAAGAGCCCTAACTCAATGCTCAACTCAGGATTCTTTTGCCTGAAATTGGCTGAGAGTCCTGACTCGATTCTGTGCCTTCAACCCTGGCTGGTGGCAACCCTGACTCATTCTCGAAGCCTGACTTAAGGCAAATCCAATTCCACACTACTCCAGAATGGATAAGCTCAAATGACGTGAGATAAGATCATCAACTATGACGTGGAGAACACGGGTCATGACCAGGAACCACACTTGGCTATGACACCTCTAAATAACCAATGATTGACGCAATTATGTCTTACCTAAACCGCGTGCCAGCAGGAGTCTGGCACACGACACCACAGTTTCCACCTGAACACGTGTGACCCATTAACATCACCCAGGTGTCCTACCTACCTAGGATTCAACGCTCATGATTGCAGGTACACCCCCAGCCCTAATTCTGGGCCTATAAATAAACCAAGAAGGAAAGGTTTAGGGGGACTCTCTTTTTCACTCACTCACTCTATACAATATACACACTATACACACATCCTCCACATTTTAGATTTCTCTATAGTCTTATCTATCCTTCCAAAGCTCAGACTTATTCTCACGCCGGAGGCGCCGCCAGGGTCAAAACCCCCTCCGGTGTTGTTTTGCAGACACCCACCAACAGCTGCACCACAACCAGGCATGGGAACAGCGATGAAGGACTAGATCGGATTCTGAAGTTATCACTTGATAAATGCATATCAGTGTTAGGAATTATTGAATTTTCACTATATATAACAATGAGTTTGAAGTCCTAAATAGGAAGTAGGAACAACTCTGCAGTCAATGGTAAATGGATGCAGCCCACCTTCACCTTACTTTGTGAGAACACTTCTTGATCAACCCATATTTCTACCTTTATGTGTTTAACACTTCCTTATGTCGAATTTCATCCCACCTTTCTATGCATGAATCATGTATGCTGTTTTATGAGTAATTTAATTCAACATGTGAGTAACTTGGTGAAGCATGAGTAACATAGTGAGTCCCTTCAAAAAGCAGCTACTAATCCTATTATTTGATCTATGCATGAATGGAGTGGAGCGGCAAATCAGTTGGTAAAGGTGCCACAAAAATTTACTGTGAATGTCATGTAATAAACAAAGTTTAAGGAGGCATGAAGAAGCACTGCTCGGCAACGCTCCAACAGATTTACTTCACATTCTTGTAGCCAATTAAAAGGGTCTGTAAATCACTAGAATCACAGCTGCACAGATGAAGCCTCGATCACTGTTCACAAACCAAACCCGAAACCGGAAGAACACTAGTAATTCATCATGCAAGACAATAGTCAATGTATGCTGCAACAAGGATCAATGAACCTCCGTAAAAGCTCGCAGAAAATAGGACACATAAAACTTTTGTACCCATTTTAGATAATGTGCTCCAAATATTTTTTTGATAAATAACAATTATAAATTAAGAAATACTTATAAATTTCCAATTTGATTATTTATACAAGTAAAAGTGTCTTTTATCATGAATTTCAAAAAGTATATGCTGTTGATTCAATTAATTATTTTTATTTTTATTTTTCAATTTAAATTTATAAAAATAAATTATTATATCTTTTGGAGATAACTTCTAGTACATTTTTTTTAAACTTTTATGTATTACTCACAAATTTATTTATTTAGTAATTATGTATAAGTTATATATTACTAAAAACAACTTCCAAACGGGTGATAATTTAATTGTCAAAAGTTATTTTTACGTTTAAAAATAAAATTTTAAAAATAAAAATTAATTTTAAGTAAAAGATACATTTTGAGAGATAATTCAAAGTAGCCCTTTTTAAGTGGGTTGGCTTTATAAAACAAAACAGTAGAACAAAGCTCAGAGATTTCAGCGCCCACGGCCAACAATATTTGATACTTTTCCCATTTTCTTCGGAGTTTATAGCATCACAAACGGTTTCCACCTTCTGCATTCTCAAGTAATTTTTTCAACCTCCTTGCCATTTGATTTATTTGTAATTTGCATGTTGTTCAACAAATGTTATTTCGCATGTCCTTTGAAGTTATTAAGTTGCACATCAAATTTTGATGCATCTTGAGTAATATTTTATACAAAAATGTTCGAATTTGGGTTTGTAATTATTTGAATTTAGTTGTGGTTGTTGATACCACCATATTCTAACTACTTAAATATTCACATGATTTATAAAACTCCAAGTTTGTTTGATTTTTCATGTAGTAATATATTTTCAATTACTAAGTAGGGCTTAATATTGAAATTAGAACTATCGACCAAAATTTTTGAATGGCCAGTGATTTGGACTAATAATTTCTAAAATTTTCTAGGGACATAAAAATGGGTGAATGTTCTAGGGATATTATCAGTGATCTTCCTCCGGGGATTATTGAATCCATCTTAACGGAATTGCCTCTAAGGGATGCTGTAAGAACCAGTATATTGTCTACTAAAAGTATCTCCAACCCTGCTTAACTGTTAGCTAAAAATGACAACTAGCATGTGAATAGGAACAATAATAGCCCATCTCTGAAAAATATGCAGCTTCAACCGTCAGTTCCCTTTAGCTATAATTATAGCCAATAACTTTTGCTTGGCCATATTTGTTGATGGGCTACAATAAGACTTCCACATCAGCTATCCTGCCATTATTCATTCCCTTCTCTTGCTGCTTCACTGCTTTTTCTCCAATCATTTCTTTACAGGTTCTTCTCCAGTCATTTAATTTGCTTTGTCTCGTGGGTGTGGATTTAAGTATCTTCATTCTCTTTTATTATTAGTTGTTGTTTTAATTTTAGCCTTTTGTTTGTGATTATTGTACAAAATGGGATTTGTGGTATGTTTGAACCTCTGAAAATCTAGTTAGCACAGTTAGAAAAGTGTTTTTATTTGGAACAAATTGACTGAAGGAGGCAACTAAGTTGTTTGGTTTAATGTCTCAAAGAACTGATGTTCATGTGGGTATGTATGCGGGTGTGTCAAGCTTTTTCTTTTTGGTTGTAATTTGTAATGCACTGATGTCATGATGATGCAGATTATTCATTTACTTGCATATTATAATAGAGTAAATAGCATTTTGTGTACCTAAACTATACAACTTCTGCATTTTGTGTACCTAAAACTATCAATTGTGCATTTTGTGTACTTGAAGTATGCAAAAACAAACAATTTGTGTACTTCCGTTGTTTATTTATTCAAATGATGCATTTTGTGTATCTTAACTATTAAAATTGAGCAAGTTGTGTACTTGAAGTTTACTAATATAATTGATAACACATTTTTTCTATATATTTAATTACATGTATATTAATGGAATATCAAAAAATAAATACTAAAAAATAATATGAAGTAAAAATATAACATAACTTGATATAATAGAAGTAAATAATATTAACTAAAATATTTACTATTTTGACTTATTAAATACATTCAAAAAAATTATATACACATTTTTTACGAAATTTTATTATTATATTGTGTAATTATATTAAATAATGTTTTAAATTTAATTACAATTAAATTGAATAAAGAATTTTATAGTATTTATCCTTAATTTTTTTAATCATACTTTATATGTTAATATAATTTTTTTTGAATAATAACTTTCTAAAAAATTATTCAAAAAATAAATTTTTATATATACATGCAAAGTTGAGATACACAAAGCGCACATATAAAGTTTAGGTACACGAATGGATGATTTTTATAAAGTTCAGGTACACAAAATGCACAATTGATACTATAGATACACAAATTGCTGATTGTGCGTACTTAGGTACACGAAATGCATTTAACTCTATTATAATATTATTGCTGGACAAATGCTATAAAAACTTCTGCCATGTTTGTTAATATAAACTTATCAAAATTTAATTTTAATTAAAAAAATATTGCTCAAAACAAAAATCTACTAATTTCAAAATATAGCCACTAACATCTTGGAACACAACGTCTTACAGATTCAACAAATTTTAGTCAATCATTATTTTATATTATTTTAGCCAACCAATTTAGCCAACCCCGTTGAAGATGCTCTAAGTGGAGATATCAATGGGTTACGATGACACAATTCACAGACTCACAGTTGACAATCAATGTGTACCCGAAGGTGAAGAAGATATTGAGAAAAAACCAGTAAACTTCATCACGCAACTTCTTTTATGTCATGATGGCCCTGTTCATAAGTTCAAACTAACTGCTTACTAAGTACCTGAAAAGTTTTACGGATTTAGAGCAATGCCTTACTTTCCTAGCAAAAAAAGATGTGAAAGAGTTAGAGCTTCACGTGTACAGACACAATTGGTATCTCAAAGGCCAAAGGCTCTGCGCGCCTTCTTGTATATTTTCTTATCAGAAACTCACTACATTGAAGCTTTTTGTGTTGGAACTGAAACCTCCTTTGGGATTTCAAGGACTTTCATGTTTAAAGTATTTGGTGGCACAGTTACTGTGAAAGCTATTGAAAACTTTATTACAAGTTGCCCTCTTCTTGAGAAGTTCAAATTTACGAATATTTTTAACCCTCTAGCTTTGATCGTGTGTGCCCCGAATCTGAAGCATCTTGAATTGACCGGTCTCTTTACAGATGTTTATCTTAAGCATACTCCATGTCTGGATGCTATAAGCCTAAACTTCTTCGGAAAGGTAAATTGCTGATAGTATTTTCACTTGGCTCTGCAGCTTCTCTAACCTTCTATTTGTATTTACAAATGTGCCTGCCCTTTTTGTACACTCACTTCCATTTTGTTGGCCCTTTTGTTTAGCATTGGAAAGGTGGAAAGGTAATGTCCTTATGAAATCTCCAGTTACACATGGCTTTCTAAAACGCATTGCACTTCAATTCATACATTTTAAAGAGATGAGAGAAGTGTCGTATGCTCTTCACTTGATTTTGTAGTCGCCTAATTTGCAAGAACTTGAAATTATAGTAAGTCACAAGTCCTGTCATTTTGTTCACTATTATATGCTTTTTTTTTTTGGTTATTTTTCTTTTATCAGCCTTTAAGTCATTTAGTGTCCCTTATGATTATACAGGCGCTAGGACATGAATCCTATAGTAAAAAAGCTGCTGCTTTGGATTTTTGGGAGAAAGAATGTCCTTCTAATTTCACATTCAAGCATCTTAAAATGGTAGTTATGTCAGGCGTGTCAAATGAAAACGATGTGGAATTTCTCAAATTTGTGCTTGGACGTTCTCCGATGCTTGAGGTGTTGAGCATATCACCTGATGCCTATTACAAAAGAAAAATGAATATGGTGAATCAAGTACTCCGTTTTCAACGGGCTTTTCCGGAAGTTGAAATTAAATTCTTTGACTGTTAACGGAGGAATTTGGTATTAACAAAGTTTGGGGTTCTTCGCCGGAATCAAGATCTACAACGGTGGTCCTTAGGTGGTAAATTCGTCGGAGTATGGTGGTTGTGTTTAATTGGTGGCTGAGATTGCTTAGGGTTTATGTTGGCTGCCTCAGAGTTCTCAACATTCGACCCCTTACAATTTGCCTACGTATCCCTTTTATAGGGAATCAAGCCAACGTAGTTCTTGAGGAGGAAGTTTCCTCCATGGGCTTGGTCTTTGATCTTCGGAGCCCATCCGAAGTCTTCTGCTGCCTTTCCATGCTTAGACGTAAGACTTTTCCACCGCCTTCCATGTATAGGATTCTTTCCATACTTAAACATATGTCTTCCTTATCTTCCTTACTTGAACGTAGGACTTCCATCTGTTTCCTTACTTAGAGTTTTAGCTCACTTTAGGAATGTCTAACGATAAGGCCTAGCCACTAAGGCCCAAGGCTCGTCTATGACGTCAGGATTTCATGGATAAGGAAACTTCCCCCGTCGAGGACTAGTCCTATCCATTACCAGCTATTTCCTTAATTCATAGACGCAGGTATAGCCATGACTTACTTTAAATGCTAGACGCATCCTTGTCCCCCGAATGAGAAACACCCACCAGATAGCAGGACAAGTGATCCCAAGTGTTTGGGTGCAAAGTGCAGGATTACTCCAAAGTTCCCCAATGAGGACGCGCCCATTGAGTACAGGAACAGAGCTCCCAAAGCACACACCAAGATTAACCCCACATCCCCAATGAGGGCGCGCCCATTGAATACAGGAGGAGGCCTTCAGCCACAGACATCCCCCTCCTAGGGCACATCCTAGGAGGGAATTCTTCAATATTTTGCCAATACCAAGCCAAGGGAACCATCTTTCATTATCAAGTTGCAACTTCAAACCAAGAGGACGCGCTCTCAAGGGGTGGACAGCCTAAAGGGCGCGCCCTCATCCCCGTGAGGCCAAGCCATAAGTCTTCCTTGTGTCAAATGAAGTTAGTATTCTCCGTCAAGTCTTCCATTCATATAGGGTTGTCAGTCCATACCGAGAGGACGCGTCCTTAGGGGTTAGATGGCCAAAGGGGCACACCCTCTCCCCTAAGAGGACAAGTCCTGAATCTTTCTTACGTCATGCCATGTCTATAGTTGTTATCCTTCGTCAAATCATCCATCAAGCTGTCATTACCATGAGGGCGCGCCCTCAAGGGATGGACAACCTAAGAGGGCGCGTCCTTATCCCTAGGAGGGCAAGTCCCAAACTTAACCCTAATTACAAAAATAACATAATTGAATCCAAACTTGACCCGATCCTAACCTAAAAACCCATTATCGAATTTTGGCTATAACATTGACAAATCGTTTTAGCATATGCCAGACATTTTTTTTCCTCCTCTGTACTTTGCTGCTTTATTTTTGTATGGAATAAAATCAGTTACAAAGACTTCAAAGGGAGCGTTTTAATCCAGTTAGTCACTTTTGAGACCCATACTCATGAATATAAATAGTTCACGGCATTAATTTTATAGTGGTGAAGGAGTTCCAGGAAACACTTGGTAAATGCTTGCTTATAATAACACCTTAGTCTCAGGATTCATCAGCACAAGCCCATTGTAAAAAGAACACATAGCAAGAAAGTCTATGTGGTTTCTTCCAGTAATTCTTACATAAATGATTAATGCACGACGTTCTTTCAGCTACAATTTGGGGATTAAAGAAGGTCCTCTTGCTTCTTTCTTTGGGTTGTAACAAGTTTTCTGTTGAGTCATATTGTGTTAATGTTGTCACTCTTACTTGTTGTACTGAGCACTTGTGTTCTGATTCAGATACTCTCCTGTTTACTAAAATTTGGTCAAATAAAAAGGATGTCATAATTGAATTCTCTTAGAAGAGTGCCTAACTTGGTAGTTCACTGAATTGCTAAACAATCACGGATGAATCGAGAGTGTGATAGGTGGATTAAGGCCGTGCCCTCACTTGCTTACTCTGCTGCTATTGCACAGCTGCATTTGTAACTTGTTTGTTTTCAGTAAAGTTTTATTTCAAAAAAAGAAGAAAAAATCGGTGAAGTTGAAGAATAAAGAATAGATGTTATAGTAAAAGTAAAAACAATTTAATATGATTCGCGAGCTGAAATTTAAAGGTTAGATAACAGATTTAGGAATCATACACTACCAGGCAGTAGAGTGTGTACTACGTTTTTTACCCCAGAAAATTATAATGAGCATAGGAAAGGCACATACAAAGAAAGAGGAAGTAACCAAACACACAGTTAAGGCTCTAGATCTGAATAGCTAGTTACCACCGCATAAGTCCTAGTACTGAAAGCCACCATCATTGCTATAACTGAACAGAAGTTCATCGCTGCAGTGAGGAAGACGATGAGCTCTAGTTGACAGGCAATCTTTTTTAAATGATGTCACCAAGTAGAATAATAATGTAGAAACTGAAGATGCTCTTAGTCTTGAAGATATTTTCCGGAAATTACTGGTGAAAGATAATTTAAATATGTGATAAACGTAGATGAATCCTTTCCGGTGTTTTTTTGTTTTTGCTGAATTTACTCATGTTCTTTTTAACAACTAATCAACCAAAGAACGATTTAATTAATTATTTATGAAATACCAAATTCGAACTCCGTCTTTGAAATATAATACTCAGTGACTAAAATTTGTAACAATTAAACAGGTTTATATAAGATACAGGGGAGGTTCTGTTGAAAAGAAAATCACATATGTTGATATGAAAAGTAATTCAATATGATTCACAAATTTGTTGGAAGATTACAAAATTACATAGTTAAAAATGACACACCGCTAGTAGGAAGTAGAGTGGTACTGCGTTTTTTACCCCGAAAAAGTGTAATGTATACAGGAATGGCACAGAGAAGGAAGAAGGAAGTCACCGTACACACAATTATGGCAAGATTTAACTTGTCCTTTAACACCGCATAAGTTCCTGTAATAAACGCCATCATCATTGTTACAATCGCACAAAAGTTGAATGCCGCAGTGGTCTGGACTATGCGTCTTAAATGACGGGCATCATTGTTCAGCGTTGTAACGAAGTAGAGTAACAATGAAATAACTGATAACAACAAAGCCATTGCATCAAATAATATACAATAGCCGAAAACATCATCTCTTAGAAGCAATGGGGATCCTTGGGTGGGTCCTTTGTCCCCATCAAAGCCACCTGGGATATTGAATAGTGCTGTAAAGGCTACGGTGGCTATAAGTGCAGATACTACCATATGGCTGTTGATCGCTTTCCAACACTCTTCCACTTGTTCGTTGTTAGTTTTCTCACTATGTTTTACGATTCTTCTCCCGAATTCAGCATCTGGCTCTTTGAGTGTACGCCACAACCGCCAATGCTTCTTAACCTTGGCCTTGATAAGTGATTGTCTAACCATGAGCTGCAATGGAACAAAACTTATGTAAACCACTGTAAAAATAGTTTTCCTTATAAGCTAGCTAGCTGCCTGGCTTAAGTACCTGATCGGCTAATGTATGTTTCTCTTGTTCGGAATGTAGTACATCCAGGGGAGTGAGATTCTTGGAGTCTAGTACTTCCCAGTCAACGTCCCACGTTTGTCCCATGAGTTGAGGAACATAACACCCCAACTTGGCAATCATGTGGAGAGGGGTATTTCCGTTGTTGTCCCTTTTAGTCATCAGATTATTGCTTGTTTCAAACCCACGCGACATAATAAAATCAATTACTTCCTTTCGGTTTTGCTCCACGGCAATATGGAATATGTTTCGACCACTTCCATCTTCAATTTCCCAAGAATCTGGAAAATATTCTATTAATTTCTTCAACACACGCAAATTTCCTTTACAGGCCGCTACATGTAGAGCCGTTCTCTTATATTCGTTGTCTTGTAGATACGCCACACTTTTGTCTGCACCGTCGCCTACCAGAGCTTCGACTATCGTATCAAGATTGTTGTATGCCACATAATGATATGCTGTCCATCCGTAGTTGTCTACTACTTTTGTAAGAGCTTTGTTCTTGTTCAGTAGAACTTTCACACATGCTGATATAAGATGTTAGAAAGACGAATTGTAAATTCCCTAGAATTAAAATGAAGGCAGTTAGCACATCCATTAACAGAAAAAATAAACTACATACCAAGTCCTCCCTCATCCAAAAGTGCAGCATGCAAAGCGGTTCTTCCTTCAGGACCACCAAACATAGCATGTAAAACCCTTCTTCCTTCAGCACTACCAATATCTGGCCACTCACACTTGTTAAAAATAGTTCTAATTATGTCAGCATAACACCTTATAGAAGCCAAGTAGAGGGGAGATTCGTTATGCTTATTCTGAGGATGAACATGTCTCGGATCTTCTCCTACTAGCAGGCCAACCACGTCGTTCCGATTGTATCTTACTGCCCCGTGCAAAGCAGTTTCAAGTTCCTTATCAGGAGTTCTAATCAGAGCTTGCACTACCGTCGAATTTTGGGGATTGTTTTGTTGTTGATCCAAGAACCTAGCTGAACTTAAGAGTGCTCCAACTACACCAATATTACCTTGTTTTGCTGCTAGGTGAAGAGCAGTCTCACCTCTTGAGTTGATCTTTAATAGTAGTGATTGATGGGTCTCTAAAATATGTTCCACACAACTGAAACTCCCGTATTGACATGCTAGATGAAGAACAGTACTTTTTGTAGGTGTCAGTTGATCGGCCACAGTAAGCCCGCCGCCCTCTATCTCCCTAAGGACAACAACATCATCCTTTGCAACGGTATTATACAAGTTTGAATCCATACGATTCAATGTGCAAATGATTTATGGATCGTCAATTTGAATCCTGCAGACAAATGAATTAGTATATATAATGCAAACGGAGGTCCGCTGCAATCATGTATTGAAAACAAGAAAGAACAATGCTTGAAATGGAAGAAATGCAGAGAATGTATTTGAGAGTCACAACCTTCACAGCTGTAGCATGAGGCTATTAAAAGTCTGGGTACATAAGACAAACAATAAGACTAACAAGAAACAACTGGAAATAAAAGGAAATGCAGTAAAATGGAAAAATACTAATGTATAAAATGTTATTGTAACCTATTGACTAATTTGCAATTCGCATCCCTTGATTTTGGCTTATTTTACTTCGTATTGAGTAGTATAATTATATGCATTTTGCATTGCCTAACTTTCAAATCCCCTGCAGTTTACACTTTTTTTAATTAACACTGTTAAGTCTGACTGTTACATGAGGGTATTTTGGTAATTTATTATTATATTTAACATAATTATTTTTAAAAAATAAAGAAACACAATTTAAAACTTGATTTTTTTTATAAAAAAACCAAAAAAAGATGAAATTTTAAAGTTTTGATATATTTTTTATAAAGAATATTTTGAAAATTACACCAATTATATTTTATATTTTAAATAATACTTTACAAGAATTTAGTAATGTATTTAAAAAATATCTGAATTATAAATAATATTTTGAAAAATCTATATATTATAAATTAGGATTTGATAAATCTAAAAATCATAATAATAATTGATATAATTTAATTTTAAAAATTATTAATGATTATAATGACCAAAATTTCCTCAATTTTAATATCTCATTTCTTGAATATAATAATATATAATTCACTGCCCAGTCAAATACTACACCAAAATAAAATTTGGAATTTCTGAATTCCAATCGTCTTTGCATTCACTTGTTTACTCCGTAGATCACTGATATGACTTTGGAATATCCACACTACGTCTCGTACATAGGTGGCGTGAAAATTTTTCTTAACCCTCGAAATAACTATTCATTGATGCCCTTAATCATAATAAGAAAAGTTTTAATTTTATCAAAAATTCGGGTTATTATAGTCTCCCCTCCTTAAAAGGATTCCGTCCCGGAATCAACTTAGGAATAACTGGGGGTACTTCTCTTCCATTGCACCTTCTAACTCCTAGGTGGATTCTTCCACCTCTTGATTTTCCACCAACCTTTCACTAGCTTGGCAACCTCGTCACTTAGCACTTGCTCTTTTCTATCCGTGATTTCCACAGGTTGTTCTTTGTAAATCAGACCAGGTTGTATATCTACCTGCTCGTACTCTACATATGCCGGACATCTATAGTATACTGACGTAGCATTGACACATGAACCCCGTTATGACCATTCTACAAGTTTGGGGGTAAGGCTGGCTCGTAAGCCACCTTCCTGACGCGTCTTGAAATCTCAGATGGCCCAATGAATCTCGGGCTCAACTTCCCTTTTCTTTCCAAATCTCCTTAATTCCTTCCACGAGGATATCTTTTAGCATCACGAATCTCTAACCTCATATTCTCTATCTTGTTTGTACAGAAAATACACCTACATAAACTTGCTTGTCATTCGTTAACATGCCATTTAGCTTATCAATAGCAGTATTATCTCTATACTCGCGGGCTTAGTCCGCATACTTTCTCTGTCTGTCTTGGTTGTCACTAGCCGCTTGTTGGTGAAATCTTTTGTCTTTCTAGTTTGTTGGACTAACTTGGGTTTTGTGTAAAATCTCATCCTTTAATTCCCGATCATTCGGAATCCATCTCTGTCTCATTTTAATTAAGGGTATCGGCCACCACATTGGCCTTACCCGGATGGTGGTGTATCTCACAGTCATAATCCTAGGTCAATTCTAGCCATTTCTCCATCTCATGTTATCTACTATCACGGGTAACTCAAAGCCAATTCATTACATTCCATAAAAATTTGTGGGTGCATTAGTCAACCCAAAATAACCTCGCTGAAAACTCGAAGTGTCTATTCCTGGTACGAATCGCAGTCTCGGGTATATCCTCGGATTTAACTTCCAACTGGTGATATCCAGTTCTTAAATAAATTTGGAGATACACAGCGTTCTTCCGCTGATCAAACAATCATTTATAAGGGTACCTATTCTCCATGTCGAACTCATACAACTCTCGAGGTTCGATACATAATTTTGTGCTAACATCTTTCTCTCTTACAACAACACCGGGCTCTCCACGGTGGTACACTGGGTCTTATCATATTCTTGCCCAGCAATTCTTGTAACTGAGTCACTAACTCTTTCATTCCCACGATACTCTGAATACTCGGGATTCATTCTCATGTCATCCAAATCGATATCTGGTAGCTCATTAAAACCTTGTACAATCTCCCAAAACCATTGTAGTTTCCTTTATACTTGGTATCTCTTTTCTTGGCGTCAACCATAAGAGCCAATTAAGCCTCGTATCTCTGGCGTAATGGTTTCTTAGTCTGAACTATATTCAAGAATCTCTGAATCTGTCTCCATTCTTTATTTATTACTTTCTCTCCCTTACAATCAGCCTGGGCTCAATTGGGTGTCAAACAACCCATCCTTCTTATAATATCAACTTCTCCCAACTTAAAAGGAATCAAGTTTATCAAAAGTGTCGACCTCATATTTCTAGTTCACAACCTAGATGTACCAGTCTTATGGGAAAATCCCTCGATTGACTATTTCTACTTGTAATTATTCTCTTTAGCGGCTTGACCTTAAGGTTTAATTGTCATGCAACTTCTTGATATACAACGATACATTAGCTCTGTCTAAATAGTATAGAAGGGTACCTGCTATTTAAAGGTCCTGACAGTGGGCTGCTGGTTGGAGGTAGCCCGGGTTGAAACCTACTGGCTTTCTTTTCTTCTGTGTTCACAAACTCCGGAACAAACCTCGATAATT
This sequence comes from Heracleum sosnowskyi, assembly GCA_030848705.1. Taxonomy (NCBI): domain Eukaryota; kingdom Viridiplantae; phylum Streptophyta; class Magnoliopsida; order Apiales; family Apiaceae; genus Heracleum; species Heracleum sosnowskyi. The sequence continues at coordinate 32,880,756 of CM061235.1, read as the reverse complement.
CAGAAAACTTGGCCTCATACTCGGTCACAGTCATGGTTTCTTGTTTTAACTCTTTAACTTTTATTTTCATCCGGGCTCCATATATTTTCGAAAATTATTCCTCTAGAACAACACACGCTGCACCTCTCCCAAGTCACAATACCAGCTCCCTCTGACTCCATCGTCAGTACTTATCTTGCTAACCCAGAGGTAGTGTCCATTCGTAAACAACTCCTCCAAAATCTCAATCTCACTATAGGGCATCTATCTAACACCGTTGTCACTGAAGTTCACGACACATCGCTATTTCTTTCACATATATCGATTGACACGCTTTCCATTATCATAATATCCGTGGGAGAATAAACCAATTTCATTGACATGTCACTAACATTCTATTCGTCTTAGGGATTCACTCCTGTCATAGGCGATTTCGTTGCGAATCTAATTCTTATCAGCGAATTTTGGACTTATTTGACCTGGGTGCCCCCCCCCCCCTTAGAATTCAATGAGGATAACAAAAATTATGGGGCCTTGAAAAGATAGCTCCCATATCAAGGAAAACGTCACACACTGGTGATCATAAGGTTATGAGTTTTAAGATAACCTTATTGGAGGTAAGAGAATTTACCAAGAGATCAACATGATCATAAGAACTCAGCGTTGTGTGCCTCGATTGAGACATTACTAAAGGTAATTAGCCTTCTTGTATTTCACAACTTACAAGTGATGGCGTCCCATCAGACTTCTATCACACAGACAGATAGTCCTTGTAGCCCCCTATAAATATAGGGTTGTTCGTCTCAGTGGAAGTTGAAAAGTATGAAAGCAATTCGATATCAATTTAATGATTATCGTCTTTCGACAATATTTCTTAAAGGAACACCTTGGATAAAAATTGAACAGATTCCAAAGGTGCGATTACCAGAAAAGGATAGCCATAAAGATACTGGTATTCAACCAACAAGTAGTGAGGTATCACCATAGGGTCATTCATTTTTTTGAAGAAAAGTGAAAGCTTAAATAACATCATTTGACAGGGCTTCGAAAACCTGAAAGTAAGCATTGTGATAGCCTCTGGCACAATTGAAACTGAATATGGTTTAACACAAGTGTTATAAAACAACTTCGAAGAGGGAATATACCCTTTATCAGAATTCTTTCCCGGAGAGAGGTCAAGATAGATCATAGATTGGGGAGGTACCCCACATAATTTGCAAATGGGGAGGGTACTACCAAGGTCTCTATGGATGCCCTTTTATGTCGGCTCCTCTACTGGATAATCGTTCAATTCCAAAGCTTTTCTTTTCCACGCACCCTAAGTTGTTCGATACTTACGTCATTGCCGACTTATAATAGTCGCTAAGAATTCAACCATCAACATTTGCAAACACAGGGAATTCTATTCGACTAGGCGCAAACATCTCAGGTAAGCGTTCTGTTCTATAAGAAGACTTCGATACCATTATCGCCCATAGCAATGATAATTCCTCATGTCGACTGAGCGGTACTCCGGAAGATCGTTAGAATCTACAGGCTTAAATCCGGTCTCTATTTCAATCATCCTTATACCCAATATTCCTTCTCCCATATCAATCCCGTGCGCTACATAAGCTTAACACTTTTGGCACAATAGCCTTTTCATTTAAGTCAATCCCGGAATTTCTCAGTCCGTCTTGGTCCTTAAATATATTTCGCCTTTACCGTCCAATCTCAACTTCATCATTTTATCTCTATAATCAGTTGTAGCAATCAGGGTCTGTCCACCAACCCATATAACGGCTATCTTATCCAATCCACAGGGTTCGCTCTGATTTCCACTCTCTTTGGTGGCATCCTCTGGTAGTCAGAGAGACAAGGTTTGCCAAAATTTGCTGAATTTCTTTCCAAAATCAGGGAAACTTGATCAATCTATTTACCTACTAGTAATGCTCGGATCTGATTTCCGACCTTTCTGTTCTATCCTCATAATTCCTTCCTGGTTTCCTGAGGGTGGTAAATCTCGTTCTCGATTCCGCCTTAACGTGCTTGTCTTACAATAACATTTGCATGGTACATATACCCAAAGTTCTCCTTGGGATAATAAAATCCCTCAATGATGTAATAGATACTCTTTCCAGTGGAATTGTTGGTCGTGGGGGATTGAAACCTCGTAGCCAAAGCAATTCCTTTCACTATTCTTAGGCAACTAAGTACCCTTAATCGTTCGTGAAAATCTGAACATCTTGGTTCTTACGTATGCCGCCTCCTTATGGCAACTATAACCGACTACGAGTAACAGGTTTCGTTCAAGTCGAATCAATCCACTGATACTGGCTATACTGCCTCTACCTCTTCTGCCTTGGAGACTCTACTCCATTTTCTTTGTCATACCTCTTGATGAATCATGAACGATCCTTAAACTCTCGTCTCGTCACTTATTTGTCCCTTGAAGGTTCGTCCGGTCTTATTATTAGACCTCAAGTAACATACCACATCTTTATCAATCAACACGTTCTCTACAAGACTTTTTCCTTGACCCACCATGGGGTCTTCCTCTAGATCCTCCTATGGATCTTCCTTTATCGGGTCTCCGTCCATTTCAACGAATGCATCATCAATTGCCTACTCGAAGGCCTCGGGATCTGGTATCTCGGAGTCCCATCCATCTATAACTCATACGAATCGAGGTGACTAACCATGAAGTCCTAAGTACGATTTCCCAAAAGAAGTCCCCTCTCGGGCTTCATCTTAAACAGTCAGGGTCATGTCCTCTGACCCGACTACGAACTCAATTTGAGCTCTAAATGTTCTTATCATTATTAAGGGTATTATAAGACTCGATCTCCTATCGTTTCCGAGGACTGTAACCTAACGCTCTGATACCATCTCTGTAACAGCCCCAAATCCGGGGTCGGGGATTTAGGGTTGTCACAATCCATGTACTCCTTGCCTTACCTGTATTACTCACACCATTCGTAATTCACCTGCTCATGACCCCACAACATATGTCTCACACACACACACAGGTTAGAGTCTCAGAAATGACACCATACAACAACTGCGGAATAAATAATTTTTATTACAATACCCAAATGTCTTTTGAATCTGTCACTGATACAATTTCTAAGTATTGTTACATTACCAACTTAGCCTTCTGATGCTCACAATCCTCTAATACCATTTATGTCTATACATAAGTTGAATACCAAAAGCTGTAGCCTGATTCGATTGGCTCGTACTACTCCCGGGATCACGGCTAGAAACTGTTTATGGAATCGCCTTGTGAGGTACGTGTCGTTCCATTGGCATCCTGCTTCACTGCTATATAATATATATAAAATAATAGCAAGAGTGAGCGATAGCTCAGCAAGGTAATGAAAATATGGCATAATTCTGCCTTTAATTCAACCCAGAAATAACGCGGGTACAAGACAATAATTTGTCAAAATATCTCGCTACTGAAATTATTTCCTTATCGGAATGTATTCCAAAAATAGTACCATTGTTGTATTTCAAATATCATTTCCATAATACTCTGCAACTTTCAATATTCATACTATGAACAAGGTTCTAGTATAATATAAAAGATGAAGTAGCAAGATAACTCAGTATACCCTTTCCATAAAATATCTGCTATATAAAATATAAGCAGACTATCAACATATAACTTAAAAGATGAAGTTATAAGGAAAATTCAATATCATCTTTCATATCAATCATTTACCTCATCTCATAATTTGGAAATAAAGACAATGCAAAATATTTCCAATCTATTTTTGATACTCATCTGATTCCATATATCTTTTTCATAAAATCATATACCTTTTCGTAATTTCATATACTTTCTCATAAGCTCATATACTGGGATAAACTGAATAACTTGAGTAACTTTCTTTTTCTGGAAACTTGCATAAAACTGAATAACTGGAGTAAACTTTCTTTTTCTGAAAACTTGCATAAAACTGAATAACTGGAGTAAACTTTCTTTTTCTGAAAACTTGCATAAAACTGAATAACTGGAGTAAACTTTCTTTTTCTGAAAACTTGCATAACACATGCTCTTTCATGGATGATGAACTGTAGACGGAGATTCTGGGCGACAGGGATACCTCTACGATGATCAGTCGCAAGGCGAATCCCCACTGCTGTTTTTCTACGTAGAAGGGAAAATAGAACAGACGCTAACTGACCTACCTCCCCGCCTTTGGTTGTAGGGGAAAGAGCAGACCCGTTCATAGACTGCCGGTCTGATACTCTTCTCTCACCCTACGGTCGGGCACTATCTGATAATCTAAGGGAAGAATAGACCCGTTCATAGACCGTCGGTCTACGCGTAATTCCCTTAGGGGACAGGTCGCCACTCAGTCCCTTACATATTCTCCGAGTTCAAGAAAACCCATAGTTCTGAAACATAAAGTTCCTTTCCCTTTTTCCCCTAGTATACGACTCCACAAAGTAGTCATATCTGGTTGGAAAGGAAAATTCACCCATATTTCCCAAGCTGATGCTTGTTCATGGATACAACTTATTCCACTGATCTTACTCCTCGAGCCTTGAGGAAGTAATCGAAATCATTTTGATGGTAGCATACAAAGTTGTTAAATGAATAGTTTCGAAAAGATTTAGGACCGGGCAGTCCATTTGAAGCAAACATAAAATCTTGCGAAAGGTTCCATGCATCTTTGTAGTTTGAGCGAACATTTAAGTCTTTCTGAATATAGACTTAAAGGGAAATAGATTTGGGAACCTTCTCGAATTATATTTATAATTGACTGAATAAAATTTTATTAGTTATCTAGGGTTTAAGAATAGTTTTCACAAAATACTTCCTTAAGAAGTAGGGCTTTAAATAATTAATGAAAACTATATTTAATAAAGAATATTTATTTAGAAGTAATTCCCAAATACTTTCTTAGCAAAAGGATGGATAATAATCTATTCACCTTATACTTGGGTACATCCTTAACAGTTTAAACTCAAATAATCTACAGTTTATAAATCATTTAACTGGATCAAATATAATAATATAATAAAATAACCCTAGATAGCAACTGATACCATTCTCAGTACATAGAATAAATACGGAGAATATATAATATATCTCTAGATAACAACTGATACCATTCCCGGTCCAGAGTATAAATACAGCGTATATACCCCCCTACTGAGGGTTTTTCTTAACATATCAGCTCAAAAATATTGCTATAACCATAGCTTATAAGTTCAACTTATACCAATAACTTTTACTTAGCATCATAAGTATCATTTCAAAATCATGAACACATAGCATATATCTCAAAATCTTTATTTATCACCACAACAGTTTAAAGAGGCATAGGTTTGAAAACTTGCATCTAGTATATGCATATATCAGAATATGGTACTTTAAAATACAGCATGTAGTGAGAAAACTTGCCTGATACTCGAGAGGTGATAGGGCTCGTGACAGTGTCGAACAATCTAGACAAAGTCAAACGAAAACACACGGTTAATCCCCTCGATAAACCACTTATAACTTAATGCTTAAACACGTAAGCGAAACACAACCAAGGCATTACTTGCTCGCTCTAGCGTCACACTAAGTCCATGTTATTCGTCAACTATTTATATCATAAGTTTGGTTCGAAATCCATCCTCAAATCCAAGTTATACTTAACCATTTGGAACCTTGGTTTCTAAGTCTCGTTTTCAGTGGTTTTCACTTGTGCAACCTCGGCTTCCTTATTTTTATAAAATCGGAAAAAGATCTTTTTGACTCGAAACCTTCGCACAAGGCTTGCTAAATGTCCTTAGCATTATATCACAAAGTTTCACATTTTAATCCGACTCTTAAAGGTCTTTGACATAGCATCAAAGTGGTTACATTTCTGCGATGAAACCTCTCGAACCACGATTACTAAAACTAGCATAACTCTTAAACCGTTCGGCCAGATTAGGCGAACCACATATCAATACGAAGCTTATAACATAAACTACACAATCATGGGCAGTAGGACTCAGGGTTCGAGCTCTAACAGAGGAAAAACAGGGAACCAATTAGTAGGTAAAAATTTGGGCATTACGACGGCTATAATCGTAACGTTTCCCCGGTTTTTGTTATGTCAAAACCTCTTAAAACCAAATCAATTCAACAACACAACCATTTTCACGACGTAATCAGTTTATATACTTCAAGAACATATCACCAACATCAACCAACTGTTAGAAAATTGAGAGTTTAAGGATATAATTAAATATATTCTTGATGTTAATTCAAATTTCTAATGATTGGAAGTTGTTCCTTTCTATGGGAACTTAAACTTTCATGTATGGGTTTAATAATTTTCTTGTTTAAATCCATAAGAGAAATTGAGATGAAGGTAGTAGCTTGAAAAAAGCTTGTTAAAATGATATTTCATTTGTCCCACATAGAAAAGAATAAAGGGACTTGGTGGCTTTATATAGCATTACACACATGAGTAGTATACAACTACTAAGGTGTGTGATGGTGCATGGTGTTAGTATGTGCTTCACGCGCACACACACACACGCGCGCGCCGCCGCCGCCCGCCTCGCCACGCCACGCACCGGACCGGACCGGGTCGGGTCGGGTCGAAGGGCGATTTGGGCGAATGTCTCGGCGTCTCGCGTACGCGAGGCGACCTGGGCGAGGGGTTTTATTAAATTTTTTTTTTTAATTGAATTATTATTTGGGTTGGGCCAGTGACCAAGTCATAAATAATTCAAGATTAAATAATATCAGTATATGTGGATAAACATGAAAAAGATGTAACAGCTCAGGTTATTAAATTTAAATCAAAAACGTTTATTCATTAAATGGTCAGTTTTGATTTTTTATTTAATATGATCAGCTGTTACGGAAAAATTAATGTGTGTGCTGCAGTTACAAAATTGAATTGTGCTTCAGTTACAGGAAGGAACCACTATAAATAGTGGCCCTTGTAGCTCAGTTGAAACACACAGAAGTTTGCAAACACACTTCTCGCAAAAACTCTCTCTGCCCTCCCTCTCCATATAGTATTCCCTGTAGTTTTCTGGCTCTCCGGCGACTGAGGTGTTGGTCGTAGTTGAGCGCTGCTGTTGCTGTGAACACCTTGCTCGGAGCTGTTTTATCCTGGAAGTAGTATCTCGCCGACAACCTGACACAGTAAGTGGGGGCGAATAACTCTTCAAGAACAGTCAGGGTTTCTCGAAGTCCTGACGACTCAGCTATTGCTTCGTTATTTTTGTTCTTATATACACTGTTAAGCTATGGCTACAGGTACTGTTTCTGTCTCCCTGGTTATTTATCAGTTTCTGATATGCATGCTTTCGACCTTCATGCTTTGTTTTGTTAATTTTGGTCTTGGCATGTCAATGCTATATCTATTATATAACTGCCTCCATGTTGCTGTAGTACTTGTTAGTTCCAACATTCTTGAAGAGTTATTTTATTATATAATATTTAGCATTATGGTTAATGAAACTGGAGTTACTGTAGATGGTAGTGCGTCTGATGTGTCTGTTGTGGTCATTGATTGGACCACTTACCGTTTCCCACAACCCGTTGAACTAACGGGCTTACCTGAGAAATTCAACGGTGGAGTCGGCTTTTCTCGCTGGCAGAATAGGATGAAATTGTGGTTGACTGTAAAGGGTCTGTGGCCTGTTGTGGAGTATGAGAAACCGGTGGTGGTTCAAGAAAAGCCTGAAACAGTTAAGGCTTATGCAATGTGGGCTGAAAAGGATGGGGTGGCTAGGGCAGCCATTCTGGCAGCCCTAACGAACACTCTGTTTGATGTTTATTCATCTGATGCCTATAGTGCTAAGCTCTTATGGGAGAAGCTGGACCTCACTCACAATACTGACTCTCAAAGTCTAGAAAAGTATTCTGTAGCAAGGTTCCTTGAATTTGAGCTGGTAGACAAAAAATCCATGACTGAGCAGGTGCATGAGTTCGAGATGATAATGCATGCTTTGAAGGAATCCGGCATGGATCTCCCTGATAAGTTCAAGGTTATGAGCGTGATTGAAAAGCTTCCGAAGTCTTGGGAAGAGTTCGCTCTCTCCCTGAAAAGACAGAAAGGAGAGATCACCTGGACCAACCTTATGCTGGACATCTCGGTGTAAGAACAACACAAGTCCAAACAGGGACATGTGATGCCATCTGAACACGGTAGCTCGAAGGTGAATGTAGTAACCGTAGGACAGAAAAGGAAGGCTGTTGCTAGGAAGGGTAATAGTAATAAACCTAAGAATGACAAGGACAAGGCCAAGAAGCCAAAGGCAAACAAACCATGTTGATCTTGTGGGCAGGTTGGGCACTGGAGTAAGGACTGTCCTACAAAGAAAGCGAAGAAAACCGAGGTGGTAGCGCAAGAGAATGCTGTGCTTGGAACCGCAAGTGGGCCTGTAGTGAACAAGGTTGTTGGTGAGGCTACGGCTTCTGAAACCAACGAAAACCGGTATGTGACCTACAACCCTGAACTATTTTCCACTTATCTGTCAAATGAATGGTTGATTGATACAGGAGCTAATGTGCATATTTGTGCTGATATTAGTTTGTTTGTATCTTATCAACAGAGTCATAGCATGACAGTGACGATGGGGAATGCGAGTGCCGCTCAAGTTCATGGAGTGGGAGACGTGGACCTAAAGTTTCCTTCGGGGCGTATTCTATCCCTGACAAGAGTGCATCATGTTCCCGACATGCGTAGAAATATAATAAGTGGAAGTCGTTTAGTTACAAATGGTTTTGAAATTTCCTTAAGATGTAATAAAGTAGTTCTTATTCACACTGGTACTTTCTTTGGCAAGGGTTACTTGTCAAATGGTTTATTTGTTATAAATGCTGAGCCTGTTTTGGGCACTTCCTTTAATGAAATTACTCCTTCTGTCAACTGTGTAGAATCATCCAACTTATGGCATGCTAGACTTGGTCACTTAAATTTTGGTGCTCTTAAAAATATGATGAACTTAGAGTTGATTCCAAAACATACTATAGAAAAGAATTCTAAATGTCAAGTATGTGTGTCTGCTAAACAGATAAGGAAACCTTTTCATAATGTTGTTAGGGATTCAGACTTGTTAGATTTAGTACACACTAATATTTGTGAATTTGGTGGTATGTTGACTAAGGACCATTTTAGATACTTCATTACTTTTATAGATGATAGTAGTAGATACTGTTATGTTTATTTACTTAGACATAAGGATGAAGCACTTAGCAAATTCATGATTTATAAAACTGAAGTTGAGAAACAAACTGGTAAGGTACTTAAAAGGTTGAGATCAGATAGAGGTGGTGAGTATACGAGTAACTCCTTTAATGAATTTTGCGCAAGCAATGGAATAGTTCATGAAGTTACTCCACCATACACACCTGAGTTTAATGGGGTCGCTGAACGAAAGAACAGAACGTTCAAAGATATGATTAACAGTATGCTTATTAACTCTGGGTTACCTAAATACATGTGGGGAGAGGCTCTGAATACGGCTTGCCATATTCTGAACAGAGTCCCTCTGAAACACATGGATAAGACACCTTATGAGTTATTGAGAGGCAAGAGGACTAGTCTCAAGTATCTTCGAGTGTGGGGGTGCCTTGCAAAGGTACTTGTCCCTGAACACAAGAGGAAGAAACTAGGTCCTAAGACGGTTGATTGTATCTTTCTGGGCTATCTTGAAACCACTACAGCTATGAGATTTTTGGTTATAAAATCTGACATAGATGGTATAGTGGCTAACACGATAGTTGAATTTCGTGATGCTACATTCTTTGAGGATGTCTACCCTATGAAGACTGGTATACCTCAAGGTACTTCTGAGGAAGATCTCACTCACACATCAAGTTCTATTCCTGATCATGTGGAAAAGATGACAAATGTGGGGGCGGAACCTGGTAGTAGCTCTACTCCTATGGAGGAAGAGGAACCTAGGAGAAGTAAGCGTGCAAAGGTAGTCAAAGACTTTGGAAGTGATTTCATCACTTACAATGTCGAGGACGAACCTTTAACTTTCCGACAGGCTATGGACTCCTCGGAGTCTAGGCACTGGAAGGGCGCTGTAAAGAGTGAAATTGACTCTATTGTTTCTAACGGAACATGGGAGTTAGTTGATCTCCCTCCTGGGTGTTCTACTATTGGGTGCAAGTGGATCTTTAAAAGGAAGTTGAACCCTGATGGCTCAATAGAGAAGTACAAGGCTAGACTGGTGGCTAAGGGGTTTAAGCAAATGGAAGGAATTGATTTTTTTGATACATACTCTCCTGTTGCAAAAATGATAACAATCCGAATGCTTGTAGCATTGGCTTCCGTACATGGTCTGATTATACATCAAATGGATGTAAAGACAGCTTTTCTTCATGGTGAACTTGAAGAAGAGATTTATATGGATCAGCCTGAGGGGTTTGTTGCATCTGGCAACGAAAGGAAAGTATGTAAGTTAATCAAATCTATTTATGGCTTAAGACAAGGTCCCAGGGACTGGCACAAGAAGTTCGATGAAACGATTGTGACATTCAGTTTTGTTAGTAATGATAGCGATAAGTGTGTCTACTCAAAAGTTAAAGGTAGTGAATGTGTCATATTATGCTTATATGTGGATGACATACTACTGTTTGGAACCAATATTGAGATTATTAACGAGAAAAGGATTTCTTGAAAAGGCACTTTGAGATGAAGGATATGGGTGAAGCTAGTGTGATTCTTGGTATCAAGCTGACTCAGTTAGCTGATGGAATAACCCTATCGCAATTTCATTATATAGAGAAATCTATACTTGAGAAATATGGTTATTCACAATGTAGAATCGCTAGTACACCCTATGATCCTAAAGTTGCCCTTGTCAAGAATACTTCGGGAGTCCTTGTGTCTCAGTTATGGTATTCTCAGATTATTGGAAGCTTGCAGTATCTTGCTAACTGTACTAGACCAGATATATCATATTCTGTGTCTAAGCTAGCTAGATATACAAGCTGTCCGAACAGAACTCATTGGGATGCTCTTGATAGAGTGCTTAGATATCTGAAAGGCACAAAGTACCTTGGATTATACTATAGGAGATTTCCTGGTGTACTTGAAGGGTACAGTGATGCAAGTTGGATAGCTAAGAAGTCTGGTTCCAATGGAGTGACTGGATACGTGTTCACCCTAGGGGGTGGAGCAATATCCTGGAAGTCGACAAAACAGACTATAGTTACTCGGTCTACTTTTGAGGCTGAGTTGTGTGCACTTGATGCCACTGGGACGGAGGCTGAATGGTTACACGAACTGATGTCCATGATACCTGTAGTAAGCAGACCGCTTCCTGCTATTGCTATTCATTGTGATAGTCGAACAACTATCGACAAGATTAGCAGTAAAAAGTACAATGCTAAAACAAAGAGACACATCCAAGTTAGACTTAAGTCTATAAGGGGATTAGTGTCTGATAGGATTATAGCTGTAGAGTTCATTGGAACTCAGGAAAATATAGCTGATCCTTTGACTAAAGGACTGGAACCTGCAGTGGTCCTTAAGTCGAGGTTGGGGATGGGACTGACAACCCATCACGACTCATCAACAGTGGGAACCCAATACACATGAGAGGAGATCCCTCGAAGTGTATTTAATGTGGTAATAACAAGCTGTAAGGATGAGTTGGTAGTATCTTGATACATAGATGATACTTAGTATTTGAGTCTATCCCCTGTAAACCTATAAGGTACTGAAACTGCTGAATAGTAAGAGTTTAAGAACTCTGAATGGGGTCAAGTCATTTGACGAGATGGTTGCAGTACATCTCTGGAGATGCCCAGCTAAGCGAATGTGATTGTGAGGTCGCAATTAGAGGAAAGGGTTATTCCTTGAAGCATTCGACGAACAGGATCGAGACAAGACCATTAATGTCTCAAAGCCGTAGATTGGCACCATAGCCTCTGACTTGTCGTCGTCTATGGAGAATGGTTACACTTAACGGATTAAGATTCAAGCTGAAAAATTCCATCTGAATCCGGAAGCCATCGAAGTAGGGGACTTAGGAGGGTTCAAACCCGGAAGGGTACCGACTCTGAAAAACCAAGTCATGTTAAGAACCTGTCTACATTTCTATATGGATTTGTGGGGGATTGTTAGAAAATTGAGAGTTTAAGGATATAATTAAATACATTCTTGATGTTAATTCAAATTTCTAATGATTGGAAGTTGTTCCTTGCTATGGGAACTTAAACTTTCATGTATGGGTTTAATAATTTTCTTGTTTAAATCCATAAGAGAAATTGAGATGAAGGTAGTAGCTTGAAAAAAACTTGTTAAAATGATATTTCATTTGTCCCACATAGAAAAGAATAAAGGGACTTGGTGGCTTTATATAGCATTACACACATGAGTAGTATACAACTACTAAGGTGTGTGATGGTGCATGGTGTTAGTATGTGTTTCACGCGCACACACACACGCGCGCGCCGCCGCCGCCCGCCTCGCCACGCCACGCCACGCACCGGACCGGACCGGACCGGGTCGAAGGGCGATTTGGGCGATTGTCTCGGCGTCTCGCGTACGCGAGGCGACCTGGGCGAGGGGTTTTATTAAAATTATTTTTTTAATTGAATTATTATTTGGGTTGGGCCAGATTTAATTATTTAAATTAAATCAGATGGACCTTGATGGGCTGGGCCCGGTCAAATACTACACCAAAATAAAATTTTGAATTTCTGAATTCCGATCGTCTTTGCATTCACTTGTTTACTCCGTAGATCACTGATATGACTTTGGAATATCCACACTACGTCTCGTACATAGGTGGCGTGAAAAATTTTCTTAACCCTCGAAATCACTATTCATTCCCCAAATTCACTATTCACTGATGCCCTTAATCATAATAAGAAAAATTTTAATTTTATCAAAAATTCGGGTTATTATAGTTTGAAAGTTACACGATCCAAAATGCATATGATTATACTACTGAGTGCGAAATTCAATAAACCAAAACCAAGAAAATGCCAAATGCAAATTAGTTTTATGTATGCTTTTTCTTTCCAACTTTACATTGTGCTCCCCATTTAGAAAGGAGAGATAATAAAATCCTCAAAATCTATCACAAAACTGTTTTGAAATATTGAGTTGTCATTGTATTACTGACCACTCTATCTGAAATAATATAGCCGGAATATAATACATTTACAAATATATTATTAAACATATTGAAGTACAAGATATGCTTCAATTAGCATTTTATTCAAAGATATTTCACTAAATCAAATTCTATATTCAAACTAAAGTTTTAATAACAATGAAATATTTTCAAGGGTAGAATAACCTGCTGGGTATATAATTTATCCATTTAAGCGCTCAAAATCATGTTTTCAACAATGTTTATATATCTAGTGATATGGAGGAAATATATAATAAATACATATAAATTAAAAATTATAATATTGTAAATTAAATATTTTTATATAAACAGGTAACGTCACAATATTTTTTTTTATTATTATTTAAAATTACATCTATTGGTCCTAATTTTTACACAACTAAATATATTAACTAACTTATATTTAATTTTAGCATCTAAACAATTGAATTAACAAAAAAACCTCAATGAAAGATGCTTGCCTGCTTGGATACCCGCCAACTCCTCTAAGCGAATTGTCTTTACTCGATTTTAAAAATGCAGCTTACAAGTTCAACAATTTAGCATGCGGTTTATTTGTATAATAACAATCAGACAGCTGTTCTGAGAGCTATTGCTTCATCTCCAATGCTATTGGCTAAATTAGTTAGCTAAAATAAGATAAAATACTGATTATTTAAAATTTGTCGAACCTGTAAGGTATTGTGCTCCAATGGAATTGGCTATAATAATTGGTTATATTTTAAAAATAGTATGTTATTATTATTTCAAATCTCTAAAAATAGAATATGTCATTTTAATAAGGCAATAGATGATGTGGAATATTGCTACAGGTCCCTCCAGGTTCAACAAATATAGCCAACGTAAGGAGGTTGATTAAATTTTTTGCTAAGAGTAATGTACCATTGGAGTGCATCTTTTTTTACATAATCTTTATAATTCGTAATTATGACATGTTAATTTGAATTTTAGCTAAGGGGTTGCTCACATTGGAGATGCTCTTAGCTACATATGTATTTAACGTTTGACTTTCGAGAATTCGTTTGACATCTAGCTTCATTTAATATTCTAATAAAAATATAAAATAATATTTCTATTTTAAAAGTATTATCGGAACTAATTAAATTAAAAATCTTTTCGGTTTAACAGGAGGCAGACTTTGTATATGCACAACTTGTGCACTACTTTTTCGCTCAATAGACTTTCAGAGAATGCGGTCTTGGGAATGGATTTGATAAGAGGAGAAACTGAATATTTAGTGTATTTTTTGTATGATGGACGAGTAAGGTGGACACACATTTTTATATTAGAAAAATGAAGTAAAATTAGCTTACGTCAAATTTTTGTTCTAGACAAATGCTGAAGTTACTCAAATATATTCTCAAATTGTGATGCATTGTGATAACTCTAGATCCTGATCTAGCCCTTTCCAGCCGCTTCCCACGCCTGGATGTGGTGTTGCTGCCGTTGGGTGTCTGCAAAACAACACCGGAGGGGGGTTGGGACCCTGGCGGCGCCTTCGGCGTGAGAATAAGTAATGGTTTTGGAAAGGAAGAAAGGAATAGAGAGAAATCTAAATATGGAGGGTGTGTGTATAGGTTGTGTAGAGAGAGAGAGTGTAACCCCTAGACCTTTCCTCCTTGGTCTATTTATAGGCCCAGGATTAGGGTTTAGGGGTTGTACCTGCAATCATGAGCGTTGAATCCTAGGTAGGTTGGACACCTGGGGGATGTTGATGGATTGCACGTGTCCATGTGAAGGATTTTGGCATCGTGTGCCAGGCTCCTGCTGGCGTGTGGTTTAAATAGGAAATAATTGTCCCAATCATTAGGTATCTTTACGTGTCGTCACCAGGTGCGGCCATCAGTGATGACCTAAACACGTCACGTACCAATGTGTATTCTTCACGTAAGTTATTGCCTTTGTCGCCAGGAATGGATTTGATTTTAGGATTGAGCCATGTCCTAATTGTGAGCTCGGGTTTGCAGGTGAGCCCGGACTCCAATATGAGTTCGGACTTATTGATGAACTAGGACTCCGATATCAGTTCGGATTTGTAGGTGAGCAAACATTCAAGGTATGAATTCGGGTTAGGTGAGCCATCATTTAGGGTATGAATCCGGGTTCACCAGTAGTCCGGGGATCGATATGAGTTCGGACTTATTGATGAACTAGGACTCCGATATCAGTTCGGATTTGTAGGTGAGCAATCATTCAAGGTATGAATTCGGGTTAGGTAAGCCATCATTCAGGGTATGAATCCGGGTTCACGAGTAGTCCGGGGACCCGGATAGATCCGGGCTAACATAGCTCGTCATTTGCCCCCCACTCCCTTATGCAGATTTTCTGGATGGGGGAGTATAAACTCCTAAATAGGTAACTTAGGCGATTTTATTGGGTTGATTGTTGGCCCCCAACCCGGATTGTTGTCAAGGATGTCAATCCGGTGTTGAAAATGAACCTTGATTCTTTCTCAAGTCCAAAGCTGTGGGGCTTTGGGTAACTTAGAAATAATATTTGGCTTGATTATTGCCCCCAACCCGGATTGTTGTTAAGGGTGGCAGTCTGGTGTTGAGAGTTATCCTTGGTTCTTTCTCAAGTCCAAAGCTATTGGGCTTTGGGTAACTTAGAGAAAATTTCTGGCTTGATTGTTGCCCCCCAACCCGGATTGTTAGCAAAGGTGGCAATCCGGGGTTGAGAGTTATCATTAGTTCTTTCTCAAGTCCAAAGCTATTGGGCTTTGGGTAACTTAGAGAAAATTTCTGGCTTGATTGTTGCCCCCCAACCCGGGTTGTTATCGAGGATGACAATCCGGGGTTGAGAGTTAACCTTGGTCCTTTCTGAAGTCCAAAGCCATTGGGCTTTGGGTAACTTAGAAAAAATTTCTGGCTTGATTGTTGCCCCCCAACCCGGATTATTATCAAAGTTGGCAATCCGGGGTTGAGAGTTATCCTTGGTTCTTTCTCAAGTCCAAAGCTTTTGGGGTTTGGGTAACTTAGAAAAAATTTCTGGCTTGATTGTTGCCCCCCAAACCGGATTGTTATCAAAGGTAGCAATTCGGGATTGAGAGTGAGCCTTGTTTCTTTCACAAGTCCAAAACTATGAAGCTTCGGGTAACTTAGAAAAAATTTCTGGCTTGATTGTTGCCCCTCAACCCGGATTGTTATCAAAAGTGGCAATCCGGGGTTAAGAGTTATCCTTGGTTCTTTCTCAAGTCCAAAGCTGTTGGGCTTTGGGTAACTTAGAAAAAATTTCTGGCTTGATTGTTGCCCCCCAACCCGGATGGTTATCAAAGTTGGCAATCCGGGGTTGAGAGTTATCCTTGGTTCTTTCTCAAGTCCAAAGCTTTTGGGGTTTGGGTAACTTAGAAAAAATTTCTGGCTTGATTGTTGCCCCCAAACCGGATTGTTATCAAAGGTAGCAATTCGGGATTGAGAGTGAGCCTTGTTTCTTTCACAAGTCCAAAACTATGAAGCTTCGGGTAACTTAGAAAAAATTTCTGGCTTGATTGTTTCTAAGTACAAAACAAAGAGTCCGGTTCAGAACCAAGCTATGAGACCGGACTCACGAGCAAAATGCACCAAATGAAAATCTTAGATTTTATTCTAAGTGTAAAATAAAGAGTCCGGCTCAGAACCAAGCTATGAGACCGGACTCACGAGCAATATGCATCAAAAGAAAATCTTAGATTTTATTCTAAGTACAAAATAAAGAGTCCGGCTCAGAACCAAGCTATGAGACCGGACTCACGAGCAATATGCATCAAAAAGAAAATCTTAGATTTTATTCGAAGTACGAAACAAATAGTCCGTTTCAGAACCAAGCTATGAAACCGGACTCACGAGCAATACGCATCAAAAGAAAATCTTAGATTTTATTCTAAGTACAAAACAAAGAGTCCGGTTCAGAACCAAGCTATGAGACCGGACTCACGAGCAAAATGCACCAAATGAAAATCTTAGATTTTATTCTAAGTATAAAATAAAGAGTCCGGTTCAGAACCAAGCTATGAAACCGGACTCACGAGCAATACGCATCAAATGAAAATCTTAGATCCAACTCTAAGTACAAAATGGCCCTGGTGCGGAGCAATAGGCAAATAATGTGGCCAGGGTTCACAGCTATAGGCAATCATAAACTAAGGAAATATTCCTAAGTACAAAAAAATATAAGCCCGGCCCGGACCAAGCTATGTGTCCGGGCTCCCAGCAATGTGAAAACTAATAACCCTGGCTCGGAGCCATAGGCAAATAATGCAGCCAGAGTCCCAAGAAGCATGAAATCATAAAAAATATGCCCGGACCGCACTGAGATATGGGACCGGGCTCCTAGCAATATGCAAGTTCAAAATATACATGCAAACATGGAATTTTTTAAGAGATAAGGAAAGGAAAAACAAAACATGTTACCAAGGTCATAATAAGGATAGAAGCCCGGGCTGTGCATACAACCCGGAAACACTTCCAATGTTAAGAGACACAAGTTAAATGAAAAAGTAACAGTTACATGGGAATTCAACCCCAAAAGGTAAACGCAGTTGCATGAGTTCATTCCGGAATGTGATTAGTTCATTTGGACGGCTGCGGAGAGTTTGGACCAGCTGGAATGATAAATGGATTCGGGCCATCATAAGGCACGGGCTCTCCAAGGCCATCTTCAATTCCCTTTTTGGCTGCAACAAAATGGTCTATGAAGGATTCCCAGCAAGCGCTCGGATCAGTCTTGAGATGCTTTTCAGCAACAACAAACGTCCGGTAAATTTCGGGGGCACCAGCGTCAACAATAGCTTGGTCATAAGCGGCAGATTTCTGAAACTCGGCGATAATCTTCTCCTTTGAATTGCTAAGCTCAGCCTGCAACTCATCATTTTTATTCTTCATAGCCCCGGACTCTTCCATAGCGCTCTTGACTTGAGCCTTCAGTTTAGAAACCTCATAATCCAGACTGGAAAGCTTGTTGTCATAAGTGATCTTTGAGGAAGACAACTCGGTCTCCAAGTTTTGAATGCGCTCTTCTCTCTTCTTCAATTCGCCACTCAAAGACTCCAGTTCATTAACAAAAACAGTAGCACCCCCACTAATCAACGCCCCGAACTGCAAACAAGGATATTAGTAATATGAATATCAAAGACAACTCAAGTGAACAAGAAAAAACAGTACTTACATGGCCCCAATGTCCAATCATGCGTTGCATAAGGGTTACAAATCCGGATTTCTCCATCTCTTCCACATCTTCATCTGTGGGAATTTCAGCAGCCATCCCGACAAGTTTCTTCAAGTCACAAGAACCAACCATAACCGGACTCCCATCAGGACATTTTCCCTTGCCATCAACATTTATCTTTTCAACAACAACCTTGGGTTTAGAAGGAGGCTTGCGGCCTACATTAATCCGGCGTCTCTTGGGAACCCGGTCATCAAGAGTTTCAAGGTTTTCAACATCAACAGCCTCCACTTCGGGCTCGGAGCGGTTCAGGATCAGAGTAGTAGACTCAGCCCCACCCTCCTTAATAGCACTAGACCCAGATCCCTCGCCAGTCTTCTTCAACTTATCATTATGAACTCCAGAAATTTTCCTTAGTGCCAACGAATAAGTGTTGTAAGACATGATATCCTCTAGCTCCGGATTGTAATGTGGAAAACCTGAAACAAAATACAAAAGTCCACAAGAAACACGGGTTACGAAACAGATAAGAAAAAATATCAAAATAGAAGCACAAGACAACCAAACTTACATCCTAGTTCAAAAAGTTTTTTATGATCCATGAAAGTGTCCCGGGTACATTGAAACCCAAGACTCCCACAAAATTTCCGAATCCTTCTCAGTGCAGAGCCCGTCAACTCGCAAGTTTCAAAAACTTTGGCTTCTTTATTCAAAACTATATGAGGCATTCCACCAAGATCCCAGCCCTTCAACATCAGAACCTCTCCGGACCAACCTTTCAAGGTGCTTTGTTGAATTACAGGTAGGACGGATCCGGATGGAAAACCGCATTCTTTAGCACGGAATCTGAGCTCGTAAAGGGGTTTCTTGTTAGACCGGACTAGTTGGAAAAGTTGATGGAAAAGTCTAAAAGTGGGGATGTATCCGGACTTTTCACAACAGGCTAAGAACCAAATAATCAATTTGATCCCGTTTGGGGTCACTTGCATGATTGATATTTCATACTCATATTTAAAGAGGTGTTTTACAAAGTTGTGGCATTGGGGATTCCAACCAGATCGAAGATGTTCCAACCAAACTCCCACATATTCATCATCACCTCGGTCGTATATATGCTCATTAGGTCCGGGCCACCTCCATTCAACTTCAGGACCAAGTTGAAAAGCAGCCCGGATAGCAACGTCCATTTCCTCTCTTGAGAGTTCAGCAAAAGGTGTTTTTAGTGGATTGGGAGTCCGGCCAACAACAAAGTTACTAAAAGCCCGGTCCATAATCTCTTTATTAACAGGCCCGGGAATTCCCTTAGCACCGTGGTCATTGTTATAGTGATGATAGAGATTTTGGTAATACAGATGATGGTCATAGTCAGAGGGTTTCTTAACAAACATATAATCAGTATCGTGGTAAAATCCTAACGGAGTTATAAGACCTCGGCCAGGGGCTAGCACCCTCTCGTTCAGTTGAGTCACTACTGGGGGGTCCGAGCTAGTTGACATTATACACCAATCTAAATCCACAAGTTCAAGGTATTTATTTTGGCTGGATGAAGATGAGGAGGAACAAGAGAAGAAAGAATTACTACTATGGCTTTCAGAAAGTGGAACACACACTCTGTTGGCACGCTTTGCTATCCGAACCATACACACCTATTAAGAATCCGGATTAACTATGGTTAGTTTATTCAATTTATCCTTCAAATATTACATGATTTTTCATACATGTTAATGTTTGTTAAGGTACAGTAAACCAAATATAGGATGATAGTCCGGACGATCCCCAAAACAAACAAAGTTACAGCTAATCCGGACTACAAACTAAAACGCTACATACGAAACTAAGCCCAAACTTGTCTACAAACACAAACCACAAACATCAAAACCAAATGACACAAGCACAATATAAATTCCAACCCCCCTGGCATCAAATAGAAACCCAACCTAAACAGAAAACCAACCCAAAAACTAAAACATATACCAAAATTAAGCCCGGGCCATTTCAGAACTACAAACGCCAATAACACAAACACAAAACGGCACAAACCTTATACAAGATCAAAACTACAATACTTACGACTTCTAAAAAGCCCAAATCAAGAACACCAAGAACAACCTTACAAACCCAGAACCCAGAAACCACATGCAACCCAGAATCACACCAAACAAACACAAACAATTCGTGATAACCAAAACAAACACCAAAATCACACCAAACAAACCTACAGACTTCACCATAACAACAGACAACCAACAACTTCGAAACAAATCAAAAACCCTTCGAAACCCCCAAATCACAATATGAACAGTTTACACAAAAGGGAAAAGGCAAAAACGAAATGAAAAACAAGGAGTAAAAGCGAAGGGAATCGAAAACTTACAACTGACAGGAGAGATTGGCGGCCTTGCGGGATGAAAACCGAGTTCACCGGAAAGAAAAATCAAGAAAGGAGGAGAAGTGTTCAGGCAAAGTAAAAGTAAAAAAGAAGGGGGAATGAGGGTTTTTATAGAGGGTTAAAAAGATAACTCCCCAGTGGACAGGTGGCACGATTATATTGGTTCGAAATATCAAAAAAGAAAAATGAAAAATCGAAATAGACAGAGTAATTATTACTGACAGCAGGCGAATGCAACTTCCAAGAAAAAATCGGGGTAACGTCTTCTCAAAAGAAAAAGGGGGAAAACTGGAATCGTTTCATATTCCAGAACGAAAAATATGCAACTCAGTCCGGATTAGGTCCCAAAAAGAACCATGACTTACTCTCAACACCGGATTGCCATTCTTGATAACCATCCGGGTTGGGGGGCAACAATCAAGCCAGAAATTTTTTCTAAGTTACCCAAAGCCCAACAGCTTTGGACTTGAGAAAGAACCAAGGATAACTCTTAACCCCGGATTGCCACTTTTGATAACAATCCGGGTTGAGGGGCAACAATCAAGCCAGAAATTTTTTCTAAGTTACCCGAAGCATCATATTTTTGGACTTGTGAAAGAAACAAGGCTCACTCTCAATCCCGAATTGCTACCTTTGATAACAATCCGGTTTGGGGGGCAACAATCAAGCAAGAAATTTTTTCTAAGTTACCCAAACCCCAAAAGCTTTGGACTTGAGAAAGAACCAAGGATAACTCTCAACCCCGGATTGCCAACTTTGATAACAATCCGGGTTGGGGGGCAACAATCAAGCCAGAAATTTTTTCTAAGTTACCCAAAGCCCAATAGCTTTGGACTTGAGAAAGGACCAAGGTTAACTCTCAACCCCGGATTGTCATCCTCGATAACAACCCGGGTTGGGGGGCAACAATCAAGCCAGAAATATTTTCTAAGTTACCCAAAGCCCAATAGCTTTGGACTTGAGAAAGAACCAACGATAACTCTCAACCCCGGATTGCCACCTTTGCTAACAATCCGGGTTGGGGGGCAACAATCAAGCCAGAAATTTTCTCTAAGTTACACAAAGCCCAATAGCTTTGGACTTGAGAAAGAACCAAGGATAACTCTCAACACCAGACTGCCACCCTTAACAACAATCCGGGTTGGGGGGCAATAATCAAGCCAAATATTATTTCTAAGTTACCCAAAGCCCCACAGCTTTGGACTTGAGAAAGAATCAAGGTTCATTTTCAACACCGGATTGACATCCTTGACAACAATCCGGGTTGGGGGCCAACAATCAACCCAATAAAATCGCCTAAGTTACCTATTTAGGAGTTTATACTCCCCCATCCAGAAAATCTGCATAAGGGAGTGGGGGGCAAATGATGAGCTATGTTAGCCCGGATTTATCCGGGTCCCCGGACTACTCGTGATCCCGGATTCATACCCTGAATGATGGCTTACCTAACCCGAATTCATACCTTGAATGATTGCTCACCTACAAATCCGAACTGATATCGGAGTCCTAGTTCATCAATAAGTCCGAACTCATATCGATCCCCGGACTACTGGTGAACCCGGATTCATACCCTGAATGATGGCTCACCTAACCCGAATTCATACCTTGAATGTTTGCTCACCTACAAATCCGAACTGATATCGGAGTCCTAGTTCATCAATAAGTCCGAACTCATATTGGAGTCCGGGCTCACCTGCAAACCCGAGCTCACAATTAGGACATGGCTCAATCCTAAAATCAAATCCATTCCTGGCGACAAAGGCAATAACTTACGTGAAGAATACACATTGGTACGTGACGTGTTTTTGTCATCACTGATGGCCGCACCTGGTGACGACACGTAAAGATACCTAATGATTGGGAAAATTATTTCCTATTTAAACCACACACCAGCAGGAGCCTGGCACACGATGCCAAAATCCTTCACCTGGACACGTGCAATCCATCAACATCCCCCAGGTGTCCAACCTACCTAGGATTCAACGCTCATGATTGCAGGTACAACCCCTAAACCCTAATCCTGGGCCTATAAATAGACCGAGGAAAGGTCTAGGGGTTACACTCTCTCTCTCTACACAACCTATACATACACCCTCCATATTTAGATTTCTCTCTATTCCTTTCTTCCTTTCCAAAACCATTACTTATTCTCACGCCGGAGGCGCCGCCAGGGTCCCAACCCCCCTCCGGTGTTGTTTTGCAGACACCCAACGACAGCAACACCACATCCAGGCGTGGGAAGCGGCTGGAAAGGGCTAGATCGGGATCTAGAGTTATCACATTGGACTATCGAGATCAATAAACAAATGACAAAGGTGTACAAAATGAAAAAGATTTCGAGTGTTCCTCCTTTTAAACTACATTTTGTTGATATTAATGAACATAATAAAAAAAATTCGATCTATAGAGATAAATATAGGTAAACATGGTTCATTTGCATATTATCAAGGCACGAAAGGAATAAATGATTCAATCTCTTTTAATAATTGTTGGAGGTCCAAACATAATTGGGCCGAATGTCAGAGTAGGCTTATTCGGATATGTGAAGTTAGCTCCATTACTTCGACCCAGCTTACTTTACATGATCGTTACGTGGTGAAGATTAGGTCTCCCGACTCTTAAGGTGGTTGAAAACCAAGATACTCACGATCGGTATGGTCCCGAATATGCCGGAAGCCAGTAATTGCTGAGCCTATAAAAGCTCATGTCAGGTTCCATTTTGAGATTATTCAAGATACACTATACACAAGCACTTGTATGTTCTGTTTATACTCACCGGAACCATTTAACTTACTATCACGCCGGAGGTAAATCGGGGTCGGATATCCAATTCGATCGGAGTGCTAATTTTGCACCCATCTTCGGGATAACTTTTAACAGATTTTGTGTTTATCTAGATGACACCTCACATGGGGGAACGCGCCGTATCAATGATGTCAATTGTCGCTTCTTGAGACCTGCGCCACATCTCAACCGTTGAATTTCAAGTGACTCAATCGACACCGTTGAATATGAAACGCTTGCATTCTCTTCTCTAAACGTCATTTCACCGTCAGATAAATACCAATTTTCCCCTCAAATGTCTTCACGACATTCTCAAAAACACTCCTAATATTGTGCCAAAAGTCCAACCGCGGGTCATTTTGATTTCATCTCCAAATTTCTTGCCTCAATCTCTGCAGTTTCCCTCATCTCATCACAAGTAAGTTCCCAGAATCACTTCCTTCTTTGTTATTCGAGTTTGTAATCGAATGCTTGCTAGAAACTGTATGTACAGCCTGTTTGTTTATTTGTTTTTACCTCTTGCGACTGTTATATTTAGGAATGTAATTGTAGATATTTAGAATCCCCTCCCTAGGAATGTACACACATATAAGAACATATTGCGCATCCCTAGTAGATAACATTGCTTGGCGTCGTAAGAACGTTCTTCGGGATGACTTTGTCCCCAGAATAACCTTCGGCATGTTTAAACCTATTAGAAAAATCTTCATTACCTCACCTTAGCCGCTTAAGATTCAACCGACCGATCCCCTGGCCCTCTGTACTCGGCTTTACTGTTTTTAATTTCACTTTTCTTCAAAACCTTTTCTGAGTACATGGCTAATTTTTTTATTCCCGAATGCAGGAATTATGGATCGGTCATCCTCTGAGTCAGCGCAATCTTCGGGGTCTATATCCCCGGAGAGGTCTCCCTTCTTCGTTATCGCCGACTACCCCGCAGCGAATCTTCGCTCACAACTCACCAAAGATAGCGTGTCAAAGTTCGCCAAAGATTACAAGATTTTGACTGGAGCATGGCATACATACATGTTGAGGAAGAATGATCGAATATGGCATAATCCGCCCGTGCCCGAAGGATATGGGCAAGGAGCTACAGGTGTCTCTGAAGCGGGTTTCAAGTGCGGTTTCCGAGTACCTGTACTTCCCCTCATCAAAAAGATGTTCACCCAAATGGGCATCGCCTTGGGTCAGATGGACCCGAATGAGTTCTTTCATATGAACGGCTTTGATTGCCGGTGTCTTGTTGTTGGAGTCGAGCCAACAACCCGGTTGTTCTGGCATCACTATGACTTCAGAAAAAATGGCAAGAGCAAGGGTTACTACACCATATCTTGGTGAACCAACAGGGCCGAATGGGTAGAGACGAACTCTAATAATAAAGGTAGCCATGACAAATGGTGTTATCTTTCTGGTCCAAAGATAGCTGCCATGTCCCAATGGCGCATATTTGACCCTACCGTTCAGGTAGTAAAACTCACGTTGATAGGTGCCGAGGAGCACGAATATGACCGACTCTGCAAATTTGAGATGGACCGAATTCCTTTAGAGGATCTTCGGTACAAGCAATGGCTTTTCGCCCTATGGGGTAATGGTAACAGGCTCTGACTCTCATATCCTCTTTTCTTTTTCTTTACATTTTCCCTTGCCAGTTATAAGTCTTGAATTTAACCTTTCTTCTAATTTTTTTTTGTAGTGTCTACTTGTAATATCCGTGAATTTTATTATTTGATTAAATGATATATTTAATCTAAAATATTTATTTTGGAATATTGGAATATTATTATATGATATTTAGTGTGTGATTATGTGCTAAATGGTGAGTCAGAAGCCCCTTTCAAAAATTTCGTCATTTGGAATTTTCTTCAAATTTGAGCCGTTTTGATAATTCAAGGCCCCGTTGAAATTTCGTACATTCATTTTTAATTCTTCGTCTTTCGTATTCGAATCGTTATCGAAAGGGTTATGGGATTCTATTTAACCCTACCTATTTGATTCTGCAAATCAATTTCAATTTTTGATCCGAAAAAGGAAAAATCGTTCCGAACCCTAATTGCTTAAGGGGACGGATTTATCGTTCTATATCAATATTGAAGTTGTTATAGCCCTAGTATTCTTGAGCATTAGTTATATAATGATATATATCAATTTGGATAATCATCAACCTTTTTAACCCCTTATTTTTCGTAAAACGTGTTTTTGACCTAATTAGGGTTTTTAAACGATCTAACGAATCAATATCGATCCAAAAATGTTATTTGGGGTATTATTTTTCCAGAAATATAAAAAGACAAATCAGACTTCATAACTCATAGCAAATCTTCAGCAATTACTCAAAAAATCCGAAATTCCCAAAAATTATTTTTGTGTTCTTGATCTTCAATCAATTCGTTCTAAGTGTTATTGAAGTCCAAATTTGAAGTTCTTATACTCAAATCAAAGCTCCAAAAATCTAGTTTCAGAATCTTCCAACCTCATCATCATCTGGTAAGTATTCGATTTTATATTGATTTTACAAGTTTCGAATTATAACTAGGGTTCTTGATTCGATTTGGGGATTTTCATTCTGTTGATTCTCCGTTCAATTGGTTGCTTCTAACATGTTCCTAGGGTTCTAATTAGCAAGAATCCATGCTTTAATTTCATGTTTATGTTCAATTTAGTCGGGTTTTGATTTCGGGTTTTGACCCGATTTCTTCTTTCGATTCGTACGTTCTTGATATTGATCTGACATTGTTTTTGATAAAGGGCTTTTATTGTATGAGTTATAAGCTTCATTTTGGTATATTAATCTTTGAGTTTCATGTACGGAATAGGTAGATCGGGTTTCCGGCCGAGGTCGTTGCCGGAGAATTCTTTGAACGGATTCTGGGCACGATTCCGGCTAGGGACAGATATTTTGATGTGTGGGTTTTGTTTGGCTTGAAAAGGCGAACAAAAGCCCTCTGGTTTGATTTGTGTTTGGACGGAATCGAAGAATTCCGGCGGCCGGAGACCGGCCGGATTCTGGAAAACCCAGAATCCGGTGGGTTGTTCTTGGCGACCCGAAATTGTTCTTCCCGACCCGTTTACCCGATTTTTCGACCCGGTTTCAATCTTCAAAACCCTAATTCATTTTCAGAAAACTGTTTTTGAATTTTATTTTTAAATTTAATTCGAAAATAGTTTAAAAACTTTAAAAATTCATATTTTTATTTTAAAAATATATTTTAATATCAGAAAAATTCTGATAAATTATATTTATTATTTTAAATCCGAAAATTGATTAAACTTAATTATTTTAATTATTTTTAATTAATAATTAATTTATTAATTAATTGGTTAATTCTTTTAATCAATTAATTCTTAAAAATTAAAAATTAATTAGATTTAATTAATTAAAAATTCAGTTTAATTATTTTCAAGCCTATTTAATTATTTAAAAATAGCTTGAGTATTTAAAGAGTGTCAATTAATTTTATTAATTGATTTATTTTCATTTAAATGTTTATATTGGATTTAAAAATCCGATTTTTGATTTAAAAATTAGTAATGACTTATTAAAATTCGAATAAGTTCCGTATGATGTTTTAAAAATGTTTATAAGTGCTATATAGTTCATATTAATTGTGTGTTGTGTTTTATAGTCTGTATATGCCCGTACTAGGGCAAATATCTGAGTTTTAAATATCGTAAACTATACCGGACGTCCGATACGTAACCGGTTACTTGTTTAAATGTGATTATTGGTTGAATAAGTGTCGAGAGTAGAACGAGAATAGTTAGACTTATTGTGATGAGTTGTTTAATTATAGAATCGAGTTCCCGGAGCAAGGGAAAGGGGAAAGTAGAGTGAGCAGAGTCGATCCGACAGTAGCTTAGACCAGGCAAGTATCTGTGCCCTTACTTGTGATAAAATTTATTATTGTCTTAATTACTTGAATACCGTTATCCCCAGAACAATTCAAATTATCAATCTTTTAACCGCATTTGGACAACTGATTCCATTTCCTTAGAGATTCTTGATTCTTTGATTTGATCTGCATCGGAAACCCTTATTTCCAATTCACTTGATTATTGTTTACCACCTATTGTTGTTATTTATCATCCTTTGATTATCGTTGACAACCATTGATTATTTGACTTCCATCTTGACTACCGATTACGGTCATTGATTAACGATTACCAATATTGATTTCCTTATTGAATGAGTACACTGTACCATTGAAATTACTCCATGATTCTTTCTCGATCTTCGTTGATACTGAACAGTTGAAGCTCTTTTGCAATTACTATACATTCAGTTTATCTTATTGAGCATGTTATTGTTTATACCCTATTATAGATTTGGCATGTGTTTTTAAAAATGGACCAGTAATTGGTCGGGCCATATTTATGGTCGGAATAACTTAAGGCCCAGATTGGCCTGGGATCCAGTAGAGGACTATGACATGAGCTAGTCCGGGGTTGATGCGTGGCTGGCCAGCAGCACAACCTTTGATTTGAATAAAATGTATAAGCCAAATTCTAATTCTTTACTTCAATCATTATTGATACAAAGCATGTGTTAGCTAAATATTGTTGATTCTGATATCATAAATTCATATCCTTACAACTGTGATAGAAATGATTCGTTGATGTTTGCTGAGCAATTTTGGCTCACTCTTGCTTGTTGTTTTCTAACCCTATTCCAGTGAAGCGAGAGTATGAGTTGGCATAGCGTGACCGATAGTTCACCAGCAGCCAGGAGAGCCCCTCGAGTCATTGTTATTGGCAGGGTAGTTGTTGTTTTGCTTTTCTAGATTAATGTCTAGATTTGAACTTTAGTTGTGATGTAATAACTCTGATAAAACTGGTATTGTAATAATAAAAGATTGTAGTAGCTTGTGTTCATTGCCATAATCTGGATGCGGTCTTGGTCAAGGGGTAATTGTGTCTTTATATATATTATGCATGTGTTAAATAGTGTTCCGTTGGTCGGATGACTCCTCAAATCTGTACCCCGGGTTTGGAGGGCGTCACAGTTGGTATCAGAGCAACAGGTTATGGCATTTGAAACAAGTTAGGACTTAGGGTCCAGGATAACATAGAGAGTTAGGAATTCACGTAAGGATATTAGGAGGTCAACTAGGGATATTACGCGTAGTAATTAAATGTGGTTATAATTGTAGCCCCCTAGTTCTAGTTCAGACTCAGACCCTTCCGAGGATACGATAGCAGAGATACCTACACCCGTTGAGAGAGCAGGACCGTCTCGGCCAGTGCGATATCAGCCTATGCATCAGGACCCAGTAGTCAGGAGAGATCAGATACCTTGTCCTATTCCACTCCGACAAGTAGCCCCAGCACCAGTGTCTCAGGCATCAGTTTGTGGGCCTTTGTATCAGTTATGTGAGCCACCAGTTCCACACCATATGTATCAGAGGGTGAGTAGAGAGAAGGAGTACCTTTATGGACAGGTTATGGAGATAGGTAGGATTCGTTCGATCGAGGCAGCCGCTGTCAGAGAGAGAGACAGACTTAGAGATCAGATGAGAGACATTCAGATGAGGTTTAGGGTTACGAGGACTTTGGTTGAGACTCGTTTGCACGGATTAGCTTCTAGTCGAGAGGGAGAAACAGTAGCAGGGATGAGACAGATTTTGGATTATGCGATGAGTGAGATTGCAGAGATTTCAGGACCCCCGTTATGGCCGGCAGGAGCAGGTGATCTGTGAGCAGGTATTAGTAGCAGACAGATGTGACATGGATGTATGGTTTCTAGATAGTTAGTATATAGATGCATATTGTAGAATCAGCAGTGCACCGGGCTTATAGGAACGCCTCGGGTTGTTGTTGCATTTTTGTTGTTGTATTGCTGGTCGGCAGTTATGGTTCAGCCATGATATATTTTCTTTTGAAGCGTTCTACGCTTGTACTAACTCTATCTATATATATATGATAAACCTCTTTTATAGAACTATATTTATTCCCCTGTCATTCATTTCCAGCATCATAACTGTTATTCTACTTATTGCAACGAGTGTATCCATACACCGTTGAGAAGATCTGTAAACCTTCGAGATATCAATTGTGATCCTTCCTTCTCTTATATGAACTGTTTGATTAAGCCAATTATTGTTTATTCATAAGCGATATGGCTCCTAGACGACAAACCCGTTCAACTGATACCTCTGACCAAGAAGGTCAACAAAATACACCTCCCACGGGCCGCGTGGACCCGATGGTAATCCAGTTGTTAAATACCCTTACTCAACAGACTGCCGCATTAGCACAGCAGCAACGTGCATTTCAGCAACAGCTCTTAGAACAGCAGCAACAGCATCAGCAACATCAGCATCAGCAGCATCAACAACAGCACCAGTAAGCAGCACCGGCAGTTACGTTCAAATCTTTCCAGGCAGCAAAACCTCCGGAATTTAAAGGATCAGCAGACCCTGTAGAGGCTAAGGCATGGTTGAAAGAGATGGAAAAGGCTTTTACCTTGATAGAGGTGACAGAGGATAAGAAGACAGAATATGCAAGCTATTTTCTGAAGAATGAGGCTAGTTATTGGTGGGAAACGAGTAGGGCTATGGAGCCCGAGGGATTGATTACGTGGGCAAGATTTACAGAGTTGTTTTTGGAAAGATATTTTCCGGACTATATGAGAGATCAGATGGAATTGAAGTTTTTGGAATTAAAGCAGGGAAGCATGACAGTGCCCCAATATGAAACAAGGTTTACGGAGTTGTCAAGGTTTGTTCCAACCTATGTGGATACGGAAAAGAAGAAGGCCAAGAGGTTCCAGCAGGGACTGAGGTCTTGGATTCGTAGTAAATTAGCTGTATTGGAGTTGGACACCTATGCAGCGGTGGTCCAAAAGGCAATGATTGCGGAGACAGAGAGTGATTCTTACATGAAAGAGAGGGAGAACAAGAAAAGGAAAGCAGGGATACCCGATAAGGGACAGCAACAGGGAAGTTTTCAAGGGCAAGCAAATAAGAAACTGGGATTTCAGCACGGAAGGAATACAAGTTTTAGGAAACCAGACACCGGAAACGTAGGACAAGATAACCGTCTACTAACCGGCAGTCAGCAGGGACTTTCTAGACCCCCACTACCAGAATGCAAGACATGCGGGAAGCGACATCTAGGGATATGCCATCGATTGAATGTCACATGCTTTAAATTCAATCAGAAGGGACATTATTCCCGGGATTGCAAGATAGGCATCGTGTGTCATCGGTGTAAGAAACCAGGTCACATGATTAAGGACTGCAGAGCACCAGCAACCGTGAACAATATGATTCGGGCAATTGAAGCACCCCCAGTTGTTAACGTCCGGCCGTTAGCCAGGACCTACAATATGTCAATGGGAGAAGCAGTGAGAGATTCCGACGTGGTGGCAGGTACACTTCTAGTAAATTCTATTCCTGCACAAGTGTTAATAGATTCGGGAGCGACGAAGTCTTTTATTTCTGAAACGTTTGCTCGTAGATTGAATTGCGTAATGAAACCTTTAAGTGGAGTGTTGACTATAGAGATAGCTAATCAGGATCGTATCGCGGTCAGTTCATATTATCCCCGTTGTGAGATAGAGATTTTGGGAAATCGTTTTTATGTTGACTTGTTACCTTTTAAGTTAGGTGAATTTGATGTGATATTAGGGATGGATTGGTTGACTGAGCATGATGCAAGTATTGATTGTAAGAATAAGAGGGTTACTTTGATTACCCTAGAAAAGAAAGAGATAATATTTAGAGGAGAGAAACAAAGAAAGAGGTTCCTGACGATGATTCAGGCTAAGAGGTTATTAAGGCAAGGTTGTGAGGCGTATCTAGCTTATGTGATAGATATAGATAAGGAAGTTTCTAAGTTAGAAGATATTCCAGTCGTAAATGAGTTTCCAGATGTTTTTCCGGAAGAATTACCAGGTTTACCTCCAGATAGAGAGATTGAATTTGCGATAGACTTAGTACCAGGCGCGGAGCCAGTATCTAAGGCCCCTTACAGAATGGCACCAGTGGAGATGAAGGAATTGGCTGATCAACTGCAAGATTTGCTAGAAAAAGGAATTGTTAGACCCAGCGTTTCACCGTGGGGGGCACCAGTACTGTTTGTCAAGAAAAAGGATGGAAGCATGAGATTGTGTATAGACTATCGGGAGTTGAACAAGCTGACCATTAAGAACAAGTATCCGTTACCTCGAATAGATGATCTGTTTGACCAGCTGAAGGGAGCGGTACATTTTTCAAAGATCGACCTACGGTCAGGATATCACCAATTGAAGATTAGACCAGACGACATACCGAAGACAGCCTTTCGAACAAGGTATGGGCACTATGAATTCTTAGTAATGGCGTTTGGACTAACGAATGCACCCGCAGCTTTTATGGACCTAATGAATAGGATTTTCAAGAGATATTTGGACAAGTTTGTAGTGGTATTCATCGACGACATCTTGATATACTCAAGGACAGAAGAAGAGCATGCAGACCAGTTGCGAATTGTGTTAGAAACGTTAAGACAAGAAAGACCATACGCGGAGTTTTCCAAGTGTGAATTCTGGTTGAAAGAAGTTCATTTCTTAGGACACGTGGTGAGCAGCGAAGGCATCAAAGTGGACCCAGCAAAGATAGAGGCAGTGAAAGATTGGGAGAGACCAAGGACACCGACTGAAGTCAGAAGTTTCTTGGGATTAGCCGGATACTACCGGAGATTTGTGCAAGATTTTGCGAAGATAGCTACTCTAATGACCAAGCTGACAAGGAAAAGCGAGCGATTCATATGGAACGATAAATGCGAAGAAGGCTTCCAAGAGTTAAAGAAAAGACTAACTACGGCACCGGTATTGATGTTACCAGACGATCAAGGTCATTTCGTAATCTATAGTGATGCGTCGTACAAAGGATTAGGATGCGTACTTATGCAACATGACAAGGTGATTGCTTATGCGTCAAGACAGTTGAGACCCCACGAACAGAAGTACCCTACACACGATTTGGAGTTAGCAGCTATTGTGTTTGCTTTGAAGATATGGAGACACTACTTGTATGGAGAGAGATGTGAAATTTACACCGATCACAAAAGTTTGAAGTATATCTTTACTTAGAAAGAGCTGAACATGAGGCAACGAAGATGGTTAGAACTAATCAAGGACTACGACGTTTCTATCAACTATCATCCCGGCAAGGCAAATGTGGTAGCAGATGCATTGAGCAGAAAAGAGAGATTAAATACACTAATGATGACCAAAGAGTTATACAAGGAATTTGAGAAGTTAGAAATCGAAGTAATTAATCCGAAGGACGCGACGGAAATGATTTATACCATGGCGTTTCAACCTGAATTGTTGGAGAAGATACGGAAGTGCCAAGAGCGAGTTATGAATGATGATGTGAGTAAAATGACAGGTGAGGAAATATGTAGCCAACCGGACGACAAAGGGATCTTGAGATTTGCTTCTCGGATATGGATACCTAACGTAACGGAACTGAAAAGTGAGATTTTGCACGAAGCACATAACTCGAAGTATTCAATTCATCCAGGGAGTACGAAAATGTATCGAGATCTTAAGACGAACTTTTGGTGGCCAGATATGAAGAGAGAGATTGCGGAATGGGTAAGTAAATGCTTTACGTGTCAAAGAGTTAAGGCGGAACATCAGAGACCAAGTGGATTACTTCAACCATTGGAAATTCCCGAATAGAAGTGGGAACACATTGCGATGGACTTTGTAGTAGGATTGCCTAGAACAAAAGCTAACCATGATGCCATCTGGGTTATCGTGGATCGATTGACGAAATCTGCGCATTTTCTTCCGATTAACGAGAGATTCTCGCTGGATAAGTTAGTCCATATTTACATAAAAGAAATCATAGTACGACATGGAGTTCCAGTATCGATAGTGTCTGATAGAGACCCTCGATTCAATTCAAGATTTTGGAGGAGTTTTCAAGAGTGTTTAGGCACCGAGTTGAGAATGAGTACGGCTTATCATCCGCAGACGGACGGTCAAAGCGAAAGGACAATTCAGACTATTGAAGATATGCTTAGGACATGTGCACTTGACTTTGAAGGCAGTTGGGACGATCATCTACCCTTGGTGGAATTTTCATATAATAATAGTTTTCACGCGAGCATCGGAATGCCACCTTACGAAGCTCTGTATGGACGAAAGTGTCGATCTCCGGTATATTGGGAAGAAGTTGGTGAACGGAAAATGATAGGACCAGAACTAGTACAACGAACAAAAGAAGTGGTTCAATTGATTCAGAGAAGATTGATAACAGCTCAAGACCGACAGAAAAAGTATGCGGATCTAGCCAGAAAGGATGTGGGATTCGAAGAAGGAGAGCAAGTGTTACTAAAAGTTTCACCATGGAAAGGATTAGTTAGGTTTGGAAAGAAAGGGAAGTTGAGTCCGAGATATGTTGGGCCGTTTGAGATTTTGAAGAAAGTGGGCGAAGTAGCTTACGAGTTGGCATTGCCACCGCATATGCAGCACGTTCATAATGTATTTCATGTATCTATGCTTAAGAAGTATCGACCAGATTCGAATCATGTAATAGAGTATGAACCCATAGAGGTCCAGGCAGATTTATCATATGTAGAACGACCGATTCAGATATTGGATCGTAAGGAGAAAGTACTAAGGAATAAGACAGTAGCGTTAGTGAGAGTTTTGTGGAGGAATCCTAAAGTAGAAGAGTCTACCTGGGAGTTAGAGAGTGAGATGTTAGAGAAGTATCCCCAGTTGTTTCCTTGATCTGATTCTGAGGACAGAATCCTATTAAGGGGGGAAGGATGTAATATCCGTGAATTTTATTATTTGATTAAATGATATATTTAATCTAAAATATTTATTTTGGAATATTGGAATATTATTATATGATATTTAGTGTGTGATTATGTGCTATGGTGAGTCAGAAGCCCCTTTCAAAAATTTCGTCATTTGGAATTTTCTTCAAATTTGAGCCGTTTTGATAATTCAAGGCCCCGTTGAAATTTCGTACATTCATTTTTAATTATTCGTCTTTCGTATTCGAATCGTTATCGAAAGGGTTATGGGATTCTATTTAACCCTACCTATTTGATTCTGCAAATCAATTTCAATTTTTGATCCGAAAAAGGAAAAATCGTTCCGAACCCTAATTGCTTAAGGGGACGGATTTATCGTTCTATATCAATATTGAAGTTGTTATAGCCCTAGTATTCTTGAGCATTAGTTATATAATGATATATATCAATTTGGATAATCATCAACCTTTTTAACCCCTTATTTTTCGTAAAACGTGTTTTTGACCTAATTAGGGTTTTTAAACGATCTAACGAATCAATATCGATCCAAAAATGTTATTTGGGGTATTATTTTTCCAGAAATATAAAAAGACAAATCAGACTTCATAACTCATAGCAAATCTTCAGCAATTACTCAAAAAATCCGAAATTCCCAAAAATTATTTTTGTGTTCTTGATCTTCAATCAATTCGTTCTAAGTGTTATTGAAGTCCAAATTTGAAGTTCTTATACTCAAATCAAAGCTCCAAAAATCTAGTTTCAGAATCTTCCAACCTCATCATCATCTGGTAAGTATTCGATTTTATATTGATTTTACAAGTTTCGAATTATAACTAGGGTTCTTGATTCGATTTGGGGATTTTCATTCTGTTGATTCTCCGTTCAATTGGTTGCTTCTAACATGTTCCTAGGGTTCTAATTAGCAAGAATCCATGCTTTAATTTCATGTTTATGTTCAATTTAGTCGGGTTTTGATTTCGGGTTTTGACCCGATTTCTTCTTTCGATTCGTACGTTCTTGATATTGATCTGACATTGTTTTTGATAAAGGGCTTTTATTGTATGAGTTATAAGCTTCATTTTGGTATATTAATCTTTGAGTTTCATGTACGGAATAGGTAGATCGGGTTTCCGGCCGAGGTCGTTGCCGGAGAATTCTTTGAACGGATTCTGGGCACGATTCCGGCTAGGGACAGATGTTTTGATGTGTGGGTTTTGTTTGGCTTGAAAAGGCGAACAAAAGCCCTCTGGTTTGATTTGTGTTTGGACGGAATCGAAGAATTCCGGCGGCCGGAGACCGACCGGATTCTGGAAAACCCAGAATCCGGTGGGTTGTTCTTGGCGACCCGGAATTGTTCTTCCCGACCCGTTTACCCGATTTTTCGACCCGGTTTCAATCTTCAAAACCCTAATTCATTTTCAGAAAACTGTTTTTGAATTTTACTTTTAAATTTAATTCGAAAATAGTTTAAAAACTTTAAAAATTCATATTTTTATTTTAAAAATATATTTTAATATCAGAAAAATTCTGATAAATTATATTTATTATTTTAAATCCGAAAATTGATTAAACTTAATTATTTTAATTATTTTTAATTAATAATTAATTTATTAATTAATTGGTTAATTCTTTTAATCAATTAATTCTTAAAAATTAATTATTAATTAGATTTAATTAATTAAAAATTCAGTTTAATTATTTTCAAGCCTATTTAATTATTTAAAAATAGCTTGAGTATTTAAAGAGTGTCAATTAATTTTATTAATTGATTTATTTTCATTTAAATGTTTATATTGGATTTAAAAATCCGATTTTTGATTTAAAAATTAGTAATGACTTATTAAAATTCGAATAAGTTCCGTATGATGTTTTAAAAATGTTTATAAGTGCTATATAGTTCATATTAATTGTGTGTTGTGTTTTATAGTCTGTATATGCCCGTACTAGGGCAAATATCTGAGTTTTAAATATCGTAAACTATACCGGACGTCCGATACGTAACCGGTTACTTGTTTAAATGTGATTATTGGTTGAATAAGTGTCGAGAGTAGAACGAGAATAGTTAGACTTATTGTGATGAGTTGTTTAATTATAGAATCGAGTTCCCGGAGCAAGGGAAAGGGGAAAGTAGAGTGAGCAGAGTCGATCCGACAGCAGCTTAGACCAGGCAAGTATCTGTGCCCTTACTTGTGATAAAATTTATTATTGTCTTAATTACTTGAATACCGTTATCCCCAGAACAATTCAAATTATCAATCTTTTAACCGCATTTGGACAACTGATTCCATTTCCTTAGAGATTCTTGATTCTTTGATTTGATCTGCATCGGAAACCCTTATTTCCAATTCACTTGATTATTGTTTACCACCTATTGTTGTTATTTATCATCCTTTGATTATCGTTGACAACCATTGATTATTTGACTTCCATCTTGACTACCGATTACGGTCATTGATTAACGATTACCAATATTGATTTCCTTATTGAATGAGTACACTGTACCATTGAAATTACTCCATGATTCTTTCTCGATCTTCGTTGATACTGAACAGTTGAAGCTCTTTTGCAATTACTATACATTCAGTTTATCTTATTGAGCATGTTATTGTTTATACCCTATTATAGATTTGGCATGTGTTTTTAAAAATGGACCAGTAATTGGTCGGGCCATATTTATGGTCGGAATAACTTAAGGCCCAGATTGGCCTGGGATCCAGTAGAGGACTATGACATGAGCTAGTCCGGGGTTGATGCGTGGCTGGCCAGCATCACAACCTTTGATTTGAATAAAATGTATAAGCCAAATTCTAATTCTTTACTTCAATCATTATTGATACAAAGCATGTGTTAGCTAAATATTGTTGATTCTGATATCATAAATTCATATCCTTACAACTGTGATAGAAATGATTCGTTGATGTTTGCTGAGCAATTTTGGCTCACTCTTGCTTGTTGTTTTCTAACCCTATTCCAGTGAAGCGAGAGTATGAGTTGGCATAGCGTGACCGATAGTTCACCAGCAGCCAGGAGAGCCCCTCGAGTCATTGTTATTGGCAGGGTAGTTGTTGTTTTGCTTTTCTAGATTAATGTCTAGATTTGAACTTTAGTTGTGATGTAATAACTCTGATAAAACTGGTATTGTAATAATAAAAGATTGTAGTAGCTTGTGTTCATTGCCATAATCTGGATGCGGTCTTGGTCAAGGGGTAATTGTGTCTTTATATATATTATGCATGTGTTAAATAGTGTTCCGTTGGTCGGATGACTCCTCAAATCTGTACCCCGGGTTTGGAGGGCGTCACACTACTCGCCAAGAAATAATTGAGAGGAAGAGGGCTAAATTCCAACCTTCTCAGGCGGCCCAGGCAGGGGGTTTGCCAAATCCTGCTCGGGAGGGAAATGAACAGCACGCTCCCGAACAGTCTGCTCCCCCTTCTCCTCGCCATCAGATTGAACAAACTGGAAGTGCTCCACTATCACCTGCTTCCAGGAAAAGAACACGGAAAGGGGACGCGATAAAAATGTATGTCCCTCAATGGGTGGTGCTGGAGATGGATTCGTTCGCCACACCTGCCCCAATGGCGGCAAATGAGATAGCTCCAGACTTGTGTCGGGCTTTAATGTTTCCTACTGACCGCCCAAAGTACGAGCAACTGAGCGCCACATATGCTTGTGCCGAGTTATTGGGCCTACTATCCATGGTATGAACAAACATTCTCCCGTTCCTTATCCATTTATTTCTTTTTCTTTCAGTTTTTAACCGAGCTTTGCTTTTTCATTCCAGGCGGCTCCAATGGTTGCTGCTATCACTGACAAGGTGAGAGACCTGCAGAGTGGCTTCGCCCAGGTCAAAGAGATGGAGTCTCGGGCAGTTAAAGACGAAAGTGGTCTTCAGATGGCGGAAGAAGACCTGGAGAAGCTGGACGACCAGGCCAAGGTGCTCAAGGCCGATCGGGAAGCCATGCAAAAGGAGGTGGATACTCTTCGGGCCCGGCTTACCAGGCACAACCTTGCACTTAAGGCCGCAAGGAAGCTATCCCGAAGGGAGAACAAACTAAGGTTGAATGCGGAAGAACGCTGCTATCAAATGGGCCACGACGAAGTCGTAAAGAGGGTCGCTGCCTTGGGTTTGGACAATCTTCCGCTGTTCGATGAAGGCTTCGTCGATCCGGTTGGTCGCCCTGATGACGGGGAGCTCCTCGTGGTCTCGTCGGGCGAAGATGAAGAATTGTCCGAGTAGAATATTTTTAATTTTGTAAAGTACTATGCCTTCGGGCATTAACATTGTAGCTTTCAGGCTTTTCTCTTACTAATTTATGCATGTTTGGTTTGTTTTTCCCTTAGCATAAATTTTGTTTTTTGTTTTTTTGGGTTAAAGTCCGCCTTAGAATAATTTTTCATTTTATATCTCTTCGGCTTGAATGTTGACTTAACATAAATTTTCATTTTATGTCTCTTCGGCTCAAATGTTGTCTTAACATAATTTTTAATTTTATGTCTCTTCGGCTCGAATGTTGCCTTAACATAATTTTTTATTTTATGTCTATTCGGCTCAAATGTTGTCTTAACATAATTTTTTATTTTATGTCTCTTCGGCTCAAATGTTGCCTTAACATAATTTTTTATTTAATGTCTCTTCGGCTTGATACATCGCCTTGACATAATTCATAAATGGGCTTGTGTATCTTTTGCCTGATCTTTGCCCCCACATAACTTTAAACATCTTATTGGGGCTTTATGCTTCTTCGGCCTTTATTTTGCCTTGGCATAAATCTTCCCTCCAAATATTTAGGGTATCGTGCGTCCTTCTTCAATCGGTCGTCGCGGTTATAAAATATTTAGCAAAAGAAAAAAGTCCGACACTTATCTTTTTCGATCGTCCCTAGATAAGTATCTACTTTGTTTAATCTAATTTGCATGATTATACAACATAATAAAGTTACGTACAATTGCATAAGGATTTGACATATCTGTAAGCATATGTTTCCATTGATAACTTTTCGTGTTCAATCATACATGCTTTCTTTTAGGGAATTCGAATACAATATTGAAATAAAGACTTGAAAAATGGAAAAAACCTGCAATACTTGCGAACATTTCCATAAACAAGGTGGGGCTCATAGGTAGTACTTGCGTAAGCGCGAGGCATGCCAAGTGTTCTTGATCGAGTCTCCATTCAATGTTGCTAGTTTGTAGGTTCCAGGCCGAACGACTTCGACAACTTTGTATGACCCTTCCCAATTGGGCATTAGCTTTCCTTTTTTCATCGGCATAGAGGTGGCTAGTTCCCTCAATACTAAATCCCCAACCATGAATGTTCTCTTCTTTACTCCCGAATCGTAGTATTGGGCTGCTTGGAGTTGGTATTTTAAGTACCTTAGGTGAGCTTCTTCTATATCTTCTTCGAGCAGATATACATTCGCCCTGACGCCGAACTCATTCGCTTCGATGTTGAAATCCTCTATTCGGTAAGAGTCGAGGCCGACCTCTAGCGGAACTAAGGCATCTGTTCCGAAGGCTAGCCTGGAAGGTGTTTCCCCAATAGACGATCGAGGTGTAGTTCGGTATGCCCATAATACCCAAGGTAGTTCTTCGGCCCAGAGTCCTTTGGCATCTCCCAGTCGTTTCTTTATTCCATCAAAGATTATCTTGTTGTCAGCCTTGATCGATCCATTTCCTTGAGGATGACCAACCGAACTGAACTTTTGCTGTATCCCGAAGTGGGCCAAGAACTTTCGGAACTTGTTTCCAATGAACTATGTTCCATTATCAGACACGCATACCCTTGGGATTCCGAACCTTAGTATTACTTGTTCTAGCATGAACTTCTTTGCTGCTTCTTCAGTTATATTCGCCCAAGGCCTTGCTTCTACCCACTTGGTCATATAGTCGATTGCCACGATGCAGTATTTGGCTTGCTTCGTGCTTTTGGGCAGGATCCCCGCGATGTCTACAACCCACATGGCGAAGGGTATTGGGCTTAAAAACAGATGCCATTTCTTCGGGTGGCTATTTCGGGATGGTGCTGAATAACTGACATTGTCTACACTTCTTCGCATATTCAGCCGCATCTTCTCGCAAAGTCGGCCAATAAAACCCTTGCCTAAGAATTTTGAAGGCGAGTGACCAATCGGCTAGGTGCTCTCCACATATTCCCTCATGCACTATTTCCAAAGCCAGTTGTTGCTCTTCTGGATCTAAACATCTGAGAAGGGGTTTTGTCGTCGATATTCTGTACATCTTGTTCCCGATGATGGTGTAGCTTGCTGCCCTATACTTTACTTTCTGAGCCTCTTTCCGGTCTAGGGGCAAAGTACCTTTATCCAGGTATGCCCTGATTGGAGTCATCCAGTTGATGCCTTGATGGATTTCCATGCACTGCTTTTTGTCGATGGAGGGCGATCTCACTTCGGTCAGGTAGATTGACCGTGTCAGGCTATGAGATTCTGCCAAAGCGAGTCTTGATAACGTATCGGCTCGGCTGTTGTCTTCCCTGCCAATTTGACTCAACTCGAAGGATTCGAACAAAACTGAAAGATCACGTACCTTTTTGGCGTAGGATTTGATATGGGGTTCTCTCTGCTCATATTCTCCAGAGAAGTGTTTTACCACCAACATGGAGTCACTGAATGCCCTTAGATTCCTTATGTAATAACCCGAATTTTTGGGTAAAATTTAAAACTTTTCTTATTATGATTAAGTGCAGCAGTGAATAGTGATATTGGTGGATGAATAGTGATTTTGAGGGTTAAGAAAATTTTTCATGCCACCTATGTGCGAGACGTAGTGTGGATATTTAAAAGTCATATTAGTGATCTACGGAGTAAATAAGTGAATGCAAAGACGATCGGAATTCAGAAATTCCAACTTTTATTTTGGTGTAGTATTTGACCGGGCAGTAAATTATATATTATTATATTCAAGAAATGAGATATTAAATTTGAGGATTTGAGGATTTAATATTTTGGAATTTTATTATATTTGATTTGAGAATTTAGAACGAAAACCACTGAGACAGTGAAACGAAGGTTCTAGAAACCGCTGATACTTTATAACGAGATTAAGCGATTAAGCGAACGAATCATGGATTAAGGATTGAAATTATGACAGGATTAGATATAGACATGGAAGTAACATGTAACAAGATTAATTCGAGAAATGCAACATTTGGATCATCCATGTGAAAGGAAAGCGAACTAGTAAAGCTGCTTGCCACCATGATCTCCATTGCGTGACACGTGTCCCTGCTTTGCCACCATGATTCTCCACTGATCGACACGTGTCCTGGGCATGCAATGACTCATCACCTTTTAACACAAAAATCAGCATTATCATTATTAATCAACCAAACCAAAAACCTCTCTTTTCTTCATTTTCGGCCAACACAAAACTGCCGAATTGTAAAATGCATATCTCTTTCATTTCTTGGTGGAAATTGGAGATCTATAGCTTGTTGGAAAGGTCTTGAGATAACCTACATTTCGTATTTCACGAGTTGCTTCCATTTGAGCAAGGTAAGACCTTCGGTTTTCCAGTTCTTTAAACCGGTGTATAGTAACTCCGAGAATTCATAACTTGTTCTTGATTTTCTTTTGCAAGTTTAAGGATAATAACCATGGATAAAGACTCTCTTAAGGCTTACAAGCTCTGGTTGTGTGTTTAAGGCTTCAAGGAAGGTATAAAGACCTCTGCCCCTTTTGTTTATATGAGTTTTGAAGTGGTTTTGATGTTATGTAAAGTTAAGAGCATGATTAAGTAATTAGATGAATTCTTGGTTGAGTTTGGAGGATGGGTTATGAATTTATTGTGATTATTCATGGAGGATTTGACTGAGTGGAGGGTGTATAAGGTGGATGGTGAGTTTGGGATTGATTGGTATTGATTTGGTTGTGTTTTGGAAATGGAAAACGTTACGATTATAGCCGTCGTAATGCCCATATTAAAATTTGAAACTTTGAGGAATAATACTAGAGACAGTTAGGAAGGCTCACGAAAACGATTCGTATTAAAAAGATTATTTTTCGATTTTATAAAAATGCGACAGCAGAGGTTGCGCAAGTGAAAACCACTGAAAACGAGACTTAGAAACCAAGGTTCCAAAAGGTTAGGTATAACTTGGATTTGAGGATGGATTTCGAACCAAACTTATGATATAAGTATTTGACGAATAACATGGACTTAGTGTGACGCTAGAACGAGCAAGTAATGCCTTGGTTGTGTTTCGCTTACGTGTTTAAGCAT
The DNA here is from genome assembly GCA_030848705.1 of Heracleum sosnowskyi. Taxonomy (NCBI): domain Eukaryota; kingdom Viridiplantae; phylum Streptophyta; class Magnoliopsida; order Apiales; family Apiaceae; genus Heracleum; species Heracleum sosnowskyi. The sequence continues at coordinate 32,838,371 of CM061235.1, read as the reverse complement.
TAAGTTATAAGTGGTTTATCGGGGGGATTAACCGTGTGTTTTCGTTTCACTTTGTCTAGATTGTCCGGCATCGTCGCGAACCCCTATCACTTCTCGAGCATCAGGCAAGTTTACTAACCCTTACTCTATTGTTAGAGTGGGCATATTTTCGAATGTTTAGTACTTGTTGATTCAAAAATATATCTATGTATATATATTCTTTGTTCCAAGTATCGTGCAAGTTTCTAAAACCATATTTTGAAGTATGCATATACTAGATGCAAGTTTTCTTGTTCCACGCTATGTTTTCCATTAATTATACTAATGATGCATACGATATGATATTATGCATGTTTTCAAACCTTACATCGTATATAGATGTAATGGTAATAAAAATGTTGAGACGTAATTTATGCATATGATAGATGCATGCAAGTTTTCAAACCTATGCCTCTATAAACTGTTGTTGTGATAAATAAAAGATTTTGAGATATATGTTATGTGTTTTTGATTTCTAAATGATACTTATGGTGCTAAGTAAAAGTTATTGATATGAAGTTGAGCTTATAAGCTATGGTTATAGCAATATTTTTGAACTGATGTGTTAAGAAAACCCTCAGTAGGGGGGGGGGGGTATATACTCTGTATTTAAACTACTGACCGGGAATGGTATCAGTTATTATCTAGAGTTATATATATATACTCTGTACTTATACTACGTACTGAGAAAGGTATCAGTTGCTATCTAGGATTATTTTATTAATTTATTTTCCATTCTTTGTTAAAGGAGTATGTGGGAATTACTTTTAAATAAATATTATTTATTAAATATAGTTTTCATTAATTAATTAAAGCCCTACTTCTTAAGGAAGTATTTTGTGAAAACTATTCTTTAACCCTAGATAGCTAATAAAGTTTTATTCAGACAATTATAAACATAATTAGAGAAGGTTCCCAAATCTATTTTCCTTTTAAGTCTATATTCTGAAAGACTTAAATGTTCGCTCAAACTACAAAGACTCAGGGGATCTTTCTCAAGATTTAATGTTTGTTCCAAGAGGACTGCCCGGTCCTAAATCTTTTTGAAACTACTCATTTAACAGCTTTGTATGCTACCATCAAAACGATTTTGATTACTTCCTCAAGACTCGAGGAGTAAGATCAGTGGAATAAGTAGTATCCATGAACAAGCATCAGCTTGGGAAATATGGGTGAATTTCCCTTTCTAAGGAAAAAAGGGAAAGGAACTTTATGTTTCAGAATTATGGATTTTCTTGAACTCGGAGAATATGTAAGGGACTGAGTGGCGCCTGTCCCCTAATGGAATTACGCGTAGACCGACGGTCTATGAACGGGTCTGTTCTTCCCTTAGATTATCAGATAGTGCCCGACCGTAGGGTAAGAGAAGAGTATCAGACCGGCAGTCTATGAATGGGTCTGCTCTTCCCCCTACAACTGCAGGCGGGGAGGTAGGTCAGTTAGCGTCTGCCCTATTTTCCCTTCTACGTAGAAAACAGCAGTGGGGATTTGCCTTGCGACTGATTATCGTAGAGGTATCCCTGTCGCCCAGAATCTCCGTCTACAGTTCATCATCCATGAAAGAAAATGTTTTATGCAAGTTATCAGAGAAAGAACATGTTTAAGCAAGATTACAGAAAAGAAAAGTTTATTCAAGCTATTCAAGTTATTCAAGTTCATGCAAGTTTATTCAAGTTTAGAAAGTGGATTGGAAATATTTTGCCTTGTCTTTATTTCCAGAATATGATATGAGATAAATGTTTGATATGAAAGATGATATTTGGAAATTCCTACAACTTCATCTTTTATTTTATGAGTTATGACTATGATAAAACCTGATTAAGGATATATATGCATAAGTGGATTTTGGGTTATGGAAACCTTATATTGAATTTTCCTTATAACTTCATCTTTTAAGTTATATGTTGATAGTCTGCTTATATTTATATAGCAGATATTTTAAGGAAATGATATACTGAGTCATCTTGTTATTTCAGCTTTTATACTATACTAGAACTTTGTTCATAGTATGAATATCGAAAGTTGCAGAGTATTATGAAATGATATTTGAAGTACAGTAATGGTACTATTTTTGGAATACATTCCGATAAGGAAATGATTTCAGTATCGAGATATTTTGACAAATTATTGTCGTATACCCGCTTTAATTCTGGGTTGAATAAAAAGGGCAGAATTATGCCATACTTTCATTACCTTGCTGAGCTATCGCTCACTCTTTCTATTATTTTATATATATTATATATCAGCGGAGCAGGATGCCAATGGGACGGCACATACCTCGCAAGGCGTTTCCATTAAACAGTTTCTAGCAGTGATCCCGGGAGTAGTACGGACCAATCGAATCAGGCTACGGCTTTTGGCATTCAACTTATGTATAGACATGAATGGTATTAGAGGATTGTGAGCATCAGAAGGCTAAGTTGGTAATGTAACAATACTTAGAAATTGTATCAGTAACAGATTCAAAAGACATTTGGGTATTGTAATAAAAGTTAGTTATTCCGCAGTTGTTGTATTATGTCGTTTCTGAGACTCTAACCTGTGTGTGTGCGTGTGTGAGACATATGTTGTGGGGTCATGAGCAGGTAAATTATGAATGGTGTGAGTAATACAGGTAAGGCAAGGAGTACATGGATTGTGACAACCCTAAATCCCTGACCCTGGATTTGGGGCTGTTATAGAGATGGTATCAGAGCATTAGGTTACAATCCTCAGAAACGATAGGAGATCGAGTCTTACAATGCCCTTAGTAATGATAAGAACATCTAGAGATCAAATTGAGTTGTAGTCGGGTTAGAGGACATGACCCTAACTGTTTAAGATGAAGCCCGAGAGGGGACTTCTTTTGGGAAACCGTACTTAGGACTTCGTGGTTTGTCACCTCGATTCGTATGAGTTATAGATTGATGGGATTCTGAGATACCAGACCCCGAGGCCTTCGAGTAGGAAATTGATGATGCGTTCCTTGAAATGGACGGAGACCCAATACAGGAAGATCCATAGGAGGATCTAGAGGAAGACCCCATAGTGGGTCAAGGAAAGAATCTTGTAAAGGACGTGTTGATTGATAAAGATGTAGTATGTTACTTGAGGTCGTATAATAAAGACCGGACGAACCTTCAGAGGACAAATAAGTGACGAGATGAGAGTTTAAAGATCGTTCATGATTCATCAAGAGACATGACAAAGAAAATGGAGTATAATCTCCAAAGCAGAAGGTGTAGAGGCAGTATAGCCAGTATCAGTGGATTGATTCGACTCGAACAAAACCTGTTACTCGTAGTCGGTTATAGTTGCCCATAAGGAGGCGGCATACGTAAGAACCAAGATGTTCAGGTTTTCACGAACGATTAAGGGTACTTAGTTGCCTAGAATAGTGAAAGGAATTGCTTTGGCTATGAGCTTTCAATCCCCCACGACCAGCGATTCCACTGGAAATAGTGTCTATTACATCATTGAGGGATTTTGTTATCTCAAGGAAAATTTTGGATATATGTACCATGCAAATGTTATTGTAAGACAAGCATGCTAAGACGAAATCGAGAACGAGATTTACCACCCTCAGGAAACCAGGAAGGAATTATGAGGATAGAACAGACAGGTCGGAAATCAGATCCGAGTATTACTAGTGGGTTCTGATTTCCCTGATTTTGGAAAGAAATTCAGCAAATTTTTGGCAAACCTTGTCTTTCCGATTACCAGAGGATGTCACCAAAGAGAGTGGAAATTAGAGCGAACCCTGTGGATTGGATAAGATAGCCGTTATATGGGTTGGTGGACAGACCCTGATTGCTATAATTGATTGTAGAGATAAAATGATGAAGTTGAGATTGGACGGTAAAGGCGAAATATATTTAAGGACCAAGAGGGACTGAGAAATTCCGGGATTGACTTAAATGAAAAGGCTATTGTGCCAAAAGTGTTAAGCCTATGTAGCACACGGGATTGATATGGGAGAAGGAATATTGGATATAAGGATGATTGAAATAGAGACCGGATTTAAGCCTGTAGATTCTAACGATCTTCCGGAGTACCGCCCAGTCGACATGAGGAATTGTCATTGCTATGGGCGACAACGGTATCGAAGTCTTCTTATAGAACCGAACGCTTACTTGGGATGTTTGCGCCTAGTCGAATAGAATTCCCTGCGATTGCAAATGTCGATGGTTGAATCCTTAGCGACTATTATAAGTCGGCAATGACGTAAGTATCGAACAACTTAGGGTGCGTGGAAAAGAAAAGCTTTAGAATCGAACGATTATCCGTTAGAGGAGCCGACATAAAAGGCATCCGTAGAGACCTTGGCAAACCTTCCCAATCTATGATTTATCTTGACCTCTCTCCGAGAAAGAATTCTGATTAAAAGGGTATATTCCCTCTTCGAAGTTATTTTATAACACTTGTGTTAAATCATATTTAATTTCAATTGTGTTAGAGGCTGTCACGATGCCTATTTTCAGGTTTTCAAAGCCCTTCCAAATGAGGTTATTTAAGCTTTCACTTTTCTTCAAATAATGAATGACCTTATGGTGATACCTCACCACTTGGTTGTTAAGTACCAGTATCTTTTGGTGATTCTTTTCTTTGTGTTTCTTTGGAAACCGCACCTTTGGAATATGTTCAATTTTAATCCAAGGTATTCCTTTGAGAAATATTGTCGAAAGGCGATAATCATTAAATTGATCTCGAATTGCTTTCATACTTTTCAACTTCCACTGAGATGAACAACCCTATATTTATAGGGGCTACAAGGACTATCTATCTGTGTGATAGAAGTCTGATGGGACGCCATCACTTGTAAGTTGTGAAATACAAGAAGGCTAATTACCTTTAGTAATGTCTCAATCGAGGCACACAACGTTGAGTTCTTATGATCATGTTGATCTCTCGGTAACTTCTTTTACCTCCAATAAGGTTACTTTAAAACTCATAACCTTATGATCACCAGTGTGTGACGTTTTCCTTGATATGGGAGCTGTCTTTTCAAGGCCCCATGATTTTTGTTATCCTCGTTGAATTCTAAGGGGAGGCCAACCAGGTCAAATAAGTCAAAATTCGCTGATAGGAATTAGATTCACAACGAAATTGCCTGTGACAGGAGCGAATCCCTAAGACGAATAGAATGTTAGTGATATATCAATGAAAGTGGTTTATTCTCCCAGAGATATTATGAGAATGGAAAGCGTGTCAATCGATATATGTGAAACAAATAGCGATGAGGCCAAGTTTGCCGAATTATCGAGGTTTGTTCCGGAGTTTGTGAACATCGAATAAAAGAAAGCCAGTAGGTTCCAACCAGGGCTACCTCCAACAAGCAACCCACTGTCAGGACCTTTAAATAGCAGGTGCCCTTCTATACTGTTTAGACAGAGCTAATGTATCGTTGTATATCAAGAAGTTGCATGACAATTAAACCTTAAGGCCGAGCCACTAAGGGAATAATTACAAGTAGAAATAGTCAATCGAGGGATTTTCCCATAAGACTGGTACATCCAGGTTGTGAACTAGAAATATGAGGTCGACCCTTTTGATAGACCTGATTCCTTTCAAGTTGGGAGAAGTTGGTATCATAATAAGGATGGGTTGGTTGACACCCAATGGAGCCAATTGGTTGCAAAGAAAAAGAGTAATAAGTAAAGGATGGAGGCAGATTTAGAGATTCTTGAATATAGTTCAGACTAAGGAATTATTACACCAGAGATACGAGGCTTAATTAGCTCTTATGGTTGACGCCAAGAAAAGAGATACCAAGTATAAAGGAAACTACGATGGTTTTGGGAGATTGTATAAGGTTTTAATGAGCTACCAGATATCGATTTGGATGACATGAGAATGAATACCGAGTATTCAGAGTATAATGGGAATGAAAGAGTTAATGACTCAGTTACAAGAGTTGTTGTATAAGGGTATGATAAGACCCAGTGTACCACCATGGAGAACCCGGTGTTGTTGTAAGAAAGAAAGATGTTAGCACAAGATTATGTATTGAACCTCGAGAGTTGTATGAGTTCGACATGGAGAATAGGTACCCTTGTAAATGATTGTTTGATCAGCGGAAGAACGCTGTGTATTTCCAATTTATTTAAGAACTGGGTATCACCAGTTGGAAGTTAAATCAGAGGATATACCCAAGGCCGCGATTCGTACTAGGAATAGACACTTCGAGTTTTCAGCGAAGTTATTTTGGGTTGACTAATGCACCCAGAAATTTTATGGAATGTAATGAATTGACTTTGAGTTACCCGTGATAGTAGATAGCATGAGATGGAGAAATGGCTAGAATTGACCTAGAATTATGACTGTGAGATACACTACCATCCGGGGAAGGCCAATGTGGTGGCCGATACCCTTAATTAAAATAAGACAGAGATGGATTCCGAATGATCGGGAATTAAAGGATGAGATTTTACACAAAACCCAAGTTAGTCCAACAAACTAGAAAGACAAAAGATTTCATCAACAAGTGGCTAGTGACAACCAAGACAGACAGAGAAAGTATGCGGACTAAGCCCGCGAGTACAGAGATAGTACTGCTATTGATAAGCTAAATGGCAAGTTAATGAATGACAAGCAAGTTTATGCTGGTGTATTTCTGTGCAAACAAGATAGAGAATATGAGGTTAGAGATTCGTGATGCTAAAGATATCCATGGAAAGAATTAATGAGATTTGGAAAGAAAGGGGAGTGAGCCCGAGATTCATTGGGCCATCTGAGATTTTAAAACGCGTCAGGAAGGTGGCCTACGAGCCAGCCTTACACCCCCCCAAACTTGTAGAATGGTCATAACGGGGTTCATGTGTCAATGCTACGTCAGTATACTATAGATGCTCGGCATATGTTAGAGTACGAGCAGGTAGATATACCACCTGGTCTGACTTACAAAGAACAACCTGTGGAAATCACGGATAGAAAAGAGCAAGTGCTAAGTGACGAGGTTGCCAAGCTAGTGAGAGGTTTGTGGAAAATCAAGAAGTGGAAGAATCCACCTGGGAGTTAGAAAGTGCAATGGAAGAGAAGTACCCCAGTTACTCCTAAGTTGATTCCGGGACGGAATCCTTTTAAGGAGGGGAGAATGTAATAACCCGAATTTTTGGGTAAAATTTAAAACTTTTCTTATTATGATTAAGTGCAGCAGTGAATAGTGATATTGGTGGATGAATAGTGATTTTGAGGGTTAAGAAAATTTTTCATGCCACCTATGTGCGAGACGTAGTGTGGATATTTAAAAGTCATATTAGTGATCTACGGAGTAAATAAGTGAATGCAAAGACGATCAGAATTCAGAAATTCCAAATTTTATTTTGGTGTAGTATTTGACCGGGCAGCAAATTATATATTATTATATTCAAGAAATGAGATATTAAATTTGAGGATTTGAGGAGTTAATATTTTGGAATTTTATTATATTTGATTTGAGAATTTAGAACGAAAACCACTGAGACAGTGAAACGAAGGTTCTAGAAACCGCTGATACTTTATAACGAGATTAAGCGATTAAGCGAACGAATCATGGATTAAGGATTGAAATTATGACAGGATTAAATATAGACATGGAAGTAACATGTAACAAGATTAATTCGAGAAATGCAACATTTGGATCATCCATGTGAAAGGAAAGCGAACTAGTAAAGCTGTTTGCCACCATGATCTCCATTGCGTGACACGTGTCCCTGCTTTGCCACCATGATGCTCCACTAATCGACACGTGTCCTGGGCATGCAATGACTCATCACCTTTTAACACAAAAATCAGCATTATCATTATTAATCAACCAAACCAAAAACCTCTCTTTTCTTCATTTTCGGCCAACACAAAACTGCCGAATTGTAAAATGCATATCTCCTTCATTTCTTGGTGGACATTGGAGATCTATAGCTTGTTGAAAAGGTCTTGAGATAACCTACATTTCCTATTTCACGAGTTTCTTCCATTTGAGCAAGGTAAGACCTTCGGTTTTCCAGTTCTTTAAACCGGTGTATAGTAACTCCGAGAATTCATAACTTGTTCTTGATTTTCTTTTGCAAGTTTAAGGATAATAACCATGGATAAAGACCGTCTTAAGGCTTACAAGCTCTGGTTGTGTGTTTAAGGCTTCAAGGAAGGTATAAAGACCTCTGCCCCCTTTTGTTTATATGAGTTTTGAAGTGGTTTTGATGTTATGTAAAGTTAAGAGCATGATTAAGTAATTAGATGAATTCTTGGTTGAGTTTGGAGGATGGGTTATGAATTTATTGTGATTATTCATGGAGGATTTGACTGAGTGGAGGGTGTATAAGGTGGATGGTGAGTTTGGGATTGATTGGTATTGATTTGGTTGTGTTTTGGAAATGGAAAACGTTACGATTATAGCCGTCGTAATGCCCATTTGATTTAAGGATGTTTTGAGCAAGAGTTACGAACTGGTATTGGAATATTTTTGAACAAAACTGACCAGGAGCCTGTAGGTCTTGTTTTAAGGTTTGTTTTGGTATAAAGATCATGTCCATACGATTTACGGTTTAGGAGAAAAGTGAGTTTTAGTAAACGTCGTTGGAGGAACAACTCCTCTCTGGTCAGTCACTTTGAGGCTGTATTTGGGCCACTTAGAAGCCATATTAAAATGTGAAACTTTGAGGAATAATACTAGAGACAGTTAGGAAGGCTCACGAAAAATATTCGTATTAAAAAGATTATTTTTCGAGTTTATAAAAATGCGACAGCAGAGGTTGCGCAAGTGAAAACCACTGAAAACGAGACTTAGAAACCAAGGTTCCAAAAGGTTAGGTATAACTTGGATTTGAGGATGGATTTCGAACCAAACTTATGATATAAGTATTTGACAAATAACATGGACTTAGTGTGACGCTAGAACGAGCAAGTAATGCCTTGGTTGTGTTTCTCTTACGTGTTTAAGCATTAAGTTATAAGTGGTTTATCGGGGGGATTAACCGTGTGTTTTCGTTTCACTTTGTCTAGATTGTCCGGCATCGTCGCGAACCCCTATCACTTCTCGAGCATCAGGCAAGTTTACTAACCCTTACTCTATTGTTAGAGTGGGCATATTTTCGAATGTTTAGTACTTGTTGATTCAAAAATATATCAATGTATATATATTCTTTGTTCCAAGTATCGTGCAAGTTTGTAAAACCATATTTTGAAGTATGCATATACTGGATGCAAGTTTTCTTGTTCCACGCTATGTTCTCCATTAATTATACTAATGATGCATACGATATGATATTATGCATGTTTTCAAACCTTACATCGTATATAGATGTAATGGTAATAAAAATGTTGAGACGTAATTTATGCATATGATAGATGCATGCAAGTTTTCAAACCTATGCCTCTATAAACTGTTGTTATGATAAATAAAAGATTTTGAGATATATGTTATGTGTTTTTGATTTCTAAATGATACTTATGGTGCTAAGTAAAAGTTATTGATATGAAGTTGAGCTTATAAGCTATGGTTATAGCAATATTTTTGAACTGATGTGTTAAGAAAACCCTCAGTAGGGGGGGGGGGTATATACTCTGTATTTAAACTACTGACCGGGAATGGTATCAGTTATTATCTAGAGTTATATATATATACTCTGTACTTATACTACGTACTGAGAAAGGTATCAGTTGCTATCTAGGATTATTTTATTAATTTATTTTCCATTCTTTGTTAAAGGAGTATGTGGGAATTACTTTTAAATAAATATTATTTATTAAATATAGTTTTCATTAATTAATTAAAGCCCTACTTCTTAAGGAAGTATTTTGTGAAAACTATTCTTTAACCCTAGATAGCTAATAAAGTTTTATTCAGACAATTATAAACATAATTAGAGAAGGTTCCCAAATCTATTTTCCTTTTAAGTCTATATTCTGAAAGACTTAAATGTTCGCTCAAACTACAAAGACTCAGGGGATCTTTCTCAAGATTTAATGTTTGTTCCAAGAGGACTGCCCGGTCCTAAATCTTTTTGAAACTACTCATTTAACAGCTTTGTATGCTACCATCAAAACGATTTTGATTACTTCCTCAAGACTCGAGGAGTAAGATCAGTGGAATAAGTAGTATCCATGAACAAGCATCAGCTTGGGAAATATGGGTGAATTTCCCTTTCTAAGGAAAAAAGGGAAAGGAACTTTATGTTTCAGAATTATGGATTTTCTTGAACTCGGAGAATATGTAAGGGACTGAGTGGCGCCTGTCCCCTAAGGGAATTACGCGTAGACCGACGGTCTATGAACGGGTCTGTTCTTCCCTTAGATTATCAGATAGTGCCCGACCGTAGGGTAAGAGAAGAGTATCAGACCGGCAGTCTATGAACGGGTCTGCTCTTCCCCCTACAACCGCAGGCGGGGAGGTAGGTCAGTTAGCGTCTGCCCTATTTTCCCTTCTACGTAGAAAAACAGCAGTGGGGATTTGCCTTGCGACTGATCATCGTAGAGGTATCCCTGTCGCCCAGAATCTCCGTCTACAGTTCATCATCCATGAAAGAAAATGTTTTATGCAAGTTATCAGAGAAAGAACATGTTTAAGCAAGATTACAGAAAAGAAAAGTTTATTCAAGCTATTCAAGTTATTCAAGTTCATGCAAGTTTATTCAAGTTTAGAAAGTGGATTGGAAATATTTTGCCTTGTCTTTATTTCTAGAATATGATATGAGATAAATGTTTGATATGAAAGATGATATTTGGAAATTCCTACAACTTTATCTTTTATTTTATGAGTTATGACTCTGATAAAACCTGATTAAGGATATATATGCATAAGTGGATTTTGGGTTATGGAAACCTTATATTGAATTTTCCTTATAACTTCATCTTTTAAGTTATATGTTGATAGTCTGCTTATATTTATATAGCAGATATTTTAAGTAAAGGATATACTGAGTCATCTTGTTATTTCAGCTTTTATACTATACTAGAACTTTGTTCATAGTATGAATATTGAAAGTTGCAGAGTATTATGAAATGATATTTGAAGTACAGTAATGGTACTATTTTTGGAATACATTCCGATAAGTAAATGATTTCAGTATCGAGATATTTTGACAAATTATTGTCGTATACCCGCTTTAATTCTGGGTTGAATAAAAAGGGCAGAATTATGCCATACTTTCATTACCTTGCTGAGCTATCGCTCACTCTTGCTATTATTTTATATATATTATATAGCAGCGGAGCAGGATGCCAATGGGACGGCACATACCTCGCAAGGCGTTTCCATTAAACAGTTTCTAGTAGTGATCCCGGGAGTAGTACGGACCAATCGAATCAGGCTACGGCTTTTGGCATTCAACTTATGTATAGACATGAATGGTATTAGAGGATTGTGAGCATCAGAAGGCTAAGTTGGTAATGTAACAATACTTAGAAATTGTATCAGTAACAGATTCAAAAGACATTTGGGTATTGTAATAAAAGTTAGTTATTCCGCAGTTGTTGTATTGTGTCGTTTCTGAGACTCTAACCTATGAGTGTGTGTGTGTGAGACATATGTTGTGGGGTCATGAGCAGGTAAATTATGAATGGTGTGAGTAATACAGGCAAGGCAAGGAGTACATGGATTGTGACAACCCTAAATCCCTGACCCTGGATTTGGGGCTGTTACACCTTACTTCTAGATTCTTCGCCAAGTTTAATCCAGCCAGCAATGCTTCGTACTCGGCCTCATTATTCGTCAGGGGGAAAGTGAACCTTATCTCTTGGCATATTTCGAATCCATCTGGGCTGGAAAGGATCAAACCGGCCCCGCATTTTGAACCTGCGACCGAACCATCCACAAATAACTTCCATTTCCCCGGAAACTGGATTAGTTGTTCTTCGGGCGCCAGATCTTTTGGCCCGGAGAAAGAGCATTCCACCATGAAGTCCGCCAGTGCCTGAGCTTTAATGGAGGTTCTTGGGACATATTCCAGGTCATATTCCCCCAGCTCAATGGAGCATGCTACCACTCTTCCGGACGCCTCAGGTCTTGTCAGAATCTTCTTGAGTGGCTGGTCGGTCAAAATTTGCACCGTTCGTCCTTGGAAATAGTGTCGCAATTTTTGGGTAGCCATCACTAACCCATATGCGAACTTTTCAGCATTCAGATATCTTGTTTCTACGTCCTTCAACATATGTGATACATAGAACACTGGGTGTTGATTCTTTTCGTGCTCCTTTACCGAGACTACTCCGAGAGTTCGGTCACTTACTGTGAAGTATAGCTGTAATATTTCTTTCGGGTCTGGTCTCATCAAGAGGGGTGCTTTATTTGAGATATACCTTTACTTCTTCGAACGCCTTCTGACAGTTCAGCCCCCATTCAAAATTCTTCGACCCCCGAAGCACCTCGAAGAAAGGCAAAGCCTTCTCTGCCGACCTTGAAATAAACCTTCGCAGGGCTGCCATTCGGCCGGTTAACTTCTGGACGTCCCGAACTGTCTTTGGTGGCTCCATGTCGATCACAACTTGTATTTTCTCTGGGTTCGCTGTTAGGAATATGTTGTTCTTGATGATAATTATAAAAACACTAAGTAGATTTTGTATTAAGTCATTTTGTAACTGTCAACGGAATGACATGCTTTGCAGCTTTCATTGATAGGTAGCTCATCAACGAAATGAGTGATGTAGCAATTGCACTGTACAATACTTCATAGTTTGATATGCATTTGGTTGTAGGTATTAGATAGGTTTTCTAAGTCATGTTGACTAAGTACTAGATAGGCAAAATAGGTTGGTTAATTGTAAATACATCATGCCTTGTAATTTTGCCAAAGTGAAGACATGTCAACGGTATGAAGATTACTCTGTCAACGGTATGAAGTTTACTCATCAACGAAATGGAGTTTACTCATCAACGGAATGAAGAATACCCATCAACGAAATGAAGAATAAAGCTATCAACGAAACACATCTCCTTGCTATCAACGAATCATTATTGCTTTTCTGAATAGTTGACAAAGTGATAGTGATAGTTATCTGACAGATCAAAAGGAGATATGGAAGTGTACTTTGCATTGGAAGCCATCAAAATGGTTACAGGCAAAAAGGAAACATTCCAATTTCCAATAAGGTTCTAGAGAGTGATCATAATAAGCAAAAAGACAAAAGCCAAGATCTCCAAAGGACCATTGGACAAAAGGGATGAAAACCAAGCTACTGGAGGATACTGCTAGTTTATTTTAGAGTACCCAAAAATAGCTTTGTAAACATGGGTTATATAACCAAGTGTAGCAGTTCATTAAAGATATAGAAGAGTGAGATAAAAACAGATTGTATTAGCTTCTTTCAAGAGCACTCTCATTCTGTATCAAGAACTGAGCAGCTATGATACTTTTGTAACACAGAATATTTCCGCAATAAAATTAATCTCAGTTGGATCCTCAAAACATCCAACTGAAATTTTATAATTGTTTGTGTTCTGATTTCAGTTTAGTTTTTATTTTAGAAAGTTGTTTTAAGTTTTGAAATATCTAGAATTGTATTCAACCCCCCCCCCTTCTACAATTCTGTTAGGCTATTTGGGATTAACAATTGGTATCAGAACAAGCTTCTAACATACAAGAAGTTTAAAGATCAAGGCCAAAACAGTAATCATGGTGAAGAAGGATGCAGGTGTGAATATACCAGTTCTAGATAAGGACAATTACTTTCACTGGAAAGTAAAGATGCATCTACATCTCATGTCTATGGATGAGAGATATGTAGACTGCATTGAGAAAGGTCCACACGTTCCCATGAAGTTTGCATCTAGAGTTGGACTGCTAGATGATGCTCCTGATGTAGAAGTTCCAAAACTTGTCTCAGAATGGACTGTTGAAGATGTTGCAGAAGTCCATAAAGACAAAAGAACCATGAACATTCTGTTTAATGGTTTGGAGCAAGAGATGTTTGACAATGTCATAAACTGTACAACCTCTAAAGAAGTATGGGACACTGTTAGAACAATTTGTGAAGGAACTGAGCAAGTCAGGGAGAACAAAATGCAACTCCTCATACAACAATATGAGCATTTTCATTTTAAAGCTGGTGAAACCCTAAATGACACGTTTAGTAGGTTTCAAAAGCTTTTGAATGGATTAAAGTTGTATGGGAGGATCTATCAAACCAAGGATTCAAACATTAAATTTCTTAGAGCTCTTCCAAAAGAATGGAAGCCTATGACTGTTTCTCTGAGAAACACTCAAGAGTACAAAGACTACACTCTTTAAAGGCTTTATGGAACCCTAAAGACATATGAGCTGGAAATGGAGCAAGATGAAGAAATTGAGAAGGTACAAAAGAAAGGTGGATCTCTTGCATTGATTGCATCTGTGAACCAACTGGAAGATGACAATGAAGAAACTGCAACAGCCACAACTAGTCGAGCTAGTTGTAGGAGTGATGTTAGCAAGGGTAAAGGCAAGATGACAGAAGAAGAAGAAGAACTAGCCAACTTGGATGACTTAAATGAGATTGATGAACACATTGCCTTTCTTTCAAGGAAATTCTCTAAGTTCAAATTCAAGAGAAACTCAGAAGCAAGGCCACCAAGAAGAGACTTTCAACCTAGCAAAAATAACTGGATTGAAAAGTCTAAGTCTAAATGTTTCAACTGTGGAATGATTGGTCACTTTGCTGGAGACTGCAGAAAGCCCAAAGTTGAGAAGGGCAACAGGAAATTTGAGCCTGTTGATTATAAAAAGAAATACTTTGAACTTCTCAAGCAAAAAGAAAAGGCTTTCATGTCTCAGGAGTATGATTGGGCTGGGAATGGTGAAGATTCTGATGATGATGTTGAGTATGTCAACTTGGCTCTAATGCCTAAAAATCATGAGCAGGAAGCAAGTTCCTCAAGCAACCAGGTAACAATTATTAATCTTTCTGAGCTTTCTAAAGAAGAATGTGATAGTGCAGTAAATGAAATGTCTACTGTACTATATAATTTGCGTGTTACTCTTAAATCACTTATCAAAGAGAACTCAAGAATCAAAGAAACTAATCTGCTCTTAAGTGATAGAAATGCCATGTTAGAAGCACAGCTTATTGAGTTTGAGAAAATGAGGTGTGTTAGTAGGGATGCTAAGAAGGAACTTGAGAAAGTGTTAGAAAGGGAAGAAATTCTTAAAACACAACTTGAAATAGAACAAAGTGTGATTGCAAAATGGAAAGATTCCAGGAATGTTGCTACCAACATCATTAATGTTCAAGGTGTGGAATCCTTCTGTGAGCAATCATGGAAAAAGAACAAAGAGAAGCTAGGGTATACTGTTGTAAGGCATAATGTAATATAAGATGAAACAGTGATAACTACAACTCAACAAAAGACAAGACAGACAGTAATATTAACAGAAGCACAGGAATCCAGAATCAAAGAAGAAAAGGTAAACTCAAAAGATCAAAATACGTTATGTATTCTTGAAGTCCGTAAACAGGTCACGGAAAGAAGTTCATGAAAATGTTCAAGCCTTAGTGACATCAAAAGAAACAAGAATTTCAAGACTACAGAAGTATGTAAATGATTTAGGGTTAAGTACCACGGGATTCCAGTGATTTAAACGAAGCAACCAGAACGACAAGGGACTTATCAGCATCATTGAATTGAAGACATAAAAGAAGAATTGATCAAGTGTTATTCATCTGTGAACCAGACCAGTTGCACTAGGTGACGACACTGAAAAGATCAAGTTGTTTTATCGTCTCAGAAGAAATTGATACAGTCTATTACTGAAACACCAAGGAGCTCAGAAAGGTTTTCTAAAAGGAACAAGGACATAATGTGATTCGATGGTTTTTCATTTATGAAAAACTATCGAATGTGATTCTAAGGAATCAAAAGAAATTGAGTTGATGGTTTTTATTTTCTAAAGAAACAAAAACCATCGAAAGCTTTTCTAAGAAAACAATTAGAGTCAATGGAAAAGGGAATTTCCTTTTCGATAGTTTTCTTTAAAAAATATCGAATGGAAAATTTCTATTAATCCATTCGATGGTTTTCCATTCGATGGATTTCCAATTCGATAGTTTTCTGAATTGAGAGAAGGTGAAGAAGTGACATTGTTGTCAGGTTGATGAAGATCCAACGGCCAAGAATATTCCATTATTTTTGGTTCGATGGTTTTTCTAAAATCAAGTCTACAATTACAACAGAGGAAGTGTGTCTTCTTCAGTCAGGTTATTTTCATAGTAGCAATTACTGAGAGAGAAGTCTGAGCCGGAGAAGATCAGAAAAATTTATAGTGCTCAGAATTCTATCAATGTATTGATTGTGAATAACCTAGAACTCATTGAAGCTAATCTACGGATTAGAAATTGTAGCACCCCTCGAGGTTTATATTTATAAAACGATATATTCCCCGAAACTTGGTTTGGTTTGGTGTATTTGATTTCGTTTAGAACTGAATGATTAATCCGCGAATGAAATCGAATTATTTGTGAGTATCGTATTCAACCCCCCCTTCTACGATACTTTGGACCTAACAATTGGTATCAGAGCTACTTGATTGACGTGCAAATCAGATCCGGTGAATGAGACCAAAATCAAACTTATAGCTTGAAAATTCGAAGCAAATTTTTTAACTTTCAAAATTTTTCATTTGATTGGAATTTCTTGAATTTTAAACAATTTGAAATTTTCTACCATGAGTGCTCCAAAGACAACCGGGTATTAAAGTTCCCCCGTTTACAAGAGATGATTTCGGTTTGTGGAAGATGAAGATGCTGTTATTTATTAAGGCATCGAATCCGTTGTATATTGGTATTTTAGAAAATGGACCATATGTACCTATGAAATCAGTTGATGAAATGACTACCCCTGAAGGTAACAGGATTCCTGCTGGCACCCAACCTAAGGATATCTCTGAGTTTACTGATTCAGACAAAGAACTGATTAGACTGGATACAGGGTTAATGTTGATATTGACGGACTCCGCAGACAAAGAAATGAGCTATCAAATAATGAGTTGTACAAGCGGGAAACATATGTGGGATACCATAAACCTAATAATGGAAGGAACTGAAGACGTGCAGGAAAACAGATTGGACATCCTGACTTCTCAGTATGAGGCTTTTAGGTCACTCCCAGGAGAAAGTATAACTCAGGTCTTTGAGAATTATACTAAACTCCTGAATGAGTTGGCAATGAAAGGAAAGACATATCCACTGAGAGAAACGAACAGGAAGTTCATGATGACGCTGCCCCATCATGTAGAACACAAGTCATCATCCATAAGGGAAAGAATAGACTTCACAAAGATGCCACTAGAGATGATCTATAGCAAGCTGAAGACTTATGAGATGGAACAGGAACAAAGAGTGACAATCTACGGATCAGGGACAGTGAGCAACAAGCACAATGCACTCTTGAAATCAACAGCACTTGTAGTGGATGAACCAACAACTTCTGAGATTCAGGTTCAAACTTCTAGAGCTGGAAAGGAGGTGATTATGGAAGCTGACATGGATTCTGAAAATCTGGGTGTTGATGAAAATGAATACTACACCCTAGAAGAGCTTGAGCAAATGGAAGACAAAACCATGGCGTACTTAGCTGCAAAGTTTAGCCACATTCGTTTCAACAGAAACCCTAAGTACAAGTTCAAGGGCTCAACCAATAGATTTCAGAAAAGCAAGTATTCACCTGGCACTGGCTTTAAGGGAAGCTACAAGACTGGCATGATTGATAGGAGCAAATCAAGATGCTACAACTGCAATGAGTTGGGACATTTTTCTAATGAATGCCAAAAGCCTCGTCAAGCAAGAGACAGAAAGGGAGTCTATGAAAAGAAAGACTCATATGAGGATTTGAAGAAAGAGAATGCCAAGCTTAAACAGCAAGTGGAGGCATTATCTGGAAAGCAGAAAGGGAAAGCTTATATAGCAGAGGGAAAACAATGGGATGATACTGATTCGGATGAAGAGGAAGAAAGTGTAAATCTTGCCCTAATGGCTGACTCTTCAGAGGAATCACTGCAATTATCTCAGGTACCTATCTTAACAACATCTGACATGTCTAATTCTGAGTACAAGAAAACTGTGCAAGATCTTAGTGTAGAATTGTTTAATGTTCATACAAGCATGCTAGCATCTGAAATGGAAAATGCTAAACTAGTTCTTAAGATTAAACATCTAGAATCTAAGAATGAAGAACTAGATCTTGTAGCTGTCACATTAGAAGATCTTAAGCAGAAAAATGCGTACTTAGAGAACAAGGTCAAGTGTAGTGATGAGATAGAGACTATCCTCAGGAAGCAGATTTCAGAGTTAGATCTGAAGCTGAATGCTTTTAAGAATTCCGCCCTGGTTGCTAAGGAAATAATTGATACTCAGACCCAGGGTAATAAAACTGCTATAGGACTTGACTATTCCAAAAAGGCTGGGAAAAAGACCTTGGAATTTCCTGTGACAACTCCTGTTGTTGTTAGGAAGAATGTTCCTCACGTTCTTAAGAATGTGGTCAATCCAGTCTTTGTCAAGCCCCTCTCAGAACCTTTCTATGAGGATGACTTATACATAAGACAAGAATTGCTTGAGGAGGATTTGTTGAAGGAAAAAGAGGTAAAGACTAAGTTACCTAAGGATTCAGTAAAAACAGTATTACCTAAAACTGAATTAGGTGGCTCAGTTAGCAAGGCTAAGAATAACAGGAATGGGAAGAAGAAGAAAATTGCTAATCTAGAAATGGTTCCATTTTCTCCCATTTCATCTAGGAAGTTGTGCACTATTTGTAATTCTGCTGGACACCTTACACATGCATGTAAAAAGGTTAAAGTAGAAACTGCTAATACTTCTTAAATGCATAACATGTCTGCAATGCCTGATAATCATGAACCCTGTGGAAAGAAAGAATGTTTGCTATGCACATACAACATCATGCATGCTTATTTTAAGTTGATGAATGATAATAGCAAAAGCATTGATAATGATAATTCCTCAGATACTATGAAAATCAAACAGGGTAAGACAAAATTGAATGTTACTCCTGTTAAAACATCTAAACCTTCAGGACCCAAACAATTTTGGGTACCAAAGTCCGCTTAATCAATCTGTGATTGCAGGGTAAGGTTAAAAGCTCCAAAGTTGTGTGGATACTAGATAGTGGATGCTCTAGACACATGACAGGTGAAGAGTCCCTGCTTACAGAGGTGGTTAAGAAGACCGGCCCGATTGTAACCTTTGGAGATGACAGCAAATGATTCACTACGGGATATGGTAATTTGAAAATTGGAAATGTCATCATTGAAAACATCACTCTTGTTCAAGGATTAAAGCACAATCTGCTAAGCATCAGTCAATTCTGTGATAAAGGCTACAATGTAGATTTCAGAAAGGACAAGTGCTTGATCATAAACAGGAAGGATGAGAAGCTTGCTCTACTGGGAGTGAGAAAAGGAAACCTGTTCATAGCCGACCTAAATTCTACCAGTGAAGGAGCAATTACATGTTTCTATGGAAGGGCGTCTTCAGAACAAAGTTGGTTATGGCACAAGAAGCTCTCACATCTGAACTTCAAAACTATGAACTCTTTGGTAAAGAGAGAGTTAGTGAGAGGGTTGCCCATGATGGAATTCAATCAGGAGGGACTATGTGAAGCATGTGAAAAAGGGAAGTCAAAGAAAGCATCACATGGAAGCAAGGAAATGACAAACATTACTGAACCACTTCAGCTGATTCATATGGATTTATTTGGTCCAGTTAATGTTATGTCACTTTCAATAAAAAGGTATGCATTGGTGATGGTGGATGACTACTCCAAGTACACATGGGTGTTGTTTGTACATACTAAAGATGAAGCAACACAACTAATCATTGATCACATCAAAAAGATTGAAGTGGAAGCTAAGCTACCAGTGCGGACAATCAGATCAGACAATGGAACTGAATTCAAGAATGCAGTTCTTAATGATTTCTGTACAGAGAAAGTGTTGGGACGTATGATTACTGTTCTGCGTTTTACTATATGATTGATTATGAGTTCGAAAAGAAAACTTTACCTTAATCGCTACGATTCTGATCCACGTCTTCTACTGAATTCCTTGATTCTCTTCGAGCGAAGTGTGGCCTTCGATCTCCCAAAGTTTCCTCTCCTTAAAGCCTCGAAATCCCAAAACCCTAGCTCCTTGCGGCTGCCCTAGGTTTTTAATCTCGAATTCTGATAAAACTCTTTTCAGCTTTAGGAGAACAAGAATATATATAGGCTCCAGTAGGGATCATGGACAATTAGGTCGGGCCTCCCAATGACATTCTGGGTCAAGCCCAATGTCATTAAATATTAATTCTATCCACTAACGAATTAATATTTGAACTACCTTTCCTAATACCGTAATTATATTATTATTAAATTCGGCTCCTATATTATTTGCTTATTAAATTCCCCATGTTTAAGATATCGTATGTCCATTAATTAAATTAATTTCTGATAATTAATTTAATTAATATCTTTTTATCCTTGATCATCCACTCAACCTTATAATTATGCAAGAACAAATCTGCCTGCAGGACTAAAGCATAATTATCTTTATGAGCTTTCAAGAGGACATCATCAACCCGAATATTATCAGGACATGGTTTCCTTATGTAATTAATATCCCACTCTGCATGCAATGTCATTGCTCAATACATAATATTATAATTAACAATTAATTACATCACATATGTATCAAAGCATGTGCATTGCATACAAGTGTCAATCACTACACTTGGATTGAGAACCTAAGCATTAATAATATCATAGAATCTTAGTTCTTCTTTATTGTCAGAATAGAAGAACAATTCTAATATTTCGATCATGTTCAATATACACAAAGTATACAAGTATTATTTAATAGTCAAGATAAACTATTCCCAAATAATACTTCAGTTATTCCAGTGGTTTGTCTAATTCCACTTAAACTGTGAACCCTTTTATATTATATATAGACACTGATAATTTAATCTCCTGTTATCCCATTTGATACTAAATTATCCACAATATATAATAAACAGACAATGTAAAAATATGCAATCAAGATTCTCAATAAAATGGACAATGTTTATATACTACAAATGAATAGTTTAGTATAAAACCCAACAATCTCCCACTTATACTCAAGCTATTCTTTGAGTATATCAGTGTTTATTAATATAATCCGCTACCAGTTTAAATAACTATTCCGTGACCAGACATCTGACTCCTATCGCCTCCACGTGTTCTTCAAAAATCTTAGCTGGTAAACTCTTCGTGAAAGGATCAGCCCGGTTGTCCTTTGATGCTATATCAGTCACAATAATATCTCCTCGCTTAACGAACTGTCGTATGAGGTGATACTTACGCTCAATGTGTTTTGCTGCCTTATGTTCTCGTGGTTCCTTTGTATTTGCAACAGCACCAGTATTATCACAATAAATTGTGATTTGTCGTGGCAAATTAGGAACTACATTCAAATCCAGTAGGAAATTCCGGAACCATATAGCCTCCTTGGCTGCCTCAGAGGCTGCCACATATTCAGCTTCCATGGCTGAGTCTGCGATGCATTTCTGCTTCACACTCCTCCATATTACAGCTCCACCTCCTAAAGTAAAAACACACCCCGAGGTTGACTTCCTTTTATCCCTATCTGTCTGGAAATCTGAATCGTATATCCCACAGGAAACAAGTCTGAAGCCTTGTAAATTAACATATACTTCTTACTTCTTCGCAGGTACTTAAGTATCGTTTTTACTGCACTCCAATGTTCCTGACCTGGATTGGACTGATATCTACTAACCATGCCTACGGCAAAGCAAATATCATGTCTCGTGCATAACATAACATACATTAAGCTTCCACATGCTGAAGCATAAGGATCTGCTTTCATGTTCTCTATCTCCTTAGGTGTCTTAGGACACTGCTCCTTTGATAGAGAGACTCCATGTCTAAAAGGTAAATTACCCTTCTTAGAGTCCTGCATGTTAAAACGAGCCAATACCTCATCAATGTACGGTTCTTGAGATAAAGCGAACGTTCTTTTCTTGCGATCTCTTATAACTTTGATCCCAAGAATGTATGCGGCTTCACCTAAGTCTTTCATTTCAAATTGTTTGAACAACCATGCCTTAATAGATGACAACATCTCTACATTGTTTCCAATGAGCAAAATGTCATCTACATATAGTACTAGAAAAACCACTGCATTTCCTTCACTTTTCCTATACACACATGCTTCGCTTGGACTCTGATCATAACCATTTGACTGGACGGCCTGATCAAAACGAATGTTCCACTCTCTGGAAGCTTGTTTCAGTCCATAAATGGACTTCTTAAGCTTACACACTAGATGCTCTTGGCCCTCTTTGATGAATCCCTCTGGTTGCTGCATATGGATGTTTTCATCAAGACTTCCATTTAGGAAAGCTGTCTTGACATCCATTTGCCAAATCTCATAATCGAGATGAGCTGCTATAGATAAAAGAATCCGGATTGACTTAAGCATGACTACCGGAGAAAAGGTTTCCTCATAATCAATTCCTTGTTTCTGAGTATACCCTTTCGCAACAAGTCTTGCTTTCCAGGCTTTCACCTTTCTGTTAGATCCTCTTTTTCTTTTGTAGATCCTCTTGCATCCAATGGGTTTTACACCATTGGGTGGTTCCACGAGATCCCAGACTTCATTGGAATACATAGATTCCATCTCAGATTGCATAGCCTTTTGCCAACGATCTGCATCCTTATCTTGCATTGCTTCTTCGTATGTCCTGGGATCCTCATCATGTTCACCAGAGACTAAGTCCGAAGACTCTCCCAAAAACATGAACCTCTCAGGTTGTTTAACAACCCTCCCACTACGACGAAGCATTGGTGTGGTATTAGTGATAGGTTGTTCATTTACTTGTGGTTGTTCTACTTGTACCGGTGGCATATTAGAATTATCTTGTCCTCCCACTATTTCCTCTAAAACAACAGTACTCATGGATTTGTAATTCATTATATAGTCTTCCTCTAAGAATCTAGCATTGGTGCTTACAATGATATCCCGATCCTTAGGACTATAAAACAAATACCCTTTTGTTCCCTTGGGATAACCCACAAACAGCCTCACTTCTGTACGAGAATCTAACTTAGTCACGTTCTTGTTCAGCACATGTGCTGGACAACCCCAAATCCGAATGTGTTTCAAACTAGGTTTGGTACTAGTCCACAATTCTTTTGGAGTTTTTGGAACTGACTTAGAAGGTACCAAGTTTAGAAGATAAGCCGCTGTTTCTAGAGCATGCCCCCAAAATGACTTGGGTAAATTCGAATAACTCATCATCGATCTAACACTCTCTAAAAGAGTTTGGTTCCTTCTTTCTGCTACACCATTCTGCTGAGGTGTGCCAGGTGCAGTCAACTGGGATGAAATCCCATGTTCTGATAAATATTCTCTAAATTCTCCAAGCAGGTATTCGCCTCCACGATCTGATCGTAGTGACTTGATACATTTTCCTGAATGTCGCTTCTCCGCACTTGCTTTGTACTCTTTGAATTTTTCAAAGCACTCAGACTTGCGGTGCAACAGATAAATGTATCCATATCTCGAATAATCATCAATGAAAGTGACAAAATATTCATACCCACCTCTCGCTTGGATATTCATAGGTCCACATAAATCAGTATGAACCAATTCTAACACATCTTTGGCTCTATTTCCTTTTGCCTTAAAAGGTCTACTGGTCATTTTTCCTTCCAAGCAAGATTCACAGACTGGAAATGGCTCCACTGCCAACGAGCCTAAAGGCCCATCTACGACCAATCTTTGAATCCTCCTCAAGTTAATATGACCTAATCTCAAGTGCCAAAGATATGTTTGGTTCAATCCAGAAGGTTCCTTTCTTTTACTAGAGGTAGAAAATGTATTATTAATTTCACTTGGTTGCAACATTGGTTCTATAGGATCAATAATATATAAATTGTCTTGCAATGTACCAGAACATATAACTCGTTTATTCATCATAATGGAAACATTACGATCCAAACAAACATTATAACCATCCATAACAAGTTTAGAAACCGAAATTAAATTCCTTCTAAATGAAGGTACATAAAGACAATTATTCAAAACCAAAATCCTATCATAACCAAAAGATAAAGAAATATCTCCAACTGCAACCACTGCTACTTTCGTAGCATCTCCCATGAACACATATATCTCGCCATCTCTAAGCAGCCTGGTTTTCTGGAACCCCTGCATGGAATTACAAACATGATCAGTGGCTCCTGTGTCTACACACCAAGTGCTCGTAGACATAGCCGCTATATATGTTTCCGTAACAAGAGAAAGAGACATACCAGCATTGTTCTTCTTAGAAAGAGGACAATCCTTTTTCCAGTGACCCGACTGCTTGCACTTGAAGCACTTGCCCTTAGGCTTCTTCACTGAATTCTGAACTCCCAATGATTTCACAACTTTCTGTGTCTGAACCTTCTTCTTCTTCTTTCCTTTCGGATTTGAAGAAGAAACTTTCTCAGCCACATTTACCTGAACATGCTACTGAAATAATGATTCCGCTGCCTGAAGCTCTGTCAGAAGTTCTGCAAGACTATACAACTTCTTGTTCATGTTGTAATTCAAGCGAAACGGCTCAAAGCTTTTGGGCAAACTCATAAGTATGATATCGACCTGCGTTTCCGCATCAATTTCAGCACCAAGGACCTCTAGTTCATTTACATGAGACATCATCAGAAGAACATGGTCCCTTACAGGTGTTTTTTCAGCTAGCTGAGTGTTCATTAGAGATTTCATTGCTACTTGCCTAGCAGCCCTATTCTGATCTCCGAAAAGCTCCTTGAGATTATAGAGCATATCTGCAGCAGTGGTCATGGCCTGATGCTGATGTTGCAAAACACCCGACATTGCTGCCAGAATGTAACATCGTGACATCTCATCTGCCTTAGTCCACTTCTTAAAATACTCTTTTTCCTCATCCGGAGCATTGGCAGCAGGCTGTTCCGGTTGGGGTTCAACAGTACAAAATTTGAACTCTTCGGCAGTCAACACTATGTCCAAATTGCGTTTCCATTCAATATAGTTAGGTCCGGTAAGTTTGTTATCCTTAAGTATGGTGAAAAGTGGATTAAAGCCCATTCTATCCTGAGAATCATGCATATTACACTTAATCAGAAATTTGCATATATCTTAAAACCTATTTGTTTCCTCTAACAATTAATTAAAATTAATGCACTAATATTTAAATTCCATAAATATCTGGTACGCCACGATGGGTGACATATATACCATTTAAATTTAAATATTACTTCGGTCCCATTACTAAATAATACGCCACGTTAGGGTGGACTATATATTATCTTTCATAGCTAAGTGTATACCATTATTTAGATCTTAAGTTGCCTTTAGTCAGACCCATCCGTTCGATGTATCAATGGATAAATCCCAGATGTTTTCGGTGAAGTCACAGACGGACTCGCTTAAGAACACAACCCCTAAGACAGAAATATCCATTATCAACATCAATCAAGGAATGTCCAACTTTTTTCTCGAATTCTATGAAACTTGGTATGTCACGATGGGGTGAGCTTACCTTTCAATATTCGTGATTAACTTAAGAAGATTGTCCTAGTAATATCCTTAACACTACCCAGACGTCATAAATCATACTCCACGATGGGTGACATATATCCAATTCATAATCGTCCTAGTGTTAAATTACATACAACCAATAAAGGATGACCATGGGATCTAATATCAAATTAATTCCCTCTCCCACTTAGTATTTTATTTTGAGGATTTTTTATATCTACATGCATCGTGCTATGTTAATTCTTAGAGGTCCACATGTTATCATAATAACAAGACAAAGAACACATAACATAGAAGAACATGGCATGACGATCAACATAATTAAATCATAGCATATAACCCTATGTCCATGTCGTTCTAGCATACTAAGGTTAGTATTGCATGACATGATAATCACGTAAGGCATATAAAATTGCAATAATTAAAATAAATAGCAGAAATTATGTAAAACATAATAAAACACATCCACTATTATGGCCCCAAAAAATTGGCTTCGAATTCTTTCGTTGAAAATTTCCCGAAATCTTCAGGAGCCTGTTTGGAGGCCTAAACAGCGTCAGAATGGG
Source organism: Heracleum sosnowskyi (assembly GCA_030848705.1). NCBI lineage: Eukaryota > Viridiplantae > Streptophyta > Magnoliopsida > Apiales > Apiaceae > Heracleum > Heracleum sosnowskyi. Next base: position 32,812,309 of record CM061235.1, on the reverse strand, counting down.
TCGAAAAATCGGGGAATGGTTCTTTAGTTACATTCTAGCCTGTTTGTCTCGTTCTGCCGTTTCCGAAAAGTGCTTATTCGCCCAAATCGGACATCGTATGCAAAATCTGCAGCCAAAACAGCGAAGCTCCCACGAAAACAGTATAGCACAACGGAAGAACCCTGTTTCTCGTATCTCCGATGTTTAAACGATTACATACAACATAATACAGCAAAACAAACCTATTCTATTACATACATCTGATCATAATCTTAACTATCACGATAAACCCTCGTGATTTACAACAATCAAACATCCACGATAAACCACGTGGGATCCAATCACATAATCAAATAAAACATGACCATAATAGTGGATTACAACCTGCATCACCGAATCAATACAAGCAACCACCATATACATGCATATATAATTACGACATGGACATCATATCATAAAACGCAGAACTGCATAACCAGGCTCTGATGCCAATTGTTGGGACGTATGATTACTGTTCTGCGTTTTACTATATGATTGATTATGAGTTGGAAAAGAAAACTTTACCTTAATCGCTACGATTCTGATCCACGTCTTCTACTGAATTCCTTGATTCCCTTCGAGCGAAGTGTGGCCTTCGATCTCCCAAAGTTTCCTCTCCTTAAAGCCTCGAAATCCCAAAACCCTAGCTCCTTGCGGCTGCCCTAGGTTTTTAATCTCGAATTCTGATAAAACTCTTTTCAGCTTTAGGAGAACAAGAATATATATAGGCTCCAGTAGGGATCATGGACAATTAGGTCGGGCCTCCCAATGACATTCTGGGTCAAGCCCAATGTCATTAAATATTAATTCTATCCACTAACGAATTAATAGTTGCATTACCTTTCCTAATACCGTAATTATATTATTATTAAATTCGGCTCCTATATTATTTGCTTATTAAATTCCCCATGTTTAAGATATCGTATGTCCATTAATTAAATTAATTTCTGATAATTAATTTAATTAATATCTTTTTATCCTTGATCATCCACTCAACCTTATAATTATGCAAGAACAAATCTGCCTGCAGGACTAAAGCATAATTATCTTTATGAGCTTTCAAGAGGACATCATCAACCCGAATATTATCAGGACATGGTTTCCTTATGTAATTAATATCCCACTCTGCATGCAATGTCATTGCTCAATACATAATATTATAATTAACAATTAATTACATCACATATGTATCAAAGCATGTGCATTGCATACAAGTGTCAATCACTACACTTGGATTGAGAACCTAAGCATTAATAATATCATAGAATCTTAGTTCTTCTTTATTGTCAGAATAGAAGAACAATTCTAATATTTCGATCCTGTTCAATATACACAAAGTATACAAGTATTATTTAATAGTCAAGATAAACTATTCCCAAATAATACTTCAGTTATTCCAGTGGTTTGTCTAATTCCACTTAAACTGTGAACCCTTTTATATTATATATAGACACTGATAATTTAATCTCCTGTTATCCCATTTGATACTAAATTATCCACAATATATAATAAACAGACAATGTAAAAATATGCAATCAAGATTCTCAATAAAATGGACAATGTTTATATACTACAAATGAATAGTTTAGTATAAAACCCAACAGAAAGGAATATCAAGACAGTATTCAGCACCAAGAACTCCACAACAGAATGGAGTAGTGGAAAGGAAGAACATGACCTTGGTTGAAGCAGCAAGGACCATGTTGAATGAATCAAAACTTCCCTCTTACTTTTGGGCTGAAACAGTGAATACAGCTTGCTACACACAGAATCGAACCCTGATCAACAAAGATCATAATAAGACTCCTTATGAGTTAATGGCCGACAAGAAACCAACACTGAAGTACTTTCATGTGTTTGGTGCAAAGTGCTTTGTACTAAAAGATGGAGGACATCTAGGCAAGTTTGATGCCAAGGCAGATGAAGGCATTTTTCTGGGCAATTCTCTGGAATCTAAAGCTTACAGGGTATATGTGATTGAAGATAAGAAGGTGTTGGAAAGCTCAAATGTAACATTCGACGACACCAAAAGACCAGGTCTGCAATCAGGAGAGAACTCTGAATCCTTGGTATTTGAAAATTTATCAGGAGATCTCTCTGACATAGAGGAAGAACCTGAAGTTGTTCCTGGTGATAATAATAATCATGATGATAATGATTCTGGACCAAGTGGTGACACAAGTGGAGATCCTCAAACACCAACAGGTTCCACTAGTCAGTCAACAGAATCAACAGATCACACCGTCAACAACTAAGGGGGAGCAGTAGAAGGATCTACTAGTCACACTCCACAACATCCAGAACACGGAGAATCATCAAGATCACATCTGCCAAGGCAAAGGGTATGGAATAGAGATCATCCCTTTCACCTGATCATTGGTGATCCAGATTCAGGAGTGAGAACTAGAAGGACATCACAAAATGAATGTCACTATTCTGGGTTTCTTTCAGAAACAGAACCTAAGAAAGTTGAAGATGCTCTAGAAGATCCAGATTGGGTGATTGCAATGCAAGATGAACTCAATCAGTTTGAAAGGCAGAAAGTTTGGAAGCTGGTACCCAGGCCAAGAGGAAAATCTGTTATTGGAACAAAATGGGTATTCAGAAATAAGTTGGATGAAGATGGCATTGTAACGAGAAACAAAGCCAGACTGGTTGCTAAAGGTTACTCTCAAGAAGAGGGTATAGATTATGATGAAACCTATGCACCAGTAGCAAGACTTGAGGCCATCAGAATGTTTCTGGCATTTGCTGCACATTCCAATTACAAGGTATATCAAATGGATGTGAAGAGTGCTTTTCTGAACGGGGAGTTAGAAGAAGAAGTGTATGTGGAACAACCTCCAGGTTTTGAGGATTCAAAACTGGCAGACTTTGTGTACTTTCTATTCAAAGCTCTCTACGGACTCAAACAAGCTCCAAGGACATGGTATGACACTCTCTCTGAATTCTTACTTGAAAATGATTTTACAAGAGGTGTCGTAGACAAAACTCTCTTTGTCAAAAAGCATAAAAATGATTTGATATTGGTGCAAGTATATGTTGATCACATAATATTTGGTTCTACTAATGATGATCTATGCAAGAGATTTGCTAAGTTAATGCAGAGTCGTTATGAAATGAGCATGATGGGTGAATTGTCATTTTTTCTTGGACTGCAAGTATACCAAAAACAAGATGGTATATTCATTTGTCAGTCCAAGTACATCAAAGATCTTCTGAAGAAGTATCAAATGGAAGACTCATCTACAGCAAAGACTCCTATGCCAACTGCCACTAAGCTTGATAAGGATGAAACTGGTAAGAAGGTTGACATCACAGGCTACAGAGGTATGATAGGCTCATTACTTTATCTCACTGCAAGTAGACCAGATATAATGTTTGCAACATGTTTGTGTGCTAGGTTTCAGTCTGATCCTAAAGAATCTCATCTAATAGCTGTTAAGCGAATATTTAGATATCTTAAGGGAACCCCAAATCTTGGAATTTGGTACCCTAAAGATATAGGATTTGATCTTATTGGATATATAGACTCTGATTTTGCAGGTTGTAAGATTGATCGGAAGAGTACTTCAGGAAGCTGTCAGTTTCTTGGAAGAAGGTTAGTTTCTTGGTATAGCAAGAAGCAGCATTCAGTTTCCACATCAACAGCTGAGGCTGAATACATTGCTGCTGGAAGCTGCTGTGCTCAAATCTTGTGGATGAGAAACCAACTCCGTGACTATGGACTTCTGTTGACAAAGATTCCTATATTTTGTGACAACACAAGTGCCATAGCAATCTCTAACAATCCAGTGCAACACTCGAGGACGAAGCACATCGACATCAGGTATCATTTTATCCGAGAGCATGTCATGAATGGAACTGTAGAGTTACACTTTGTACCCACAGAGGAACAAATTGCAGACATCTTCACTAAACCGCTTGATGAATCCACTTTCAATAAGCTGGTTGGTGAACTTGGGATGTTAAATCTTTCTAATTGATTTTAATTAGAAGTCAATAACTGCAGATAATCCTGATAAATACATGAGTTTAAGAATGTCAATATTCTTTGGACTTATGAATTTATTTTCTGGAGTAAATTCTCGTAGTTAGGATTTTTGTACTAATTTTGTCATATTTATGAATGATATATCTTCTGGCATTTAATTGGTTATTAATTCTAAAAATTATTTAGGTGCTAATATTTTTTCTAAATATTCAAGCATCTATTTAGTTTGAATTAATGTACTTTGTTTTTAACATTGTAGATTAATGCAGCATAATTTATTGGATTTTAATTGATTAATATCATTCAATGATATTTAATTGATTTTATTCTGAGAAAATTGTGAATTTTCTGTTAAGAATTGATTTTGGTAAATTTTAAATGATTTATTAGAATTAAAACTTGACAGGAAATAAAATAGTTTGAATTTTAGAACATGAACAGGTTTTAGAATTTGAACAGAAGCAAAAATATCGAATTTTAGGAAATTAGATAGTTTTTCAAGTACTAGAAGAAATCTATCGAAAGTAATTTTTGATGGTTTTTGGAAAAGGAAAAGAAAAACTATCGAAAACAATTCTCGATAGTTTTTGAAGAAAATTTGAAAAAGCATCGAATTGAATTTCATTATTCTTTATCTAAATTCTCGATGGTTTTTTGAAATAAAAAGAAAATCTATCTGAGAGAATTAATTTTTCCTTTATTTTAATTCTCGATAGTTTTTCAACAAAAGGTGTTCGATAGTTTTTGTATTAAATAGCAAAGACATTCGAAGGCGAGGAGCCATGGAGTGCATGAGGATGAAGAGCAATGCAATAACCGCTCTGATAAGAAAGAATCATCTTCCAGGGGTACCCACTGTTCTCACAGACTATCTAAGAACGGTGCCCCTACCACTTCTACCCCCAGGGGAACAGGTACATGAAGGTAATATTCCTCAACCTCAACCTGAAATGGCACTGAACCAATGGATGTTGATCCAGAGCCCTCAGTGGCCATTCCAGACCATGAGATTGCAAACCCACAATCTCTAACCACGGTCGAAGAGCCTTTGGAAGAGCCAAATGAAACCACAAACGAACCTCCTTCCCCTACTATACCCAACATTCAGACATCCGTGAGTGTAGAGGGAGATAGTGCCAAAGCAGCACCACATAAGGAGATACACCCTTCAACAACAGCTCTGCCTTCCTCTAAAAGGAGAAGAACAGAAACCGAGGCAACTGTTGATACTTCATTTCTCTCATCCAAAGTGCCCTTTATTGATTTTTCTGATGCTGATTGGACTACATTAACTAAAGCTATATCTGAACCCATAGCTCAATCAAGTAAGGAAGAATTGACGGAAGCAACTGGTGTTCCGACCATATTACGGTCAGGTTCACTGGTTGAAGGTTCTAAGAACCAAGAGTCTTCACAGACGTCGAGAGAAGGCATTGACCTAAATGCAAAATCTAAAGGGTCATTGTCTACCTCCCCAGATGGAACATATCTGGATCCTGCGGGTAAAGGGTCTGACGTAGGTGCAGATCGACAACTCGGTAACGATGAATCAATTAACGTTGAGAAGTCAACTGAGGTGAAGTCTTCACAGACTCATGGGGAAGGTTCAGGATCTCTGCTGTTAATAGAGCCTGTTTCTAACCCCCTAGAGATTCAAACTCTAGATCCTTTAAAGGATACATCATCCACGGATGATCAGCAACTTGGTTTATCCAAGGGCGGGGACTTGCGAAGCCCCATTGCACCACCGGTGACCTCCTTAAGGACGGCTACGGTGTTTTCTTCTGCAGGTACAACTAGCACAAAGGGAATGAGTGAAACAAAAACACTTACACCTGGCCTGAGTGGGAAAGGTAATATGAGTGAAACACTGACAAAAACGTTGAGTGTACACCCAGAGCCAAACGTGAGGAGTGACACCCTAACCCTTCCAAATATTGATGATTTGCTATTACCGAGAGGTACATGTTCAATCCACCCTCAAGGAGATGACAGTTCACGACAAACAAGGAAATCCACTATGGAAGAACTGGTCGAATTGAGGACTGATGTCAAAGAGAGAATCAATGTGACGGGGTACAGTCTATTTGGAATATGTTGAGGAACCAACAACCCGGACCTTCACAGCAACAACCTGATCCTTCTACTACCTTTTATGCTGAGGATGCTTTTATCGAGGATTCCTCAACTAAGGGGGAGAAAGTTGGAGAAGGGGAAACAAATGAAGTGACTAATGAAGGTTGGCAAACAACTGGATGGGGAGTTTGGGAAACCAATGAAGCTATTCCAGTTAGATAGTACTGGATTGAAGACATTGTGCAAGAAGAAGAAAGTGAGGAGGAATTTGAGATCATGCAAGAGCAACCACTACAGGAGGAGCATGAGCCATATTATCCAGAGCCAATAGAACATCCTATCTTGGATGATGATATGGAAGAAGAAGCAAATTCTCTATCACCTGAAGAAAAAGCTGCCTTGGAAGCAATAAGAGCTCAAAGAGCTGCAGTAGATGCCAGGCAAGCTGAGAAAGAAAGACACCAAGCAGTTTTGAGGAAGAACTGCAGGTGATACTCATCAAGATCCAAAGAACTACAAGGTTAAATGAACTGCTCCGTGAGCATGTTAAGGAGATCTTGATGAAAGTCGGTCCAGAGATTACTGAAGATCCTCCAATGGTTAGATTCATGACGAATGACATGTTCAGAATCTGCTATTTGGCTGAGGACAAACTGAGAGACACCCGAGTAACTATCTAATCTCAGTAGAGAAGTATCTTAGATCCACTGGATTCGTATCGACGGAGAAGGACAAAGCAGCAGACACTCTTAGAAGATTTCTAATGGAGAATGTTCCTTACTATAGGAAAAGAGTGGAAAGAGGACTGGAAGTGCAACCCAGACTACCAAACATGCCAAAGCCAAACAAGAAAGATGTCAATATTGCATGGTTATGGGCTGGAGTGGGTCAAGAGGTTGAATATATTGGAAGACACATCAGAGGAGCAATCCTTAAACCTGGAGAACCACTGCACTATCCTTCTGTGATTGATTATCAAGCTGCTGACTTCAATCCTGAGAGAGAAGAAGGTGAGATTAGAATGGATTGAAGATTGAAGCAAAGAACAAAAGAACTATCAGCTCAGACTAGAGGAGCAACTTCATTGTATAAAGTTTTATTGTTTTTTTGATTATGAAATCTGGAAATGTATATACATCTGATCCAGAATGCAATTAATATTATTACGTTGTCTTACTTTAATTAGTTTCATGTTTCCTTAGTTAGTTGAGTTATCCTCGAGGTATTTGCTTTTCGAACTCTATCCAATCAAATAGGGGGAGATTGTAAGGCATAATGTAACATAAGATGAAACAGTGATAACTACAACTCAACAAAGGACAAGACAGACAGTAATATTAACAGAAGCACAGGAATCCAGAATCAAAGAAGAAAAGGTAAACTCAAAAGATCATAATACGTTATGTATTCTTGAAGTCCGTAAACAGGTCACGGAAAGAAGTTCATGAAAATGTTCAAGCCTCAGTGACATCAAAAGAACCAAGAATTTCAAGACTACAGAAGTATGTAAATGATTTAGGGTTAAGTACCACGGGATTCCAGTGATTTAAACGAAGCAACCAGAACGACAAGGGACTTATCAGCATCATTGAATTGAAGACATAAAAGAAGAATTGATCAAGTGTTATTCATCTGTGAACCAGACCAGTTGCACTAGGTGACGGCACTGAAAAGATCAAGTTGTTTTATCGTCTCAGAAGAAATTGATACAGTCTATTACTGAAACACCAAGGAGCTCAGAAAGGTTTTCTAAAAGGAACAAGGACATAATGTGATTCGATGGTTTTTCATTTATGAAAAACTATCGAATGTGATTCTAAGGAATCAAAAGAAATTGAGTTGATGGTTTTTATTTTCTAAAGAAACAAAAACCATCGAAAGCTTTTCTAAGAAAACAATTAGAGTCAATGGAAAAGGGAATTTCCTTTTCGATAGTTTTCTTTAAAAACTATCGAATGGAAAATTTCTATTAATCCATTCGATGGTTTTTCATTCGATGGATTTCCAATTCGATAGTTTTCTGAATTGAGAGCAGGTGAAGAAGTGACATTGTTGTCAGGTTGATGAAGATCCAACGGCCAAGAATATTCCATTATTTTTGGTTCGATGGTTTTTCTAAAATCAAGTCTACAATTACAACAGAGGAAGTGTGTCTTCTTCAGTCAGGTTATTTTCATAGTAGCAATTACTGAGAGAGAAGTTTGAGCCGGAGAAGATTAGAAAAATTTATAGTGCTCAGAATTCTATCAATGTATTGATTGTGAATAACCTAGAACTCATTGAAGCTAATCTACGGATTAGAAATTGTAGCACCCCTCGAGGTTTATATTTATAAAACGATATATTCCCCGAAACTTGGTTTGGTTTAGTGTATTTGATTTCGTTTAGAACTGAATGATTAATCCGTGAATGAAATCGAATTATTTGTGAGTATCGTATTCAACCCCCCCTTCTACGATACTTTGGACCTAACAGCTGTTGAAACCTTAGAATCAGAAACAGAGTCAACAAACAACAATGATCATTTGTTGAAGGTTGATACGTCAACGGAATGCAAGGTTTCGTTGACAGATGAACCATCAACCGATCAGGCTATTTCGTTGATAGAGAAAAAGAAAGAGAAACTCACTAGACTTAATAACAAGTATGGTCCTGTCACCAAGAACTTTGTTCAAGGTGAGTCTAGTAAATCAAACAAAGTTGAGAAGCCTGTTGAGAGACCTAACGTAGGTCACTTGTCTAACAAGCAATTGAAAGACAAGTCAGAGAAAATTCAAGTTGAGGTTAAGGGTAATAAAAAGAATAACAGGAATGGCAAAGTAGGGATTAACAAACATAACAATTACACCTGATAAATATGCTCCTAGAAAAACATGTGTTAATTGTGGAAGTGTTAGTCATTTATCTGCTAATTGCAAATCTGTTAAGAAGTCCACTAATGTGAAAATGCCTAAGCTTGTAATGAATGTTTCCATGCCTACAATGCCTGTTATGCCTAATTTGTTTGCTCCATATGCACAATTTCAGAATCCATATGCTAACATGCCATTTGTGCCTAATCCATACATGAATATGTTTAATGTGCCACAAATGCCATGAAATGTGAATAACATGTTTGTTCCCCCAACTATGCATGATGTGAATGAAAATGTGAGCAACCCTCAGAAGTCAACACCAAAGATAAAGGTTGATTTAAATCAATCTGAGCCTAAGGTGAAAACTGATATAAAAGGAAAATCAAAGGCTAACAAAACAGGACCCAAGGAAACTTGGGTACCAAAATCAACTTGATTTGGTTTCATTGTGTGCAGGGAGACAAAAGGAATCTTTGGTACTTGGATAGTGGTTGTTCAAGGCACATGACTGGTGATTCTACCCTGCTCACAGAGTTTCAGGAAAGAGCAAGCCCTTGTATTGCTTTTGGAGATGACAGCAAAGGCTACACTAAGGGATATGGCCTGATTTCAAAAGAGAATGTCATCATTGATGAGGTTGCATTGGTGGATGGTCTTAAGCACAACTTGCTTAGTATCAGCCAACTTTGTGACAAAGGATTTTTAGTTACTTTTTCTGAAGAAGCATGTGTTGTTTCTAAAGGAGGAAACAACATTGTGGTAATGACTGGATTCAGAAGAGGGAATGTGTACATTGCTGACTTTAGTAGCACAAGACCAGACAACATCACTTGTCTTTTCAGCAAGGCAAGCAAGGATGAAAGTTGGCTATGGCACAAGAAATTGTCTCATTTGAATTTTAAGGTTATGAATGATTTGGTGAGGAAAGATCTTGCAAGAGGAATTCCACAGGTGGAATTCACCAAGGATGGTTTGTGTGATGCCTGTCAAAAAGGGAAACAAAAGAAGGCATCATTCAAAAGCAAGACAGAGTCATCAATTGTCCATCAGCTTGAGTTGCTTCATATGGATCTATTTGGCCCTGTAAATGTCATGTCCATCTCAAAGAAGAAATACTGTCTTGTGATTGTTGATGATTTTTCTAGATTTACATGGACCTTCTTTTTGCACTCCAAAGATGAGGCAAGTGAAATCATTATCAATCACATCAAGATGGTAAACAATCATCCTGATTTTAAAGTAAGAAGGATAAGGAGTGACAACGGGACAGAGTTCAAGAACTCAAATATGAAGATGTTCTGTGAAGAAAATGGTATTTTACATGAATTTTCAGCAGCAAGGACACCGCAACAAAATGGTGTAGTTGAAAGGAAAAACAGAACACTTATTGAAGCTGCAAGAACAATGCTAGATGAATCAAAGTTACCAACTTATTTCTGGGCTGAGGCAGTTAACACAGCTTGCTTCACTCAAAATATTTCTTTGATTAATCAAGCCATGGGAATGACCCCTTATCAACTACTCAAAAGAAAGAAGCCACTATTGGATTTTCTTCATGTCTTTGGATGCAAGTGCTTTGTTATGAGAAATCAAGCTGAGCATTTGGGGAAATTTGAAGCAAAGGCAGATGAAGCTATATTTGTGGGATATGCAGCAGGAAAAGCTTACAGAGTCTATAATCTCAGAACTAACATTGTTATGGAATCTGTACATATTGTTTTTGATGATCTCAAAATTCAAGGTCTCTGTGATGAAGGTTTCCATGAAAGTCTTTCTTTTGAGAATGAGGAAGGAGATCAAGTGAATCATGACAAGGCTATTGAGAAACAACCTAAAGTTGTTGTGTCTAGCACAAATGAAAGCAGCAGTGAAGATGAAGTTGATGCATTAAGATTGAAGAGAATAGCTGCTAGCAGACCAAATGGTCATTTCGTTGACAGTCAGGATGATGGATTCGTTGACAGTCAGAATGAGCGTTTCGTTGACAGTCAAAATGGTAATACCGTTGACAGTCACAGAAATGCTTCTAGGAATGATCATTTAGGGACAACAAACTCAGGGGGAGTTTCTCAAGGACAAATATCTAATCAAGGCAACCATGATCATGAAGCTACTTCTTCAAGAGCTAATCTACCTCCCTCAAGGAAATGGACTAAAGATCATCCCTTTGAACTCATTATAGGTGATGTTTCTTCAAAAGTCCAAACTAGAAGAGCAACTCAAGATGAATGTCTATATAGTAGCTTTCTGTCTCAAGATGAGCCAAAGAAAGTTGAGGATGCACTTCTAGATCCAGATTGGGTTTTAGCTATGCAAGAGGAGCTAAACCAATTTGAGAGAAACAAAGTTTGGAAGCTGGTGCCCAAGCCTAAGGACAGGAGTGTTATAGGCACAAAATGGGTATTCAGAAACAAGATGGATGAAAATGGCATAGTCACAAGGAACAAAGCTAGATTGGTTGCAAAAGGCTATTCACAGGAAGAGGGAATTGATTTTGATGAAACCTTTGCTCCTGTTGCAAGACTAGAAGCAATAAGGATTTTCCTAGCCTATGCAACCCATGCCAATTTCAAGGTCTATCAAATGGATGTGAAGAGTGCTTTTCTGAATGGGGAATTGGAAGAGGAGGTGTATGTGAGTCAACCTCCTGGTTTTGAAGATGATGATTTTCCAGACTATGTATACTTCCTCCTCAAAGCACTCTATGGTTTGAAACAAGCACCTAGAGCCTGGTATGACACACTTTCACAGTTCCTCCTTGAGAATCACTTCACTAGAGGTACTGTAGATAAAACTCTTTTTCATAGGGTTGTGAATGGCTCTGCTATACTTGTTCAAATTTATGTATATGACATAATCTTTGGGTCTACAGATGTGAAACTTTGTCAAAATTTTGCCAAGCTTATGCAAAGTAAATATGAAATGAGCATGATGGGAGAATTAACTTACTTTCTTGGTCTCCAAGTAAAGCAGGTTAATGAAGGCATTTTCATTAGTCAAACAAAATATATTCATGATTTGCTAAAGAAATTTAACTTAATGGAATGCTCTCCTGCCAAAACTCCCATGCCTACTGCCACTAAACTTGAATTGAATACTAAAGAAAAATCTGTGGACATTTCATGTTACAGAGGCATGGTAGGCTCACTTTTATATTTAACAGCTAGTAGACCTGATATTATGTTTGCTACATGTCTATGTGCTAGATTTCAGGCTAATCCTAGGGAATCCCATTTAGTTGCTATTAAAAGGATTTTCAGATATCTCAAAGGAACACCAAACCTTGGCATTTGGTATCCTAGAGAATCTGGCTTTGAACTAATTGGTTATTCAGATGCAGATTATGCAGGATGCAAAATTGACAGGAAAAGCACAACTGGCACCTGTCAATTCCTAGGAAACAAGCTTGTGTCATGGTTCAGCAAGAAACAAAACTCAGTTTCTACCTCCACAGCAGAAGCTGAGTATATTGCAGCTGGAAGTTGTTGTGCACAGATTTTATGGATGAAAAATCAACTACTTGATTATGGATTAAGAGTTGAGAAAATCCCTATCTTCTGTGACAACACTAGTGCCATTGCCATTACTGAGAATCCAGTACAACATTCAAGGACCAAGCACATTGACATCAAGTACCATTTCATTAGAGAACATGTTATGAATGGTATTGTGGAGTTACATTTTGTTCCAAGTGAACAACAACTTGCAGATATCTTTACCAAGCCACTTGATGAATCAACATTCTCAAGATTAGTAAGTGAGCTAGGTATGCTAAATTTCTCCTAATCTTTTTTGAGATTTTTGCAAGTTACAATGCAGCCAGAAATTTGCTATGTTTTTCTGTGAATTAATTTTCTAAGGAAAAAGTGAAATTTTGTCTAAGTCAAAATTACTATGTCAACGAAACGCACCATTTCGTTCACAGTCTTGGCACTTTTCTGGGTGTTTCGTTGACAGCACTTTTATGTCAACGAAACGCAGCTTTATCAACGAAATAGACTGGACCTCTAACGTCCAATTCTGATTCGTTGATATAGCGTAGTTAATCTGAACCGTTGAAAATTGACATGTCTTTTACCACGATCTATACATACACCCCTGTAAGTATAAATCGTGGTAATACTCTAAAAGTAACAGTTATATTTTTAAGCCAATCCAGTAATTTACATTTATTATTGGACTTAATTTCTGAGAATTTTTGGGGGAGTATTTAAGAAATTTTATTTTCTTTAATTCTTTTCTACCTGTTCTCAAAATTTCCAAAGGCTTTCTTATTTCTTTTTCTCTGTCAAAGCAAATCACCATTCTAGCTTTCTTCACTCAACAATGGCACCCATAGTCAAGCTTATGTCAGCAAGAGGGTTCATTTACGAAAAGAACAACTCCATTCCTTTTGTTGTCAAGGAAAGCCCGAACAGAATCTTTTTCAAAATGATGGATTTCATGATGAATTGCAAACTGAGCTATGCTATGTTTCACTCAATTCCGCTCTACAATGAGATAATTGAGGAGATTTGGACCTCATGTGAGTACAGTGGAGCAAATTGCACTCTGCAATTCACCATTCAAGGTAATGAGTATATAGTCAATTCTGATGTATTGCAAGCATGTCTACACCTTCCTGAAAATAACTGCTCTGCTTTGCCTACATATACTGAAATGATTAACATGCTAAATTCCATAAACTACTCTTTGCCTACTGATAATTTGGGTAAGATAATTAGGAGAGGTTTGGTTAGGGAATATAGTTATTTAGCTGATGCATTCATTAAGGTCTTTTCTGGTAAAATCAGTAACTTTGATACATTAACTAACTCTATGTTGATTCTATTTACCATGCTCCTAACTGATAGATATTACAACTTTAGCACCCAACTTATGTATGAAATTGGTGCTAAGTTGGGTGATAAGGCAAATAGGAAAAAGAATATCTATTATGCTAGATTTCTGATGATGTTGGCTAACCATGTTAGTCCAGCACCATTGGTTATCTCTAACCCTGTTTCCAGATTTGACTGCTTTGTGCAAGAGAAGAGGGTCTTGACAGATATACTGAGACTCAACCACAATGGTGAAGTCCCAGTGGTGTATCTGCCCACAATTGAGGTAACCACTTCTAACCCTGTTAGTATAGCTGTTACTTCTACTATGTCACCCAACCCTGTTGCTATGGAGTCTGTAGTTGTGACCCAACAGGCTCCTGCCCCAGCAACTAAACCAAAATCAAAGAAATCCTCCAAGCCAACCTCAGGTGCTTCTCAAAAGGTACCTGTTGCAAAATCTACTGTACAACCAAAGGGGAGTGATTCAGGTGTTGTGAGAGGTGAGGGAAGGGGTGAAAATCAAAGAAACCCCAAGAATAAGGAAGGAGAGGTTAGAGTTTCCCAGACAAGCCCCATTGTGTCTTCCCAACAAGGCACAATGAGTAATATGGAAATTAGCTCATGTCTAGTTGCATCCTCCCAAAAGGATGTGATTATTGAAACAAGCTCTCCTCCAATAGCACACTCCAAGAGGGTAAGGGACACTTTAAGCCCACAATCTACAATTTCCCAATACCAAAGGAGAGTGAAGCAGAAATCCAAGGGTACACAGGGTGCACACACTCTGGAAGCAACACTTCCAGTTTCACAAATTCAGTTTGATGTAACCCCTATTATTACTCTGGGGTTACAGTCCCATTCTCTAAACATTAATCTAGAACTTTCTCCACAAAATTCACCAACTCAGTCATTAGATGTGGACATGATCCATTCATCTATTCCTGATTCTCCAACTCTTTTCTTGGAGAAGCCCCACTCTGAAATTGGTGGTCATCACTTGTTAAGTGATTTGTTGGGCCATCAATCACCTTTTTCTGAAACTACAATAGGATCTGTGGACCCTTCACTAAAATCAATCACCACAGATTCTACTGTAATTTCACTTTCTCAGACTACTTTCTCGACTTCATCAACGAAACAGCCTCTTTCGTTGACAAGTGTTTCTCCATCAACGGTATCCATACCGTTGACAGTTCAAACTACCATACCGTTGATAGTTCATTCTGCACCTCTAATTGAAAATCTAGTTGTTCCAACAACTAGTGCAGATGATCTAGTGGTAGTTGAGACACTTTTAGGATTGAGAGGGAGTGAACCTGAGAGGCTGGCTTGCAGCCAGGCAAAAGGAGAGGCTGTGAGTGAGAGGTTGACTATTTCTTCCAGTCAGGCAAAAGGAGAGGCTGAGTGTTCCACCTTAGTAGGTGAAGGTGAGGGTGTGAGAGGTGTGAGCCATGGGGAGCCCATGATGCAAAAACAGAGTGGAGAGAGAGAAGGGACTACAGGAGTTATAAGGGAGGAAGCAGCCATTGCTAGTGAGTTAATGGGGGTCCATGAGGGAGAAAGGAACTTACTTTCCAAGAGCATTATCAACAAACTCTGGATAGTATTTCCCTGGATCCTGAGACCTTTACTCATCCTGTGTCAGCCTATCAAATTATGGCTCAGCAGGGCAATGTGGAGGCAGAGAGGTCATTAAACCTAATTCATACAACTGCATCAATGCAAAGAGCATAGGATGCCTTGACCAATCTATCTCCAGGAGCTGCAGCCAGTGGTGAATTTGTTTTTTCTGATGATGGGGACAGCCTTGGTGACACTCTACAGGTGGCCATCACTTCACAGACTGGGACTTCTGTGGTGCCTCCTACACCTAGCTGGCTTTCTCAGGATGGTCATGGAAGAATCAACCTGGATGCTGCAATCACTAGACAGTACAATGAAGCCTATCTGGCTCATGAATCTGCAAGTGCTGGTAACAAGCCATTCTACAAAGCCATTATGGATTCTTTGGAGTTCCAAAGGCTACAAATGTTGCAGACCAGGATGGAAGCAAGGGACATCAAGGACTCTATTGGGAACTTGAAGGATGCTACAGAAAGGAGGCTTGATGAGAAGCTTCCCCTTCTCACTGTATCCAAGATGAACATGTTTTTCTCCAAGGAACCTGAAGTGTCTCCCTCCTTGAAGACTCTCTCCTCTAGAGTGGACAAGGCGGAAGCTGCACTTTCTCAAATGCAAAAGGAACGGGAGAAACAGACTCTACTCTTAACTCAGCTTTTGGCAGCTCAAGGACTCCCTATCATTTCTCTTGATGATAACAAAAAGGGGGAGAAATCTAAGGAGCTAAACATTCAAGTCACAAAGGTTTTGGTTCCATCCATTTCCTTACCAGAAGAGACATTAGCTATGGGGGAGTCAGGGAAGAATAAGCTTGATGGAATTGACCTAATTCAGCAAGCATCTATGAGGATTCAGCTTGCAAAACAGATAAAAGACCATTGGTCTAACATAGATGCAAAGTTCAAGAAGATAGCTGGAACTTCAAAGACCAAACATCCATCAACGGATCAAGCTACTTCTATAGAACCATCAACGAATGCCATGGTGATAGTATCAATGGATGTGGAGCCACAGTTTAAGAGTTCATATGCAATAGAACCCCTTCAACATGGAGACTTTCAAGGTTCAAGAAAAGAAAAAGGACAATCTTCATGTTTTAGGGATGTGGATTCAAGAGGCATATCTCCATTATCACCTGCCAAACCCAAAGGCAAGAACAAAGAAAGGACATTCTATCCTCCACCTTTGCCAGATGAGTTCAAAGTTCTAGGAAAGCTTATCATTGAAAGCAAAGAGAGCAATCATCCAAGCATAAGGAACCAAAGAGCCATTATCTACAGAGATAGCAAGGAAATTTGCATTTGGGTTAGTCACCCAAATTTTGCTAAGGCCAAAGCTGAGGAGTCTGAAAGGGCAGCAATGCAAGCTCTTGCAGTTGCTTAATCACTTCAAGATGAAGAAAGCCTACAAGAAGAAAAGGCTAAGGCTGAAGCTGATGAAGCAGGGAAGAAAAAGAAGAGTGTAAGGCAACCAAAGGCTAAAGCTAAAAGGAATCTGGATTTTGATAAAGATGATTCTCAGGACACTGCACAAGACTCTTCTACAACAACTGCACCTCAAATTCCTATTGATCTACCTCTTGAGGGAAAGTTGTCCTGTGACCCTGCACATCCTGTAAATTTTCATGATCAACCAATAGTGCCAAAGGAGGAGCCTTTTGAGTTTGATGAAGCCTACTTCCCAAAGTTCTTACTTGAGAAGGATCAACCATACAAGACAAAGAAAAGGGCTGTCAAGGCAAAGCCAATCTTTGTGAGAAAGCCACAACATCAGAAACCCCCTGCAAATCCAGAGGACTGCATGTACATTGCTGACATCAGGGAAGAATCCAGTCTACATCTTGACATTGACAACCTGGTGGAAGTAAGGGGCATTGCAGCTTCTCAAAAACTGCCTGAAAGACTAGTTTTTGTATTCAAGGGTGGTAGAGAACAGGTGTGGCCTCTCTACAGAATTTTAGGAGAAGACTATCAAACACTACTCTCAGTGTTTAGATGCTTGAAGAACGACTTTGGCTTCACCAAAACAGCCAAGTCTGAGGTAGTCTCCAAAATTTGTCAGATAAAGGCTAGCTGGAACAAGCCTGAGGCACTTCCCAGAGTTCTTAGAGTGCCCTCAACAGGAAAGAAGATCCATCTTCAACCTTACTGGATGATGGAATTCAAGGACAAAGACAATTGCAGAAGATTCTTCAGGATGGAAGACCAGCTGGAAAAAGCATCTAATCAAACTCTAAAGTTTATGCAATCCATGCTTGGTGATCAAGATGAAGAAGAGAAGATCTTTTACAGAAGGCTACAGGTCCAAATTGAGGAAAACAACTCTAAGAGAGGGAAGAAGACTTTGCCACAAAGAAGACACATATGATTTACTTGCTCAGTCTAGAGGAGCATTTTTGGGCATTAGTCTTGTAAGTCTTACTTTGTATTTTCAATAATTCAATGAAGCTTAATGCATTTTCTACTTTTGTAATTTATAATGTATCTAAGTGTTTTTGTTATCATCAAGTCTCTTGATTTATGGCTGTTT
Organism: Heracleum sosnowskyi; assembly: GCA_030848705.1. Classification (NCBI taxonomy): domain Eukaryota; kingdom Viridiplantae; phylum Streptophyta; class Magnoliopsida; order Apiales; family Apiaceae; genus Heracleum; species Heracleum sosnowskyi. The sequence goes on along the minus strand of CM061235.1, from coordinate 32,794,394 downwards.
TTCTATCAGTCATAAATTGGGGGAGATTGTTAGGAATATGTTGTTCTTGATGATAATTATAAAAACACTTAGTAGATTTTGTATTAAGTCATTTTGTAACTGTCAACGGAATGGCATGCTTTGCAGCTTTCGTTGATAGGTAGCTCATCAACGAAATGAGTGATGTAGCAATTGCACTGTACAATACTTCATAGTTTGATATGCATTTGGTTGTAGGTATTAGATAGGTTTTCTAAGTCATGTTGACTAAGTACTAGATAGGCAAAATAGGTTGGTTAATTGTAAATACATCATGCCTTATAATTTTGCCTAAGTGAAGACATGTCAACGGTATGAAGATTACTCTGTCAACGGTATGAAGTTTACTCATCAACGAAATGGAGTTTACTCATCAACGGAATGAAGAATACCCATCAACGAAATGAAGAATAAAGCTATCAACGAAACACATCTCCTTGCTATCAACGAATCATTATTGCTTTTCTGAATAGTTGACAAAGTGATAGTGACAGTTATCTGACAGATCAAAAGGAGATATGGAAGTGTACTTTGCATTGGAAGCCATCAAAATGGTTACAGGAAATAAGGAAACATTCCAATTTCAATAAGGTTCTAGAGAGTGATCATAATAAGCAAAAAGACAAAAGCCAAGATCTCCAAAGGACCATTGGACAAAAGGGATAAAAAGCAAGCTACTGGAGGATACCGCTAGTTTATTTTAGAGTACCCATAAATAGCTTTGTAAACTTGGGTTATATAACCAAGTGTAGCAGTTCATTAAAGATATAGAAGAGTGAGATAAAAACAGATTGTATTAGCTTCTTTCAAGAGCACTCTTATTCTGTATCAAGAACTGAGCAGCTGTGATACTTTTGTAACACAAAATATTTCCGCAATAAAATTAATCTCAGTTGGATCCTCAACATCCAACTGAAATTTTATAATTTTTTGTGTTCTGATTTCAGATTAGTTTTTATTTTAGAAAGTTGTTTTAAGTTTTGAAATATCTAGAATTGTATTCAACCCCCCCCCCCCCCCCCCCTTCTACAATTCTGTTAAGCTATTTGGGATTAACATTCGCCTCGAGCCCTCGGGCACTCACCATGTAACCCAGAAACTTCCCACTAGATACTCCGAATGTGCATTTGTTCGGGTTGATCTTCATGGTGTTTTTCCTTAACGTTTCAAAGCAGTCATTTAGGTCCTCCATGTGATTCTCGAATTGTGACTTGACAATCATGTCATCCACATAAAATTCCATGTTCCTTCCGATTTGATTGTGAAAAATCATGTTGACCACCCTCTGGAACGTGGCCCCCGCATTCTTCAGGCCGAAGGGCATCTTGATGTATGCATAGGTTCCCTTCGGGGTGATGAATGTTGTCTTCGGAATATCCTCAGAATTCATCGCTATCTGATGATAACCTGAAAAAGCATCCAAGAAACTAAGTACCTGATATCCTGCAGCAGTGTCTGTTAGCTGATCGATGCTTGGCAGTGGATAGTGATCCTTCGGGCAAGCTTTATTCAAATCAGTGTAATCAACACACATCCTCCACTTGTTGTTGGCCTTCTTTACCACTACCACATTAGCCAACCAGTCTGGGTATTCGATCTCTTCAATGAACTTCGCCTCTAACAGCTTCTCCACTTCAGCTTCAATAATCTTTTGTCTTTCCATGGAAAAAGTCCTTTTCCTTTGTTTGACCGGTTTGGTCACGGGCTTAACATTGAGGCAATGCTTCGCCGTCTTTAGATCTAAACCAGGCATATCTTCGGGCCCCCATGCAAAGACATCATGGTATTGCCTAACCACTTCAATCACCTTCTTATTTAGATCAGGTTTCATATTTTTCCCGATCTGAACCATCCTTCCCGAACAACCTGCATACAATTCTACTTCCTCCGTTTCTGCTGCGGGTTCTGCTATCGGGCTGGATAGATCTGCTCCAAACTTTTCCAATTCGATGTTCATAGTTTGGCGACTGCCGCCAGGTTCGCCTTCAACTCTCTTTCTCTTGCCCCATTCGGTCACCTCAAATTCCTGGTCTTTCTCTAGGTCATCCAGCGTGATGATTCGGGCCTTCTTCTGGTCGCCTCTTATCTCACCGATGCCATGTTCGGTTGGAAATTTTAACTTTAGATGGGGAATTGAGGACACCACCTGGAAAGATGTAAGAGCTGGCCTCCCCAGGATCGCTTTCTAAGGACTTTCTACCCGAACCACGTAGAACTTTACCTGCTTCTCAAAAGTATAAGGTGCTTTACCTAAAAGAACAGATAAAGTGATGGTACCTTCAATTGGGACTGGTTGGTTTCCAAATCCATACAGGGGAGCTTCATGACAAGGATCCAATTGCTCGCCTCCCAAGTTCATCTTGATGTATGTCCGATGATATAAGATGTTCACCGAACTTCCCCCATCTACCAATACTGTCTAGATTTTGTTTTGCCCGATCACAGGATTAATGATCAGGGGGTCCTCATGAGGCCAAATCACATCTTTATAATCATCCCCAGTAAACATAATTGGCATTGCTTGCTTGGCCAATTGAAACTAGTATAAATTGTATACCTGCTTAGCCTACCTCTTCTTCACTGTTTTTCTGTCTCGACCCAAGGTACTTCCTCCAAAAATGGTCTTCACTTCGCCTCTGTACCTCTCACCCTCTTCTGGCTCCTTCCGTTTGTCTTCCCTCGGGGCTAATTTGTCCCTTAGGTCTTTGACAAATTGGTTCAATTCACCATCCTTGATCATTTTCTCGATTAACTTCTTCCGGTGGTAACATTCATCGGTATTGTGACATTTGTCTTGATGGTAGTCACAGTACTTGTTACCATTCTTTTTGTAGTCGTGCATCTTCATCCGGGTTGGGCGAACAAAGCCCGATTTCCCTTTTATCTCATGGAGAATTTTCGAGATTGGTGTATTCAAAGGAGTGAACACTGTACTATCTCTATCTCTTCTTCGTTCGGCTCCCTTATCTCGGCCCTTCACCTCGTCTCGCCTATCGTCATACTTTCGGCCAGACTCGAACCTGTCACATCATTTCTTCCCGCGATCATCTCTTCTGCTTTCCTTATAACCCCCAATTGATTCCATCTTTCTTCGGATGCTTTCTCCTCTCAAGTATATATCATTCAAAGATTTAGGAGGAATATCATAAAGAGAGGATCAGAGTTTTTTTTACCTTTAATTGGGTCCAATCCAGCCGACAAGAATCCAGCCGCTTTCACTTTGTCCAGGTTCGTCACCATCCCGGCTTCCTCCTTGAACCTAGCCATGTAGTCTCCCAACTCTTCGTCTGGTCTCTGTCGGCAATGGATTAAAGCCTCAGTGTCTTTCTCCCTTCGGTACAAATGGGAGTAATGCCTCAATAACTCTCTCTTTAACTGGTCATACGAGCAAATTGACCTTGGCTTCATCGATCTATACCACATGGTAGCAGCTCCTTTCAGATACGTCTTAAACATCTTGCACAACATTATGTCGCAGTGTCCCATACCAGTCATAAGGGACTCGTACTTCTCACAATGATCCTCAGGATCACCCTTTCCGTTGAACTCATTCATCTTCGGGAACTGTCATCCCGGTGGAGGCCTGTAATTTCCGTTGAACACATTCATCTTCGAGAACTGTCTTCCCGGTGGAGGCCTGTACTACTCAATCTCCTTAGATACGACAGGTACATGGTTCATTTGCATATTATCAAGGCATGAAAGGAAGAAATGATTCAATCTCTTTTAATAATCTAAATTACTTCAAGTATAGACTAGACAAACTGATAGTTCACAAAAATTAAGAAGTATTAAGATTCCTCCCTTTAATAAGGAGCACTACAGTCTATGGAAGAAGAAGATGTTGCTTTTCATCAAAGCTTCAAACCCCATGTACTTAGACATTCTAAAACATGGTCCCTTCACTCCAATGATTGAGATTGCTGAAACAACTGTTGGTACTGAGATAATACCAGCAAGATATGAGCCTAAACACCCCTCCAAATACACTGATCCTGAAAAGGAGAAAATAGCACTAGATGGAGATCTCCAACTTTTCATTTGTGAATCTATGGATTTCAACATGTATGGCACTATTGCTCATTGTAGTAGTGCAAAGAAGATGTGGGATCTCATAGAGGTGCTATGTGAAGGAACTCCAGAAGTGAGAAAGAACAAGAAGCAGATTCTGGTTTCCCAGTATGAAGCTTTCATGGCTCAACCAAAGGAGGGAACCACAGAAGTGTTTGAGAGGTTCAACAAGCTAATAAATGAGCTCAAACTCTATGACAAACACTATGAAACAGAAGAGATCAACATGAAGTTCTTACTGACTCTACCAGACCACTTGGAACCAAGAATCTCTTCCCTCAAGGAAAGGGATCTAACCAAGATTGGTTTTGATGTGTTGTATGGTGTTTTGAAAACATGTGAGCTAGAGTTGTTTCAAAAGAGATCCATTCAAGCAAAGCAAGGATTAATGGCCAATACTTCTTGTGCCCTTATTGCTGACAATTTAGGTCAAAGAATGGAATCTCTTAAAGTCAATCAAGTCAAGATTGAAGAGCTAGAAATTGAAGACACTGGTGATGAGACTCAAGGTGTCTATGATTTGCCTGAGGAAGATGAATTCTACAGCATGGATGAACTGGACAAAATGGAAAACAAATCTTTTGCCTATATGGCTAGGAGATATCCTAACATTAGGTTCAAAAGGAAGCAGCCATTTAAGTCTAAGTTTAATACTGGAAATGCTGGTGGATCAAGTGGCTCAAACACCTTTAGTAAGGGAAAAGGAATTGCTGGTGCTGCAAAAGGAGGATACAAGTCTGGGAGTGTGGATAGGTCCAAGATAAGATGCTATAACTGCAATGAACTTGGGCACTTTGCTACAGAGTGCAAGAAGCCCAAGAAGGTCAAAAAGGACAAAGCATACTTAGATCTTGAAGCCAAGTATGAAGCTCTACTCAAGAAACAACAGGGTAAAGCTTTTGTTGCAGAGGGAAAGTGCTGGGATGATTCTGATGAAGATGAAGAACAGGAGTATTCAAACTTTGCCTTGATGGCATTTTCTGATGATGGTGATTCTTCAAATCAGGTACCTATACTTACTTCTCTTGACATGACTCCCTCTCAATACAAGCAAACTGTTGAAGACATGAGTACTGAGATGTTTAATATTCATACAAGCATGTTAGTTGGTAATGAAGAAATTAATAGGCTAACTGCTAAAAATCTTGAGCTTACAGAAAAGAATGAGAAACTTGAGTTAATGATTGTGAACCTTGATGGTTTGAAGAAGGAGATTGAATATCTTAAGAACAAAGTAATTTATGTTGAACAAATAGAGACAGCTCTTAGAGAACAAATTGCTGAAAATGAATTAAAGATAAGAAGCTTTAGAAACTCCTCTGAACTTGTTCAAACCTATCACAAGGAACACACTGAAGACAACAAGGTTGGAGTTGGTTTTGACTATGAAAAAGATAAGGGAAGGAAGAAGGCCAAGGGCAAAGGAAAAGAACCTTTTGTAAACAAAAATGCCCCAACCATTTTGTCTGGTGTTAAGGAGCCCATCTTCATAAAGAGTGTTGTTGAGTTTGATGAAGAATTGATGGTCATCAAACAATAATTACTTGAAGAAGATGAGGCTGCTAAGGATACTCCTTCCTTTCCCAAATCTGTTGATCAGAAAGAAACCAAAGACAACCTTGTCAAGAGTCCTAAGATTAAGAAAGAAGTTGTTAAGAAGAAGAAACAGAATAGAAATGGTAAGGTAGGTGTCAACAAGGGCAACAATTATGCTTATGTGCCAAATGCTCCTAGGAAACAGTGTTAAAAATGCTTATCTGTTAATCATTTGACTCATAAATGTAATAAGCCTGTCAGTAATGATGTTGATAACCTAAGTAACCATTCTGGTAGCATGAACAATATCCATGATTCCTTCTGTGGTAATTCAAACTGCATGACATGTTATGTGATTGTGATTGCTAATTGCTTATCTCTAAAGCATAAACTTGACTCTGCACAATCATGTGAATCACACACACATGTGCACACTCACAGGACAGGGGTAAACACTTCATGCGAGCCTGAGAGTGTAAACTCTAAAGCCTCAAGCACAGTGAAGTCTCCTACTGTGAAGAATGTTGATTATGATAGAAGAATCAATTACAAAAATGTTTCTAAATCAACTGGACCCTACCATGTGTGGGTACAAAAAACAACTTAGTCATTTTGTGAATGCAGGGCAACAAGAATAAAAGAGTCATATGGATCTTGGACAGTGGATGCTCAAGTCACATGACTGGTCATATAGCCCTGCTATCACATTTTGAAGAGAAGGCTGACCCATCAATAACCTTTGGAAATGACAACATTGGTTATACAATGGGATATGGCAGTGTTAAATCTGGGAATGTCATTATTGAAGATGTAGCATTTGTTGAAGGACTAAACCACAACCTCTTGAGCATTGGACAATTCACTAACAGGGGTTTCAAAGTGGAATTTGATGAAGATCAATGTCTAATCTCTAAAAGAGGAAGTGGTGAAGTTGTTTTGACTGGTGTGAAGAAAGGAAGCTTGTTTGTAGCAAACCTAAAGGCTGCAGACAAGGGAGAAATTTGTTGTTTCTACACTAAAGCCACCAATGAAGAATTCTGGCTGTGGCACAAAAAACTGTCTCGCTTGAATGTTTAGGCAATGAATTCTCTGGCTAAGAGAGAACTCATCAGAGACATGCCTGCTTTGGAGTTTGTGCAAGATGGAGCATGTGAAGCATGTCAAAGAGGAAAGATAAAGAGATCAAGTCACAAGAACAAATTGCTCAATTCAAACTCAAAACCTCTGCAACTAATTCACATGGATCTATTTGGCCCTGTGAATGTAATGTCCCTTTCCAAGAAGAAATATGCTCTAGTCATGGTTGATGATTATTCAAGATACACTTGGGTAGAATTCCTGTTTTCCAAGGATGAAGCACCTCAAGTAATTATAGAGCATATCAAGAGAGTTGATAGAGAAGCACAAAGCACTGGTTCCTCTGTAGTTGCTTTGAGAAGTGATAATGGAACTGAATTCAGAAATTCAACTTTGTATGAGTTCTGCAAAGATAAAGGAATTTCTCAACAGTTTTCAGCTCCTAGAACCCCTCAACAAAATGGAGTAGTTGAGAGAAAGAATAGAACTCTCTTTGAAGCTGCAAGAACAATGTTGTTGGATGCAAAGCTACCTACTAGCTTTTGGGCTGATGTTGTTAACACAGCATGCTTTGTACAAAATAGAACATTGATCAATAAGAAGTCTGGAAAAACGTCTTACTCATTGATGACTGGAAAAAGAGCATCCTTCAAGAATCTTCATGTCTTTGGAAGCAAGTGCTTTGTGATGAAAGATACTTCTGAGCATGTTGGAAAATTTGATGCTAAGGCATTTGAAGGTATCTTCATTGGATACTCTCTGGAAAGGACAGCATACAGAGTGTTTGTACCTGAGCAACACAAAGTAATGGAAAGCATGGATGTTACCTTTGATGACAAGAAATTTCCTGGACTTGCAACAAGTGAAAAATACAGTGTGCCATTAAGATTTGAAAATCAAGGGTATCTTGAAGATTCTGAAAGTGAGGATGAACCATCTGTTCTAACTGTTCCACATGTTGAAACACTTGAAGTTGATGATCTTCTTCAAACACCTGTGCAAGGGAACACAAACACAATGGGACAAGAAGAGAATGCAACTGTTAATCAAAATGACCCTGAGGCAAGTCAAGAAGATGAACAGGGTCACACAAGGAAATGGGACAGAGCCCACACTAGGGATCAAATCATTGGTGATCCTAGTGAGGGAGTTAGAACAAGGAGAGCAACAATGAATACATGTCTGTATAGCTGCTTTCTATCACAAGAAGAACCAAAATTAATTGAAGAAGCTTTGAAGAATTCTGACTGGATTGTTGTCATGCAAGAAGAGTTGAATCAATTTGAGAAAAACAAAGTTTTGGAACTAGTACCACGTCCTGAAGGTAAGAATGTTATTGACACCAAATGAGTGTTCAGGAACAAGATGGATGAAGAAGGGGTGGTGGTAAGAAACAAAGCAAGGTTGGTTGCCAAAGGATACCGTCAACAAGAAGGCATTGACTATGATGAGACATTTGCACATGTAGCTAGACTGGAGGCCATCAGGATTTTCTTGGCCTTTGCAACCCACTCAGACTTCAAGGTGTATCAAATGGATGTGAAAAGTGCTTTTCTCAATGGTGATCTTGCTGAAGAAGCGTATGTGTCCCAACCTCCTGGCTTTGAGAATGAAGACTTCCCAGACTTTATGTATAGACTGTTCAAGGTACTCTTTGGAGTCAAACAGACACCAAGAGCCTGGTATGAAACTCTATCTCAATTTCTTCTCGAGCATCAATTTACCAGAGGTACAATTGATAAAACTCTATTCTTCAAGAAGCATGAAAATGATATCATTCTAGTTCAAATCTATGTGGATGATATCATCTTTGGCTCTTCAAATGAAAAACTTTGTCAAAGGTTCTCTAAGCTGATGCAAAGCAAATATGAGATGAGTATGATGGGAGAGTTAACCTACTTCCTAGGCCTGCAAGTACATCAAAGAGAGGATGGTATCTTCATAAATCAATCTAAATATGTCAAAGATCTTTTAAAGAAATATGGTTTAGAAGATTCATCCTCTGCAAAAACTCCAATGTCTACTGCAATCAAGCTTGATGAAGATAAGAAAGGCAAGATAGTTGACATCAAGGTCTATAGAGGGATGGTTGGATCGTTACTCTATCTCACAGCTAGCAGGCCTGACATCATGTTTGCCACATGTCTATGTGCAAGGTTTCAATCTGATCCAAAGGAATCTCACATGATGGCTATCAAAAGAATCTGCAAGTATCTGAAAGGGACTCCTAATCTTGGCTTATGGTATCCAAAAGGCACTGGGTTCAACTTGGTTGGTTACACAGATTCTGATTATGCTGGATACAGAATTGACAGGAAGGGTACTTCAGGAAGCTGCCAATTCTTAGGTCAAAGGTTAGTGTCTTGGTTCAGTAAGAAACAACAATCCACAACAACATCTACAACTGAAGCTGAATATATTGTTGCTGGAAGCTGCTGTGCTCAATTGCTTTGGATTAGAAATCAACTCATGGATTATGGACTAGTGTTGGAACACATTCCCCTGATGTGTGACAATACTATTGTAATATCCATAGTTTCCAATCCTTTAAATCATTCTACTACAAAGCACATTGAGATAAGGTACCATTTCATTAGGGAACATGCTGCAAATGGTACTATAGCAGTCTCTTATGTTCCAACTGAGAAACAATTAGCTGACATATTTACTAAACCTCTAAATGAAACTGTCTTCAACAGACTTGTGAGTGAAATTGGAATGGTCAATCCTTCATTTAGTTGTTCTAAGTAAGTATGCCAGTTAATTGTTGCAGCAGTAAATTTTCACTGTATTTAAATGCTCTATTTATTTGGAGTGAAAATTAGCTGAGATATGATTTATAAATATTTCAGTATTTTACTGCATATTTTTCAAATCATACTTTTATGTGAAGTTATGAGCTCTTAAGACATCTCTACATAGGTGATTTTGAGAGTTCACGACTTAGTTCAAATAAAACAGACTTATATCGCAAACTGTTAAAATTGTGAGACTTCGCGATATAGTTCATTTCTTGAGGTTGCGATATAGTTCATTTTCTGACTTCGTGACCTAGAATAACTATATCGACAAGTCTCTATATTTAGCAGAATTTTGATTTAAATTAATTTTATTTCAAAATTTTGATATAAGTCTGACAAATTGCTTGGAATTCCAAAAAGAGAGTTTTAGACAAGGTATTTATACTATATCACAAAGTCTCCTCATACTTTCTACCTTTAAGACTTTGCGACATAGTTCATTTCTGGACTCTGCGATATACTTTGCAAGACTTCGCGATATAGACTATTTTGAGACTTCTCGACATCAAAATAGTCTGTACAAATTCATAACTCCATATCGTAGTGTCTCTATCATATAAATACTTTTTGCTAACTGTTCACAACTTTTCATCTTGTCAATTACTCTCAATTCTCAAATCTAAATTCCAATTCTCTTCTCTCTTCTTCACTCTCAATTTCAAATGGCACACAAATCTCAAATAGCTTCTTCTTCAAACCCTTTAACCATACCCAAAGAAACCAACCTTCTCACTATCCCATCTGAAGCTGAAGCAAACCCCAGGTACAAGTGTTTTGTACGGTTCTTGAACACATCCTACCTTCGCCAAACCTTGAATATGAACCCCACTCTGTATGTTGATGTACTGGAGGGATTCTGGAGAACAGCTCTGGTATCTACAATGGAAAGGGAGGATGGGACTTCATTTCAGGAGGTTACTTGCACGATTGGAGGCAAGCAGTTGCAGTTTGGGGAGAAGGAAATTAATGAAGCTTTGGGGTTCAAGTTTGAGGGTCATGATGAAGAAGCCACTGATAAGCAAATGGTGGACTTCATGACCCTGATTCAGTATGCAGATGAAATTGACATGGCTAAGCTCAAAAAGAAGCATGTCATAAGGGAGTGGTCATTTCTGTTTGACGCACTCCAGAAGGTGTTCCTGTGCAGGAAGACAGGATGGGACCACATCAGTCACATTGCTGTGAAGCTAGCCTACTCCTTAGCTGTAATATCCCCAAATTTTGTACTTATTTAAGAACCATTGATGAATAGTAAATTTTTTCGTTCAGAAATTTTTCAGACCACACTATGTACGGGTCGGTATAATGGACTTTCAAAGTCATAGTAGTGATCTACTAGGTAAATGAGTGAATGCAGAAGCTGTCAGAATCAGAAGAATAGCATTTCCTGTTTTCTCAGAAATTTCACCGATAATGGATGGATTAATCATTATTTAAATATATTGGAGGATTTTAAATTATCAATTCCATGGATATGGATTTAATAAAAGAATTAGTGATGTCAAGGACGTTTACGATAAACTACTTCGATAGAACACTTAAGAAACCATGCGAACATTCTACGAGATTAAGCGGTGACGGGACAAACTAGAAAAGCCACCTCATCTCCAAACCCTTGCATGCTTGACAAGTGTCCAAAGATGAGGCAACAAGAGCTATGACTCATCACTTAACACAAAATATCATTTCTATCAACAAAATCAACCAAGGCAAGAAAAACTCTCCCCACCTCATTTCTTCAAACTTCCTGCCCAGCATGACCAAGGGAGGAAGAAAAATTCATAACTTGACTTCTACTCATGATAAAATCACCAAATTTCGACCGAAGCTTCCTCAATCCATACCCAAGGTACGTTCAAAATATCATGGCCATCCAAGTAGCATAGCATGGTCAAATATTGGATCAAAGTTGAGGAATGAATAATGTTTTCGAAATACTAACTTGTGTTCTTGATTTTGTTCTTGAAGTTTAAGCAAACTAAGGTTAGTTCAAGGCTCAAGCAAGGATTTTAAGATATTGTTAGTGTGTTTAAGGCATCATGGAAGGTATAAACTATTTTAACCCTTATTTATAAATCAAATTTTATGGTTAGTTTTGAGTTAGATTAAGTTAGTATAATTTAGTGGATGAATGGTTGATTATGGTGGTTGTATGGTGTTGTTTTGATGGTTGATTGTGTAGATGTTGGTTTTGACTATTGTTCTTGAAGTTCATGACTTATTTGAGATGTTCAAGGAGTTGGTTTGAGGATATGGTTGGTTGATCATGTAAAGTTTATGATTTAAACTTTGGAATCACTAAAACATAGCCGTCGTAATGCCCGATTTTCCTTAGCCCTGTTTTGCACATAAACCCCGAAGCAATAGAATCATTTTAAGTGTAACCACTGGCCACCTTTAGCTAGAGCTTGTTTCATAGTTTGTTTTGGCGCGAAAATTATGTTAATCCGATTTACGGTTTTGGAGAAAAGTGAGTTTTAGTAAACGCCGTTCGGAGAACCAACCCATCTCTGGTCAGTTACTTTGAGGCCATGTTTTGACCACTTAAAAGCCATATTCAAATGTAAAACTTTGATGAATAATACTAGAGACAGTTAGAAAGACTCACGAAAAGGATTCATATTAAAAAGCTTAATTTCCTATTTTATAAAAATGTCGGAAACGAAGCTACGCGACGACAAAACTTTCTGCACATCCACTGCCTTAAACAGAGCATTCGGGAATTTGACCTCCCTGGCCAGAAATACATTTTGAAATATTTTGTTCTAGACATTCTCTAGATCGTGCACGCGAAAACGGTGTGTCGATAGAGTTAGCGGTTAATGAGTTATGGGCGTTTTCGTGAAACGAGCGCGAATAGTAAAACTCCGTAGTTGACTCGACTTTTAAAATGCATTTCACCTATTTCGACTCATATTTTCAAATCAATATATTTTTGATAAATATTACAAATACTCAAGAAGCCCCTTGAGGTGGTTTCATAATTAATTATTAATTTTATGATTTACTAAATGTGTTAGAGTGTGAGTTGTGAAATAGTAATTTTATGGAAAGTCAACTCTAGAGGTACTACTTTGACCATCCGTTTTGGTTAAGTTAAAAGGATAACATCGAGTCTACTAAAAAACGAAACTTGTTATGGATTATTAAGATAACGTATTGGTGTGAAGAACAAGATTAGAAATGATTGTAAACGGTATAGAAGATCGTAAGTTAAGTGGACCCGAGAAAATGAAAGTCGGGTAAAATGGAGTTTACTTAGAATAAGTGAATTGTCAATCAAGTGACTAATTAAGGTTATGTATTATCTTGGTAGAGGTTCCAGGACTAGAGGAGAGACATCCAGTTAGAGCTTGGACATCAGACAAGTTTATTAACTCTTACTCTATTGTTCAGAGTAGGTATATTTTCAAATGCCTATAACTTGTTTATTCATATATATATATATACACCCTTTTGATCAGAGTATCGTGACAAGTCTTCTAATCCTATGTTTTACTTATGAAAATATCTTTGGAGCATGTTTATGCAAGTCTACTTTCTCAAATACATATATCATGTTGTGTTTACGGTTTTGATATCAAGAATAATTGTTCGATTTATATTATGAACGTTATATGTGAAACTTGTGATAAAGCGTACTATGTTGATAATGGTATGTTATGTTTAATATTCGGACGACGGCTCTAGGGATAGAGCGCGTTGGTCCAAAAAGTAGAGTTGACCGGGGAGCGGTATTTTTGACTCGATGTACTTTAACTATGTAAACCCGAAAGGTTTTCGGGAAATAGTATATGTACTTATGATTGTTTAATAAACTTTATTTATTAAAATATTCCAAAAACATTTATCTTGGATAAAATATATTATTTAAATATTTATTAAATATATTAAACATTTCCAAAAATACTTCGAATATTATTTAAAAGTTATCCAAAATGTTTCAAAAATGATTAAACACGTGAACCTTCTCACTCGAAATCTTTTATGAAAACCCCCGGTCATGTGTTGCTCACGTGGCGTTGTTTTGAAATAAGTATCAGTCGACTGAGGTCGGACCTTAACTACTCGATTTTATATTCAAAATGATTTTTGAAAGAAAATAAAATAAGGGGACTCCGGCGGTGGCAAGATCGTCGATGGGCGATCCCGAGAGTGTAAGAGGCCGTTAGCCGGGCGGTCCATCAACAATTATTGGCCGAATGCGCCAGGATGAGTGCATATGGAGCTCCCATCCAGGATGATCGTGAATGAAGCCTTCATCCCGGGGTAACTTACGAATGAAGTATTTGCCCTTCTACCAGCGGTGGATATGGTTGTGGCGACTGATCATCGTCACTTCATATCGTGTTTTTCTGTTTTGGATAAGTCCCTTCCCTTCCACTTTGGAAATTTTATTAACACTATAACGAAGCCGAGGTGCTGAGTTACCGATAGTGTTAACTTTAGTATGAATGATTTGATATTTCGAAGGAAATATTTAAAAAGGTGAAATGATTCTGGTTATTTATTGATGAAAGGCAAATGGTAATTTAAAAACTGGTGAACCAGTGTTGTTCATCTAGCAGCATCTGGAACTGCGTACTTGTTGATTTCTAAAAACCGTGCTAAGTCACTGATAGTGTATTTCTAAATTACGAACTAAACTCGTTCATATGGTAGTATTCTAAACTTCATCTTCAGTGTGAATACTTTCAAGTCCTATGGAACAAGTCCTTTCTTCCTGGAGAGGAGTTTGTTCAATTCCCTTGCTGAGTAGAAGTGTAGAACCTTGAAACAATATGTTTGTTATCTTTGTTATATTGAGCATTCCTCATAGTTATGCACAATTTTTGATCAGGGACGAACTGGAGCAGTTATACGATCAGCATCTAGTCCTAAACAAGTAGCATCACAAAATTTATCTGGTCCAAGTGGACATAATTCTACCATTACAAGTGACATAAAGAAAATCATGGCTAGGAAACCTGTGCAAGATAATGGCGATGATAGAAAATTGGTGGAAATGATAGAATCCGAGATTCTGGGAAGAATACCTTCTGACAAATGGGAAGATATTGGTTAGAAACTGCAGTGTTTAATAATGAGATCCATTTATCACCGTGCATTATAATATTTACTTGTACATTACTTGGCACTTGTTTTTAACAGCTGGTCTTGAAATGGCTAAGAATACTTTGAAGGAAATGGTAATCCTACCAATGGCGAGAAAAGACCTATATTTTGGTCTTCGTACACCATCCAAAGGTGGTATTTCGATGATTTTACCATTTGATCTCTCTATTGTAGTTCTGAAAGAATATATATTTGCTTACGTATGTTTCTGTTGGTCAGGTTTGCTTCTCTTTGGTCCACCAGGTACTGGGAAGACCATGCTGGCTAAGGCAGTTGCATCAAAATCGAAAACTACCTTTTTTAATATTACTCCATCACTTACTTCAAAGTGGGTATGTCTTTGCCCTTACTTTCGTTATGTGTGTACCTGCAGGTACACATCTCCTTCATCAGAATCGAAAATGTAGAGGAATCTGATGATGAGGACGAAGAGATGGTGGAGCTTGACCTTGCAGGTCATGGACCAAACTGGTTTGTTGGTAGAAGTGGTAGAACAAGGAGAACGAAGAAAAATATGCCCAAAAAGATGCAGATGATGATGAGGATGACGAAGATGAGGAGAATGGAGAAGATCAGCTGGATTCAGACGATGATGAGGCTGCTGCAGATGGAGATGAAGCTGGCACATGATAACCTTATGTTTAAATTATATGTAATAGTTGGCTAACTGATTATCCTTTTGTCCAAGTAGGTGTATGCGACTTAGCATGTTTTGCTAAGTAATTAAGTGTATGCGCGCATACAAGACTTCATGTTTTGCTAAGTAATTAAGTGTATGCGCGCATACAAGTCTTTGTCATTTTTCTTAGACTTAGCTTTTGGATGGTTTCTACGACGATGTCGTACGTAGTAGTAGTCATGTTGCTTCTTTAGAACAGTTGGTAATTAGTGCTGTATGAAATGACATTGATTTGGTGTTGCTTGGATTTGTGGCTTTTATGCCTGGCTACTTTAATTTTCAAATGGAACCACGCAATTTTATTTTTAAATATTGTTGCAATTGTTCCAAAAAGATGTTGCAAATACTGTTAAAACTGCTATAAAATTATTGCAATAAGGGCTTAAATTGTTGCAATTTATCTAATAAATTCATTGCAATTGGACTAATATTTGTTGCCTTAAACTGACTTGTTTGCCAACCATTTGCTACTGTAATGATTTTTAAATGTTGCTGAAGACTATAAAACGTTGCCACATGTCTGTATTGCAATGATTTTTAACGTTGCTATATGCAGCTGAAATCGTTGTTAAATGGCTCTATTGCAACAGGGGCGGATGCAACGGTGAAATTTTGGACATTCGTTGCAATTAAGTCTAATGCAACAATTATAGGCCTTAAGGCAATATATTTGTGGTGTTGCAATATGCAATCTATGGTGTAGTGAATGGAAAACTATGTACTATTGTATATTATTGGAAGGACTTTATATTAGTAACTAGTTAACTTGCTGAGCATAGTCGGTCGTCCAGCACTACGAGGAGAGGAATGTGGAAGATACTCCCTTGAGATAGTTCAGGAAGGATACCGCTTGAGTAAGTTGGATAGGTTCAGCTATCATTAGTAAGTTTGTTTACAAGTATGGGTTGTAATAACTACATATAGTGGTTGTAGATTTATAGTGTGAGATCCTGGATAGTACATTTGGTTTGTAATAACTAATGTTACTGCATATCGTTTCTGAGGCTATAACTTGTGTGAGTAAGAGATTGGGGTCTATGAAGTTATTTTGATTGAATCATTGAGTTAATACATGTATTATATGATTGGATGGTGAGGTGATGACCTGGATCCCAGACCCCGGATCTGGGGGCGTTACAGAAATGGTATCAGAGCTTTAAGTTATAGTACTCAGAGACGAGAGTGTTAAGAGTTATGACTAAATAAGAGATTAACGTAAGGACTCATATAGAGTTCGTTATTGGAGTACCGAATGTAGTACCATTGAGGAATTTAAGATTGGAATGTTTACTTGAGGTCTTATAGTAGGACCGATAGAATATATAGAGGTCATCTGGATGATGAGAAGGGAGTTAGAATTGTATGTTATTTATCGAGGATATTGATATGAGACGCCGAGTAGAGTCTCAAGAGCAGTTCAGATAGAGGCGGTATAGCCCATACTATTGGTTGACTTGACTAGAGCAAAACTTGTACTCGTAGTCCTTCTTAGTTTCCCTCAAGGAGGCGACATATGTGAGAACCAAGGTGTTTACACTTTTTTTTACGCGATTAAGATTACTTAGTTACTTGGATTAATTAAAGGCATTTATTGTTATGAGGTTTCAAATCCCCGCGAGCGATGACTCTACCAGAGATAGTGTCTACTAAACCATTGAGAATTTTGTGGCCCTTGAGGAAGAGTGCGTATATATCACGAGAATGTTATCATAAGACGAGTGCACTAGACGACGTCATGAGTATGCTTCGTACGATAGGCCATGATGGTTCAACTCAGCGATCAAGAACGTTGGGAATCGATGGTATGACATTAATGAAGTGTATACGGTTGCAACGAGAACTACGACGATCTCAGAACCTACCTGGAGGAAGGCCCTTGAGTCTGGAATTGGATTCTTTCGATACAACTCTTGTTAAAGACTACGTATATGTTAAACGAGTAGACCTCCATCTTCGGTGGACATATCAATTCGACCGTGGAAGACACCAATATTGGATGACTATAGGGGAATGAAGAATATATTTACGAACCCCAATCAGTAAGTGTCTTGATATGAATTGAAGAGACTCATTAGTTTGTATCTTGTATTATGACGATGAGGAGATGGAATCATCCTGAACCGGTGATGTAAGAGCTTAAAGGCGATCATGACTTATTTTGGCCTCTACTTGCTGGTGCATTACTCAATCTAAAATTGTTCACTTCCTGTGTTACCTTGAATAGTTCATGTCAGGTAGCCCTTCCAATTCCTACTTCAAACTTGGGATGCAACCAACAACTGCTGTATTCATTTTATTTCTTTTCCTTTCTCCTCTCATTACCTTTAAGGTTTAAACGCAAAGTTAAGTTACCGTTACTCACCAGGGCGCTTTTTCGAGCCCTAGGACGACCGGAAGAGGGAACCATTATTAATCTATCCTTCTAGGTCTATATTTTTATTCATTATTCTTTCAATTATCTAAGGAATGTTCAATTAATGTTTCCTTAATTATTTGACGAATATTCTTTAACGATGATCTTGATATTCGATTTCTTCTTTCATACTTGGACTCCTCAGTCGAGTTCATAAATATCTAACTATTTGTTTAAACATAGAGGATCCATTATTTATAGATTCCTCATGAATTCTTTTATTCCATTTAAGATGAGATTTGTAAATCAGGCGTTGGAATCGTAGAAAGGATATCAATTTGATATTGGTAGTCCGAATTCAATTCTATTGAAGAATATGATAAAGTATATGTACGGAGACCCCTTTGGGTGGACCGTTTCGCTGATGAGAAATATTTGATGGGAGGTTATCGATTGTTCTGATACCAAGAACTGTTTATTCAAAGCTTATATTCTATTCAAAGTTTACACTTACCTTATTCGTCCCAAACTTATTTACTCTTCTTTTCAATTCATTATCCGAGTAGTCAAAATTTTGTTTATTTCTTTCTTTGGCTACGATGTCGAGATTGTGTACTAGTAGATTGAAACTGTCTAATTGTTTATGCCATTATGAGTGACTAGTTAATTGTTCTAACTAGTTGAAATTTTAACGATATGATGAAAATCTAGCTAATCATCCTAGCTAGATGCTGCGTCCCAAACCAATCGAACTAGCAACTTTTGTTCAGCTAGTTGTTAATTTTTATTGAAATGGACTGGTTATTGTTTCACTAAGTTCAACTTTCGGTCGAATTTATTTAAGTGAGTTCACAACACATTTTATATGTAGTGAATTATGATTATGAAATTCCCAAGGGATAAATTGATTGAGACCTAACAAGGTCGCCCACTCGACGAGAATTCTTATGAAGTTTTTATAAAATATTCTGTTGCTTGAAATATTCTTGGTACCATGCAAATATTTCCTTAGTATTTGGAAAGAGATGTAGTGTTGAAGTTTTAGAACTAAGATAAAAGTAGATGAGTGCGATAAATTATGAGTCGAAGTTTACGAAAATTTTCAAGGTCCGTGCGGTATGTTGGAAATTCAGAATGACGAAGTATTCAAAATGAATGATGGCGATACGTTGATTAAGAAATGACTATGATAGAAGCTTAATGAATGAGAAAGAAAGAACGATAGAGGAACATGAGTTTGAGGACTAATAAGGGAGTCACAGATGTGGAAATCCTAGGGAACCCTAACAATAGAAATAGAAATAGAAATAGAATTAGTAAACTATGAAATTATCTGGTGAACCTTGTTTGCCCATAATGTGAAATTGAGGTTGTAAGGCAACAGTATACATTGATTTTTTCCTTCAAAAAGGGAGGATCCGATGAAATTTTGGGAATAAACTGATTGATCAAATACGATGTGCAAATTGATTGAGGAGATAAGAAGGTAAATTGTGGATTGCCCAGTAAGGGGGAGTTGTCCTTTAATGACGGAGGTGAACTACGAAGTTTATTATGCTAGTACAAACAAAGAGATTGTCGCAGCAAAAATGTGAAACTTAATGAGCACATGCAAATCGATACAAGTAGGGAAATACCAAATATAATGCGCACCCCAATTTAAATGAATTCATGGATGTATTGTTTTACGATCTCCAGGAACTACCACCTGATCGAGGCATGGAACTTGCCATTGATTTATTGCCAGGGTTTGCGTTAGTATTTAGGACTCATATCCATTTCCACCGTTGAGATGAAGGAATTAGCTACTCGCGTACAGGCAATAAGACTCATTGTGTCACATTGGAGTACACCCGTTTTGTTTGCTAAGAAAAGAATGACAGTATAAGACTGTACCTAGGTTACGAAGAGCTGAATGGATTAACCATAAGGAATAGATACTTCTTGCCAATAATAGATGGTTCGTTTGACCAATTAAAGGATGTAATTTATTTTTCAAAGATAGATTTGAGGATAGTGTATTACCAAATTAAGAATAACCATGATGATGTGCCAAAGATGGCATTTTGCACCTATGTACATTATGGATTTTTAACGATGTAGTTTGGGTTGGCACGCGCCAGCAACCTTTATGGATTAAAGGATAAAGTTTCTGGAAAAATCGATTGTTGTAATCATAGACGATATTTTGAAGTACCCATGGATGGAATGAATAGAGTTTAAAGGATTGAAGTAGAAGTTAGTAACAGCCCCGTTGTTAGAAATACCTGATGATAGAGGGGACTTTATGAATTATAGTTATGCGTCTAAGCAACTTAAGCAGCATAAGATAAGATATCCTACACTTGACTTGGAGTTACCCGCGATTATGTTCACACTGAAAATTTGGGGACTTTAACTTCATGGAGAAATGTGGATTTTTTTTCCACAATAGCCTTTAGTATATCTTCACATAGAAACGAGTGACGCAAGGTAGAGATTATAGTTGGAACTGACCCAAGGACTTTGAGTGTGAAATTCACTATCACTAAGGAAAGGCCAGTATGGTGGCTGACACTTTAAATAGGCAAAAGAGATTGAGATACAAATTCTTCGGGACAACTACTAAGAGAAATTGAAAGGATGAAGTGTGATGTTAAGATTACGTAGAGATTTAAGAGAATATTATTGGTGGCCGGATATAAAGAAGAATATGATCGATTATTAAGTAAATGCTAGACATGTCCGAGAACGAAAGCAAAGACTTAGTGGACTATCACAGCCGTAGAGATTCCAGGATGGGAATGTAAGTTATTGTAATGGATTTTGTGGTAGGAATACCAAGGACCAAATCGAACCATGATGTTAGTTGGGTTATAATTGATTAATTGAATAAGTCTACTCCGATTGTCCTCATCAACGAGAGATCTTCAATGGAAAGGTTTATAAATATTGATATGGAAAAGATAGTGGTGCGACATGGAGTTTCAGTAAAAATTGCGTCAGATAGGGACTCACGGTTAAATTCCATATATGGAGAAGAGTTTTTAAAAGTGTTTGGCAACATGATTGGACGTGAGCCCTACTTAGGATCCGCAGACCGATGGACCGACCGAAAGATCTATTAGATAATCGAAGTTACGTTAAGAGCTTGGGCCCTGGATTTCAAAGGGTAGTTAGATTGATCCCTTATCACTGATAGAAATTTCCTGTATCTATAATTATTGTACGAGCGTGGGGATGCCCCGTATGAAGCTAGTTACGAAAAGAAGTATCCATCTCCCCTACGGTAGGAAGAAGCCGACAAACGAGAGTTGTCAGGACCCGAGCTGGTTCAACGAACGAAGGAGACTATGCATCATTCGAAAGCAATAGGTAGCGGCTGAAGATAGACAACGCATATATGCCGATCAAGCTGGGAGAGATAAAGAGTACGAGGCGGAAGACTTCGCGTTGCTGGAAGTATCTCCATGACTAGGATCAATGAAGTTCGCAAGTCCACGACGTATTTCGCGTGTCGGTGATACGAGAGTTCAGCACAGATGACCAGGAATGTGATAGAATATGAACGCATAAGAATACAACCAGAATTATCGTGTATAGAGCACCCAGTAGTGATTATAGACCGGAGTGAGTGAGTGTCGAGGAAAAAAGCTATGGAGCTAGTAACAGTGTTATGATAGAACCAGAGGGTTGGAGAGTCAACCTGGAAATGGAAGAATGTTGTATTGGGGAAGTACCCTCTGCTATTTTCTTAAGATTCCGGGACGGAATCCTTTTAAGGAGGGGAGACTGTAATATCCCCAAATTTTGTACTTATTTAAGAACCACTGATGAATAGTAAATTTTTTCGTTTAGAAATTTTTCAGACCACACTATGTACGGGACGGTATAATGGACTTTCAAAGTCGTGGTAGTGATCTACTAGGTAAATGAGTGAATGCAGAAGCTGTCAGAATCAGAAGAATAGCATTTCCTGTTTTCTCAGAAATTTCACCGATAACGGACGGATTAATCATTATTTAAATATATTGGAGGATTTTAAATTATCAATTCCATGGATGTGGATTTAATAAAAGAATTAGTGATGTCAAGGACGTTTACGATAAACTACTTCGATAGAACACTTAAGAAACCATGCGAACATTCTACGAGATTAAGCGGTGACGGGACAAACTAGAAAAGCCACCTCATCTCCAAACCCTTGCATGCTTGACAAGTGTCCAAAGATGAGGCAACAAGAGCTATGACTCATCACTTAACACAAAATATCATTTCTATCAACAAAATCAACAAAGGCAAGAAAAACTCTTCCCACCTCATTTCTTCAAACTTCCTGCCCAGCATGACCAAGGGAGGAAGAAAAATTCATAACTTGATTTATACTCATGATCAAATCACCAGATTTGGACCAAAGCTTCCTCACTCCATACCCAAGGTACGTTCCAAATTTCATGGCCATCCAAGTAGCATAGCATGGTCAAATATTGGATCAAAGTTGAGGAATGAATAGTGTTTTCGAAATACTAACTTGTGTTCTTGATTTTGTTCTTGATGTTTAAGCAAACTAAGGTTAGTTCAAGGCTCAAGCAAGGATTTTAAGCTATTGTTAGTGTGTTTAAGGCATCATGGAAGGTATAAACTATTTTAACCCTTAGTTATAAATCAAATTTTATGGTTAGTTTTGAGTTAGATTAAGTTAGTATAATTTAGTGGATGAATGGTTGATTATGGTTGTTGTATGGTATTGTTTTGATGGTTGATTGTGTAGATGTTGGTTTTGACTATTGTTCTTGAAGTTCATGACTTATTTGAGATGTTAAAGCAGTTGGTTTGAGGATATGGTTGGTTGATCATGTAAAGTTTATGATTTAAACTTTGGAATCACTAAAACATAGCCGTCGTAATGCCCGATTTTCCTTAGCCCTATTTTGCACATAAAACCCGAAGAAATAGAATCATTTTAAGTGTAACCACTGGCCACCTTTAGCTATAGATTGTTTCATATTTTGTTTTGGCGCGAAAATCATGTTAATCCGATTTGGAGAAAAGTGAGTTTTAGTAAACGCCGTTCGGAGAACCAACCCATCTCTGGTCAGTTACTTTGAGGCCATGTTTTGACCACTTAAAAGCCATATTAAAATGTAAAACTTTGAGGAATAATACTAGAGACAGTTAGGAAGACTCACGAAAAGGATTCATATTAAAAAGATTAATTTCCTATTTTATAAAAATGTCGGAAACGAAGCTACGCGACGACAAAACTTTCTGCACATCCACTGCCTTAAACAGAGCATTCGGGAATTTGACCTCCCTGACCAGAAATACATTTTGAAATATTTTGTTCTAGACATTCTCTA
Organism: Heracleum sosnowskyi; assembly: GCA_030848705.1. Lineage (NCBI taxonomy): Eukaryota > Viridiplantae > Streptophyta > Magnoliopsida > Apiales > Apiaceae > Heracleum > Heracleum sosnowskyi. The sequence goes on along the minus strand of CM061235.1, from coordinate 32,771,405 downwards.
GATCGTGCACGCGAAAACGGTGTGTCGATAGAGTTAGCGGTTAATGAGTTATGGGTGTTTTCGTGAAACGAGCGCGAATAGTAAAACTCCGTAGTTGACTCGACTTTTAAAATGCATTTCACCTATTTCGACTCATATTTTCAAATCAATATATTTTTGATAAATATTACAAATACTCAAGAAGCCCCTTGAGGTGGTTTCATAATTAATTATTAATTTTATGATTTACTAAATGTGTTAGAGTGTGAGTTGTGAAATAGTAATTTTATGGAAAGTCAACTCTAGAGGTACTACTTTGACCATCCGTTTTGGTTAAGTTAAAAGGATAACATCGAGTCTACTAAAACACGAAACTTGTTATGGATTATTAAGATAACGTATTGGTGTGAAGAACAAGATTAGAAATGATTGTAAACGGTATAGAAGATCGTAAGTTAAGTGGACCCGAGAAAGTGAAAGTCGGGTAAAATGGAGTTTACTTAGAATAAGTGAATTGTCAATCAAGTGACTAATTAAGGTTATGTATTATCTTGGTAGAGGTTCCAGGACTAGAGGAGATACATCCAGTTAGAGCTTGGACATCAGGCAAGTTTATTAACTCTTACTCTATTGTTCAGAGTAGGTATATTTTCAAATGCCTAAAACTTGTTTATTCATATATATATATATATACACCCTTTTGATCAGAGTATCGTGACAAGTCTTCTAATCCTATGTTTTACTTATGAAAATATCTTTGGAGCATGTTTACGCAAGTCTACTTTCTCAAATACATATATCATGTTGTGTTTACGGTTTTGATATCAAGAATAATTGTTCGATTTATATTATGAACGTTATATGTGAAAATTGTGATAAAGCGTACTATGTTGATAATGGTATGTTATGTTTAATATTCGGACGACGGCTCTAGGGATAGAGCGCGTTGGTCCAAAAAGTAGAGTTGACCGGGGAGCGGTATTTTTGACTCGATGTACTTTAACTATGTAAACCCGAAAGGTTTGCGGGAAATAGTATATGTACTTATGATTGTTTAATAAACTTTATTTATTAAAATATTCCAAAAACATTTATCTTGGATAAAATATATTATTTAAATATTTATTAAATATATTAAACATTTCCAAAAATACTTCGAATATTATTTAAAAGTTATCCAAAATATTTCAAAAATGATTAAACACGTGAACCTTCTCACTCGAAATCTTTTATGAAAACCCCCGGTCATGTGTTGCTCACGTGGCGTTGTTTTGAAATAAGTATCGGTCGATTGAGGTCGGACCTTAAGTTCTCGATTTTATATCAAAATGATTTTTGAAAGAAAATAAAATAAGGGGACTCCGGCGGTGGCAAGATCGTCGACGGGCGATCCCGAGAGTGTAAGAGGCCGTTAGCCGGGCGGTCCATCAACAATTATTGGCCGGGGTAACTTACGAATGAAGTATTTGCCCTTCTACTAGTAGAGAAGACCAGCGGTGGATATGGTTGTGGCGACTGATCATCGTCACTTCATATCGTGTTTTTCTGTTTTGGATAAGTCCCTTCCCTTCCACTTTGGAAATTTTATTAACACTATAACGAAGCCGAGGTGCTGAGTTACGGATAGTGTTAACTTTAGTATGAATGATTTGATATTTCGAAGGAAATATTTAAAAAGGTGAAATGATTCTGGTTATTTATTGATGAAAGGCAAATGGTAATTTAAAAACTGGTGAACCAGTGTTGTTCATCTAGCAACATCTGGAACTGCGTACTTGTTGATTTCTAAAAACCGTGCTAAGTCACTGATAGTGTATTTCTAAATTACGAACTAAACTCGTTCATATGGTAGTATTCTAAACTTCATCTTAAGTATGAATACTTTCAATGGAAAACTATGTACTATTGTATATTATTGGAAGGACTTTATATTAGTAACTAGTTAACTTGCTGAGCATTCTTTCGCTCATCCTTGCTTTGTTAAAAATTATATTTTCAGTAAAATGAGACCATAGTCGGTCGTCCAGCACTACGAGGAGAGGAATGTGGAAGATACTCCCTTGAGATAGTTCAGGAAGGATACCGCTTGAGTAAGTTGGATAGGTTCAGCTATCATTAGTAAGTTTGTTTACAAGTATGGGTTGTAATAACTACATGTAGTGGTTGTAGATTTATAGTGTGAGATCCTGGATAGTACATTTGGTTTGTAATAACTAATGTTACTGCATATCGTTTCTGAGGCTATAACTTGTGTGAGTAAGAGATTGGGGTCTATGAAGTTATTTTGATTGAATCATTGAGTTAATACATGTATTATATGATTGGATGGTGAGGTGACGACCTGGATCCCAGACCCCGGATCTGGGGGCGTTACATTAGCTCATGATCAGGAGATCAATGTAGGAGCCATCATTCTCAAGGAATTGGCTCAAAGGCTAGGCAGGACTGTTCGTGGAAGAGGTAATGAGATCTTTTACCCTCGTTTTATTCAATGCATTTGAAATTATCTTGATAATACTGTGCATGAATTAGATGGTATAGATCCAACAAAGTTGGCTTATTCCAAGTCCATGTCCAAAGTTCTATTTGGTTCATTGGACACTAGGAATCAAGTGGATGTGATTTTGAGTGTGACTCGGCATATGCAAGACATATTCGCATCCTATCCACTTGATAAGCCCATATATCATGAACTTTCCTGGAAAGGGAAGGCTAAGACTGAAGGAGCTTCAAAGTCTAACCCCAGCCTTCCTATCCCATCCAGTGACCCCTGCAAACAATACCTTAGTGATTAGGGAGCCAAGTGCACCAATCTCCCAAAAGGTTGGTGTTACTAAAAAGAAGACAAAGAAGAGAACCATGGCTGTCATAAATGAGTCTGTAGAATAAGGTAGTGAGGAACCTGAGTCACAGCTCACCAGACCAAAGAAGAAATCAAAAGATATAGCTATCACTGAATCCTCCCAACAGGATTCAGATGTGATAAAAGGGGTAAACCTATTACTGTCAATGTCCTCTCAACAGGGCATTGGTATTGAAAAGAGTAGTCTCCCCACTACATCTTGTACAGAGTCAGTCTGCACAGGGTCAAGAACTCACTCTTGAATCAGGTGGTAATAAGGATATTCATACACTGAGTGGAGAGCACATCACTCTTGAAACTCCTCCTATTTCTCAGGGGGAGTTGCCAAAATCCAATCTAGACTCCTCTTTTCTTATAGAATCTCAATTCTCTAACATTTCTTCTCTACAGGAAAGTCATTCAAATGACAATTCTGCTCTTGATCAGTCACAATTTCTTTCTGTGACTGAGCCCCTTTCAAGTGACATGGTGCTTGACACTGTGCTCACCACCCAGGACCCACGTTTAGTTGGTCATGAAATGCATGCTGGGGCATATTCTGATGACACCAGCAAAAACATGGAGGCTTCACCAGTTTTCACTGGAGACTCCATACCTAACTCTCCAATCCTCAGGGATTTGGACTTGCCTTCACAGGCATATGAAGATGATGTTGTAACTCATCCCATTTCAATGGAGACGGCATCATACTCCACAACTATTCCAAGGCTGGGGGAAACTCAAAACACTTCCACACCTGTTGCAGAACCCTCATCTGTGACAGGAGTGCCTAGCACTAGCACTAACTTGGCTCAGGCCACTATGTCACAATGGCTGAAGTCTGTGCAACATAACATGCCTTCAGGATCATCATTTGTGCCCACACAATTGACAGATGAAGCACTTTAAAGCTTACATATGGCACATATTGATGAGTTCTCAAAAATTTCCCAACATCTCCTCACAGCTGGACTACCAAATAAAGACTATGAAGCTATTCTGCTCTGTCATAAGGAGGATGTTGAGGCCCAGAAGGAGAAGATTGTGGATGAGGCTCAACAGGATGGCAACATTGATGCCTGGTTGGATGCCAAAAGGACTGTGACGCTGAAGGATTCTCTAGCTTTTCTCAGGGAGGACTATCTCACCGCTTTGGGGTCAAATGCCAAGAGTCTCTCTCCTGCAGAAATCTATGAGGCAGTAAATGAAGTTTATAAAAGTTAATTGAAGGCTCTGCACTATCTTGGGAAAGGTCTTCAATCAGAAATCTTTACAATCAAAGAAGAAACTGACCAATCCTTGGCTCAGCTGAAGAATTCTTATCTTTCTGATTTTCCCAAGGTGGATGACATCCTCAAGGAAGTAAATAAGACAACCCAGAATGTCTCCACAATGGATTGCACTCTAGCTTTGGTCTCTGATAACTTGAGGAAACTGTCTACAAAGCTAGAGAACCAGCTGCAATCCAACATCAACACCAACATCTCCAAATTTGACATCTCCAAACTCAAGGATCAGTCTCGCCACCCTTTTAAGTCTGAGCAACTCCTCTCAAAGGTTGATCAATTGGAGAAGGAGGTGGTTGAGCTCAAGTCTGAAAACCAAGGGATTTCTCATTCCTTGGAGCTCCTCAATGCTAAGATGGATGACCAAAGCAATACCACTTCCAATATTCTGTTGGTCCAACAAGAAATGATGACCTCCATGATGAGAAGTATGAACCTTCCTGTTCCTGGTGAAGCTCAAGACATCTTGTCTGATCCCAAACCTAAGGGGGAGAAAGAAAAGAAAGGAAAGGAAGTGATTCTAGAAAAGAAAGGGGGAGCAGCTGCCAAGCTAAAGCTTAAGGGCAAGATAACTGAGAAAGATCTAAGGCCCATGACCCTTCCTACTATTTCTGTCACCAGTTTAGCTGGCCAGAAAAGTAGTGTGACTACAACCTTCTATCCTGGCACAATGTCCAGAAAAGGGGGAGCAGCTGCACAAGTGCTCAGCCTGTCAAAGCAAGTCTAATCACTGAGGCCAAGGTACAGGAAGTTTCCAACACAAACATCTATCATGATGAGGCCTTTCTGGATTTTCTGAAAGCCATCTTCATCAGTGTACAAGGTAACACCAAGACCTACAGGGCAATGATCAAGGAAAACATCAAGTATCTCACTATGGTAGTCAGGAAAGTCAAGGATGCTTATCTAAGAGAAATCATCATGGTATCTAAAGAAAATGACCTATGACATTTGTCTTTTGAAACTCTGGAGAAGCTGAGATATACTGAGCTAGACACTTTAGTGGAGCTAATAGAGAAGACTGGTGAGAACAACAGAATCTTGTATGAGGACTTGAAGAAGGACCAATTCTTAAGGTTTCCTGAAGTCATCTCCAATCCAAGAACAGTTATTTTCCAAAGTACCACCAGGGCAAACTCTATAGATCAGCTGATAATTCCTTCACAGTTGGTGATGAAGAATATGGACAAAATAAATGAAGTACTCCAAATGCTCAGAGCAAAAAGAGGTTTCAGAACTGCTGAAGAGCTAGAAATGATCCAAACTCTACAATCATTCATCATTCATGGCAGAATTCCAGAGTCAATTAAAGATAGAAGAGAAAGGAAGGATGACAAGGATGATGATGAAGACAAGAGCTATAGGAGAAGGAGTTAGTCTAGGAGTGATAAGGATGGGGCAAGTGAGAGCAGCAAGGGCAAAACTTCAATGAAATCTAAAGATGGTGATGATGACAAGAAAGATTCTCAGAGAAAGAAGGAGACTGTAAAGAAGAGAAGTGGAAATCAGCAAGTCAAGGACATTGCTAGCAGTATCTTAACCACAACACAAGACTCTAAGTCTAGGGTGGGTACTGTTAGTAATGATCCTCCAAAATCAATATCCAAGACTTCTGAAACTGATTTGCCACTGGAGAAAGTGTTAGGTCCAAAGTATCGTAGAAGGGGGGGTTGAATACGATACTCACAAATTCTTCGATTTCGTTCACAGATAATTCTTTGTGATATAGTTCAAAATCAAATACTCCAAATCAAAACACGAGTCAGGGAATATATCGTTTTATTAATATAAACCACGAAGGGTGCTACAATTTCTAATCCGTAGATTAGCTTCAATGAGTTTAAGGTAACAATAATTCATTACAATGATCAAATTCTGAGCACTATTAATTTCTCTGATGATTTCTCTGGCTCAATTCTCTCTCTCAGTAATGTCTCTGTGTAAATGCCTTAACTGAAGAAGACAATCTTCCTCTGTAGTAATTATAGACTTAGTTTTAGGAAACTATCGAACCACAATTGAAGAATCAATCATGGCCGTCCAATTTCCATCAACCTGTCAGACAAAATAAAACTTTCCACCTGCTCCAATTTGAAAACCATCGAATGTGTAAAAGTAAATTACCATTCGATAGTTTTTAATTCAAAACTATCGAAATGTAAAATATCTTACACTTGAAATTAGATGGATTTCTTAAATCACTTTCGATGGTTTTCTTAAAAGAAAAACCATCGAACCATTTCTTGTCCTTGATCGTTTTAGTAAATCTATTAAGCTCCGGGGTGTTTCAGTTTTAGACTGTATCAATTTCTTCTGAGACGATAAAACAACTTGATCTTTTTAAGTGTCGTCAACTAGTGCAACTGGTCTGGTTTACAAATGAATAACACTTGATCAATTCTTCTTCTATGTCTTCAATTCAATGCTGTTGATAAGTCCCTTGTCGTTCTGGTCGCTTCAAATAAATTACTGGAATCCTGTGGTACTTAACCCTAAATCATTCACATACTTCTGTCATCTTGAAAGTCTTGTTTATTTTGTTGTCACTGAGGCTTGAATATTTTCATGAACTTCTTTCCATGACCTGTTTACGGACTTCAAGAATACATACCATATTTTGATTTCTTGAGTTTACCGTATCTTCTTTGATTCTGGATTCCTGTGCTTCTGTTAATATTACTGTCTGTCTTGTCCTTTGTTGAGTTGTAGTTATCACTGTTTCATCTTATGTTACATTATGCTTTACAATCTCCCCCTATTTGATTGGATAGAGTTCGACAAGCAAATACCTCGAGGATAACTCAACTAACTAAGGAAACATTAAACTAATTAAAGTAAGACAGCTTGAATAATATTAATTGCATTCTGGATCAGATATATATACATTTCCAGATTTCATAATTCAAAAAACAATAAAACTTTATACATAGAAGTTGCTCCTCTAGTCTGAGCTGATAGTTCTATTGTTCTTTGCTTCTTGTCTTCAGTCCATCACAATCTCACCTTCTTCTCTCACATGATTGGAGTCAGCAGCTTGATAATCAATCACAGAAGGATAATGCAGTGGTTCTCCAGGTTTAAGGATTGCTCCTCTGATGTGTCTTCCAATATATTCAACCTCTTGACCCACTTCAGCCCATAACCATGCAATGTTAACATCTTTCTTGTTTTGCTTTGGCATGTTTGGTAGTCTGGTTCGCACTTCCAATCCTCTTTCCACTCTCTTCCTATAGTAAGGAACATTCTCCATTAGAAATCTTCTCAAAGTATCTGCTGCTTTGTCCCTCTCCGATGATGAGAATCCAGTGGATCTAAGATACTTCTCCACTGAGATTCAATAGTTGCTTGGATAGTCTCTCAGTTTGTCCTCAGTCAAATAGCAGATTCTGAACAAGTCATTCGTCATGAATCTAACCATTGGAGGATCTTCTGTAATCTCTGGACCGACTTTGATCACGATCTCTTTAACATGATCACAGAGCAGTTCATTTAGCCTTGTAGTCCTTTGAATCTTGATGAGCATAACCTGCAGTTCTGTGTATGTTCTCTGTTCAAAAAACTTAGTGGAAATCACAAAGGTACCTTTCTCAAGAAAGTTGATCACTATGTTCCAGGCACCGTTTGCTTTAACCCCAGTCTTCACAAAGATCACAGTATTTCTCAGTGCAGTGAAGTAAGTATGATCATTAGGATTTGCACTTCTTATGTCTTGAATGATAACTTCCACCTCTGTATTGTCGTTGACTTCTAATCCGTCTTCAACTCCACAAAAGGTTTTGTAAGCCATCTCCCAGTCAATACCTTGCTTCTTTGCCAAATCCATCATCTTCTTCTTTCTCACTTCACCATACACCCTGAATCTTTTAAGCTTTTCACTCCTTAAAACTACTTGTTGTATTTGTCTCTCAGCATGCTTGGCATCTCTTTCAGCTCTCTCAACTTTCATCATCTCCAAGGCAACTTCTTCTTCTTGTGATAGAGGATTTGCTTCTTCTTCCATATTATCCTCCCAGATAGGATGTTCAACAGGCTCTGGAAAATATGGCTCATGCTCCTCCTGAATTGGTTGCTCTTGCATGATCTCAAATTACTCCTCACTTTCTTCTTCTTGTGTCATGTTCTTAATCCAGTACTGTCTAGATGGAATAGCTTCATTTGTTTCCCAAACTCCCCATCCCGTTGTTTGCCAACCTTCATTTATCACTTCATTTGTTTCCCAACCACCTTCATTAGTCACTTCATTTGTTTCCCCTTCTCCAACTTTCTCCCCCTTAGTTGAGGAATCCTCGATGTAGTTATCTTCATTGTAAAAGGTAGTAGAAGGACCAGGTTGTTGATTCCAAGGTCCAGGTTGTTGAGTTTGTTGATTATTTAGCATAGTCCAGATTGACTGTACGCCGTCGCTTTGGTTGTCCAAGAAATCCGTTATCTGCTTATTCAAATCATTTATAGAAGCTAGCGACAGGTCAATGTTATCCAATCTTGAGTTGGTAGTCTTTTCAATATGATCCAGCCTTTTGTTCAACTTAGACTCCACTCTTGAAAGTGTGTTCATTGCATCTTTTACCCGCGCTTGACCATCCTGGATAACCAGAACGTCTTCTCTCAAAGCTTCCTGTCCTTGCGACAATGCATAGACTTCATTCATGAAACCATCTTTCAATTCATTGACGTCCGTCCTCAATTCGATCAGTTCTTCCATTGCTTACTTCTTCAAGGAGTCCACCGCTTGCTTAGTACCTGTTATAGTGCCAGATGCACTGCCAATGACCCTGAAAGTTCTTCTGGAATCAGCTGCAGCCAAGTCAACCTTCTCTTGAATAGACTTTAAAGAAGCATTGCCTTGACTAGAGGAGATCCCTTGGTCAAAGGAAGGTCGCAGTGGAACCTTGAATAGTGGATTTCCTTCTTTGTCACGAACTGTCGTCTCCTTGAGGGTGGATTGAACATGTACCTCTCTTTCTGTTGGTAGTAGCAAATCATCGATTTGTGGAAGGGTTAGGGTGTCACTCCTCACATTTTGCTCTGGGTGTACACTCAACGTTTCTGTCGGTGTTTCACTCATTTTTCCTTTCCCACTCAGGCCAGGTGTAATTGTTTTTGTTTCACTCAATCCCTTTTTGCTAGTAGTACCTGCAGAAGAAAACACCGTAGCCGTCCTTAAGGAGGTCACCGGTGGTGCAATGGGGCTTCGCAAGTCCCCGTCCTTGGTTAAACCAAGTTGCTGATCATCCTTGGATGATATATCCTTAGTAGGATCTGGAGTTTGAATCTCTAGGGGGTTAGAATTAGGCTCTATTAACAGCAGAGATCCTGAACCTTCCCTTTGAGTCTGTGAATACTTCACCTCAGTTAACTCCACAATGTTAATTGATTCATTGTCACCGAGTTGCCGATCTGCACCTACGTCAGACCCTTTACCCGCAGGATCCAGATATGTTCCATCTGGGGAGCTAGGCAATGACCTTTTAGATTGTGCATTTAGGTCAAAGCCTTCTCTCGACGTCTGTGAAGACTCTTGGTTCTTAGAACCTTCAACCAGTGAACCTGACCGTAATATGGTCGGAACACCAGTTGCTACCGTCAATTCTTCCTTACTTGATTGAGCTATGGGTTCAGATATTGCTTTTGTTAGCATTGCCCAATCAAAATCAGAAAAATCTGTGAAGGGTTCTTTAGATGAGAGAAATGAACTATCAACAGTTGCCTCGGTTTCGGTTCTTCTCCTTTTAGAGGTAGGAAGAGCTGCTGTTGAAGGGCGTGTCTCCTTATGTGGTGCTGCTTTGGCACTATCTCCCTCTACACTCATAGATGTTTGTATACTGGGTATAGGAGGGGAAGGAGGTTCATTTATGGTTTCATTTGGCTCGTCCAAAGGCTCTTCGACCGTGGATAGAGGTTGTGGGTTTGCAACCTCCTGGTCAGTAATGGCCACTGAGGGCTCTGGATCAACATCCATTGGTTCAGGTGCCATTTCAGGTTGAGGTGGAGGAATATTACCTTCAATTACCTGTTCCCCTGGGGGCAGAAGTGGTAGGGCACCGTTCGTAGATAATCAGTGAGAACAGTGGGTACCCCTGGAAGATAGTTGTTCTTCCTTATGAGAGCGGTTATTGCATTGCTCTTCATTCTCATGCACTCCTGGTTGGCTTCACCTTCAAAAATCTCCCGTTCATTATCTGTTAAGATATCATTGAGAATTAGCTGTAGGAACCTAGGATAGAAACAAAGCACATCATCCATGCCTGTTCTTTCATCCAGTGGTCCCATGCACAGAATGACTTGGTCAATCAGTAGCCTTCCTATGTTAATATGCCTATTGTTGGCAATGGCAAACCCTATCTTTTGAAGGAATAAGGGAATACCATGTAGATTTGTTAGCTTGGCAGTAAAAACATGGATTAGGGTATGAAAGAAAAAGTTCCATGGCTTTGTCAAGTAATGCTTAAGGAACTCTCCCACAAAGAAGTTAGGTTGTTGACTTCTTATGAGAGTGAAGAAAGCATGTATCTCCTCAGTCGTGGGATCCGGAACAAGGGTTTCTTTTGGAAAATGAAGTATTCTGTTAAAGTCATGTTCCGTCACCCTTATTGTTCTGCCCCCTGGCACAACAAAACTAAAGGATCGTACATTATTCTCAGTTGTATCCATGGCGGTTGTGTACAACGTAGTCAATTGATCGATGCAAAGGACTACGGGAGTACTCACAGCATATGCCACTAATGAACGTGTGTTTAGAAATTTTGCCCATGCACGAAATTGTAAATTCGTAATGGCTTGCAGATTCTGAAACAAGACATGATTAGTCTTGGTTACAATAAATTCTCCGTCCATTTTAAATTTCCAGAAAATTAACTTTTAAACCAAAACTAATTTTCACTTAAATTTAATTAATTATTCCTAATTAATCAAACTTAACCAAATATACCTTAAAACAAAATTACCCCTTTTGATTTTAACACACAAACTCGAACCCTTGAATTAAGAACTCTAAATTAGTTAATCTCAGAATACCACTAAAATCTAAAGAAATCAATTGTTAAACAATCAACTTATACAGATAAGAACTGTTATTACTTTTCTGAGGTTCAACTATTTAGTTCGATGGTTTCTTCCTATGAAAGAACTAAACACTTAAAACAATAAGGTTTTCACGGTTAAAATGAATTCAACAGTGAAACATAGTAAATTTTCAAGGTTTTCTTGGTTAAAAATGGAGAAATCTATCGACAATGATGTTCTTGGATGTGTGTATATCTCTTTGTAAGTATAGAACTCGGCTGTCTTTTCTTAGATCTGTAAAAACTGAGAAGAAAAAAAAGCTAAGGCAAAGTTCTTATACCTTTTTTTTTAAAACTATTAGGGGTAAACTTGTCATTTCTAGTTCGATAGTTTTTTAAATGAACTATCGATAGTTTTCTGTGAGGGCAAAAGTGTCAACTGCACCTCGATAGTTTTTCGAAAACTATCGAAGTGTTTGAAAGTGTGAATTTAAAACGTTTATCAGAAAAACTATTGAAGTCTCTTTCTTTTGAAAACTGAAAAACTATCGAACTTGTTTCCTTTTAAAACCTGAAAAACTATCGAGTTTTTCTTTGTTGAAAAACTATCGAGGAGTTTAAATATTGAAAGAAATAAATCCTCCCGATATATTTTCACTTTAGTTTCAAAAACTATCGAAAAATGTTTTCGATGGTTTTTCTTTTCCAAATCAAAAACTATCGAATGTTAAGTTCGATGGTTTTTATTTAGTACTTAGAAAAACTATCGAATTTTCTAAATTCGATGGTTTTTGCTTCTATCCAAATTTTAAAACTTGTTCATGTTCTAAAATTCAAACCTTTTAATTTTCCGTCAAGTTTTACTTTGAATAAACCTTTTCAAATTTACCAAAATCAATTGTTAACAGAAAATTGACAATTTTCTCAGAATAAAATCGACTAAATATCATTGAATGATATTAACCAATTAAAATCCAATAAATTATGCTGCATTAATCTACAATGTTAAAAACAAAGTAAATTAATTCAAATTAAATAGATGATTAAATATTTAGAACAAATATTAGCACAATTTGTCAAAGACTTGCTCTTAGTTCAAATATATGTTGATGACATAATTTTTGGATCTACTAATGCTACAATGTGTCAGAAATTTGCTAAGTTAATGCAGTCTAGATATCAGATGAGTATGACGGGAGAAATGAGCTATTTTCTGGGGTTGCAAGTAAAGCAAACTGATGAAGGGATTTTTTATCAATCAATCCAAGTACACCAGAAATTTGCTCAAGAAATTCAACATGCAAGACAGTACTCCTGCTAGTACTCCCATGGCAACTGCCACTAAGCTTGACTCTAAGGAAGGAATTGTAGTGGACATCACAAGCTATAGAGGAATGATTGGTTCTCTCCTCTATCTCACTGCCAGTAGACCAGACATTATGTTTGCAACTTGTCTCTGTGCAAGATTTCAGTCCCAACCACGAGAACCGCATCTGATAGCTGTAAAGAGGATATTTCGATACCTAAAAGGGACACCAAATCTTGGTTTATGGTATCCCAGAGCATCAGACTTCACACTGATAGGATACTCTGATGCTGATTTTGCTGGCTGTAAGATTGACAGGAAGAGCACTTCTGGTAGCTGTCAATTTTTAGGTGGTCGACTGGTTTCATGGTTCAGCAAGAAGAAGAAGTCAATTTCTACTTCGACTGCAGAAGCTGAATCTATGGATCTACTTCTGGTAGCTGTTCATTGGGTACTCTCTAATCTATGGATCTGATTTTAATATAGCTAGTATGCTAATTGATTCCATAGGAAGTAGAATAACTGAGAATCGGGAAACTGTCTACTTTGGTCGTTTTCTGCATTTGATTTTTACATACCTATGCCCTAATGTTGCTTTTCGAGATGATTTCTTGTTGCCTGTGTTTCAGAATACTCCTAGATCCTTTCAGGAGTACATGTTAAAGGGAAAACAAATGTTTCAGGGTGATGTAGTATATCCTGAACAGGTCAGGCACCTTCTACGACAGAGATTGCCTACTGTTTATGGATTAGATCCTCGTACTCTGATTCAGAGGTCTGTTGTTGCTACCCCCTCTGGATCTAACCCAAGTACAAAACCTAAACAGATTCCTAAACACTCACATCCCACCTCTGATGGCTCTCAACAGCAATCAGTTGTAAAACACACAAGGTTAGCCAAATCAGTGCGACATTCTCAGTCGTCTGGATCAAGGACCTTGTTACATCCCCACACCGATTCTCTGGAGAAACAAGGAAATCAACCAGTTGGTATAGCATCCAAAATTTTAGCCTCACGAAGAAAGCATACAACTTTTGTTGATACTGATACTGATACTGATGATGATGATGTTCCACTATCATCGATATTCAAGATATCTCCTGAGGCTGTGGCACCTGTTCCATCACCATCTTCCAAAAGACGGAGATTAAGAAAGTCTACTCTCTACTCTCATTTTGACGCTGTTGATGCTCTACACAACTCCTTTCATAACAGTTCTGCTACTGATGCTTCTGTCAGTGTTGCTCCGGACAATATCTTCTCTTCTGAAACCGGACTTGATGACAAGGCAGTAACTGTTACTGATGCTACTGCCCCTGATGTGCAACCCTCTCTTGATAGTGTGGCTGTTTCTGATTCCAGCCCTACTGTATCTCCACAGGCACAAAAAGTTGATATGTCTTATGATCGTATCAAAAGACTGGAAACTGAAGCCAGAAAAGAAATAGCTGAGTCGGCTGGTCGAAAAAGGAAGATTTGTTTTGCAAGAACCAAGAAAAGGAATGTTAAGGCCAAACCATTAGGAGCTCCAACTATTGATCTGGATACACAAGAACCTGGTTCTCAAAGTGAACTAGCAGTCCACATAGATCAAGTCACACAAGAACCATCTGCTCAAAGGGTGGATGATGACGAGGAGCAGTTCCTGCCTGAAACTGATCAGGGCAATCTTATAAGGGATATTCCATCTTCTATTTTTGAAGACCAATATCACGGACAGGATACACAAGAACCTTCAGTACACTTTACTGAACCAGTCCAGGTTGTCCAGGCTCCACAAGAACCTTTCATTCAAAGTATGGAAGCATGCCAGTTTACTACCAGTCAGGCTCTCATGGTTCAACCATTATCCTCTCGTCCCTTGCACACTGAGGACTCAGGTACTATCACTAACCCTGACTCTGCTATGGTTGTTTACTCTCCTGGTGTCAGGATGACTACTGACACACCCTTGACCGAGGGATCCCCTGTCAGTATGACTGCACTCCACTCTTCTTTGCCATCTCTTATTTCTTCGTTTCTGAGTGCTCTGAGCCTTTTTCGTGAGAATGAGAGAAAAGATCTAGAGAAAAACAGAATTGTTGAGTGGCAGTCTCCTGAACTGGCAAAAGGAGAGGTAGAAATGAGTGAAAATGCTATGCATTTGGGTGAGGAAATTCTGACTCTCAAAAGTTCAGATACTGTGCTGGTGAGCGGTGATGAGATCACTGAAAAAGAAAAGAGAGATCTAGGGGTTACTGATTTTGATGCAGGTACATCCAATATTCCTGTAGTTTCTCAGGATCAGTCTCACAGTTCTCATTCCAGCTCTGATAAGACTGCTGCTGATGATTCGTCCGCAGACATTCTGACTAGTCACAGACGAGCTGAGTGGGATCATTCTTGGACTGATCCTTCATCGTTTGTTGGTATTACTGGGGCTCATGTTCATTTGGCTACTGCTTTTAAAGAGATTCAAATTTCGGATCTTCAAGATCATCTTAAAGGTACTTCTCTCATGCTTAAGGCTATTTTTGAAGAAATTCAAGATGTCAGGACTACGACTGCAAAGGGTATTGCTGATGTTGTGGCTGCGAATACTCAATTTGTTGCTCGCACTTCACGAGACTTTTCCTGTGTTCATCGAGATCATGTTTCTCTAGAACATTGAATTGCAACTCTAGAGAAAAAGGCTGAATCTATGGATGCTAAGTTGGACTTACTTCTCTCTGCTTTAGTTCCTGATGCTGGTACTGATGCCAAAAAGGGGGAGAAAGTAGTGTCAACCAAATGCTCTCCGGAGTTGGGTATTCTAAGAAAGGATGATGCTCCTGATGGAGGTTCCAGTCAAAAACAGGTATTTTATGATGCTGCTGCAAGGACGCGAATCACTGTGTCTAATCAAGGTCAAAGTCAACAGTCAACACAAGTCTCTGGATCTAGTTCTCAAAAGCAATCTCATGATATTATAGTGACAACAGCTGAGCAGGAAAAGAGGTTTCATCAAACTGTGAATATTGATGGAACAGAATACACTGTGCACTATAAAGATCCCAGACTTGAAGCATTCAATGAGCAGCAAGCTAGAAAACTTCTTCAAGAAATGTATCCTGATGAGGATGTAGAAGAAATGGTGGAAGCCCAGAGGATAGAGTATGAAATGCTGAATTCACAGAAAGGAACTGTCAGAACTGAAAGGAAGGGAAACATGACTAGAGGTAGAGGTCATGGTAGAGGAAAAGGAAGTACTATCAAATCACCTTCAAAATCTCAAAAAGGTATTGTGATCAAAGAAGGATCAAATACTGGTGCAGATATGTCATCTGGATTCTCTATTGTTTCTGCTAAGGGAAAAGGAAAGAAAGTTCTTGAAGGTCCACCTCAAGTGATGATTACTGAACAAAAAGTTGAAACTTCACATCAAGAAGAAGGAGAGGGTGATGATCTTCCATTAGCTCAAAGAAGGAGAAGAAGAGAAGATTCAAGGAATGATAGACAGATATTTCTTGTAAGAACATCATTAAATGTGGAAGCAGCTAAGCAAGCGAAAAAAGATTATTTCAAGTCTTTACAACAAAGAAGCTTCACAAAGTCAGGAATAGTGTTAGAGGAATATCTGAGAAGGAAGGATAATGTTGTGAGGAGTTCAAGAAATGCTTATGGATTCAAAAAGGTTAGAGGGTACAAAGGTAAAGGCAATGATATCAGGGAAGATAAATCTCATTTTCAGCTCAATGAGATATTCAAATCAAGTGGACATATCAAAAGTCTCCCTGGAATTACTTGTACTGATGGATCTGGAAAGTTCAAGAAATCTTATGAAGAAGTTGTGAAGAAGAAGAATGAATGCAGACGGACAGGAACATATGGAGGAATTGGTCATCCTGCCGCAGAAATAGTTCCTCAGGTAGCATCATTTGATCAAGCATGTCTAACAGAAAATCTGAGTGATAAAGTTACTCAAAGGCATCTTGACAAGCTTATCTCTGTTCAAATGGTGTATGCCATTCATGATGGAAATCTGCCTAAAGAAAAGTTAGTGTATTTTCTTAAAGATGGATCAACGTTTGTACTGACAGAATTGGATGTCTCAATGAAGAACTTAGAAGAATTGAGGTATGTACAGTATATGTTTGTTCCTAAAGATGAATTGTGTATAAAATGGAGAAAGAAGTTTCAATCCAGTATCAATTTGCATCTGATGGGGCTAAATCAGAAAAATACTGGATATGCTCCTAAATACGTTGACATGGATGGACAAGAGGTGGAAATGAAGAAAGGAAGTGCATTCGTTGAAAAGACTCTGGGTGAAGAGTATTTGTCTTTCTGTCCTGATAGTGAGAGAATTAAACTTATTTATCTGGATGATAGAATGCTGAGAAGTTCTATTGAGGATCTGAGAGCAGCAGTTTATCAGACAAACAAAGATGATGAAAATATGAGGAAGCTGAGAAGAAGAATGATTGATCTGTTATTAGAGAAAGAAGATGAGTTGATGAAGCAGTTTATTCAGAAGAACATGGGATTTATTAAAGTGTTTGATTATGAAGGATATCTTAAGCGAAATCCTTATATTAATCCTACGAGTATTTGATTGAAGTTTTGGCATCATTAAATCCAGAGAATTTATGCTTTATTTCAGAAAGTATAAATTGGGGGAGATTGTTGGGAAATGAAGATTTAATGAATGCATCAGGATCGGATAGCATCAGTACTTAGAGCATCAGGAGATGACGTCTGATGACATCATCATCAGTGACAGGATAAAGTCGACCGTTGGTAATTGATACTATTCCGTGATTTCAGGAAAGGATTGATATGCTGAAGATATATCTCTTAGAAGCTGTTACAGAAGATAAGCGACAAGAAGATCAATTTAATTAAATGAAGATTATCTTGTGTAACAGAATGTGTAGCTGTGTGTATATATAAACACAGGATAGGTTTTACGAAAGTAATATCTTTAACACGAGTATCTTTGTAAACCTAGCAGCTCTTAAGAACTCATAGTTTCTTGAGAGAGTTTGTATCAGTTTTTATAAAGTTTAATAAAAGCTGATATTGATTGTTTTTATCTTTGTCTGTTCGATTATTTCATACAATTACATTCAACCCCCTTCTGTAATTGACATATACTGGGTAACATGCTGTTTCAGCTTGGCATTCTCCTTCTTCAAATCCTCATATGAGTCTTTCTTTTCATAGACTCCCTTTCTGTCTCTTGCTTGACGAGGCTTCTGGCATTCAGTAGCAAAATGCCCTAACTCATTGAAGTTGTAGCATCTTGATTTGCTTCTATCAATCATGCCAGTCTTGTAGCCTCCCTTAAAGCCAGTGCCTGGTGATTACTTGCTTTTCTGAAATCTATTGGTTGAGCCTTTGAACTTGTACTTAGGGTTTTTGTTGAAACGGATGTGGCTAAACTTTGCAGCTAAGTACGCTATGGTTTTGTCTTCCATTTGCTCAAGCTCTTCTAGGGTGTAGTAGTCACTTTCATCAACACCTAGATTTCCAGAATCCATCTCAGCTTCTATAATCACCTCCTTTCCAGCTCTAGGGGTTTGAACCTGAATATCAGAAGTTGTTGGTTCATCCACTACAAGTGCTGCTGATCTCACAAGTGCATTGTGCTTGTTATTCACTGTCCCTGATCCGTAGATTGTCACTCTATGTTCCTGTTCCATCTCATAAGTCTTCAGCTTGCCATAGATCATTTCTAATGACATCTTTGTGTAGTCTATTCTTTCCCTTATGGATGATGACTTGTGTTCTACATGATGGGGCAGTGTCATCATGAACTTCCTATTTGTTTCTCTCAGTGGATATGTCTTTCCTTTCATTGCCAACTCATTCAGGAGTTTAGTATACTTCTCAAAGACCTGAGTTATACTTTCTCCTGGTAGTGACCTAAAAGACTCATACTGAGATGTCAGGATGTCCAATCTGTTTTCCTGCACGTCTTCAGTTCCTTCCATTATTAGGTTAATGGTATCCCACATATGTTTCCCGCTTGTACAGCTCATTATTTGATAGCTCATTTCCTTGTCTGCGGAGTCCTTCAGTATCAACATTAAACCTGTATCCAGTCTAATCAGTTCTTTGTCTGAGTCAGTATAATCAGAGATATCCTTAGGTTGGGTGCCAGCAGGAATCCTGTTACCTTCAGGGGTTGTCGTTTCATCAACTGATTTAATAGGTACATATGGCCTGTTCTCTAAAATGCCAATATACAACGGATTCGATGCCTTGATAAATAACAGCATCTTCATTTTCCACAAACCGAAATCATCTCTTGTAAATGGGGGAACTTTAATACCAGCGGTTGTCTTTGGAGCACTCATGGTAGAAAATTTCAAATTGTTTAAAATTCAAGAAATTCCAATCAAATGAAAAAATTTGAAAGTTAAAAAATTTGCTTCGTATTTTCAAGCTATGTTTGATTTTGGTCTCATTCACCGGATCTGATTTGTACGTCAATCAAGTAGCTCTGATACCAATTGTTAGGTCCAAAGTATCGTAGAAGGGGGGGTTGAATACGATACTCACAAATAATTCGATTTCGTTCGCGGATTAATCATTCAGTTCTAAACGAAATCAAATGCACCAAATCACAACACGAGTCGGGGAATATATCATTTTATAAATATAAACCACGAAGGGTGCTACAATTTCTAATTCGTAGATTAGCTTCAATGAGTTTAAGGTTACACTAATTCATTACAATGATCAAATTCTGAGCACTATTAATTTCACTGATAATTTCTTCGGCTCAATTCTCTCTCTCAGTAATGTCTCTGTGTTAATTGCCTTAACTGAAGAAGACAGTCTTCCTCTGTTAGTAATTGTAGGCTTTTGGTTTGAAAACTATCGAACCAAAGATTGAAGAACCAATCCTGGCCGTCCAATTTCCATCAACCATTCACAACAAAAGCTTTCCACCTGCTCCTTTGAAATGAACACTATCGAATGTGTAAAAGTAATTTACCATTCGATAGTTTTTAATAAAAACTATCGAAATGTAAATTACTTTACATTTGATTTTCTTTTGACCTCTTAAATCATGTTCGATGGTTTTCTAAATAGAAAAACCATCGAACTCCTTTCTTGTCTTTGACTTTTAATAAAAGATCCTGAGCTCCTGGGTGTTTAAGTTTTAGAATGTATCAATTCCTTCTGAGACGATAAAACAACTTGATCTTTTTAGTGCTGTCACTTAGTGCAACTGGTCTGGTTCACAGATGAATAACACTTGATTAATTCTTCTTTTATGTCTTCAATTCAATGCTGCTGATAAGTCCTTTGTCGTTCTGGTTGCTTCAAATAAATCACTGGAATCCTGTGGTACTTAACCCTAAATCATTCACATACTTTTGTAGTCGTGAACATCTTGTTTCTTTGATTGTCACTGAGGCTTGAACATTTTCATGAACTTCTTTCCGTGACCTGTTTACGGACTTCAAGAATACATAACGTATTTTGACTTTTTGAGTTTACCTTTTCTTCTTTGATTATAGATTCATGTGCTTCTGTTAATATTACAGTCTGTCTTGTCCTTTGTTGAGTTGAGTTGTAGTTCCCGGAGCAAAGGAAATGGCAAAGTAGAGTGAACGAAGTAAAACCCCGTCAGAGACGTAGACCAGGAAAGTATCTATGTCTGTACTTGTGATAAATTGTTATTGTTTTCAATATTTAAATTTTTGTTATTCCCAGAACAATTCAGATTATCCAATCTTCATCCCGAATTTGAATAACTGATTTCATTTCCATGAATATTCCAAATTCCTTGATTTATCCACCATCATGTTGGGTATCGGAAACCTTCACCTTCAATTCATGTCGTATTGAATGCGACTATTGATTATTGACTACCATCATTGATTATTGACTACCACCATTGATTATTGACTGCAACTACAAATTGTTGACTACAACCATTGGTTATCTTCTTGAACGAGTACATTATACCGTTGAAACCATTCTGCAATTATTTCTCGAACTTCATTTGATATTGAGCTGTTGAAGCTCTTTTGCAATTATATTACCTTGATATTGTTTACTTATTTTGTTAAGCATGTTACTGCTTATCTTCTATGATAGAATTGGCATGTTTTTAAAATAGGACCGATAATGGTCGGACCATATTTATGGTCGGAATAATTTAAGGCCCAGATTGGCCTAGGATCCAGTAGAGGACTTTTCTATAAGCTAGTCCGGGGTTTATGCGTGACTGATCAGCAACACAACCTTTGATTTGAAAAAAATGTAGAAGTCCAATTCTAATTCCTTTTACTTCAATTGAAATTGATATAAAGCATATGTTTGGCTTGAATATTGTTGATTCAGATATTGTGAATTCCTATCATTATAAATTGTGATTGAAATATATATTATGTTGGCTGAGCACTTTTGGCTCACTCTTGCTTGTTGTTTTCTAACCCTATTCCAGTGAAGCGAGAGTATGAGTCGGCACAGCGTGACCGATAGTTCACCGGCAGCTAGGAGAGCCCCTCGACTGGTTGTCATTGGCAGGGTAGTTGTTTGTTTTGTTTTGTTAGACTAGATGTCTAGCTCTGAACTTAAGTTTTAATGATATAACTCTGAAAACTGGTTTGTATTAATAATAGAACGTAGAAGCTTGTGTTCAATGCCATAGCCTAGATGCGGTCTTGGTTAAGGGGTATTTATGTCATTATATACTATGCATGTGTTATATTCAGGTTATATTGTGTTCCGTTGGTCGGGTGACTCCTCAAATCTGTACCTCGGGTTTGGAGGGCGTCACAGGTTGGTATCAGAGCAACAGGTTATGGCATTTGAAACAAGTTAGGACTTAGGGTCCAGGATAACGTAGAGAGTTAGGAATTCACTTAAGGTTAATAGAAGGTCAATTAGGAATATTATGAGCGGTAATTAAATGTGGTTATAATTGTAGCCCCCTAACTCTAGCTCAGATTCAGACCCGTTAGAGGATACGATAGAGGAGAGACCTATACCGAGTGGGAGAGCAGGACCGTCGAGACCGTCACGACCGGCACGACACCAGCCTGGGCATCCAGTAGTCAGGAGAGACCAGATACCTTGTCATGTTCCACTCCGACGAGTAGCTCCAGCACCATTTGTCTCAGGCATCAGTTTCTGGACCTTTGTATCAGCTTTCTGAGCCACCAGTTCCACACCATAAGTATCAGAGGTTGAGGAGAGAGAGGGAGTATCTCTACGGACAGGTAGTGGAGATGAGAGGGATTCGTTTGACAGAGGCAGCCGTAGTCAGAGAGAGAGACAGACTCAGAGGTCGGGTAGGAGATATTCATATGAGACTTAGGGTTACGAGGACATTGGTTGAGACACGATTGCATGGATTAGCTTATAGCCGAGAGGGAGAGACAGTAGTAGGGACGAGAGAGATCTTAGACTATGCGATGGGAGAGATTGCGGAGATTGCAGGACCACCGTTATGGCAGACAGGAGCAGGTGATTTGTGAGCACGTTTAGGAGAAGTCAGATGTGGCATGGGTATATGTATTCCAGTTAGATAGTATATAGATGCATATTTTAGTACCAGCAGTGCACCGGGCTTATAGGATCGCCTTGGGAAGTTGTTGCATTTTTGTTGTAATGTTGACCGGCAGTTGTAGTTCAGCTATGACGTACTTTACTTTTAAAAGCGTTCTACGTTTGTATTGACTCTCTATATATGTATGATAATCATCTTTTGTAGAACTATTATCCTTTTGTTATTCATTTCCAGCACTATAATTGTTATTCTACTTGTTACAACGAGTGTACCCTTACGCCGTTGAGAAAATCTGTAAACCTTGGAACTATCAATTGTGATCTTCCTCCTCTACTTATGAACTATTTGATTAAACCAGTTATTGTTTATTTATCAGCGATATGCCTCCTAGACGACATAACCGTTCAACTGATTCCCCTGACCAAGAAGGTCAGCAGAATACACCTCCCACGGGTCACATAGATTCGATGGTAATTCAGCTTTTGAATACTCTTACTCAACAAACTGCTGCGTTAGCACAACAACAGCAAGTGATTCAACAACAGCTCTTAGAACAGTAACAACAACATCAGCAACAACAACAACACCAGCAAGCAGCACCAGCAGTTACGTTCAAATCTTTTCAGGCAGCAAAACCTCCAGAGTTTAAAGGATCTGCAGACCCCGTTGAGGCAAAGGCATGGTTGAAAGAGATGGAGAAGGCTTTTACCCTGATAGATGTAACGGAAGATAAGAAAACAGAGTATGCAAGTTATTTCTTAAAGAGTGAGGCAAGTTATTGGTGGGAAACAAGTAGGGCTATGGAGCCTGAGGGATTGATTATGTGGGCTAGATTTACAGAGTTTTTCTTAGAAAGGTATTTTCTAGATTACATGCGAGATCAGATGGAATTGAAATTTTTGGAATTGAAGCAGGGAAACATGACTGTGCCCCAGTACAAGACAAAGTTTACTGAATTGTCTAGGTTTGTTCCGACATACGTGGACACGGAAAAGAAGAAGGCCAAAAGGTTCCAACAGGGACTGAGGTCATGGATTCGCAGCAAGTTAGCTATTTTGGAGTTGGACACCTATGCAGTAGTAGTCCAAAAGGCAATGATTGCAGAAACAGAGAGTGACTCCTACATGAAGGAGAGAGAGAATAAGAAAAGGAAGGCAGGGATTCCGGACAAGGGACAGCACCAAGGAAGTTTTCAAAGTCAGTCGAACAAGAAACCGGGATTTCAGCCCGGTAGGAATACAAGTTTTAAGAAACCAGATACCGGGAGTGTAGGGCAAGATAACCGGCTAACATCCAGCAGCCAGCAGGGAGTTTCCAGACCCCCACTACCAGAATGCAAGACATACGGGAAACGACATACAGGAGTATGCCATCGATTGAGTGTCACATGCTTTAAATGCAACCAGAAGGGTCATTATTCCCGGGATTGCAAGATAGGTATTGTGTGTCACCATTGCAAGAAACCAGGTCATATGATAAAGGACTACAGAGCACCAGCACCCGTGAACAACATGATCCGGGCAATAGAGGCACCTCCAGCTGTTAATGTTCAGCCGCTAGCCAGAACCTATAATATGTCAATGGGAGAAGCAGTGAGAGATTCCGACGTGGTGGCAGGTACACTTCTAGTAAATTCTATTAGTGCTAAAGTATTGATAGATTCAGGAGCGACTAAGTCATTTATTTCAGAAACGTTTGCTCGTAAATTGAATTGCGTAATTAAACCATTAAGTGGAGTGTTGAGTATAGAAATAGCTAACCAGGATCGTATAGCGGTCAGTTCATATTATCCTCTTTGTGAGATAAAGATTTTAGGGAATTGTTTTTATGCTGATTTGTTACCTTTCAAGTTGGGTGAGTTTGATGTGATTTTAGGGATGGATTGGTTAGTTGAGTATGATGCGCGTATTGATTGTAAGAACAAGAGGGTTACTTTAGTTACCCCAAGACGGAAGTATGGATTTGATGAACAGGATCTTCAAGAGATATTTGGACAAGTTTGTAGTAGTATTCATCGACGATATCTTGATATACTCCAAGACGGAAGAAGAACATGCAAACCATTTGAGGATTGTGTTAGAGACCTTGAGACAAGAAGAACTATATGCAAAATTTTCCAAGTGTGAATTCTGGCTGAGAGAAGTTCATTTCTTAGGGCACGTAGTGAGCAACGAAGGCATCAAAGTAGATCCAACAAAGATAGAAGCAGTGAAAGATTGGGAAAGACCAAGGACACCGACTGAAGTCAGAAGTTTCTTGGGATTAGCCGGATATTACCGGAGATTTGTGCAGGACTTTGCGAATATAGTCACACCAATGACTAAATTGACAAGGAAAATCGAGCGATTCATATGGAACGATAAATGCGAAGAGAGTTTCCAAGAGTTAAAGAAGAGACTAACTACAGCACCGGTGTTGATGCTACTCGATGATCAATGTCATTTCGTAATTTATAGCGATGCGTCATACAAAGGATTGGGTTGCGTACTTATGCAACATGATAAGGTGATTGCTTATGCGTCGAGACAATTGAGACCTCATGAACAGAAGTATCCTACACATGATTTGGAATTAGCAGCGATTGTATTTGCTTTGAAGATATGGAGACATTACTTGTACGGAGAGAGATGTGAAATTTACACCGATCACAAAAGTCTGAAGTATATCTTTACTCAGAAAGTGCTAAACATGAGACAAAGAAGATGGTTAGAATTAATCAAGGACTATGTCGTTTCTATCAATTATCATCCCGGCAAGGAAAACGTGGTAGCAGATGCATTGAGCGGGAGAGAAAGATTGAATACACTGACGATGACCAGGGAATTATACAAAGAATTTGAAAGGCTAGATATCGAAGTACATATTCCGAAGGATGCGACAGAAATGATCTACACCATGACATTTCAACCTGAATTGTTAGAAAAGATACGGAGATGCCAAGAGAAAGTTATGAACGATAATGCAAGTAAGTTGACAGGTGAGGAGATATGTAGCCAACCGGACGACAAAGGAATCTTAAGGTTTGCTTCTCGAATATGGGTACCTAATGTAGCATAACTGAAAAGTGAAATTTTACACGAAGCGCATAACTTGAAGTATTCAATTCATCCTGGAAGCACGAAGATGTATCGAGATCTTAAAACGAATTTTTGGTGGCCAGATATGAAAAGAGAAATTGCTGAGTGGGTAAGTAAATGTTTTACGTGTCAAAGAGTCAGAGCAGAACATCAGAGACCAAGTGGATTTCTACAACCGTTAGAAATTCCTAAGTGGAAGTGGGAACACATTGCGATGGACTTTGTGGTAGGATTGCCTAAAAAGAAGACTAACCATGATGCCATTTGGGTTATCGTGGATCGATTGACGAAATCTGCGCATTTTCTTCCAATTAACGTTAGATTCTCGTTGGATAAACTAGTTCACATCTACATAAAGGAAATCGTGGTACGGCATGGAGTTCCAGGGTCGATAGTATCTTATCGAGACCCTCGATTCAATTCAAGATTTTGGAGAAGTTTTCAAGAGTGTTTGGGCACCGAATTAAAAATGAGTACGGCTTATCACCCGCAGACAGATGGTCAAAGCGAAAGGACAATTCAAACCATCGAAGATATGCTTAGAACATGTGCACTTGATTTTAAAGGCAATTGGGACGATCATCTACCCTTGGTGGAGTTCTCATATAATAATAGTTTTCACGCAAATATTGGGATGCCACCTTACGAAGCTCTATATGGACGAAAGTGTCGATCTCCAGTGTATTGGGAAGAAGTTGGTGAACGAAAAGTGATAGGGCCAGAATTAGTACAGCAAACGAAGGAAGTGATTGAATTGATTCAGAAAAGATTGATAACAGCTCAGAACCGATAAAAGAAATATGGTAACCTAGCCAGAAAGGATGTGAGATTCGAAGAAGGAGAGCAAGTGTTACTAAAAGTTTCACCGTGGAAAGGATTAGTTAGGTTTGGGAAGAAAGGGAAATTGAGTCTGAGATACGTTGGACCGTTTGAGATTCTGAAGCAAGTTGGCAAAGTAGCTTACGAGTTAGCGTTACCCCCGTTTATGCAGCACATTCATAATGTGTTTCATGTATCTATGCTTAAGAAATATCGACCAGATTCGAACCATGTAATAGAGTATGAACCCATAGAGGTCCAGGCAGATTTATCTTATGTAGAATGACCAATTCAGATATTGGATCGTAAGGAGAAAGTGTTAAGAAATAAGACGGTAGCATTAGTAAAAGTTTTGTGCAGGAATCCTAAGGTGGAAGAGTCTACCTGGGAATTAGAGAGTGATATGTTAGAGAAGTATCCCCAGTTGTTTCCTTGATCTGATTCTGAGGACAGAATCCTATTAAGGGGGGAAGGATGTAATATCCGTGAATTTTATTAATAATATAAATTATATTTTTGTATAGAATAATTATTGTGGAATATTTGGATATTAATAAGTTACGATTGATGAATGATTATGTGCTAATTGGTGTGTCGAAAGCCCCTTTCAAATATCTTGTCATTTGAAGTTAGCTTCAATTTTGAGCCAGTTTTGAAAATTCAAGGGCCCTGTTGAAATTTTGTACATCATTATTATCCCTTCGTCTTTCGTATCCGAATCATTATCGGAAGATTTATTCGTATCATTTTATCCCTAGTTATTTGATCTTGTCAATATTATTCGTTTGGTTCAAAAAGGGAAAAATTATTCCAAATCCTAATTGTTTAGGGTAATTGATATATCGTTCATATCAATGATACATTTGTTATATCCCCTGTACTCTTGAGTATTAGTTATATATTGATATGTATTGATTTGGATAATTATCAATCCTTGTAGATGATTATCTCCTCGTAAAACGTGTTTTAACCTAATTAGGGTTTTAAAGCGATCTAAGGGATCTATAACGATCCAAAAATGTTGTTTGGGGTATTATTTTTCAATAATTATAAAATGACGAATCGTACATTATACCCCTCATAAACTGCATTTCATATTCTCGAAAAGATAAAAATCCCCGAACCGCGTTCTTCGTGTTCTTGAAGAATCAAACCCTATTTCGAAGGTGTTATTGAAATCAGAATTCAAAGTTCAAGTACTCAAATCAAAGATCTTGAGCTCTAGTTTCAGAATCTTCCAACCTCATCATCATCTGGTAATTTTTCGAATTTATATGAATTTTTCAATTTCGAATTAAAATTAGGGTTCTTAATCGAATTGGGGATTTTCACTCTGTTGATTCTCCGTTCAATTGATTGCTTCTAACATGTTCCTAGGGTTCCAATTAGTAGGAATTCATGCTTTAATTTCATGTTGAAGTTCAGATTTGAGAATTCGAATTTTAGGGTTTATGCCCGATTTTTATTTTGATTAGTCCGTTCATATGAATGATCTAACATTGTTTTTGGTAGAGGGCTTTAATTGTATGTGTTCTTAGCTTCATTTTGGTATAAAGAACGTAGAGTTTCATGTACAAAATATGTAGATCGAAAAATTTGTTTAAGGTCGCAGAAAAATAGTCGGGTTTGAAGTTTCGGCGATGTTTTTGGTTTGTTTTTGATCGGAATGAATTGGTATGGTTTTAAGGAACGTTTTGATATAAAAAGCCCCAAATTTTACAGTGTTTTTGAGTCGCCGGATTCTGGGCAGATCGCCGGATTCTGAGAATTTTCCGGCGAGTTCTTCGCGACCCAGATTGTTCTTGGCGACCCGTGACCCGATCTAGTAACTCGTTTTCCTGACCCGGTTTCGATCTTCGAAACCCTAAATTATTTTCAGAAAACTGTTTTGAATTTTATTTTTAAAAATAATTCGAAAATAGTTTAAAATCTTTTAAAATTCATATTTTGATTTTAAAAATATATTTTTTAATTCAGAAAATTCTGAAAAATCATATTTATTTATTTAAATTCGAAAATTAATTAAACTTAATTATTTTAATTTTTTTTAATTAATAATTAATTTATTTAATTAATTGATTAATTCTTTTAATCAGTTAATTATTGAAAATTAATTATTAATTAGATTTAATTAATTTAAAATTTAGTTTAATTATTTTCAAGCTTGATTTAATTATTTAAAAATAGTTTGAGCATTTAAAGAGTATCAATTAATTTTTTACTAATTGATTTAATTGTTTTTAAATACGTATATTGGGTTTAAAAATCCGATTTTTGATTTAAAAATTGTTTGTGACTTATTTAAATTCAAATAAGCCTCGTAAGTTGTTTTAAAAATATTTATAAGTGCTATATGGTTCGTATGAGTCGTATATTGTGTTTTATAGTTCGTGTATGCCCGTACTAGGGCTAGTATATGAGTTTTAAATACTATAAGTTAGACCGGGCGTCCGATACGTACCCGGTTACTTGTTTAAATGTGATAATGATTATGATTGTGTGTCGGGGATAGAATGAGGATAGTTAGACTTACTGTTATAAGTTGTTTATTATAGAATCGAGTTCCCGGAGCAAAGGAAAGGGCAAAGTAGAGTGAACGAAGTAAAACCCCGTCAGAGACGTAGACCAGGCAAGTATCTATGTCTGTACTTGTGATAAATTGTTATTGGTTTCAATACTTAAATTTTTGTTATTCCCAGAACAATTCAGATTATCCAATCTTCACCATGAATTTGAATAACTGATTTCATTTCCATGAATATCCCAAATTCCTTGATTTATCCACCATCATGTTGGGTATCGGAAACCTTCACCTTCAATTCATGTCGTATTGAATGCGACTATTGATTATTGACTACCACTATTGATTATTGACTATCACCATTGATTATTGACTACCACCATTGATTATTGACTGCAACTACTGATTGTTGACTACAACCATTGATTGTCTTCTTGAACGAGTACATTATACCGTTGAAACCATTCCGCAATTATTTCTCGAACTTCATTTGATATTGAGTTGTTGAAGCTCTTTTGCAATTATATTACCTTGATATTGTTTACTTATTTTGTTAAGCATGTTACTTCTTATCCTCTATGATAGAATTGGCATGTTTTTAAAATAGGACCGATAATGGTCGGACCATATTTTTGGTCGGAATAATTTAAGGCCCAGATTGGTCTAGGATCCATGAGAGGACTTTGCTATAAGCTAGTCCGGGGTTGATGCGTGACTGATCAGCAGCACAACCTTTGATTTGAAAAAAATGTAGAAGTCCAATTCATATGTTTGGCTTGAATATTGTTGATTCAGATATTGTCAATTCCTATCATTATAAATTGTGATTGAAATATATATTATGCTGGCTGAGCACTTTTGGTTCACTCTTGCTTGTTGTTTTCTAACCCTATTCCAGTGAAGCGAGAGTATGAGTCGGCACAGCGTGACCGATAGTTCACCGGCAGCTAGGAGAGCCCCTCGAGTGGTTGTCATTGGCAAGGTAGTTGTTTGTTTTGTTTTGTTAGACTAGATGTCTAGCTCTGAACTTAAGTTGTAATGATATTACTCTGAAAACTGGTTTGTATTAATAATAGAACGTAGAAGCTTGTGTTCAATGCCATAGCCTGGATGCGGTCTTGGTTAAGGGGTATTTATGTCATTATATACTATGCATGTTTTATATTCAGGTTATATTGTGTTCCGATGGTCGGGTGACTCCTCAAATCTGTACCCCGGGTTTGGAGGGCGTCACAGCTGAAGTTGAAGAAATTTCTGAAAAGGTACCTGAAACCACTTATGTTTTTTATACTTATAATATGTGTGAATTGAAGTCTTTTTTGAAAACCATGCATATTAGTTATCATAATCAGTCTAAGGAAAATATCAGAATCTTAAATGAAGTAGTTGATATTAAGAAAAAGAAATGATTATTTAGAGACTGAATTAATAGTTCTAACAGATACTCAGAATTTGTGTGAAAAACTCAAAAGGATAGAGATCGAGAAAATTCTAAGAATAGAATCTCTAGAAAAGGAGTTAAATAAAGAAAGAGAACAAATTAGAGTATGGACTCATTCTGGTAAACAGACTCACTTACTTATGAATGATAAAAATTGGAAAGTGTGCTTAGGATATAAAAAGAACAAGGAAACAGAAAACAAAAATGTCACTCTATCCACACACATAAAATTTGTTCCTGCAAGTGAAATGAAAGTCAACTCCGTCTTTGAGGAATGATCGAGTTCCAGTACTAAGATAGTCTCTATGGAAGAAATAAAAAGAGGAGAGTTGATATTCTTATCTCTGATGTTGGGAATAGAAAAGTTAGTTATAAACCACAGAATCCATGTTCTCACTGTGGTAGTAGTTGGCATTCAGTTTACACATGTACTTGATATGGACAGAAAAGTAATTATAGAAATATAATTGGTTATTCATTGGAAAAGCCATATATTTAAGGCTCAAAACCCTGATTATTTATTAATTTCGTAATTAATAAATAGGGAAAATATACAACTCATAAAAAGAGTCCAAAATATGGTAAATTCGTCAAAGAAGGATCCGGAATCTCAATTAATGAGTCATAGCCTTTATCAACAAGGAAACGAATTCTCCAGCAAGAAATACGATGTTTATCCATTATCAATAAGGAGACTTATTCGCTAAGTCTCCTAAACATACCATAAATACGAGGCTTCAGACGCCTATATAAGGACCCTGATCCTTCAGTTAGAACTACGTTTTGGACACAGCTCCATACATCATCTACTACGTTTTGGACACAGCTCCATACGTCATCTACTACGTTTTGGACACAGCTCCATACGTCATCTACTACGTTTTGGACACAGCTCCATACGTCATCTACTACGTTTTGGACACAGCTCCATCCGTCATCTACTACATTTTGGACACAGCTCCATACGTCATCTACAACGTTTTAGACTTCATCCTCGAATAAGGACATACAAGCCACTACGTCCTTGGTGTGCCCCTGACGCCATAGCCCCGAGGGCAACACCAAGAACTACGTCTTTGGCTTGATTCTCAATAACGAATTGAGATACGTAGGCATCTTGTGAGGACCGATTTAGTCTCGAAACACAAGTGCAGCCATTAAAGCTCGAAGCTCATTAAACCTTAGCATTAAATACACCATTACGTTTTTTATTCCACAACATTTGGCGCCATCTGTGGGAAAACAACATCAACCATGGAAAACACACGAAGAACAATTCGAGATCCTCAAACTTCTGATGGACTTCCTCTTACCTCTGCAACGGAGGCTCAAGGAAGCCAACCACCGCCAATTATTGGCACTGAAGGGACAGATATCCCCATCACTACTAATCAAGGACCGGAAGTCCCGATTACTGCTGAAGGGACGAATCCCCTACAAATGGTCGTTCATGGACCGAATCCACAAGAGACCACTCTTAAACAACCAATCATAACCACTCTGTTGCTTGCCAACGCACCACGCGCCCTTCAACTTCACACCACGGATCTCCCTCAATATATGACTCAGACTCTCGGTATGCCAACATATGGTATGCTACCTCGACCCCCGGCGGGAAGCAGTGGGACTAATCCCATCTACCATGAGGCCTATGTACCCCCTTACATCCAAGGTCTGGGACCCCAAGTTAGGCAAACCCCTTTCCTAGACTACTCAGGTCCCTATACCGAGGATGAGAATTACTCGACAGGAGATGAGAGGGATGTTGCCCCAAGAAGGAGACGTTCCTCCCAAACCAATCGAGAAACTACTAAGGAAAAACTTGCGTCCCTTGAAGCCGAGGCTGCAAGGCTCAAAAAATTATTGGCAGAAGAGGATGCTGCAAGGGCACGAAATCAAGGAAGAGTCCCGGTGATCAACCTCGACCCAACACCAAGGAGGAGCAATAGGGCTGAAGCCCCAAGGGGTGATCCCACTGTTCTGTTGCCCCTAGGAGATCCTGATGATCCAACACCACCCTTCACTCAAGACATCATGAAAGCCAACATCTCCAGAAAATTTAAGATGCCAACGATCAAGGCTTATGATGGAACGGGAGATCCCGCTAACCATGTGAGAACCTTCTCCAACGCACTGCTGTTGCAGCCAACCAATGATGCGGTTAAGTGTCGAGCGATTCCGCAAACCCTTGCGGGTATGGCACAACGTTGGTATAGCCGTTTTCCTCCCAATTCTATCGGGTCCTTCAAGGAATTAAGCAAGGCGTTCATCAACCAATTCGTTAGTGGAAGAGTGCATGAGAAAAGCTCTACATAACTCATGGCCATCCAGCAAGGAAAGAACGAGGCCTTAAGGGACTATATCAATCGATTCATCCAGGAGGCTCTGAAGGTCCCGGACTTAGAGGACAAAGTGGCTATGATAGCCCTACAGCAAGGAACTACTGATGATCACTTTAAGAGATCATTGGCAAAACAC
The DNA here is from genome assembly GCA_030848705.1 of Heracleum sosnowskyi. NCBI lineage: Eukaryota > Viridiplantae > Streptophyta > Magnoliopsida > Apiales > Apiaceae > Heracleum > Heracleum sosnowskyi. The sequence goes on along the minus strand of CM061235.1, from coordinate 32,739,161 downwards.
CCGCCTGAGAGCATGTTAAAGCTCCAAGACAGAGCCGGCAAATACATCAAGACAGAAGAGAGCATGAGAAAGCATGAACCCACTACTGGTGGCAATGGGAGCTCAAATAAAAGAAGGAAACCCAAGAATATGATGTTAAGGAAAAATTTCCTAGAACGTCAAAGGGCTCTGATTCTCCACCTAAGAGAAGCAATTTTGGGCCAAAGTTTACAGAATATGCAAGATTGAACACTCCCAGGAGTCAAATTCTGATGGAGATAGCAAAGGAAGAGGATCTCAAATGGCCGAAGCCAATGAGGGCTGACTTGTCCAAACGGAACCAAAACCAATTTTGTCGGTTCCACAAAGAAGTTGGTCATGACCCCGACGATTGCAGACAACTGAAAGATGAAATTGAGTATCTGATACGAAGAGGAAAACTCGGCAAATTCACCAAGGATGGGAATCAAGGAAGTCACAGAGGAAATTACGAAAGGAAGGATTATGACAAAAGGGACAACGACCAAGATCGTAACCCTAAGCCCCGAGGGCCAGTCATCAATATGATATTTGGAGGACCATCTGCTGTTGGGTCCTCCCGAAACTCAAGGAAAGCTTATGCTCGAGAGGTAATGACTGTGGTTGGAGAAGCACCGAAGCGTGCCAGAACAGAAGTGTCAATTGGTTTTGATGATTCCAACTTGGAAGGGGTGAAGTTCCCCCACGATGATCCTTTAGTCATCGTACCTGTGATAGGCAATTCCGAAACAAAGAAAGTCCTAGTTGACAATGGAGCTTCAGTGGATATCTTGTTCGACGATGCCTTCATCAAGATGGGTTACACTGATTCTCAGTTGACACCCTCGAATATGCCCATATATGGGTTCAATGGAGTGGAATCAAAGGTGGAAGGCACTATCCAACTCCCAATGACCTTGGGACAAGGAATGAATACATCTACTCAAATGTTGAATTTTGTAGTCATAAAGGCAAATTCGACCTACAATGCGATCCTTGGAAGGACTGGACTCCATGCGTTTAAGGCCGTTGCCTCATCTTATCATCTGAAAATCAAGTTCCCAACAAGAAATGGGATTGGAGAAGAACGGAGAGATCAAAAGATGGCTAGAAGTTGTTATATAGCCGCGTTAAGGCCTGATGTCTCCCCATTGAAGACATGAATACAAGTGACAATGAGGACAGAAGAGGGAAACCCACCGAGGACTTGGTCCCAATTCCCTTAGTCCCAGGTGAGCTAGAGAAGGTAACTTATGTTGGGGCACTACTGCCCGAACCATTGAATAGCAAACTCACGACTTTTCTTCAAGAGAACAATGACGTTTTTGCTTGGACAGCGGCCGACATGCCAGGGATTAATCCCCAATTGATAACTCACAAATTGAATGTGGATCCTGAAAGGAAGACGGTAAAACAAAAGAAGAGAAGTTTTGCTCCAGAAAGGCTTGAAGCCATAAAACAAGAAGTAGAGAAGCTTTTGGAAGCCGGCTTCATTGAGGAAATTCAATTCCCAGAATGGTTGGCTAACCCGGTGATGGTCAAAAAGGCCAATGGGAAATGGAGGATGTGCGTCGACTTTACCGACTTGAACGATGCATGTCCTAAGGATTGTTTTCCCTTACCAAGGATTGATGCTCTAATAGATGCAACAGCTGGGCACGAGATGCTAAGTTTCATGGATGGCTTCAGCGGATACAACCAAATCAAGATGCACAAAGATGACGTCTCCAAGGTATCATTCATCACTGACTTTGGTGTTTTCTGTTATCTAGTCATGGCATTTTGACATAAGAATGCAGGGGCAACTTATAAAAGGTTGGTGAACAAAATTTTTGAACACCTAATTGGAAAAACCATGGAGGTCTACGTAGATGACAGGCTAGTCAAGAGTCTCGATAAGGCCGATCACATTGAGCACCTCTGAGAGGCATTTGAAGTGCTGAGGCACCACAAGATGATGTTAAATCCAGCTAAGTGTGCCTTTGGTGTAGGCTCGGGAAAGTTTTTAGGCCTGATGGTTTCCAAGAGAGGAATCGAGGCTAACCCCGACAAAATCAAAGCAATTCTAGACATGGAATCACCTCGGACTATCAAGGAAGTCCAGAAACTGACGGGAAGAGTAGCAGCATTGGGAAGATTCATCTCCAAGTCAGGAGAGAAGTGCTTACCTTTCTTCAAAGGAGGCCTTCGAGGCCTTGAAGAAATACATGGCTGAGCCACCACTATTGGCCAAACCAAAACCAGGAGAGGTTCTTTATCTATACTTGGCAGTATCCAACACTGCCCTTGGAGCTGTTTTGGTAAAAGAAGAGTTGAAGGTTCAGAAACCCATCTACTACGTGAGCAAGATCCTACATGGGGCAGAAATAAACTACTCTAACATAGAGAAGTTTTCCTTAGCCTTGATTATGGCCTCAAGACAACTACGTCCATACTTCCAGGCACACAAGATAGAGGTCTTGACTAATCAGCCTCTAAGAAACATCTTGCACAACCCTCAAGTAAGTGGAAGATTGATTAAATGGGCCATTGAACTAGGGGAATTTGACATCAAATACAAGCCTCGAACGGCCATAAAAGCACAAGCACTCCCTGACTTCATGGTTGAATGCACCATTGACAACCAAGAAGTCGGGGGGCAGGAAGTAACAATGGAAGACAAGGAAGCTGAAGACAAAATCTCCAAAGAATGTTGGGTGCTCTATTTTGATGGAGCATCAAAAACAAAATCAAGTGGAGCCGGTTTAGTGCTACAAAGTCCTGATGGATTTCTCATAGAGTACGCACTAAAACTGGACTTCCCAACGACAAACAACGAAGCTGAATATGAAGCTCTGATAGCTGGCTTAGGGCTGGCTGGAGCTTTGAGAGTCAAAACTCTAAAAGTATGTGGAGACTCGAGGCTAGTGGTTTCCCAAGTAAATGGGGAGTTTGAAGCCAGAGATGAAATCATGGCCAAGTACTTAAAGCTCGTCAAAGCAATCATGACTCAATTTGACGAATGTTATGTGGAGCACATTCCAAAGGAAGAAAACATGAAGGCTGATGCCTTGTCTAAGTTTGCTTCTTCAGAAATTGAAAACTATGCAGGGAGTGTATACTTCCAAGTCTTGAAGACCCCAAGCATCAATGGAAAGTTGGTAGCACCCATTGATGTTACTAGTTGTTGGATGGATCCCATCAAAGCTCGTCTGGAAACTGGGTGGCTACCCAACGACACTTCAGAAGCAAGAAAGCTATATGTGAGAGCACTAAGGTATGCCCTGATTGAGGGAATTTTATACAAGAAGTCTTTCATCATTCCTTATTTGAAATGCTTGAGACCTCAAGAGGCAGAATTGGCCCTAAAGGAAGTACATGAAGGAATTTGTGGGCAACACTTGGAGGGCAGAGCTCTTGCTCATAAAATCACCCGTCTAGTCTTCTATTGGCCAAACATACAAGCTGATGCTAAAATCTATGTGAAGAAGTGTGAACGGTGCCAGAAACATGCACCAGTGGTTAGGCAACCACCAGAGATGTTGACATCCATTAACTCACCAATCCCATTTGTAATGTGGGGAATGGACATTCTTGGGCCATTTCCAATGGCAAGTGCGCAGAGAAAGTTCTTAATAGTAGCAATCGACTACTTCACTAAGTGGATTGAGGCTAAACCCTTAGCCAAGATAACCACCAAACAAGTGATGCACTTCTTCTGGGAAAGTGTAATATACAGATATGGAATCCCACGAATCCTGGTCACGGACAATGGAACTCAATTCAACAATGATGAATTCAAGAAGTATTGTGACGAGAATGATATCAAGTTGTGCTTCACTTCTGTTGCCCATCCTCAAGCAAATGGGCAAGATGAGGTTGCAAATCGAATTATCCTGGATGGACTGAAGAAAAGAGTTGAACGCTCCAGAAACACTTGGGTAGACGAATTACTCCCCATACTTTGGGCATATCATACTACTTGCAAAGTCGCCACTGGAGCAACTCCGTTTCTATTGGCTTATGGAGCAGAAGCAGTAGTTCCAGTGGAGATTACTCACACGTCTCCAAGAGTTGAGGCTTATGAACCAGAAGAAAATGAAGAAGGCTCGAGGCTAGCTTTAGATCTAATTGATGAAGTTAGAGATAAGGAAAATGCCAAGATAGTTGAACATCAGAAACGAGAATCTTTCTATTACAACCTAAGGGTTAAAGAAAGGTTCTTTCGACAAGGAGATTTAGTCCTACGAAATATTGAGGCATCCGGAGTTGGACAAAAAGGCAAGTTGGCCCCAAATTGGGAAGGACCGTATCGCGTTAAAAATGTGTTTGGACGAGGCTCGTATAAGCTAGAAACCCTCGAAGGGCATGAGGTGCCAAGGACTTGGCATACCTCAAACTTAAAAGTTTATTATGTTTAGTGCATCCTAAAAGGATCCGCTAGTAGGACAAGTAAAAATAAGGTTCGATGAAATCATGAGCTTCCTAGAAAGCAGATGAAGGGTTGAGCCCGTTTTGATTAGTAGAAACATCCTCAAAGCTTTGCCAAGACAAACTACAAATGAATGCAAAGGAAATCATACAAAATATGCATGTCAACTGCACAAATAAGATGCCTATTGTTAATTAGCGAAAATTTTAAGATCAGGAGAAGTTTGATATGATAGGCTTGAGAATGAATCACTACGAGTGGAGCCATCAGTAAGAACTCGTAAGGGTGAAGGGTTGAAACCCCATAAACCTAAGACATTCAGTCCAAACCCCATCATTTGATATGCTCAATGAAAGGCTTGAAGCCAAAACAAGAGGGTATAAGACATAAGAGGCTGATGCAAATGACAAGTTAGCCTCGAATAAGGCAAAATCGTCGTAAATGTGTAGGTCTCTCCTCACTTTACACCAAGACGATACTCGTGAAACACTAGTGTATATTAAAATCCCCAAAAAAGGGTAGTAAGTCCCAGGTAAGGGATAAAAAGACCCCAAGTCTCGAAAAAGACCAGTATAACTTCTATGAAATCCTAATGCATTATCATAGACGTTGGGAAGCGAGATCAGCCATTTTAAACCCAGAAAAAGCCCAGAATCTTCAAGAAATCTTCAAATCTTCAAAAGAAGAGACCCAGAATCTTCAAATCTTCAAGAAAAAGAACCCAGAAACCGGTGGGTTTAAATGGAAAAACTCGCCGGAAATCGCCTTACCACGGATTAGCTAGAGAGAAAAGCTAAAGAGAAATTTTTTAGAAATTGAAAGTATGAAATGAAGAGTGAAGTGGAAATCTCACTCTTTTATAATCAAGACAGCCGGTCACCCAACCGGTTAAGGGAAGGGCAACCGACTATGGCCAGTTAAGGTCCATAAACCTTTTATTGGACTACAAAAATTAAAGCCCAAACAATTTGAGGCTCAGGAAAATTTAAAGCCCAAACAAATTAAGGCCCGATAAGGCTCAAGGCTGGAAAAAATTAAAGCCCAATAAAAATTCAGGCTAGTTAAGGCCCAAGAAAGAATAAGGTTTAAAATACGATTCAAGGCCTAAATAGATTTAAGGTCGAAAAGACCTTAGATCGAGGTCGATCGACTGAGGTCGGAAACATATGGAAAAACGAGGTCGAATTCATCAACCTCACATCCATTTGAGATCGAAAAATAATAAACCTGAAGTCGAAAAGACTTTAAGTCGAGATAAAAGGCATGAAATCAAAACTACACTGGAAAACGAGCTTGAATCCTTCGACCTCACACCAAATTGAGGTCGAAAACAAATGGATTCGAGGTCGAAGACTCGAAGTCGAAAATACATGAGAAAATGAGCTCGAAGTCGAAATCTTGTTCGAAGATTCGAGGTCGAAAATGACCTAAACCCTGTTCGAAGATTCAAGGTCGAAAAAGATCTAGGAATCGAGGTCGAAATCTTCGACCTCACACCAGTCGAGGTCGAAATCGAGGTCGAAGACTTGAGGTCGAAAAAGACCTAGAAATCGAGGTCGAAACCTTCGACCTCACACCAGTTGAGGTCGAAAATGAGGACGAAAATGACCTAAATCCTGGTCGAAAATGATGTCGAAAATGACCTATTTTGAGGTCGAAAATACCCTTAAAATAGAAAATTTTGAGGAAAAGTACGCTATAACTTCTACAAAAACCCCAGGAAGATTTTCCCAGAAGTTGGGGGCAAATGATATGGCCAGAAAAGTAATTATAGAAATATAATTGGTTATTCATTGGAAAGGCCATATATTTAAGGCTCAAAACCCTGATTATTTATTAATTTCGTAATTAATAAATAGGGAAAATATACAGCTCATAAAAAGAGTCCAAAATATGGTAAATTCGTCAAAGAAGGATCCGAAATCCCAATTAATGAGTCATAGCCTTTATCAACAAGGAAACGAATTCTCCAGCAAGAAATACGATGTTTATCCATTATCAATAAGGAGACTTATTCGCTAAGTCTCTTAACCATACCATAAATACGAGGCTCCAGACGTCTATATAAGGACCCTGATCCTTCAATTAGAACTACGTTTTGGACACAGCTCCATACGTCATCTACTACGTTTTGGACACAGCTCCATACGTCATCTACTACGTTTTGGACACAGCTCCATACGTCATCTACTACGTTTTCGACACAGCTCCATACGTCATCTACTACGTTTTGGACACAGCTCCATCTGTCATCTACTACGTTTTGGACACAGCTCCATACGTCATCTACAACGTTTTAGACTTCATCCTCAAATAAGGACATACAAGTCACTACGTCCTTGGTGTGCCCCTGACGCCATAGCCCCGAGGGCAAAACCAAGAACTACGTCTTTGGCTTGATTCTCAATAATGAATTGAGATACGTAGGCATCTTGTGAGGACCGATTTAGTCTCGAAACACAAGTGCAGCCATTAAAGCTCAAAGCTCATTAAACCTTAGCATTAAATACACCAGTACGTTTTTTATTCCACAATAGTACTAGTTATCACAATTTGTACCATGACAATGATGTTCCTTTGCCCAAATTCAATAAAAGTGCAAAATTTGATAATAAATTAACTCTGGCATCTATGCATGTGTATGTTAATAAAAATTCTGATAAATCAAGTTCAATTGAGTCAAAATCAGTTGAAAGTGATTTAAAGAAAAAATCCGCTGCAATTCTTAACAGGAAATTAAAAAATAGAACCCAACAAGTGTGGGTTCTTAAAAATTCTAATTGATTGAATTACTGATTGCACGGCAACGGGAAAAATGTCCTAGTTCTGGATAGTGGATGTTCAGGACATATGACTGGAAACAAGACCCTACTGTCAGACTTTGAGAAGAAAGCTGGCCCAAAGGTTTCCTATGGAGATGGCAATATAGGACACACCTTGGGATATGGTAATATTGTTATTGGAAATATCATCATTCAGGATGTAGCTCTGATAGAAGGACTAAAGCACAATCTTTTGAGCATCAGTCAAATTACTGACAGAGGTTATCACGTCAACTTTTATGAAAGTCATTGTGAGATAACTAGCAAGAAGGATGGAAAAGTGGTTCTTACTGGTTATAAACGTGGTAACATATATGAAGCCAACTTAAATTTTGCCACTGATGGGAAAATGACGTGTCTATTATCAAAGGCATCAGTAGATGAAAGTTGGAACTGGCACAAGAAACTATCTCATTTGAATTTCAACAACATCAATGAGTTAGTTAGAAAAGATTTAGTGAGGGGTCTTCCAAAAGTAGTGTATTCTCCTGATGGACTATGTGACTCCTATCAAAAAGCAAAGCAAAAGAAGATCAACTTCAAAATTAAATCAGAATTCTCAATAGATACATCTTATCATTTGATTCATCTGGATCTTTTTGGCCCCATGAATATGATGTCTATCAACAAGAAACGATATACATTGGTAATCATTGATGAGTATACAAGGTTCATATGGGTATACTTCCTTCACAAAAAGAGTGAAACTCTAGACGTTCTGATAGAGCATGTCAATTTGCTGGAGACTGGATCCAGTAATAAAGTCAAGGTTCTGAGAAGTGATAATGGAACTGAGTTTAAAAATTCAACAATGGAGGACTTCTGTAAATCAAAAGGAATTGTGCAGCAATTCTCTGCTCCTGGAACTCCACAACAAAATGGAGTAGTTGAAAGGAAAAATAGAACTCTAATTGAAGATGGAAGAACCATGTTGGAAGAAGCTAAATTGCCTACTTACTTCTGGGTAGAAGCTGTCAACACTGCATGCTATACTCAAAATTGCACCTTAATCACAAGGCATGGAAAGACTCTGTATCACATGGTTAAGGGGAAGAAACCAAGCTTACAACATCTGCATGTATTTGGCTGCAAATGCTTTATTCTGAGAACCCATCCTGAACAACTTGGAAAGTTTGAAACAAAAGCAGACGAAGGAATTTTTGTTGGTTATCCAGACACAACAAAAGCATTCAAGGTATATAATTTGCGAACCAAGATTGTAAATGTCTCAGTAAATGTATCATTTGATGACAGGAAAATTACTAGAATTGCTGAAGATACTCATGAAGAACTGATTTTTGGAGATGAACTAGAATGTGATAGTAGTAGTGGTGATGTTGAGGGGGAGCCCATTACTGTAACAGATTCTCATGATACTGCTACTTGCGAACAGTCTACAGATAATTCTTCTATGAGTACTGATGGAAGTACTGACACTGATGGTACATCAAGAGATAGTAGTCAGGAAAATTCAAACTCCAAGAAACTACTCAAACAACTGATTCAGGGGGAGCTTCTCACACAACTCAAGGAAGTTCTTCTGGAGAAGTCACTGATGCAGGGGGAGCATCAAGTACTAGAACTCAGTTACCACCAGCAAGAAGATGGACACAAGCTCACACTCCTGATCTAATAATTGGAGATCATGGCGCTGGTGTTCAGACTAGAAATGCCACTCAGAATGAGTGTCTATTTCATAACTTTCTTTCTCAAGAAGAACCTAAGAAAGTTAAAGATGCTCTAAAAGATGCTGATTGGGTAACAACCATGCAGGAAGAACTGAATGAGTTTGAAAGGAATGAAGTATGGAAACTTGTTCCAAGACCCAAAAATAGATCTGTTGTGGGAAATAAACGGGTCTTCAGAAACAAAACTGACTCTGATGGAGTTATCACAAGAAATAAAGCTCGACTAGTAACAAAGGGTTACTCTCAGCAAGAAGGCATTGACTATGATGAAACCTTTGCTCCAGTTGCAAGACTTGAAGCCATCAGAATTTTTTTAGCATATATTGCACATATGAAGTTTAAAGTTTTTCAGATGGATGTAAAAAGTGCTTTCTTGAATGGGGTATTGGAGGAAGAAGTGTATGTCGAACAACCTCCAGGATTTGTTGATCCCAAATATCCAGATCATTTTCTCCCCTCTCAGAGGGAACATCTTTGGCTCCCTTAAGGGATTTTCCACTCGCAGTTTATACTGGAGAAAGTGGAAGGCAACCTAGTGAATCCAACACTGAAGCAATTCATTTTCAAAATCAAGATGACTTCTTGGATTTCACTAGGGATTGGGAATTGTGAACTCCCATTGCACCACCACTGACCTCTCTAGAAGAGGCTAGGCTTCGGACATCTCTGATCTTACAACGTCAAATTCTCAGATATCAGAGAGTGTCAAGGAGATTGCTTCTATTTCTACCAAGGTGGACTTTATTCTACAAACATCTGATGAAAATCAAACGTTTAATGAAGAAAGGATGTCAAGGATAGAAAGAGGGATGGAGCATCTTAATGAGGGGATGAAGCACTTGTACAACATGATCAAGAATTCACATCAACCCAATGCTGAACAGAAGAAATTCTTTGAGGGTGATGATGATCAGGATGAGGATGAGGATGATCAAGGAGGAGATGGAAGTGATGAAGGAGCAATAAGGGGAATAAGTGAGGTTAATCCTGATGCGACTCAAGTCAAATCTGTAGAGGATTCCTCAACTAAGGGGGAAAATGTGGAGAAACAAGGAGGAGGAGGAGATCAAGCTGGAGGTTCAGGTAAGGACAAAGGAAAGCAAAAGTTAACTTTTTCTTATGCTGACTATTATCAAGGTGAACGGGGAGATTTTGACTATGTTGAATCTGAAGAAGCCCCTGAAGATATCTTTGGTGATGTGGAGGTTGAAGAAGAAGCTAATTATGCTGACTGGGAAGAAGAGTCTAATGTTGATCCTGCCTTTGAAGCTGAGCTGGTGAGACAGAAAGCTGATCTCAAAAGAAGAGAGAATGAGAATATAAAAGTATCTGACATCATTTCTAAGCATCTTGTTATCCAAAAGGCTGAACAACAAGAAAAGTAACGTCTTCACAATCTGAAGGTCAAGGAAAGAAAATTGAATGTGAGGTTGAAGCTTGGAGAAGAATGGGACAAGGCTAGAGAGATGTTTGCACATCAGGAAGGAACTAATAATCATGGAAAGTTTCTTGGTATGCTAGAAAGATACAAGAAGGTCAATCCAGACAACACTGTATACATGAAAGCTCTTCATGCAGAGATTTCAAGGATCACAACTGGATTTGACAGAGTTAGAGAGGAGTTGAAGATCTACATCTACACACATAATGAGGGAACTTTCTTATTTTCTCTCAATCTTCTGGAAAGTAGAACTCTCTCTGAACTATGGGTTTTCATGTGCAAAGTGAAAATAACTTCTCCATTGGCTGAGCTGTTGCATGACCAGCTTAGAGACTTTTCAATGAAAGCTAGTCCACAAGTGGTGGAAGTTCCCTATGAAGTTAAATTCTACAAAGGAAGGGCACTTCAGACTTGTGGTGTGGATCCGATCCCTTTGAAAGATTTTCATGCCAAGCATCTTGTCTACCTAGAGAACATGTTAAGGACTTTAGGATTTGCTACACAAGAGAAGACAGAAGTTGCTGATTTGATTCAAGACTATTGTATAGCCAATATTCCAAGATATCATCAACTGAAGAATAGGCTGAAGAAAGTCACAACTCAACCTGTCAGACCTAGTGGCATTACTTCTGAATCTGGTCGTGTTCTGGACAAGGATTTGCTTGAAGCACTAGAAGGAGAGATGATGGATGAAGATAACTGAAGAAGCTCTGTATTGTAAATGTTAAATGTTTAGAGCTTAGGTATATCATGATAGGATAATTGTATGTGTTAGATATAATTGCTAACGTTTGTTTATCAGTGTTTAAGCAACAGGTACTGACCAGAATTTATCAGAAGCCGGTCAGAGTTTAATTAAACTCTGACAGGGTGAAGAGTTTAAAGGAAGCCGGTCAGAGTTTATTTAAAGTCTGACAGGGTGATAGTTGAATTAGCTGTCGGTGTTGAATTGAAGATTCTAGAAGCAATATATTCTGAAAGAAGCAGAATATATTGATACAGCTAAGGAAACGGAATAGAAGACTGAAGCAATCCTTAATTGATATGAATTGTATAGCTAATTTATAGGAGTATCAATTAGATAAGGATTGTATGTAGCTGTGTACTATATAAACACAGATAGGTTATCCCTAGAAGGGATGCGAACATTGAATATATTATTCTTGTAACCTAGTAGTTCTTTGTGATTCATTAACATCACTAAGAGAGAATTATTTAATATAATTCAGTTTATTGATTCATAAACTTGTGTTCTTAATTGTTATTCTCATACATACTTGATTATATATTGTGTATTCGGCCTAACAATTGGTATCAGAGCCAAGGCTATTTAATATATACAGTTTTACGATTCAAACACAGTAGTAATCATGTCTGAAGAAAATCAAACTGCTCCTAAGGCTGAACAGGTTAAGCCCAATTCTGTGAGTCGATATGAAACAATCAGGGTTCCAATTCTCAGGCCAGTAGAGTATCCGATTTGGAAGGTGAAGATGACCATGTTTCTGGAGGCTACAGATCCAGAATACCTTGACAGAATCTATGATGGTCCTCATATGCCGACTAAATTGTCCCCTGTTGTTGATGGACAAGTACAAAAGACTGTTCCAAAGGAAAAGAAAGATATGACTCCTGAGGACATCTCATCAATTGCAAAGGATGCAAAGGTTAGACATCTTCTCCACAGTGCTTTAGATAATGTAATGTCTAACAGAGTAATTGGCTGCAAAACTGCCAAAGAAATATGGGATGCTTTAGAAGTTAGATGCCAGGGAACAGGTGCTATTAAGAAGAACAGAAAAACAATACTCACACAGGAGTATGAGCACTTTGATTCAAGAACTAATGAAACCTTGACTGAGACTTATGACAGATTTTGCAAACTGTTGAACGATCTGTCTCTGGTTGATAAAGAATATGAACTTGAAGAGTCTAATCTCAAGTTTCTGTTATCTCTACCTGAAAAGTGGGATTTAAAGGCAACAACAATCAGAGATAATTATGATCTTGCTGATACAGATCTTGATGAGATCTATGGATTGTTAAAGACTCATGAACTTGAGATAGAACAAAGGAACAGGAGATCCAGCAAGAAGACAAAATCTGTTGCTCTCAAAGTCGAGGAGAAGCCCATCAAGAAGGAATCATCAAGGAAGAAAGCCAAGGGAAAGGCTTTAGTTATTAAATCTGAAAGTGAGTCATCAAACTCTGATGATGACTCAAACTCTGATGAAGCTTCTGACTTTGAGGATGATGAAGAGGAGTTGATGCAAATGGCTGCATTGATGGTGAAGACCTTTAAGAAGATGGGATTCAAGAACTTCAAGAAAGGAAAGAGATTCTCAAGGAAAGATTCAAACTCTGAAAGGAGAAGTTTCAGAAAGTCTGATGGAAGGGAGACCAAGTCTGGCAAGAAGGATAAGTCTCAAATCCAGTGCTACAAGTGTAAGGAGATGGGTCATTATGCTCCAGAGTGCAAGAAAGGCAAATCTGAGAAAGCACTCATCTCTAAAGGCAAAGACTGGGCAGATACTTCAGACTCTGATGATGGAGAAAACTATGCTCTTATGGCAACTGTCAGAGATGAGACTGAATCATCTGAAAATAAGGTACCCCTAACTACTTATGCTTATGATACTGATAATATATCTGAGTTAAGAGTATATCTGAAAAGCGTACATGTTAGCTATAGGGATCAGACTTTAGAGAATGAGAGAATTAAAGCTGAGAATCTTAGTCTTAAAGATAGAAACAAGTTTCTTGAAGAAGAACTTGAAAATATGAAGAAGATTCAAAAAGAAAGAGATGATGTTGTTTATGTAGAACAGGAATTGCTCATAAGATATAAGCAATTAGAATGTGATTTAGAAAAAGAAAGAAAAATAATCAAGACTTGGACAGACTCTGGAAGAGACACTCATCAAGTGTTTCAAACAGACTCTGTAGGTTTAGGCTATTGTGAAAATGATGAACTTAGGTTTAAAGACAAGGTTAAGGTAAAACCACAACTTAAACCTGTAATATTTGTTCCAGAAGCCAATAAGTTAAAATCTGTTGTAATAAGAGAAGCTGATATGGAATCAGATGAAGACTGTGAAAGACAGGAAAATATTATAACAGAAAAACTTATGGAAAAAGAAACTGTTAGAAAGCCAGTAAAAACTTGTGAAAAACAGGTTAATGTTGGTTTGATGACAGGGAAACAGTTTAATCATAAGCTGAAAGAGATAAAATCTGCCATGAAACCAAAAGGGTCCAAGAAGAATAGGAATGGAAAGATAGGCATAAATAATAGAAATAATCATTTGCCTACTGGTGCTGCTCCGAGGAAAACATGTTATAATTGTGGTAGTTCTAATCATCTTGCTAGATTTTGCACTAAGAACAAACATATTAATTCTTTATCTTCTACTTCAGGAGTAAAGAATGACTATGTAAGGGTTAAACCACAAACTTTATGCACACACTGTGGGAGCACTTGGCATTCCATTTATACTTGCAAGAGTTATCATGCTATTTATCATAACTATTATGAGCTAAAACCCAATCTGAAGTGGGTTAAATCAAACTCTGCAAGTGTAAAGTCTGACAATGTTAGCTTAAACTCTGTTGATAGTACTTCCGCTGCAAAAGCTAACACTGTTAAGAAAGACAAAGGATCCAAGCAAGTCTGGGTCCTTAAAACTAACACTTAGTGTTTGTTTGTGATTGCAGGGTATAATAGAGAGCACACTTATCTTGGACAGTGGATGCTCAGGACATATGACTGGAAATAAAGCCCTGCTATCAGACTTTAAGGAGAAGGCTGGCCCAAAGGTTTCCTATGGAGATGGCAACATAGGACACACTCTGGGATATGGCAATATCAATCTTGGAAGTGTCATCATTACAAATGTAGCTCTAGTCTCAGGACTCAAGCATAATCTGCTATCTGTGAGTCAAATCTGTGACAGAGGAAACCATGTAGATTTTCATAGTGAATACTGTGAAGTTATCAGTAAATCTACTGGAAAAGTTGTTCTAGTTGGACACAGGCGCAACAACATTTATGAAGCAAGTTTGGTAACAAACTCTGATGGAAAAACAGTGTGTCTAACAGCCAGAATGTCAAATGAAGAGAGTTGGAACTGGCACAAGAAGCTCTCTCATCTCAATTTGAACAACATCAATGAGCTAATAAGAAAGGATCTTGTAAGGGGACTTCCAAAGTCTATACTCAGTCTAGATGGCTTGTGTGATTCTTGTCAAAAAGCCAAGCAAAGGAAGTCATCTTTCAAGAGCAAATCTGAATCTTCAGTAGTGGAACCTTATCATCTTCTACATGTTGATCTCTTTGGACCAGTCAATGTGATGTCTATGGGCAGAAAGAAATATGCTCTAGTAATTGTTGATGAATATACTAGATATACATGGGTGTATTTCTTGTCAAAGAAGGATGAAACTGCTCAAACTCTGATGGATCATGTGAATCTACTGGACAAAGGATCACAGCACAAAGTCAAAATTATAAGGAGTGATAATGGAACTGAATTCAGAAACTCAATTATAGAAGCTTTCTGCAAGGAAAGAGGAGTGAAACAAGAATTTTCTGCACCTGGAACTCCACAGCAAAATGGTGTAGTTGAAAGAAAGAACAGAACCTTAATTGAAGCAGCCAGAACTATGCTTGAAGAAGCAAAATTACCAACTTATTTCTGGGCAGAAGCTGTTCAATCTGCTTGTTTTACTCAAAATGCTACACTAATCAACAAGCATGGGAAAACACCATATGAGATGGTGAAAAATAAGAAGCCAAATTTGAAATATTTTCACATATTTGGATGCAAATGTTTTGTGTTGAAGACTCATCCTGAACAGTTGACTAAGTTCGAGTTAAAAGCTGATGAAGGAATCTTTGTTGGCTACCCATTGTCAACAAAAGCATTCAGAGTTTATAATCTAAGAACTAAGGTGATCATGGAATCTATACATGTGTCATTTGATGACAAGAAAATAATTGGACTTGAAGACAAGGATGGATATGATCAACTGCGTTTTGAAAATGAAGATCTATTCTCTGATGATATAAACTCTGATGAAGCAGGGTTGACAAACTCTGACGAAGCATACTCTGAACCTCTACTGGTAAATACTGAAGAAACTGGAAATTCTCAAGTTGAACAAAATAGAGAACCAGTTGAGGGGGAGCGTGAAGAAGCTCAACAAGATACAGCAAATGAGTCAGTTGAGGAAACTGATTCAAACTCTGACAGTTCAAACTCTGAGCCATCCAATTCAGGGGGAGCCTCAGATGCTGCAGAAAGTCAACATATGAATCAGGAGAGCATGGATCAAGGGGGAGGATTCAATAATGATGCAAGAAACCACTTACCAACAGCAAGAAAGTGGACACAGGCACACACACCTGATCTCATAATTGGAGATCCTGATGCTGGTGTAAGAACTAGAAGTGCAACAAATAATGAGTGTCTGTATCATGCCTTCTTGTCTCAAACAGAACCAAAGAAAGTGGAGGAAGCTCTTCAAGATGCACACTGGATAACAGCAATGCAAGAAGAGTTAAATGAATTTGAAAGAAATGAAGTCTGGACACTTGTACCTAGACCAAAGAATAGATCAATAGTAGGTACAAAGTGGGTTTTCAGAAACAAGACTGACAGTGAAGGTGTGATTACAAGAAACAAGGCTAGACTTGTGGCTAAAGGTTATTCACAACAGGAAGGAATTGACTATGATGAAACCTTTGCTCCAGTTGCAAGACTGGAGGCCATAAGGATTTTTCTGGCCTATGCAGCACACAAGAAGTTTAAAGTTTTTCAGATGGATGTAAAAAGTGCTTTTCTCAATGGGAAGCTTGAAGAAGAAGTGTTTGTTGAACAACCACCAGGATTTGTAGATTCCAAGCATCCAGATTATGTCTACAGGCTTGACAAGGCATTATATGGACTAAAGCAAGCACCAAGAGCATGGTATGAAACTCTTGCTCAATTTCTTTTAGAAAGTGGGTTCACAAGAGGTACAATTGATAAAACCTTGTTTTATTTCAATTCTGGTGATGATTTGCTTTTAGTTCAAATTTATGTAGATGATATTATTTTTGGATCTACTAATGACAAACTCTGTAAGAAGTTTGCAAAGCTTATGCAATCCAGGTACCAAATGAGCATGATGGGAGAGCTTAGTTATTTTCTAGGCGTACAGGTCAAGCAAACAGATGATGGGATTTTTATCAATCAAGCAAAGTATACCAGAAATCTTCTAAAGAAATTTGGTATGCTTGATAGTTCATCTGCTACAACTCCCATGGCTACAGCAACGAAGCTTGACAAAGACACAGGAGCCTCAGTAGATATGACTAACTATAGAGGAATGATAGGGTCTCTACTGTATCTTACTGCAAGTAGACCTGATATCATGTATGCAACATGTCTTTGTGCAAGATTTCAAGCCGATCCCAGAGAGCCTCATCTAACAGCTGTAAAAAGGATCTTCAAATATCTTAAAGGAACCATAACCTTGGGTTTGTGGTATCCTAGGGAATCAGAGTTTAAGTTAATTGGTTACTCTGATGCAGATTTTGCAGGCTGTAAGATAGACAGAAAAAGTACAAGTGGAAGCTGTCAATTTTTAGGTGACAGATTGGTTTCTTGGTACAGTAAGAAACAGAAATCAATTTCTACATCCACTGCAGAAGCAGAGTATATAGCAGCTGGTAGCTGTTGTGCACAGATTTTATGGATGAAGAATCAATTGCTGGATTATGGGTTAAGGTACTCTAAAATACCTATTTTCTGTGATAACCAAAGTGCTATTGCTATGACAGGTAATCCAGTACAGCATTCCATGACCAAGCACATCAGCATAAGGTATCATTTTATCAGAGAACATGTGGAAGAAGGAAACATTGAGCTTCATTTTGTGTCTACAGACCAACAACTTGCAGATATCTTCACCAAACCTTTGAGTGAAGCTACTTTTACAAGATTGGTAAATGAACTTGGAATGATCTCTGGTTCTGACTAGAGATACGGGTTAGACTCACTTTTATGTTCATGATTTCTTACATGTGTTAACTGTTATGTGAACCAGCATGTTAAACTCTGATAATAAACTCTGTGAAGTGTCAGTCATACTCTGAAAGTAAACTCTGATGCTAAACTCTGTTGGTCATACTCTGATAGTTACAGTTTAATGCTATTCTCTAATTGTAATTCTGTCTGAAACATATGGACCAATGAAGAAATTTGAATGAAGCATAATTCTCAGTAAGTAATTGTGAATCCTTAAGAGTTGTATAGATTCTGATCTCAATTATGTGCAGTAAATTAACACAGCATGATACTGTCTCTGTATTTATACCATCTCTTAGTTTATTGATCTTATACACTGAGTCTGTATTAGCTGTTTGCATTTTCTCTCATAAGTTAATTATATTTACTGATGAAAAGTCTAAACTCTGATTATTAATTGCAAATAATTCACCCTCAAATCAAAAGATGCCAAACAGAGCACAAATTCCTTTGAGATCATGTTGTGCCTAGGAAGATCCAGGAACTTATTGTATGAAATAAGGGCTAAAATCTTTGATTTTTGGTGACTAGTGCCAACCACTGATTACTGGAAAAAAAAAATAATAATAAAAAAATATATATATCTATATAAAGGGGGTGAAAAATAAAAGACATATCCAAATGAAAGGATATCAGTACTACAGAGTTTAGATATAAAAATCAGATTCTATGTTATACATGAGAGTTTAGGCAACCAGTTTTTACTAATTTAGTTTGTGGATTTTATGCACTTTGAGATGATCTAAATATTGATTTCGGTAAACTCTGCTATTGCACACACATATTTTCACACCTGTACAGTTTGAGAAAAGAGTTTATTGACAAAGAAGGACAAATGGTAAACACTGATGTATTGTGTGACATATGCCGAGGTAACTTTGTTTTAATCTCTGATGGTTAAAATAATTTCTTTGTTTTAGACATCTTATAATTTTGAGATTAGACATTTGTTTTTCGAAACAGTATGATTGGTAACGAATCTATTTTACATTCAACAGAGAACAGAAAGAGTGTGTTTGATAAGTTCTGATGGTGATTAGTAGCGCTGATGAGTATGTTAGTTTATTGTTCAAAGTGATATCATTTCTTTCACTTTACGATTGCTATGAGATACTGCAATGTAAAACAAAACAATGGATTTTTCTCATTAAATGATTCAAACTCTGTTTACAATCAGACAACATTATACTCTTGTCTAGCTACTTGTTTGGTTAACAGGTTATTACAACATCTGGGATTTTCAAAGCTTGACAACCCCCTGATGTTGACTCATCATCATCATCCTCTCGCATTCTCTTTCTGGCTTGCAGCTTGCAGGACTCCAAGAAGACATTCTTCTTTGAACCCTTCAAGTAGCTCTGATAAAAGAGCATCATACAGATCTCCACAGCCTCATCATCTGCAAGGATGGGCACATCATATGGTCCAGGACGGATGATGTGCACATAGGGGTTGGAGATAGGTCCTTCCGCTATTTCATCATCAGCTATGAGCCCTTCATCATTCAGAAATGATAACACAAGAAACTCATCAATGATGTAGTTTGCTTGTTGACGCCAGTTCAAATCTAAGAAGGATTCTACATCCATGAATTCAAAGATTCCTGCCATTTGATGTATGGTAATTTTTTTTTGTATTGCCTGTTGGTCGAATGCTTCAGTTTTTATAGCATTCAACAGGGTAACTGAAAGGTTTTGCTTGACTCGAAGCTCTGGGAACATGAAAGTGCGGAGTTCCAAGACAGTCATTATTCTTCCGACTGTTGAGCTCCTTAGTACTTTATTATTATGTTTCTGAGATATACAAATCGATAATTTTATTATTATTGATTTTTTTTTAAAAAGCGGTTATGTGATGCACGGTGTCTTCTCGTCTGCATGTATGTGTTGGAAGTTGTTCAATACAGCTATCAGTGTCTGTACGTGTGCCACGTGTCCCACTAGCACAGTAAATGGCGTAAGACAGTTGTGTATTGATGATTAAAAACTGTTCAGTTTTTAATTTTACATTTTATTTTTATACAATACACACACCTTCGTTTAAACTTTTCACATCTTACTCATACACATCTTTTGTCACACACGCATATTCACAAACGCCTTTCTACACATAAACTCTGTTAAGCTTTCGCATCAAAATCTTCGAATGGCCACCACATCTTTTGTTGCTTCTGGGTTAGAATTTGTTCCTAACAATTACTCAGCTCCTTTGGCAAATGAGAATGCACCGGAGGCGTTTCATTTGATTCAGAGTTTCTTGTTAAACTCTGATATTGGTACTGCTCTAACCGCACCGTCGAAGCTATCTGCATCAAACATCAGAACTTTTTGGCAGACAGGTACTTATGATAATGGAGGAGAGACTGGGTCTCCGTCTATTGTTTTTTAATTTGAAGGAAACGAATTTGTAGTTACTCCAACTACTGTTCGTGATGCGTTGGGACTTGAGGATTTCAATTCTTTTACAATCTCTGTTGGCGATCCTGAGTTAGTTCGTATGATGAGGGAAATTGGATACTCTGGATCATTGGCAAAGATTGGTCAATTGAAGCGACCGCTCTTGAGAAAGGAATGGAGTTTCTTTTTCGACTGTATAACAAGGGCGTTCGGGAAGAAGTGTACCAACTGGGATGCGATTCCCACTGATAGTCTTCAAATCGGGTATTCTCTTCTTTATGGAGGTCATTTTGATGTTGCTAGGTTAGTTTTACATAATATTGGTGAGAAAATGCTAGAGAATAGGAATGTTGTTTATTTCTCTAGATTTTGTCAGTTAATATTCAACCTTTGCTGTCCTGATATTGCGATTTTAGAGAATGATGTGATTCCTTCTTTTAAATTGCACAAACGAATATTCTCTGATCTTACTAATAAAGATACCAAGAAAGGAGATGTTGGTGTTTTGATGTTGCCTGAGTATGTGCAACAATTTTTGATCAATTCACAACAACAACAATCACCTGCACATGCTGAAGCTGGACCTTCTGTGTCTCAATCACAGAGGTCAAAGAAATCAACATTGAGGGCTGTTAAAAGTGCAAGGGTGAAGCCATCAAACGCTGAAGCTGGGGCATCAAATGCTAATGATATGCCTCAGAAAAGAAGAATGAAGAAGAAAAGAGCAAATAGAGCAACGTCTGATGCTAATGTTGCTGCAGCCTCAGAGACTGATACTGATGAAGAAACTCTTCATCAGAGAAAAAGAAGACTAGTGGCTGCACATCTTTTTGGTGCTGTGAATGTCAATATGGACAGAGTTTCTGAGGAAACTGAAGCTCCTGCATCAGAGAATGAGGAGATTGTGGCTGAAGCTGTTCCTCAAGCTCCTCCTGAAATTGTTGTTGAGGAGGATATTATAAATGCTGATGAGAACAGAGTGTTTGTAAACACTGACGCTCCTGAAGTGTTTGTTCAGGAGGATGCTGCGATTGCTGAAGCTGTCAATCTAGACAGATTAAATACTGATGCTACTATGGATTTAGATGCTCCTATATCAAAGGCTAATGATGTAGTTGAGGAAGCTGCTAATCGTTCTGATAGCAGAATTTTTGATTTTGAAGCACACACCTCTTTTCATTCTGATCATTATACAGAGGGTGTGGAAGCTGATCAGGTAACTGATCAGGTAGAAGAATCTCTGGCCACTCACACTGAAATTATTTCTTGTGATCTTGACAAAGGTGAGGAGGTTAATCAGACGGTCAAAGTCACAGAGAAAATTGATGAAGCTGTGATGGAAAAGGAACAAGAGGTTGTTGATGAGCTAAACTCTGAGAATGTTATTCTTGAAGCTTTGCAACAATCTGTTGTTGAGATTGTCCAAAGAGAAGCAGAAGTTTTTGCTCAGGCTACCTCTAATATTCCTGAAGCTGTAGCAGAGGAGAACATTGATGAAGCTGCACAGTTTACTGCTGACAATATTCTTAATGACAATGAAGCAGTCTATTATGACGAAGCTGGACATGATGTTGAGGGTTCTCATTCACACCCTAGTATTCAAGTTTCTTTGGCTGATGATGTCCATAGTGCTGACGTAAGGGAAGTCAATAGACAGACCAATGAGCATTTCCAGAATATGTACTTCAAAAATTGGGCTGCTGCAGATTGTGTCTTCTCAGCACAAAGGGCTGCAGATTTACTATCTGATTCTGTCAAGAAGATCTCAAATGCTGATGTACTTACAAGCTTAACGGCAACTGTTGTTCAAGTCAAATCTCTTAATAATAGATTTGATGAGAATCAACAAATGCTTACTAATCTACGAAATGAAGTCAGTCTGAAGGATCTTACTTTCAAGTCTGACAGAACTTTTTATTATTCTATGCTCAAGCAGCAAGCCAAGGATTCTGAGGAAATCAAGAAGAGGCTTGGGAAAGTTGAGGAAAATCAAGATGCAATGTCTACTCAACTGCATTCTATTTCTACTGCCATTGAATTGCTGACATCAGTACTTCTTTCTGATGATGTCAAAAAGGGGGAGAATGTGCCTAAAGACAAATGCAAAGACATTCAAGCTCTGAGACAGAAGGATGATTCTACTGATGGGGGAAGCAAAGGAAATAAAAGAAAGGTTGTTGTTCAAAGGCAAAGCAGGTCAAGAGTAAACTCTGGTAGACAAATAAACTCTGAAACGATAAACTCTGGTGGTCAATCTACTTCACAACTCAAGCGTTTAGTTGTTTCAACTAATCCATCTACTGATGAAGAGATTGCTGCTAAGATATTCATAAAAGAGCATGGAAAGAATGTAACTATTGAAGATATCCAGGCTGAAGAGCAAATGCTTGCTGATGAACACAAGAAAAATCTTGAAGCTGGAATCTACAAGAAAAAGGAAATCAAGGCTCCTAGAAAGAAAGAAGTTGGTATTTCTATTAAAGAGAATACACAACAGAGTATACAATATACAAGGAGACCTGTGATTGGAAACTCTGATAAGGGTAAAGGCATAATGATTGAAGAGCCTTACCTAGAGAAGAAAGATAATTCAACCTCTGACATTGCTCAAGTTGAAACAAGATTAGCCAAATCAACCTCTGACGCTGCTCAAGTTGATGTTTCTACTGAAGTTATGACAACCTCTGACGCTGCTCAAGTTGTACAGAAATCTACACTACTTCCAGGATTCAGCAAACCAAAAGTTCTTGAAGACTTAAAGCTTGAAGTTGTGAATTTTTCAGAAACCAGAACAGTATTGGGAAAAGAAGCCTTTGATAAATCTGGACTGGGTTCACACAGAGAGAGAAGAACTAATAACAGATCTCAAGACAAGTTTTCATTGGCAGAATTTGGAGTTGGAATTACTCAAGAAGGCCTTGACAAACTAGAATCTGTACAGATGATTTTTCACAAAGGAATCAAAAAGGAATTCTTGTTATATTTTATGGCTGATGGCAGAGTGTATAGATTTGGTGAATTTGATATCCAGTTAAAACTTTGGGAAGAGCTAGAGTATGTTCTATATCTACTTGAAGTAAAGAATAGAAGTACTTATGATGCTGCTCAAGTTTTGAAGGAAAGGATGATGAAATCCAAAGTTTTGAGTGGAGCTGGAGTATCAACTGCATACATTCCGAAATACAGAGATGCACATGGAAAGTTGGTAGAAATGAAAAGGAATAGTGCTAGGTTCAGAACTGCACTAAATAAAAAGGTTCTTGAGTTCAATCTAGAGTCTGATAAACCTTTTTATATCAGACTTGGCAATGAAATGAACAAAAACAGCATATATTCTTTGAGGGCTGCCATTTATCAAATTGGTGAAGATGAACCAGAAATGAAGGAGCTGAAGAAGATTATGATTGCTGAACTAGAAAGAGCTGAAAAGAAATTTCTATCAGACTATATCAGGACAGTGCCTGATATTCAAGAAATCAAGTAAAGTCTGACTGTAAGTTTTTATGTTTTCTATTTTAAGTCAAATTTAAACTCTGTTTTAAATTAAACTCTGTTATATGTTAAACACTGCATTTGTTAAATGTTTTTGACATCATCAATTATATGTTTAACTTGTACATTTTATTATGAACAAGTTGGGGGAGATTGTTAGATATAATTGCTGACGTTTGTTTATCAGTGTTTAAGCAACAGGTACTGACCAGAATTTATCAGAAGCCGGTCAGAGTTTAATTAAACTCTGACAGGGTGAAGAGTTTAAAGGAAGCCGGTCAGAGTTTATTTAAAGTCTGACAGGGTGATAGTTGAATTAGCTGTCGGTGCTGAATTGAAGATTCTAGAAGCAATATATTCTGAAAGAAGCAGAATATATTGATACAGCTAAGGAAACGGAATAGAAGACTGAAGCAATCCTTAATTGATATGAATTGTATAGCTAATTTATAGGAGTATCAATTAGATAAGGATTGTATGTAGCTGTGTACTATATAAACACAGATAGGTTATCCCTAGAAGGGATGCGAACATTGAATATATTATTCTTGTAACCTAGTAGCTCTTTGTGATTCATTAACATCACTAAGAGAGAATTATTTAATATAATTCAGTTTATTGATTCATAAACTTGTGTTCTTAATTGTTATTCTCATACATACTTGATTATATATTGTGTATTCGGCCTAACAGTATGCATATGTTCAGTCTAGAGGAACATCTATTTTGTACTTACCTTTAATGTTTGAATCTGGATAATGTTAAATGAAATCCAGAACTTTGTGTTATTATTTACTTAGCTTTTAATGTCTTATTTCTACTTGTTTAGTTAGTTGAGTTATCCTATAGGTATTTGTTTGTCATTCTCTAACAAACAAATAGGGGGAGATTGAAAGCCATATGTTTAGGCCTATTTGTTAACATCGAGGAATTAACTCAACTTAAACAAGTTTATAATAAGTAAGTAATAATTCAGATTGTCACAGGAATCTCAGAAGATCATAACAGTCAAAAGAATGAAGATAAAAGTCATCTACAGACTTGAAGTAATTCTACATTGAAAGAAGTTCATTAATTTGATCAAGTCTCAGTGAAATTTTCAAGAAAGTGGATTTATTAAAGTGACAAAGATTTCAAGAGTGTGACAGCAAAGGTACAGGTTACAGTGGTTAATTGAAGGGATTTAAAGAGAAGGGAATCACAACTTGAAAGTTAGAAATGAAGAACAGACATTGAAGTTAGTTGCTCATGAACCAGACAGTACATCGAGCGTCAATAACAGTCAGTGAAAGTTCGTCATTAATTAAAGTGGTTCTCATGACTATTTCTTTAATTAAGAAATTAGTTTTCATTCTCCTTTAATTATCTATTTTATTTAACTAATAAATTAATTCATTCAGAATTAATTATTTGGTAAATTAATTAAGTAGATAATTAATTTAGAATTAATTCTAAACTTCTATATTCAGAAAGACTAAAAGTAAAGCCAGTAAGACTATCAATGATAGTCTTACCGAAAGTCTTACTGACTTTACTTAATAATTCAGAGATTATTTCTAAAATTAAGATAGTCCTACCGAAAGTCTTTTTAGAGTTAACGATAGTCTTTCTGAAATTAGAAATAGTCTTTATATTATCAAATTAGTATTTCTAATAATTAAAATAGTCTTTCTACTTTATTTAAGATAGTTTTTCTGCTTTTAGACTAATGCACGTGCAGTTTATGTTAAATTGTCAAGTGAATTAGTTAAATAGCAAGAGATCAAGACAGAAGCAGATACTAATAAAAAACATCACATCTTGAAGCTTTCTGTCAAGAACAATACATTTCTGCCGAATCAAATTCATTGGCAAGAAATTATTTCTAGATCATAGTGTTAAATCTAAACCACTAGAAATCATTTGCTTGTATTGTATTGACTATCTAGCGGATCTTTATCCCTAGAACGAATCTCGAACTATCGTTTATCGTTATATCTTTTTATTACAAATATAGATAAATTCATGTCGAATTTATTCTAGGTTTGTTTTAATTAGTTTGATATTTAATCATGTAATCAGTGCCAAAAATTGTAACACCTTTCAAGTTTAATATAAGTTATATTTAACTTGAATTCTGTTTCATTTAATTCCGCAATAATTTGTTCATCCATTGTTTAATCTTTAAACGGACAAATTCGATAAAACGGTATAGTTTGTATTCAACCCCCCTTCTACAAACATATCGGGACCTAACATTTTTCTAAAAGGAAAACCATCGAATCCTTTCTTTATGCAGTTTGATCCTTGAAGTTCTTTTCCTTTTTCAGCAAGCATATTGTACTTCCATTTAAACCTAAACATACCTTGTAATCTTCTTTTCACTTTCTGGATGTTTCAGATTTAGACTTAAATCAACTTCTTCCAAGACGATAAACATCTTGATCTTTTAGGTGCTAACAACTGGTGCAACTGGTCTGGTTCACAGATGAATAACACTTGATCAATTCTTCTATGTCTTCAATTCAATGTTGTTGATAAGTCCTTTATCGTTCTAGTTGCTTCAATAAAATCACTGGAACCCTATGGTACTAACTCTTAATCATTCAAATACTTTTGTAGTCTTGAAAGTCTTGTTTCTTTATTTGTCACTGAGGCTTGAACATATTAATGAACTTCTTTCCGTGACCTATTTACGGACTTCAAGAATACATACCATATTTTGATTTTTTGAGTTTACCTTATCTTCTTTACTTCTGGATTCATGTGCTTCTGTTAATATTATTGTTTGTCTTGTCCTTTGTTGAGTTGTAGTTATCTATGTTACATCTTATGTTACATTATGCTTTACATATGTCCATGTAAACTTTGAAAAATCATCCACAATCACAAGGCAGTATCTTTTCTTTGAAATAGACATGACATTTACTGGTCCAAATAAATCCATGTGTAGCAGCTGTAGAGGTTGCTCAATTGATGAGTCTAGGTTGCTGCTGAAAGAAATCTTCCTTTGCTTCCCTTTCTGGCAAGCATCACAAACCCCATCCTTGGAAAATTCCAACTGTGGAAGTCCTCTTACTAGGTCTCTTCTTACTAGATCATTCATTGACTTGAAGTTCAAATGTGACAGCCTTTTGTGCCATAGTCAACTCTCATCTTTACTTGCTTTACTTAGAAGACAAGTGATAGAATCTTAACTTGTTGAGTTGAAGTCAGCTATATACACATTACCTCTTATGTGTCCTGTCCACACCACATTGTTGTTTTCTTTCTTTGAAACAACACAGGCTCCTTGATTGAATGATACTGAGAAACCTTTATCACATAGTTGGTTGATACTTTGCAAGCTGTGCTTAAGTCCATCAACTAGTGCTACTTCATCAATGATGACTTTTTCCTTTGAAATCAAGCCATATCCCTTAGTGTAACCTTTGTTGTCATCTCCAAAGGTAATACTAGGGCCAACTTTCTCCACAAACTCTGTGAGCAGGGTAGAATCTCCAGTCATGTGCCTATAACAGCCACTGTTTAAGTACCATAGATTCTTTCTGTTTCCCTGCACACAACAAAACCAAATCAAGTTGATTTTGGTACCCAAGTTTCCTTGGGTCCTTTCCTGTTAGATTTAACTTTGCCTTTCTTGTCATTTTGCACCTTAATCTCAGGTTGAGTTAAATCAACCTTGACCCTGGGTGTTGACCACTGAGAGACAACATATTGAGGATGTTCATAAGCATACATGTTTGATGCAGGCATTTGAGGATGTTGTGCATACATAGTGTTCATGTGTGGCATGCTCCATGTCATTTGTGGCATTGTGAATGCATTCATATATGGATTTGAAACAAATGGCATGTTGGCATACAAATTTGATGCAGGATCAGTATGTGCAAACATGTTATGCATAGCAGGCATAGGCATATTGGGTACAAGCATTGGCATTTGAACAGATGAAGTTTTAACAATTTTGCAATTGATAGATAAATGATTAACACTACCACACTTTACACAAGTTTTCCTAGGAGCATACTTGTCGGGTGTATAGTTGTTATGCTTGTTAATCCCTACTTTACCATTTCTGTTCTTTTTCTTTTTCACCTCAGCCTTGACCTCTGTATTTTCTAACTTGCCCTTCAATTGCTTGTTGGACAAGTGACCTATGATGACATCCTTAGCTTTGGTTTTGCTACACTCTCCCTGAACAAAATTGTTGCTGGTTGGACCATACTTTTTGTAATATCCGAGAACTTTATTAATAATATAAATTATATGTTGTGTGTAGAATAATTGTTGTAGAGTATTTGGTATATTAATGATTAAGATTATTAAACGATATGTGCTAATTGTTATATTCGAAGACCCTTTCAGATATCATGTCGATCAAAAATGTCTTTAGTCTCAGGCCCCGTTTTGAAAATTCAAGGGCCCCGTTAAAATTTTGTACATTATTATCCTTTCGTCTTTCGTGTCCGAATCATTATCGGAAGATTTCTTCGTATCATTATTTCCCTAATTATCTAATACTATCAATTTTATTCATTTTATTCGAAAAGGGAAAAATTGTTTTGTACCCTAATTATTTAGGGCAATTGATATATCGTTCGTATCAATTATACATCTGTTAAAGCCTTAGTATTCTTGAGCATTCGTTATATAAATGATATGTATTGATTTGGATAATTATCAGTCATTGTGGATAATTATCATCTCGTAAAACGTGTATTTTACTTTATTAAAGATTTAAAGCGATCCTATAGATCAATATCGATCCAAAAATGTCGTTTAGGGTATTATTTTGCGCTAAATATAAAAAGGCGAATCGTACATTGTTCTACGTATGATATAGATTATATATCAATAAAAATATAAAAATCCCCGAACCGTATTCTTCGTGTTCTTAAAGATCAAAATCAAATTTGAAAGCGTTATTGGAATCCAAATTTCAAGTTCAAGTACTCAAATCAAAGATCTTGATCTCTAGTTTCAGAATTTTCAAACCGTTTCTTCATCTGGTAATTTTTCAATTTATTATGAATTTTTTAAATTCGAATTTAAAATTAGGGTTTATATTAAATTTGGGGATTTCATTTATGTTGATTCTCCGTTCAATTGATTGCTTCTAGCATGTTCCTATGGTTTTAATTAGTAGGAATTCGTGCTTTAATTTCATGTTTGTGTTCGAATTTGATGAATTCGATTTTAGGGGTTTTACCCGAAATCTTCTTTTGAATAGTCTGTTCATATGAATGATTTGTCATGGTTTTTGATAGAGGGCTTTGATTGTATATGTTGTAAGGATCATTTTAACATCAAGAACGTAGGATTTCATGTACAGAATAGCTAGATCGTGTTTTTGGTCGGAGTTTATAGCCGCTGGATTTTTGACTGAGTTTTTTGATCGATTCCGGCCTGGTTCGGGATTGTATGTATGTTGTTTGTGTTTATTTTGAAGAGCTAAACAAAAGCCCTTTGGTTTGGTATTGTTTTGATCGGAAACGGGGAGTTCCGGCCACCGGACGCCGGCCGGATTCTGGAAAACCCAGATTCCGACGGGTTGTTCCTGGTGACCCGTTGACCCGTTTCCCGACCTGTTTACCCGAATTTTTAACCCGGTTTCAATCTTCAAAACCCTAATTCATTTTCATAAAGCTGTTTTTGGATTTTATTTTTAAAAATAATTCGAAAATAGTTTAAATATTTATAGAAATCATATTTTTATTTTAAAAATACATTTTTATATTCAGAAAATTTTGTAAAATTATAATTATTTATTTAAATTCGAAAACTAATTAAATTTAATTATTTTAATTATTTTTGATTAATAATTAATTTATTTAATTGATTGATTAATTTATTTTAATCAGTTAATTAATCAGTTAATTAATTATTAATTAAATCTAATTAATATAAATTAGATTTAATTATTTTCTAGCTTGGTTTAATTATTTAAAATTTGTTTGAGTGTTTGAAAATTGTCAATTAATTTTATATTAATTGATTAAATTGTTTTTAAATACTTATATTGGGATAAATAATCCGATTTTTGATTTTAAAATTTTTTGTGACTTATTTATTTTCAAATAAGCGTCGATTATTGTTCTAAAATTGTTTATAAGTGCTATGTGGTTTATATAAATTGATTAATGTGTTTTAATGTCCGTAAATGCTCATTACAAGGGCTAGTGTCTGAGTTTTGAGTGTCGTAAAATAGATCGGGCGTTCAATAAATGCTAGTAAATACTTGATTGCTTGTTTAGACTTAAAAATGGTTATGGGTATATGTCGAGGATAGAACGAGAATAGTTAGACTTACTATTGTGAGTTGTTTATTATAGAATTGAGTTTCCGAGGCAAGGGAAAGGAGAAGATAGGATAAGTGAACGATAGATTGCATTTGGCTACGTAGACCAGGCAAGTATTTGTGCCTTTACTTATTATTCAAATGATATTGTTTCCAATGTTTATATGCATGTCACCATCAGAACAATTCAGATTATTCAATCTTTACCCCGTATTTGAGCAAATGATGCTATTTCCTTGAATGTCCCTAATTCTTTGATTAATCCACAATTGTGTTGAATATCAGAAACCTTCACCTTCAATTCATTTTGTATTGACTATAAACATTGTTTACCTTCTTAAATGAAGGCGTTGTACCATTGAAACCATTCTGAAATTATTTCTCAAACCTCATTTGACATTGAGCAGTTGAAGCTCTTTTGCAACTATTATGCCCTGTCATTTTGTACTTAACTTGTGGAGCATTTTATTGCTTATACTCTGTGATAGAATTGGAATGTTTTAAAATGGGACCAGTAATGGTCGGACCATATTCATGGTCGGAATAACTTAAGGCCAAGATGGCCAAGGATCCTAGTGGAGGACTTTACTATAAGCAAGTCCGGGGTTGATGCGTGACTGATCAGCAGCTCAACGTTTTGATTTATAAAATGTAGAAGTCCAATTCTAATCCCATTTACTTCAATTGAAATTGTTAAAAGTCATACGTTTGTCTTGGATATTATTGATTCAGATAATTATGCTTTCCTTTCATTATGGAAATGTGATGGATATATATATTATGTTTGTTGAGCACATGTGGCTCATACTTGTTTTTCTAACCATATTCCAGTGAAGCGAGAGAATGAGCAGACACAGCGCGAGCGATAGTTCTCCAGCTGCTCGGAGATCACCCCCGAGTGGTTGTCATTGGAAGGGTAGTTGTCTATTTTGGAAGTTAGACTAGATGTCTAGCTTTGTACTTTAAGTTGTTTAATAATAACACTGTAACTGGTTTATAATAATGATATGACTTAGAAGTTTGTTTTATGCCATAACCTGGATGCGGTCTTGGTTAAGGGGTGTTTTATGGTATCATTATATTATGCATATATTATATTCAGGTGTGTTGTATTTTGTTGGTCGAGTGACTCCCCAAATTTGTACCCCGGGTTTGGAGGGCGTCACACTTTTTGTTCAGCTTCTCAGTTTCTCTTGACTCACACTAGATGAAAGGCATATGCAATAGCCTATTTGTAGTTCGAGGATTCTACTCAACTTAAACAAGAATGTAATAAGTAAATATTAGATCAGATGTCACAGGAATCTCAGAGAGTTTTATCTGTCAAGAGAATGGAGAATTAAAGTCATCTACAGACTTGAAGTTATTCTACATTGAAAGAAGTTCAATTTATTGTTCAAGCCTCAGTGAAGTATTCAAGAAAGTGGATTTACTACAGTGACAGAGATTTCCAGTTGGTGACAGAAGAAGTACAGGATACAGAGTTTAATCAGAGCTAAAGAAAAGAAGCCACAGCTTTAAATGTTTTAAAGATGAAGAATTATCAGTGAAGTCAGTTATTCATGAACCAAACAGTGCATCGAATGACGACATCAATCAGTGGAATTAAATCATCTATATTCAGTGGTTTTCAGAAGATAAAGGAATACAATGATTTTAAGTTATCTTCTTTTAATTAATTAAATTATTAATCAATTTAATTCATAAAGTAATTCTTTCAGAATTAATTTATTTATTAAATTAATTAATTTAGTTGTTTAAATTCTTTATTAAATTGATTCTAGAAAAGAATTAATTTAATTTAGAATTTAAATTAACTAATTTGATTAAAGGGAATTAATTTAATACTGTATGACCTGAACTAATTCTCTGTATGACCTGTCCTGTATAGGTCATACCGAGTTTTGCTGCTAGGTCATACCGAGTTCTGCTGCTAGGTCATACCGAATTGTGCTAGGTCATACCGACACTTTTAAGTGGTCATACTGGTGAACCTTGGTTCTACCGAGCAGGTCATACAAGTGTTTTGATTGTTTAATTAGGTCATTTTGATTTAATTAAAAGGTCATACAAGGCTAGTGAATGTTGTATTTAACCGAGGCTGGACAGAAGAAGGTAGGAGACTTCATTATCATATCTCACAGACAGTTTCTCTCCGAAGAAGAAGAAGCCATTTGATCTCATTTCTTCTTAAGCAATTAATTCTAGTTTGTATTGTTAAATCCAAACCACTAGAAGTTGATTACTTGTATTGCTTTGATTATCTAGCGGATCTATATCCCTAGAATTTATCTCGAACATTGCTTTCAGCATTCGATCTTTTTATTACAAATATTAGAAAAGTTCATGTCGAATTTATTCTAAATTTGTATTAATTTGTCTGAGATAAATACTTTGTAATCCGTACTGTATTTGCAACACCCTTCAAGTTTAATATAGTTTATATTTAACTTGAATCTTGTTTCATTTATATTCCGCATTAATTTGTTCTTAATTGTTAAATTATTCAAAGGACAAATTCGATAAAACGGTATAGTTTGTATTCAACCCCCCTTCTACAAACTTATCAGGACCTAACAATTGGTATCAGAGCCTTTTGATTGATATACAAATCAAAGATCCAATTGTTTTGAGATTTTTTTCTTAAACTCTGAATTTTTTATTATTCCTAAAAATCTCAAAAGATGTCTACTACACAGAAAGTGGGGACAGTCAAAATCCCAATATTCAGCAAGGAGCATTATCCTATGTGGAAGAAGAAAATTCTCCTATTTCTTAAGGTTTCAAATCCTAAATACATTGATGTGCTGAAGAACGGTCCCAAAGTCCCTATGATTATTGAGGGAGAACTCACAGAGAATAATGTTGTGACTAGGGCTGCTAGGATATACCCTAAGGATCCCAAGGATTACACTCCTGGTGAAAAAGATGATGTTACCTTGGATTCATGTCTTCAGTTGATCCTTATTGATTGTCTGGATCCTATCATGCATAATCATGTCCTAAATTGTGATACTGCCAAACACATTTGGGGAACCATAGAGATAATCAATGAGGGAACAAAGGAAGTTAGGGAGAATATGCTGGAAATTCTCACCTCACAATATGAGCATTTCAGATCAAACCCTGGTGAAGCTATCTCTGAGGTTTTTGAGAGATACAACAAATTAATCAATGATCTGAATCTCAATGGGAAGCACTACACCAACAAGGAGATTAACAAGAAGTTCCTTCTTACACTTCCACCTCATTTGGAGCACAAAATATCTGCCATTAGAGAAGCAAGAGATCTGAGTGAGATTGCTTTGGAGAGATTGTATGGTGTTCTAAAGACCTATGAGCTGGAGCAGATTCAACAAAGGGAGCTATATGGAACTGGGAAGATTGTTAGTACTTCTACTGCACTGGCTGCTGAAGTCCCACAGAAACTGGAAGTGAAGCCAGTTCAAACTTCCAGTTCTAACATGAATGTTATTGATGCTGAATATGGATTAACATCCATTGATCAATCTGGTGGTGACTTCTATTCTTTAGAAGAACTTGATCAGCTGGAGGATGGTGATTTGGCTTTGATAGTCAGGAAGTTTGGGAAGTTCAGATTCAAAAGGAATCCCAATCTTAAGTTCAGGCCCAGATTTCAGAGAGGTGAATCTTCCTCTTCAAGTAGCACAAGGGGTGGCTACAAAACTGGAACTGTGGAAAGGAGCACAATCAGGTGCTACAATTGCAATGAGTTGGGTCACTTTGCTACTGAATGCAGAAAGCCAAAGCAAGTGACAAGGAACTCATTTGATTCTAGCAAGAACAATAAGATTGGGAAAGCTTATGTTGCTCAAGGAAAGAGTTGGGATGACACTGACAGTGATGAAGAAGCAGGTGAGATTGGGAACCTTGCTTTAGTGGCTAAAGAGGCAAGCACTTCATCTTCATACATGTCAGAGGTAAAGTTCACTGATACTGAAATGATTCGTCATCTTAGTGGTACTATTTGTTGTGCACGCACTGAAAATGATAGAATAATTCTTTTGAACACAGCTCTTGAAAAGGAGATAAAAGAATTAAAACTTGTGCATGTTAATCAGGATGAACTTACTGAGAAAATTGCATTTCTTGAGAATAGGGTTAAATGTTATATTCAACTGGAAACCATTCTTAAAGAAAAGATTAGTGAGCTTAATACTAAAGCCAATGCTTACTATAATTCCTGCAAGACTGCTAAAGAGATTTTCAACCAACAAGCTATTGGTAATCATGTTAGTATAGGTTATGGTTATAATGAGGTTGTTGGATTGCTAGGCATTAATACCCCTAATAGAGTCAGTGCTGAAGAAAGGGGTATTCCTTATGTGCTTAAGGGTATTGAAACACCCTTCTTTAGAGAGTCCCAGGCAGAACCTCTGAATGAATACTCTATCATCATTGCAGAGGAGATTCATGAAGAAGATCTGGCTTTGGAAGTTGAACAGTCCAACAAGTGTATATCTGATATTCCAGTCAAAGTTGTTACAACTAAAAAGACTAAATCAGATATCCATAAAGTGGATCAAAACAACTGTAGAACTAACATGCATGTTGTTAATTCTTCTCATAAAGCATGTGGTGTGATTAATTGCATGTCTTGTGCTTTCAATGTTATGTATGCTTATTTTAATAGTAAGCATGTATCTAGTGATAAGACTGCTCCACGTCAACATGTTAATAATAAGAAGCATGTTAGAGCTAAGACTACTAGTCCTCCTAAGACTAGAGTGGATTCATTTATCCCTAAGCCTACTCAGCAATGTGTTAAGGCTGGCTATAAATCGAAATGCTCTTTTGTGAAAAAGGTTGAAGTAGTTTTAGCTAAGAATGTTGTTTTGCCTGACAAAGGCCAGTTCTTTAAGTATGCCGGACCCAATCAATTTTGGGCTCCGAAGAAGGACTAATCAATTTGATATTGCAGGGAGTTAAACAGGTAAACCGTGTTATGTGGATTCTTGACAGTGGATGTTCAAGGCATATGACCGGAGATAGAGCCCTGCAATCATATTTGGTTGAGAAAGCTGGCCCTGTAGTTACCTTTGGAGATAACAGCAAGGGTATTATGAAAGGATATGGTTGTTTGAAGTTTTGAAATGTTATCATTGAAGATATATCATTTGTGGAAGGTCTGAGATTCAATCTTCTCAGCATCAGTCATTTCTGTGACAGAGGATATGCTGTTTCCTTTGGAAGAGAGAAATGTCAGATCCTTCACAAGAAGAATGGAAAGCCTGCTCTTCTAGGAGTAAGGAAAGGTGACTTGTTCATAGCTGATCTGAACTCTGGATCCCAAAATGAAGTTAATTGTTTTTATGCTAAAGCTTCATCAGATGAAAGTTGGCTCTGGCACAAGAAGATGTCTCACCTTAACTTCAAAACCATGAACTCTTTAGTCAAGAGGGAATTGGTTAGAGGTTTGCCTCAGATGGAATTTACACAGGAAGGACTGTGTGAGGCATGTCAGAAAGGAAAGTCAAAGAAAGATTCTCACAAGGGCACTGACACATCATCAATAACTGAACCACTTCAGCTACTGCACATGGATTTGTTTGGTCCGGTTAATGTGATGTCCATGTCAAAGAAACAATATGCACTTGTGATTGTTGATGACTTTTCAAAATATACATGGGTTTTATTCCTACATTCCAAGGATGAGACCCCACACCTGGTGATTGACCACATAAAGTTGATTGAGTTGGATTCTAGATTCCCTGTTAGAGCCATAAGGTCAGATAATGGAACTGAATTCAAGAATGCAGTCCTAAATGACGTTTGTGCTGATAAAGGAATAACAAGACAGTATTCTGCCCCTAGAACTCCTCAACAAAATGGAGTAGTGGAAAGAAAGAATCGTACATTGATTGAAGCTGCAAGGACTATGTTAAGTGAGTCTAAGCTTCCAATGTACTTTTGGGCTAAAGCAGCGAATACAGCTTGTTATACTCAGAATCGAACTTTAATCAACAAGGACTTAATGAAGACTCCGTATGAGATCATGAACAACAAGAAACCAACTGTTAAGTACTTTCATGTATTTGGAGCAAAATGCTTTGTGCTTATAGATGACAATGTTAAACGTGGCAAGTTTGAGGCCAAGGCACAAGAAGCTATTTTTGTTGGTTATTCAAGAAGATCTTACAGGGTCTACTTGGTTGGTAGTCACACGGTAAAGGAAAGTGTCAATGTTACTTTTGATGACACTAAGCTCCCTAATATCCAAAAAGAAGACTCATCTGAAAAGCTGAAGTTTGATGACTTGCCAGACTCAGAATCAGATGATGAAGCCCCACCTGAAGTTATTGCTGGTAATGATAATAACAATGATGATAACGATCATGGTGGTGGTGGTGGAAACACTGGTAACAATGGAGATACCACCAACACTGGAGAAGAATCATCAAGGCAATCAAGCAACAACTCAGGGGGAGCAAATGAAGGATCATCTAGTCACTCACAACATCAAAGTGAATTTCAAGGCGAATCATCAAGATCAAATCTTCCAAGACAGACTGTATGGAATAGAGCTCATTATTTTGAGCTGATCATTGGTGATCCAGATGTTGGAGTTAAAACTAGAAGTGCAACTCAGAATGAATGTCATTATTCAGAATTTCAATCTGAATTGGAGCCAAAGAAAACTGAGGAAGCACTGACTGATCCAGATTGGGTGATTGCTATGCAAGATGAACTCAATCAGTTTGAACAACAGCAAGTTTGGAAACGGGTACCCAGGCCAAAGAACAAGAAAGTAGTTGGTACAAGATGGGTATTCAGGAACAAGCTAGATGAGGATGGCATTGTTACAAGGAACAAGGCAAGACTGGTTGCACAAGGGTATTCACAAGCTGAAGGCATTGATTATGATGAAACCTATGCACCAGTGGCTAGACTTGAGGCCATCAGGATGTTCTTAGCATTTGCAGCTTATTCCAATTTTAAAGTCTATCAAATGGATGTTAAGAGTGCATTCCTGAATGGTGAGCTTGATGAAGAAGTGTATGTGGAACAGCCCCCTGGCTCTGAAAATCAGGAGCTGCTGGACTTTGTGTACTTTCTCTTCAAGGCTATCTATGGTCTTAAACAAGCCCCAAGAAAATGGTATGACACTCTCTCTGGTTTTCTTTTAGAAAATGGTTTTGTTAGAGGTATCATAGACAAAACTCTTTTTTCAAAGAAACACAAAAGTGATATGATATTAGTCCAAGTCTATGTGGATGACATCATATTTGGGTCTACTAATGATGATCTCTGTAAGAGATTTGCCGAGCTAATGCAGGGTAAGTTTGAAATGAGTATGATGGGTGAGCTGAAGTTCTTTCTTGGATTGCAAGTAAATCAAAGGTCAAATGGAATATTTTTTTGTCAATCCAAGTATCTCAAAGAACTCCTCAAGAAATATCACATGGAGGATTCAGCATCAGCAAGGACTCCATCTTCAACAGCAGTCAAACTGGGAGCTTGTGATAACTCTATCAAGGTAGATGTTACAAGCTACAGAGGTATGATTGGCTCCTTACTCTATCTTACTGCAAGTAGACCAGATATTATGTATGCTACATGCTTGTGTGCAAGGTTCCAAGCGGACCCTAGAGATGTACATCTCGTTGCTGTGAAAAGAATCTTGAGATATCTTAAGGGTACACCTAATCTAGGTATCTGGTACCCTAAATATTCTGATTTTAATATTATTGGATATACAGATTCTAACTATGCAGGTAGTGTTGTTGATAGAAAGAGCACCTCTGGGAGTTGTCAATTCCTAGGAGGTAGGTTAATTTCCTGGTATAGCAAGAAACAGCAAACAGTTTCCAATTCAACAGCAGAAGCTGAATATATTGCTGCTAGAAGCTGTTGTGCTCAGATCCTATGGATAAGGAATCAATTGAAGGACTATGGCTTTGTATTAAAAAAGATCCCTATTTTATGTGATAATACAAGTGCCATAGCAATCTCCAACAACCCTGTGCAGCACTCGAGAACGAAGCACATTGATATCAGGTATCATTTTATCCGAGAGCATGTCATGAATGGAACTGTGGAGTTACATTTTGTACCCACAGAAGAACAAACTGTGGATATATTCACTAAGTCTCTTGACGAATCCACATTTACTAAGCTAGTTAGTAAGTTGGGCATGTTGAACAGTCTTAGTGATTGATAATGTCTCTGTCATGTTTGTTCTTTTCTAAAAATCATTTTTCTCTTGCTGATATTGAATGATATATTTTGCCAATTCTTGTTTAGAGTATAAAGCTTGTTAATTTAAATATTCTGAATAATTTATTTTCTTTAAAAATATTTTTCTCATAATTTTTTTAAGTGGAGAAATTTATTTTTTTATTGGAAATTTATTTATTTAGAATCATTTAAGTTAGTTTCAGATTGTAAATATTGTTGTTTAAATTTTTCTGCAAGTTTATATTAATTTTATGCACTTCTATATTATTCTGCATAGTTTTCTAGGATTTATGGAATTTTCTGTGAATTTTTCTAGTCATGTAAATAGTTTCCTGTAAATATTTTTCTGTATATATATTGTTTTATTTTAGTTTATTATTATTATTTATTATATTTTATTTTCTATTTGTCTTAGTTGTTTTTGTAAATATATTCTATATATTATTTCTGATCTAGCTCTTGTTTAGCTGGAACTTCAGTGTCAAATCCAATTCAGGTATTACTTTCTATCTCTCAATCCACTTCTTTTACTGTTGCTGAACCCAAGTGGTTGTTAGGGCTGACCAAGGGATTGTAGATCCACAATCTCTATCTCAGGTCTTAGAGCCAAACAATGAGTCTACAACTTACTTGACCTCTCAGCCTGAACAGATATCAAATGTTAAACAAAGAAGTATTTTGATTGAAACAGTGAGTGATCCCACAGCTCTGCCTCCTCTAAAGAAATTCAATATATACTGAGGCATCTGTCAGCCCATCTGTATCCTCTCAATAGGATATGGACTTTGAAATGGCCAATGAACTGTTTCTAGAGACATTCTCTCGACAGGATGAATCTATTGAAATTCGCCATAGGGCTATGGCACTTTGTACTGAGTCAAGCACACTCTCATTACTCACAATGGGAGAAAACAATTCCATTAGATGAAACTCAGGACACAGTGAAAGCAGAGCACCTGCAACTGGTTACAGTGCCTACCATTGTCACGGTAGAAGTGCCTTCATAGGCATTTGAGGGAAAATTTGATTCTTTGCCAAATCAAATAGAATCATTTTCTCCCCTCCCAGAGGGAACATATCTGGCTCCCAAAGGGATTTTCCACTCGCAGATTTATCTGGAGAAAGTGGAAGGCAACTTGGTCAGTCTATCACTGAAGCAATTCAGATTTCAAATCCAAGTGATTTGATAGACATGATTGAGGATCGGGATTTACGAACTCCCATTGCACCACCACTGACCTCTCTTGAAGAGGCTAGGGTGAGTTTCAATGCAGGTACTGATCAAAAAGGAGAAAATAGACAGCTAATGTTGAGTGATACGAGTCAAACACTGAGTGAAACACATGCACGTGAGATGAGTGATACACTTACAAGAGAAATTCAAGTGAGTGCACACACAGACACATACACTGCAATGTAGTTAGCTCACATAGCTGATCTACATGAACATCTATTCAAAACCCAGGCTGATAAAGAACTTTTTGAAGCACAAGTGGTTGAACGGTCTTCTTCTTCCACCTCTGTCAACAATCAGCTGGGACTACTCAAGGAAATTTTGAAGACAAATTTCCTACCCAAGATCAACTCCATCAACTATCTAAACTCCCACTGGCTTCAGAGACTCAAAATGTTATATCTGTAGAGAATTCCTCAACTAAGGGGGAGAAGTTTCTAGAGAAGTTTCTAGAGAAGTTTCTAGAGAAGTTTATAGAGAAGCTAGGAAGAGGGAGCTGAAAAAGATATAAAAGGAAAAGGAGGAGTAAAGGGGAGTAAAGGGAAGTTAGCTCTGTTTTGTAAATGTTATATGTATAGAGCTTAGGTAAATCAAGACAGGTTCAATGTTATCATATTTTCAGTCTAGAGGAACATCTCTGTCTTGTATTTATCTTTAATGGTGAAATCTGGAAATGTCATATTTGATCCAGAACTTTCTAGTATTTACTTAGGCTTAAGAGTCTTATCTTTTTCTTGGTTTTAGTTGAGTGATCCTCTAGGTATTTGGTTGTTATTCTTTAACAAACAAATAGGGGGAGATTGAAAGGCATATGCAATAGCCTATTTGTAGTTCGAGGATTCTACTCAACTTAAACAAGAATGTAATAAGTAAATATTAGATCAGATGTCACAGGAATCTCAGAGAGTTTTATCTGTCAAGAGAATGGAGAATTAAAGTCATCTACAGACTTGAAGTTATTCTACATTGAAAGAAGTTCAATTTATTGTTCAAGCCTCAGTGAAGTATTCAAGAAAGTGGATTTACTACAGTGACAGAGATTTCCAGTTGGTGACAGAAGAAGTACAGGATATAGAGTTTAATCAGAGCTAAAGAAAAGAAGCCACAGCTTTAAATGTTTTAAAGATGAAGAATTATCAGTGAAGTCAGTTATTCATGAACCAGATAGTGCATCGAATGACGACATCAATCAGTGGAATTAAATCATCTATATTCAGTGGTTTTCAGAAGATAAAGGAATACAATGATTTTAAGTTATCTTCTTTTAATTAATTAAATTATTAATCAATTTAATTCATAAAGTAATTCTTTCAGAATTAATTTATTTATTAAATTAATTAATTTAGTTGTATAAATTCTTTATTAAATTGATTCTAGAAAAGAATTAATTTAATTTAGAATTTAAATTAACTAATTTGATTAAAGGGAATTAATTTAATACTGTATGACCTGAACTAGTTCTCTGTATGACCTGCCCTGTATAGGTCATACCGAGTTTTGCTTCTAGGTCATACCGAGTTCTGCTGCTAGGTCATACCGAGTTCTGCTAGGTCATACCGACACTTTTAAGTGGTCATACTGGTGAACCTTGGTTCTACCGAGCAGGTCATACAAGTGTTTTGATTGTTTAATTAGGTCATTTTGATTTAATTAAAAGGTCATACAAGGCTAGTGAATGTTGTATTTACCCGAGGCTGGACAGAAGAAGGCAGGAGACTTCATTATCATATCTCACAGACAGTTTCTCTCCGAAGAAGAAGAAGCCATTTGATCTCATTTCTTCTCAAGCAATTAATTCTAGTTTTTATTGTTAAATCCAAACCACTAGAAGTTGATTACTTGTATTGCTTTGATTATCTAGCAGATCTATATCCCTAGAATTTATCTCGAACATTTCTTTTAGCATTCGATCTTTTTATTACAAATATTAGAAAAGTTCATGTCGAATTTATTCTAAATTTGTATTAATTTGTTTGAGATAAATACTTTGTAATCCGTACTGTATTTGCAACACCCTTCAAGTTTAATATAGTTTATATTTAACTTGAATCTTGTTTCATTTATATTCCGCATTAATTTGTTCTTAATTGTTAAATTATGCAAAGGACAAATTCGATAAAACGGTATAGTTTGTATTCAACCCCCCTTCTACAAACTTATCAGGACCTAACACTAGATGTGCACTTCTTTGGACAAGTCACATCCGTAGAGGTGTTACCCATCAACGGATGATCACTGGCCGTAGATGTGTCATCTCCTAGATACTCAACATCTAGTTTCTCATTTTCTTTTCCTACTGATTCCTTGTAGAATGTATCCACACCTTGAGTTTTAATAATGTTTGTGGCAACATTCCTGGAATCAATCCATCTAGAAATTGTTTCATGTTCTTTATCTAGTTGTGCTTCGAGAATTTTTTCTCTTTTTAGCACAATCAGCAAATCATCCTTGGCAACTTCACACTTTATTCTCATTTTCTCAAACTCAATAAATTGAGTTTCTAGAACAGCATTCCTATCACTCAAAAACTGATTAGCATCTTTAATCATGGTGTTTTCATTTGTAAGTGATTTAAGAGAAATACGCATATGGTACAATTCAGTGAACATATCATTAATTGCACTATTCCATTCCTCGGTAGAAAGCTCAGAGAGATTGGTGGTAATTACCCGATTGGATGATGAACTGGCCTCCTGCTCACTTGAATCAGCCATCAGTGCAAGGTTCACAAATTCAGTGTCCTCCTCCGAATCATTCCCATCTTCAGCCCAGTCATAATCCTGAGTGATGAATGCTCTTCCCTTTTGCTTGAGAAGATCAAAGTATTTCTTCTTATAGTCAATAGGCTCAAACTTCCTATCACTCTTCTCAGCTTTTGGTTTTCTGTATTCATTAGCAAAGTGACCTGTCATTCCACAATTGAAACATTTAAACTTGGACCTTTCAACATAGTTTTTGTTTGATTGAAAGTCCTTTCTGAGTGGTTTGGACACCTCAGGGTTTCTCTTGAACTTGAGCTTT
Source organism: Heracleum sosnowskyi (assembly GCA_030848705.1). Lineage (NCBI taxonomy): Eukaryota > Viridiplantae > Streptophyta > Magnoliopsida > Apiales > Apiaceae > Heracleum > Heracleum sosnowskyi. Next base: position 32,697,110 of record CM061235.1, on the reverse strand, counting down.
GAGAATTTTCTTGACAAAAAAGCTAAATGTTCATATAGATCATCCATTTCATCTTGATTAGAAGGCCCACTTTCTTTAATCATCTTGTCTTTGCCCTTTCTTGATTCAGTCCTACCTTCACAAGCACTTGTGCTTGGTGTAGTTTCAGCAGCTTCTTCTTTCATGTCCTCACCCTTTTCAACACTTGCTACTAAGGCAACAGATCCAGTTTTTTTTTTTACCTTCTCAATTTCCTCATCTTGCTCCATTTTCAACTCATATGTTTTTAGGGTTCCATACAGCCTCTCAAGTGTAAAATCCTTATACTCTTGAGTGTTTCCTTGGGAAACACTCATAGGCTTCCACTCCTTTTGCAAGGCTCTGAGAAATTTAAGATTTGAATCTTTGATTTGATAAACCCTCCCATACAACTTCAATCCATTCAGCAATTTTTGAAATCTACTAAAAGTATCATTCAAAGATTCTCCACTCTTGAAGTGAAAGTGTTCATACTGTTGTATGAGAAGCTGCATCTTGTTTTCCCTTACCTGCTCAGTTCCTTCACAGATGGTCTGGACAATGTCCCAAATCTCCTTTGCTGTAGAACAATTGATAACATTGTCAAACATGTCAGAATCAAGACCATTGAACAAAATATTCATGGCCTTCTTATCTTTATGAACTACAATGTTGTCCTCAAGAGTCCATTCTAAAGGTAACTTTGGAATGGTGCTTGGAGCTCCTGCAGGTGCTTGAGCTATTGAGGTGTTTGGCTTCATTGGTACATGAGGGCCATGATCTATGCACTCTACATATCCTTCATCCATAGACATTAGATGTAGACGCATCTTTACTTTCCAGTGAAAATAATTCTCTCTATCAAGAACTGGTATTTTAACTTTATAATCCTTCTAACCCATGATTCTGATGTCTTTAGATCTTTAAACTTCTTGTGTGTTAGAAGCTTGCTCTGATACCAATTGTTATTCCCAGAAAATGAACCAAGATTATAGAAGGGCTTTAGTTCTTGACAGTAGAGATATGAAAGTAAATTCAAGAACAGAAAAACAAATAAATAAAACTAGCACAAGAATTAAAAATTCAGGTGGATTGATTTATCCACCTGAGAGATTTTATTTAGAAGAAATCTTTGTGGTGTCTATGAATAAACACACAGCTGCATACACACTATTCTAGCTTCAGCAATTTACAAAGGATATGGCTTTGAGCTCTCTAAATTGCATTACTGATTTCTCTCTATCTAGAATAATGCTACACTTGGTTATATATACCAAGTTTACAAGATATTTCGAACAGTTAAAATACAAAAAGTAAATCTGTTCAAGATCCTTGTTTCTCCATTCTGAGTAGTGGTCCAAGTGTTGGTAGCTTGCCCTTCTTGGCTGATTGTCTTTTATAGAAATTCTAATTTTAACCAGACAAAACAGAATGCTTCTTCTTCTTGTGAGTTTTCCAGAAATACTAGTTTCCATGCTCTGTGAATTCTGTGAACCCATGTGCACTGTCTGAACTGTCCCTTTCACAAAGTACAATGTGTATCCATAGAAGCTATTTGAGTTATATCCGTTGAGAGTATCTTGATCACATCTGTAGACAGCTAGTACTGCTATCCATAGACAGTACATTGTCCACATCCGTAGAAGGCTAATGATGTTATCCGTAGATAGTCAATTTCACTTATGTAAAATTACAAGGCATAGACTATTTACAATTAGCCTCCCTATTCTACACATCAGGAATACACCTCGGGATTGTACATCAGGATTACACAAGCATGTTACATTGAGTCTTATCCGTAGATAAGCTACCCTTCTACGGATACTACAAAAGCATGCTATCCGTTGAAGGCTACATTTTACTTATACAATTTTCACTAAGTTAATCTAGTTATCATCAAGAAACAACATAGTTCCTAACATTCACCATCTTCCTCATCACTATCTGTATCATCCCAACTCTTGTCTTCATCAAGATAAGCTTTTCTATTCTTGTTCTTCGTACTTGAATCATATGAGTTCCTCCTTGCTTGTCTTGGCTTTTTGCATTCAGTAGCAAAGTGTCCCAACTCATTACAATTAAAGCATCTAATTGTGCTTTTGTCCACTATTCCAGTTTTATAGCCACCCTTTGTGCTATTGGAGGAAGAAGAACTACCTCTCTGGAATCTGGGTTTGAACTTAAGATTAGGATTTCTTTTAAATCTGACGTTCCCAAACTTTTTTACTATCATTGCCATAGATTCATCTTCCAGATGTTCAAGCTCTTACATGGAATAGAAGTCACCATCAGATTGACTTGTGGATGTAAAGCCATATTCAGCTACAGTGGAAGGTTGAACAATCTTCTCTTCTAGTTTCTGTGGAACTTCTACCACCAGTGTAGTAGACGTACTGACCAATTTACATGTTCCATATATTTCCTTCTGTTGAATCTATTCCAGTTCATAAGCCTTCAGAACACCATAGAGTCTTTCCAGTGAAATCTCACCTAAATCCCTTGCTTCTCTAATGGCTCAAATTATGTGCTTCAGATGAGATGGAAGTGTTAGAAGGAACTTCTTGTTTATCTCCTTGATGGTGTAATGTTTTCCATGGAGATTCAAATCATTGATCAATTTGTTATATCTCTCAAAAACATCAGAGATTCCTTCACCATGATTAAATCTGAAGTGTTCATATGAAGAGGTAATAATTTCCATTTTGTTTTCTCTGACTTCTTATGTCCCTTCATTGATTATCTCAATCGTATCCCAAATGTGTTTGGCATTTACACAATTTAAAACATGATTGTGCATGATTGGATCTAGACAATCAACCAGAATTAATTGTAAGCTTGCATCCATAGAAGCATCTTCCTTCTCATCAGCTGTATAGTCTTTTGGGTCTTTGGGATACATCATAGCAACTTGAGTAACAACATTATTCTCAATATGCTCTTCTTCAACAACCATAGGAATTTTTGGTCTGTTCTTCAATACACCAAGATACTTTGGATTTTCCACTTGAAGAAATAAGAGCATCTTCTTCTTCCACATTGGATAGTGCTCTTTACTGAACATTAGAATTTTGACGGCTCCAACTTTTTGAGTAATCATCTTGAATTTTTATAAAAATAAAAATTTGAACGTTCTTGATAAATCACAAAAGTATGGATCTTGATTTGTGCGTCAATAAATTAGCTCTGATACCAATTTTTAGGTCCTGATAAGTTTGTAGAATGGAGGGTTGAATACAAATGGTACTGTTTTCTCGAATTTGTTCGATTCTTAATTTTACAATTCAAGAACAAATTAAAACGGAATTAAATGAAACAAGATTCAAGTTAAATATAACTTATATTAAACTTGAAGGGTGTTACAAATACAGTACAGATTACAAGGTATGAATCTCAAACTATTTAAAACAAATCTAGAATAAATTCGGCATGAATTTATCTAATTTTGTAATAAAAAGATCGAATACTAAAAAGTAATTCGAGATAAATTCTAGGGATAATGATCCGCTAGATAATCAAACAAGTACATGTAAATGAATTCTAGTGGCTTGAATGTTACAATAAGAGCTAGAATTAATTCACTTGATAATCTTGATAGCTCGGAAGTGGTTTTGTGTTTTAAGCAGAGGATGAATAATACTTTGTTTTTTATGTCTTAATATTCTTTTAAACCTTTTTGTCTTATCTTGTTGATTATGTACGCAATCCTTTTTAGCTAGCATGACTATCCAGTAGAACTTGCATGACTTTCAATTTGATTTGCATGACTATCCAATAAGCCTAGCATGACTCTCGGCAGGACTCACAAATAGCTTGGCAGGACTAACCAGAAACCTTGGTATGACAATCGGCATGATTGTCTTTTGCATTGGCATGACTGTCTTTTGCATTGGCATGACTATCTTTAACCCTAGCATGACTCTCGACATGACTATCCAAGGATAGTCATTCCAGTTCATTTTGAAAGTCATTTCAACTTTATATTAATTCTAAATTAATTTAAGAAATAAATTAATTCTGATTGAATTAATTTATTGAATAAATTAACTAACTATATTAATTAATTAAGATAGAATTAATACAGCTCTTTGATAATAGTGTTAGTTCAGAATTCAATGATTGTCAGGATCTAGACTCAACTGATTAGGATTGCTAACGTCATCAGGATTACATGATCGTCAGGATCAGGATGGATATCAGGACTGAGATCAGGTTTGATCATCAGTACTGGAAGCTGATCAGGATTCCTACTTCGAGTTATATTTGGAGTCTAGTTAAACATGGAAGTTTATAATGTCGGTTCCTGGTTTGTAGAAAGAAGCTGTCGATTAAGGATAGGTTTCAATCTTTGTATTTGATTAGGACTTATCTTGTAATTGATAGAGAAGCTGTGTAGTATATAAACACAGTTTAGGTTTCGATTTGAGAGAGCTCAGATAATCGATCACATACACGAGTATTGTATAACCTAGCAGCTCTCAAGAATACAAAATTTCTTGAGAGAGTTTGTAACAGTTTTATATCAGATTTAATAAAGCTGTTATCTTACTTTCATATTTGTGATATAAACTTTGTTAAGTCGAGAATCTTATACAATTGTATTCAACCCCCCTTCTACAATTGTTTATTATTGGGCAACAATTGGTATCAGAGCAAACTGATTTAATTTTGAATAAGATACGATCTAAGATGTCGACAACAAAGTATGAAAGCATGAAAATTCCCATCCTGAAGAAATCAGAATATTCAACATGGAAGGTTAAGATGCTGATGTACCTGGAGGCTATGGATCCTGACTATTTGGACAGGATTCGTGATGGACCATATATTCCTACGAGACTCGTAGAACGCACAGAGACTGTACCTGAACATTATGTGGTCAAAGCGAAAAGTGAATGGACTCCAGAAGAAAAAGCTCATGTACTCAGAGAACCAAAGATAAAGAACATACTGCACAATAGTCTTGATGTTGTCATGTCAAACAGAGTGATCGCATGCAAGTCTGCAAAAGAAATCTGGGATACTTTGGAAACACAATGTCAGGGATCTGCATCTGTCAAGAAGAACAGAAGGGCTCTCTTGATTCAAGAATATGAACAATTCGATGCAAGACAAGATGAGAGCCTAACTGGTATATATGATAGATTTCTGACACTTCTCAACGATTTATCTTTAGTTGGCAAAGAATATGAAACTGAAGATTCAAACACCAAGTTTCTAAGAGCTTTACCAGAAGAATGGGATACTCAGACCTCGATCATTAGACATCAGTATGATCTCAACAATGTGTCTCTTGATGAAGTCTATGGAATGTTAAGAACTCATGATCTTGAAGTTCAACAGAGGAAGAACAAGAAAGGCAGCAAGGCAAAATCTATTGCTTTGAAGGCAGAGGCTAAATCAAAAGGAAAAGCTTTGGAAGTCTCAAAGAGGAAAACTCAAGTAGCTGAGTCAGATCCTGATGACTCATCATCAGATACTGATGGTAATCCTGATGCCAATCCTGTTGGTGATTCTTCTGATTCAGACATGGAAGAGATGGTTGCTATGATTGTCAAAAGCTTCAAGAGGATGAAGTTCAGGAAGGCAAGAAGACAAGGCAACTTTCAAAGAAGGACTTTCAACTCAGCCAAAGACAAGAATATCAAAAAGGAAAGCAATGGTAGCAAATTTGACAAGTCAAAGGTTAGATGCTACAAGTGTAATGGCATGGGTCACTTTGCTTCTGAGTGCAAGAAGACAAAGGCACTCATCACATCAAGTAAGGACTGGATGGACTCTTCTTCAGAATCTGATACTGAAGTGGTCAACTATGCTCTCATGGCCAATACTGATGATGCTGCTATTCCTGATGATAAGGTACTTAATACTGTCTTTGATTTTGATACTGATAATGCTTCTGAGTTAAGACGTTTTCTAAAGTCATTGCATATTAGCTTTAGAAGTCAAATTGCTGAGAATACTAGGATCTTATCTGAGATGTCTGAACTTAGGAAAAGGAATGATCTTTTAGAAGCTGAATTTTCTCACATGCAAAAAGTACAGAGAGAATGTGATAATGCTAATCACATGTATTTAGAGATGAAAATTAAGTGTACTGATCTTGAAAAAGAACTTGAGCATGCTAATGAGAAAATCAGAACTTGGACACACTCTGGTAGAAAATTTCATGAGATTAATACCTTTAAGAATTGGAAAGAGTGTCTAGGTTATAAGTCAGATGAAGATAAGAAGTTGAAAGAGAAAATTATTGTTGATGAGACAGTTAGTCCAAAGACCTATAGACATGTGATAGACAATACCAAATCTAAGATTATACCTGTTAATTTTGTCTTTAGTAAGGATTCCAATTCAACTTTTGAAAAGGGATCTACTTATACTCAGGATGTCAAAGTGATTAAGTCTAAGCCTGTTTTTGAAGGAAATCACAAAGAATGTAGGTTTAATGTCTCATAAACAACTCAAGGACAAGATCTGTGAGATTACAGATAAGAAAAAGGAAGCTACTGTCAAGAGAAACAGGAATGGTAAAGTTGGGATTAATAAAGAGAATAATTATCAGTATATCCCAAATGCACCTAGAAAATGTTGCTTTACCTGTGGTAACTCTAATCATCTTGCCATTGATTGCAAGAAGAGTAAAAAGAAGTTTACTGATATTCCTAGGTCTAATGTTAGGAGTAGATCAATATTTTATAAACCACAGAAGTCTTGTTTTCATTGTGGTAGTATTTGGCATTCTATTTATACATGTGCAGAATATCATGATTTGTACTATAATTTTTATGATCTTTTGCCTAAGTTTAAAAATAGTGCAAATTATGATAGCCTTGAGAATGTCAATGTGAAGCATGCTATTGTTAATACTGAAACTGACAAAGCAAATCCTGATGGAATAAATTTTGTCAGGACTGCTAAAGTCAGAAAGTCTTCTGTTGCTAATATTAATAAAATGCATGGAAAAGGAACCCAACAGGTGTGGGTTCCTGTGAATTCTAACTAGTATTTTTGCTATTCTGATTGCAGGGAAAAAGGAAAAATGTGTTAGTCATGGATAGTGGATGCTCTGTGCACATGACTGGAAACAAAGCCATGTTATCATAATATGAAGAAAAAGCTGGCCCAACTGTGTCTTATGGAGATGGCAACATTGGACAAACTTTGGGATATGGCAATATAATCATTGGAAATGTCATCATTTAAAAAGTAGCTCTAGTGAAAGGACTGAAACCCAACTTGTTGAGTATTAGTCAAATCACTGACAGAGGTTATCATGTCAACTTCTATTCCACACATTGTGAAGTAGTTAGCAAAGAATCAGGGAAGATTGCATTGACTGGCTACAGGCATGGTAACATTTATGAAGCCAACATTCACTCAAGTACTGATGACTCCCCTACATGTCTCATCAGTAAAGCATCAGTAGATGAAAGTTGGAATTGGCACAAGAAACTTTCTCATCTCAATTTCAGCAATATCAATGAGTTGGTTAAGAAAGATTTACTTAGAGGACTGCCTAAAGTGTTATATACTCCAGATGGACTCTGTGATGCATGTCAAAAGGCTAAACAGAAAAGGAAATCATTCAAGAGTAAATCTGAATTCTCTATTGAAGAACCATATCACATGCTGCATCTTGATCTATTTGGACCAGTCAACATCATGTCCATCAGTAAGAAAAGGTACACTCTTGTAATTGTTGATGAATATTCTAGATTCACCTGGGTGTACTTTATGCACAGAAAAGATGAGACTCCTGAAATTCTGTTGGATCATGTGAGAATGATTGAGACAACCACAAAGTACAAAGTCAAGATACTGAGGAGTGATAATGGTACGGAATTCAAGAATTCAAAGATGGAAGAGTTCTGCAAATACAAAGGAATTATTCAACAATTCTCTGCTCCTGGCACACCTCAGCAAAATGGAGTGGTAGAAAGGAAGAATAGAACTCTTATTGAAGCTGGCAGAACTATGTTGGAAGAAGCAAAATTACCTACATATTTCTGGGTAGAAGCAGTCAATACAGTATGCTATACTCAAAATCTAACATTGATAAACAGACATGGTGTTACTCCTTATCAATCTCTCAAGGAGAAGAAACCAAGTTTGAAGCATCTGCATGTGTTTGGCTGTAAATGTTTTGTTCTCAGAACTCATCCTGATCAGTTAGGAAAATTTGAAACAAAGGCTGATGAAGGAATTTTCATAGGCTATCCTGCATCAAGAGCCTTCAGAGTTTTTAATTTGAGGACAAGGACTGTCATGGAGTCAATACATGTGTCTTTTGATGAGAAGAAGATAACTGGAATCAATGAAGACTCTCATGATAGACTGATTTTTGAAAATGAAGTCTCCAAGGAACCTGAAGAAATTGAATCAGATCTTGTCAATTCATCAGATACTGATAGGTCACCAAATCCTGATGACACATCAAATACTGATGATAGTAATACTGATGATACACATAATGGTAATACAACTAGTAGTGCAAATGTTGGGGGGGAGCAACAGCATTCTACTACAAGTTCAGAGTCAACTCGATCATCAGGACAGAATTCTTCAGATACTGATTCAAGTAATGATCCTGATACTTCATCAGGAGGAAATAGCAATGTTTCAGGGGGAGCTTCTAGTGAAGCAAGTTCTTCAATTCAAGCTAATACCAATCTAAGGAGAGCATCTACTTCAAGAAATAACTTGACACCAGCAAGGAAATGGACTGCAAGTCACACTCCTGATCTGATAATTGGAGATTCTGATGCAGGTGTTCAGACAAGAAGTGCAACTGAGAATGAATGTCTATATCATAACTTTCTATCCAAGGAGGAACCAAAGAAAGTTGAAGATGCACTTAAAGATGCTAATTGGGTTACTGCAATGCAAGAAGAGTTGAATGAATTTGAAAGGAATGAAGTCTGGAAACTGGTACCAAGACCAAAGAACAGATCTATTGTTGGTACAAAGTGGATTTTCAAGAATAAGACTGATTCTGATGGAGTTGTGATCAGGAACTGATGTGCAAATCAGGATCATAGACTATTTGATAAACAACACTACTTGTATTCTCTGGAAAATAAAGACTTATACTTAGTTCATGATTAAGTATCAAGTTTTAATTTTAATATTTCCATTCAATTTTTTCTTAGAGATTATTATTCATTATCTTCAATATCATTTGTAGTGTTATTAACAATTTTTATGCAGGAAAGTAAAGATCAAATCAATTGAGAAATCCAATTCATTTCATTAATACTTGAAGATTTTTACCATTGAAAAGGAAAAATTACATTTTTTTTTCTAGTCTACTTTCCTACTCAGGAACACGTGCCCTGCAGATTAGCATGAATGCTCCTAGCCGATGGATCATAACCAGGTGAAAAACTCCTCTGAGCAGCTTCACAGTCCATCAGGATTGGAAGGGAGTTGTTCACCAAGATCCATCTAGGGCTTCTCTTGTTCCATCCTTAAAAGACAAGAAGGGGAGCAGATGCACTTGAAGGCGGATCGTCACCGTGACCACCGGGACTCTTCCATGCCTCCATCTTGCATGTCATACAAGCATCAAGAATCTTCTTTATTCGTCTTTCAAGCTCTTGAACGAGCTCCTCATCGTCTTCATCCTCTTCAAAGATGAGATTCTCAAGAGGATTCCAATCAGGGTTTGCCTGATGGAAGTTGTTGTGGATTAAAAAACGTTCTTGTGTGATTAATGCGAGGTTTAATGAGCTTCGAGCTTTTATGGCTGCACTCGTGTTTCCGGACTAAATCGGTCCTCACAAGATGCCTACGTATCTCAAATCGTTATTGAGAATCAAGCCAAAGACGTAGTTTTGATTGTAGGATCAGGTTCCTTATATAGGCGTCTGGAGCCTTGTATTTATGGTACGTTTAGAAGACTTAAAGGATAAGTATTCTTTTTGATATTGGATAAACATTGATTTTCTTGCTGGAGAATTCGTTTCCTTGTTGATAAAGGTTATGACTCATTGATTGCCTTTAATTGGAATTCTGGATCCTTCTTTGACTAAATTTCCATAATTTGGGCTCCTTTCATGAGCTGTATATTTTCCCTATTCATTAATTACGAAATTAATGAATAATTAGGGTGTCGAGCCTTAAATACCGGCCTTTCCGTTGAATAGTCAATTATATTTCTATAATTACTTTTCTATCCATATCATTTGCCCCCCAACTTCTGGGAAAATATCCTTGGGGTTTTCGTAGAAGTTATACGCATTTTTCCCAAAATTTTCCATTTTAAGGGCATTTTTTACCTTGAATTAGGTCATTTTCGACCAGGAATTCGACCAGGAAACAGTGCAAATTCGACCAGGATTTCGACCAGGATTGAGTGCAAATTCGACCAGGATTTCGACCAGGAATGGTCCCAGGTCGAAGGATTCGACCTCGAACTCCCGGTCATTTTCGACCAGGATCGTTCGACCTCGATCCAGTACGTTTTCGACCTCGAATTTGTCTTTAAACAGCTGTGAGGTCGAAGCCATCGACCAGGAGTTTCAGGTCTTTTTCGACCTCACCTGTTCGACCTCGACCCAGTATATTTTCGATCTCGAATTTGTCGACTTCGATTCGTAGGCCATTGTCGACCTCGACGTATCGACCTCGACTCTATGTGTTTTCGACCAGGAATTTATAATTTCCTGGCTTTATTTTGGTACGAGGTCGTACAATACGACCTCGATTTCTTATGCATTTTCGATCTCGATTGTTCGATCTCGACTCCGTGTTTCTTCGACCTCGTTTCCTTCTCATTTTGGCGCGAGGTCGAGAGGTACGAACTCGATTCATAGCGTATTTTCGATCTCAGTCAATCGACTTCGATCTAGGGTCTTTTCGACCTCATTCTGTCAATTTTTTGACTTGCCTTTGGTGCGAAGTCGATGGACACGACCTCATTATCGTGTGTATATTCGACTTGGGTCGTGCGACCTCGATTTAGGGTCTTTTCGACCTCGAATTTTCAATTTTCTGGCTTGTTTTTGGTGCGAAGTCGATGGACACGACCTCATTATCGTGTGTATTTTCGACTTGGGTCGTGCGACCTCGATTTAGGGTCTTTTCGACCTCAAATCTTTAATTATTTCTCTTTATTTTGGAGCAAGGTCGTTGGATACGACCTCATTTTCTCATATATTTTCGACCTTGGACGTTCGACTTTGTCTTAGGGTTATTTCGACCTAGGTCTTTTGCCCTTTACCTTGGTTTTATTCCAAGTTTTATTTTTTGGGCCTTAATTAGTCCATTTAATTTGGACTTGGACCTTTCCAGCCTTGGGCCTCATTTGATTTGGGCTTCGATTTTGCCTGAGATTTAATTTATTTGGGCTTTTTGCCTTTGTAACCCATAAATGGATTTTATGGGCCTTACTGGCTATAGACGGTTGCCCTTCCTTAACCGGTTGGGTTCCCAGTCACTTTGTCTATAAGAGAGTGATTTTTCACTATTCTCTTCACTTCATACTTCATTTCCTCCGAAAATTTCTCTCTAGTCTTCAAAGTTTTTCTCTCTTTTATTCCGTGGCAAGGCGATTCCCGGCGAGTTTTTGTGCGGTGGTTATCTTGATTTTCTGGGATTAATCTTCATCCCTTGAAGATTTCTGGGTTTTCACCTTCATCCCTTGAAGATTTCTGGGTTTCTTTGAAGATTTTCTGGGATTTTCTTTGAAGTTTTGAAGATTTGAAGATTTTTCTGGGACTTTTCTGGGATTTCTCCTTGAAGACTTGAAGATTTGAAGATGTCTGACAAAGCTGCTCAACGCCTTCAGAAAATGAACAAAGCTTCTAAGAGAGGTTTCACCATTCGTTCTTCTCATATGTCACTTCAGGATATGATTTTAGAACGTAGTGATGAATACCCTTATGTGTCCCACTTAGATGCTTTTGATTGTAGCAACAAATTTCATGAAATAGACAATATTAGGGATTATAATAAGATGTATAAGATCAAATCTCCCTATAGGTTAGTTCCTGTCGGAGCAGGGGACCGTTCTTGCCATTGGCGTCCTGATGCTTTATGCATTTACAAGGATGCCATTGTCGCGGGACTTAGGTTCCCTTTCCATGAGTTTATTCCCAGGCTTTTGGCTGATGTTGGGATTAACCCTTGCCAACTTCCTCCAAACGCCTGGAGAATTATTATGTGTTTCATTGTTCTTTGTTTGAAGAACAAATTTCCTTTGTCGGTAGCTTTATTTAGGAGAATCTTTCAGTTTAAGAATAGCTCAGCCATCACCCTAGGTTGGGTTTATATCAATCATCGACCTTCCACTCCTCCCATATTTCACCCCAAATCCATTCCTGATAACAACCCCAAATGGAAGGAGGAGTTTATGTATTTGATTTGGGAAGGAGGGGACTGGGGCACCCTTTTTCGTAGCTCCTTTAGTAGAGTTTCAGATGGTAGCCCTAGTGATATCATCTTGGATGATGAGGAGGCCCATGCATATGCTGAGCTCACAAAGGACAATTATGCCACAATGTCTTGGGTGCTCCTGGACGAGTTCCAGCTCAAGTCCTTGGGACTCTCCAACGTTTCTGATAAGGGTAATTCTCACCTCATATTTTCCTTTATCTATTTTGAGATTATCTTATACCAACTGTTTTTCCTTGTGTCTTTTTGCAGCTGCGATCTTTATTAATAAGACCAATGAGCCAGAAGATGGGGAGACAACAAGGATGAAGAGGGCACGTTTGGGAGGGAAGGACCCTCGTGCTTCAAGTATTCCAGCTTTTATAAGGCCCCATGTGGACCTTACTGATGAGGTGGAGGGGCCTTCCTCGGCCAAGAGTGCAGTTTGGCGCCCCAACTGGGGTCTTAGGAAGAAGGACACTGTAGTGGGAGTGTCCAAGCATGCTGTGGAGTGGTCTTATCACTCTCTGACTCCTTGTGACTACAAGGATTTTGTTTCTGGTTCCACTTTGGAGGGTGTGGAGCATGCAGGCTCTCAGGCGATTGCTGCTGTAAGTTATTTTTCTCTTTCTTTTCTTTGTAGTTTCAATATGTTTCAAGTTTATATAATGACTTGTAACCTTTGTGTAGGCTAATGCCAACTTCCAAGGGGCTATCTTTCAAGCCAAGGCTTGGCGCTCATCTTTTGAGGCCAACCACGGCAAGTTTGAGAAGTCCCAGGAGGAGGTGGGCTCTCTGAGGGCCACCCTGGCGAGGAAGGAGAAGGAGTTAGCCGACTCCAAAGCTGAGCTGGTATCCTTGAGGAAGGGCAAGGATGACTCTATCGACGAGTATTTGGACTCTCAGGAGTACCAAAGCTTGATCGATAAGCATGACGAGCTCCTCTTCCCGGTGCAGTTTACCAAGGGATGGGATGGTGCTCTTGCTGCTGTCTTGGAGAGGATGCCTGGATCTCTCACCATTTCTGACTTTCCGAGTCCTTACCCTCCTTCCTCTTTGGAGCTGTCCTTGGCCGGAGAGGATGATATGGAGGAAGATGACAGGATTCTTGACCCCGAGCACTCTTCTCCCCCTGTTCAAGGCAGGGTTGATTCTGATGCCACTCATTCTGGAGGAGAGGAGGAGGAAGATGTAGCCAAGGCAGATTAGATGTAGTTTTATTTATGGCCTTTCATGGCTTGTATCAGTATTTATGTACTCTTGGCCTTCGGGCTTAACTTTTATCTAAGTTTTTATCTAGCCTCTTTTGTATCTTTTGGCCTTTCATGGCTTTTTCTTGCTTTTTGAATGTTTATCAACACTCACATTAGATAAACTTTAATCATGAAAATGCTGAATTTATTCATAACTTGAAAATGGGATCAATCCTTACATAGTACCCAAGTTTAAAACTTAGGTTGGTTTTATCAAACCTTATTCATAGTAGTGAGTCCACTTTGGAAACACTTTAAACATAATAAATTTTCAAATTGGAGGCATGCCAAGTCCTTGGCACCTCTTGCCCTTCAAGGGTTTCCAGTTTGTATGAGCCACGACCAAATACGTTCTTGACGCGATTTGGTCCTTCCCAATTTGGGGCCAACTTGCCCTTTTGTCCAACCCCAGATGCCTCAATCCTTCGGAGGACCAAGTCTCCTTGTCGAAAGAACTTTTCTTTAACCCTTAGGTTGTAGTAGAAAGATGCCTTCTTTTGATGTTCAACTATCTTGGCGTTTGCCTCATCTCTAACCTCATCAATTAGATCTAGAGACAGCCTCAAGCCTTCTTCATTTGTTTCTGGTTCATAAGCCTCAATTCTTGGAGACGTGTGAGTAATTTCCACTGGAACCACTGCCTCTGCCCCATATGCCAACAAAAAGGGGGTAGCTCCAGTGGTGACTTTGCAGGTAGTTCGATATGCCCAAAGTATAGGGAGCAATTCGTCTACCCAAGTGTTTCTGGAGCGTTCAACTCTTTTCTTCAGTCCATCGAGGATAATTCGATTTGCAACTTCAGCTTGCCCATTCGCTTGAGGATGGGCAACAGAAGTGAAGCGTAGTTGGATATCATTATCTTCACAATACTTCTTGAACTCATCATTGTTGAATTGAGTTCCATTGTCCGTAACCAGGATTCGAGGGATGCCGTATCTGCATATTACACTTTCCCAGAAGAAGTGCATCACTTGCTTGGTGGTTATCTTGGCTAATGGTTTAGCCTAAATCCACTTGGTGAAATAGTCGATTGCTACTATCAAAAACTTCCTTTGTGCACTTGCCATTGGAAATGGTCCAAGTATATCCATTCCCCACATTGCAAAGGGGATTGGTGAATTTATGGATGTCAACATCTCTGGTGGTTGTCTAACCAATGGTGCATGTTTCTGGCATCGTTCACATTTCTTCACGTAGTTTTTAGCATCAGCAAGCATGCTTGGCCAATAGAAACCTAGACGGGTGACTTTATGAGCAAGTGTTCTGCCCCCCAAGTGTTGCCCACAAATTCCTTCATGCACTTCCTTTAGGGCCAATTCTGCCTCTTGTGGTCTTAAGCATTTCAAATATGGAATGATGAAAGACTTCTTGTACAGAATTCCCTCAATCAGGGCATATCTTAGTGCTCTCACATATAGCTTCCTTGCTTCTGAAGTGTCGTTGGGTAGCCACCCAGTTTGTAGATGAGCTTTGATGGGATCCATCCAACAACTAGCCACATCAATGGGTGCTACCAACTTTTCGTTGATGCTTGGGGTCTTCAAGACTTGGAAGTATACACTTCTTGCATAGTTTTCAATTTTGGAAGAAGCAAACTTAGACAAGGCATCAGCCTTCATGTTTTCTTCCCTTGGAATGTGCTCTACATAGCATTCGTCAAATTGAGTCATGATTGCTTTGACGAGATTTAAGTACTTGGCCATGGTTTCATCTCTGGCTTCAAACTCCCCATTTACTTGGGAAACCACTAGCCTCGAGTCTCCACATACTTTCAGAGTTTTGACTCTCAAGGCTCCAGCCAGCCCTAAGCCAGCTATCAGAGCTTCATATTCAGCTTCGTTGTTTGTCGTTGGGAAGTCCAGTTTTAGTGCGTACTCTATGAGGAATCCATCGGGACTTTGTAGCACCAAACCAGCTCCACTTGATTTTGTTTTTGATGCTCCATCAAAATAGAGCACCCAACATTCTTTGGAGATTATTTCCTCAGCTTCTTTGTCTTCCATTGTTACTTCTTGGTTGTCAATGGTACATTCAACCATGAAGTCAGCCAGAGCTTGTGTTTTTATGGCCGTTCGAGGCTTGTATTTGATGTCAAATTCCCCTAGTTCAATGGCCCATTTAATCAATCTTCCACTTACTTGAGGGCTGTGCAAGATATTTCTTAGAGGTTGATTATTCAAAACCTCTATCTTGTGTGCCTGGAAGTATGGACGTAGCTTTCTTGAGGCCATAATCAAGGCTAAGGCAAACTTCTCTATGATAGAGTAGTTTATTTCTGCCCCGTGTAGGATCTTGCTCACGTAGTAGATGGGTTTCTGAACCTTCAATTCTTCTTTTACCAAAACAGCTCCAAGGGCAGTGTTGGATACTGCCAAGTATAGATATAGGACCTCTCCGGGTTTTGGTTTTGCCAACAGTGGTGGCTCAGCCATATACTTTTTAAGGACCTCAAAAGCCTCTTGACTTTCAGGTGTCTACTCAAAAAATTTCACTTTCTTGAGTGCTTTGAAGAAAGGTAAGCACTTCTCTCCTGACTTGGAGATGAATCTTCCCAATGCTGCCACTCTTCCCGTTAGTTTTTGGACATCTTTGACAGTCTTGGGTGGTTCCATGTCTAGAATTGCTTTGATTTTGTCGGGATTAGCCTCAATTCCTCTCTTGGAAACCATCAGGCCCAAAAACTTTCCCGAGCCTACACCAAAGGCACACTTAGCTGGATTCAACATCATCTTGTGGTGCCTTAGCACTTCAAATGCCTCTCGGAGGTGCTCAATGTGATCGGCCTTATCGAGGCTTTTGACAAGCATGTCATCTACATAGACCTCCATAGTCTTTCCAATTAGGTGTTCAAAAATTTTGTTCACCAATCTTTGGTATGTTGCCCCTGCATTCTTAAGTCCAAAGGCCATGACTAGATAACAGAAAACACCAAAGTCAGTGATGAATGATACCTTAGAGATGTCATCCTTGTGCATCTTGATTTGGTTGTATCCACTGAAGCCATCCATGAAGCTTAACATCTCGTGCCCAGCTGTTGCATCTATTAGAGCATCAATCCTCGGTAAGGGAAAATAATCCTTAGGACATGCATCATTCAAGTCAGTGAAGTCGACGCACATCCTCCACTTTCCATTGGCTTTCTTGACCATCACTGGGTTAGCCAACCATTCCGGGAATTGAATTTCTTCAATGAACCCAGCTTCCAAAAGCTTTTCTACCTCTTGTTTTATGGCTTCTAGCCTCTCTGGAGCAAAACTTCTCTTCTTTTGCTTCACCGTCTTTCTTTGAGGATCCACATTCAATTTGTGAGTTATCAATTGGGGATCAATCCTTGGCATGTCGGCCGCTGACCAAGCAAAAACGTCATTGTTCTCTTGAAGAAAAGACGTGAGTTTGTTCTTCAATGGTTCGGGCAGTAGTGCCCCAATATAAGTCACCTTCTCTGGTTCACCTGGGACTAGGGGAATTGGGACCAAGTCCTCAGCTGGTTTCCCCCTTCTGTCCTCATCGTCGTTTGTATTCATGTCTTCAATTGGCAGAACCTGCCCCCCGATTCCTTCAGGCCTTAACGCGGCTACATAACAGCCTCTAGCCATCTTTTGGTCTCCCCGCTCTTCACCAATCCCATTCCTCGTTGGGAACTTGATTTTCAGATGATAGGATGAGGCAACAGCCTTAAACGCATAAAGACCAGTCCTTCCAAGGATTGCGTTGTAGGTTGAATTTGCTTTTATGACCACAAAGTTCAGCATTTGAGTGGATGTGTTAACCCCTTGCCCCATGGTCATTGGGAGTTGGATAGTGCCTTCCACCTTTGATTCCACTCCATTAAACCCATATATGGGCATATTCGAGGGTGTCAACTGAGAACCAGTGTAACCCATTTTGATGAAGGCATCATGGAATAAGATGTCTACTGAAGCCCCGTTGTCAACTAGGACTCTCTTTGTTTCAGAATTGCCTATCACAGGTACGATGACAAGAGGGTCATCGTGGGGGAACTTCACCCCTTCCAAGTCTGAGTCATCAAAACCTATATACACTTCCGTTCTGGCACGCTTTGGTGCTTCTCCAACCACAGTTAGTACCTCTCGGGCATAAGCTTTTCTTGAGTTTCGGGAGGGACCAGCAGCCGTTGATCCTCCAAATATCATGTTGATGACTGGCCCTCGGGGCTTAGGGTTACGATCTTGGTCGTTGTCCCTTCTATCGTAATCTTTTCTTTCATAATTTCCTCGGTGACTCCCTTGATTTCCATCCTTGGTGAATTTGCTGAGTTTTCCCCTCCGTATCAGGAACTCAATTTCATCTTTCAGTTGCCTACAATCGTCGGTGTCATGACCAACTTCTTTGTGGAACCGACAAAATTGGTATTGGTTCCGTTTGGACAAGTCAGCCCTCATTGGCTTTGGCCATTTGATGTCCTCTTCCTTTGCTATCTCCATCAGAATTTGACTCCTGGGAGTGTTCAATCTTGCATACTCTGTGAATTTTGGGCCAAAGTTGTTTCTCTTTGGTGGAGAGTCAGAGTCTTTCGATGTTCTAGGAAATTTTTCCTTAACATCATATTCTCGTGTTTCTTTTCTTTTCTTTGAACTTCCACTACCCTCAGTGGTGGGTTCGTATTTTCTCATACTTTCTTCTGCATTGATGTACTTGCCGGCCCTATCTTGGAGCTTCAGCATGCTCTCGGGTGGATGCTTTGCCAATGACCTTCTAAAGTGATCATCAGTAGTTCCTTGCTGCAGGGCTATCATAGCCACTTTGTCCTCTAAGTCCGGGACTTTTAGAGCCTTACGAGTGAATCGATTAATATAATCTCTCAAGGCTTCAGTTTTACCTTGTTTGATTCCCATGAGTGAGCCAGAGCTTTTCTCATGTACCCTTCCACTAATGAATTGGTTGATGAATGCCTTGCTCAATTCTTTGAAGGATCCAATAGAATTGGGAGGCAAACGGCTGTACCAACGTTGTGCCATACCTGCCAAGGTTTGTGGAAACGCCCTACACTTGACCGCATCGTTGGTTGGCTGCAACAGCAGTGCGTTGGAGAAAGTTCTCACATGATTAGTGGGATCTCCCGTTCCATCGTAAGCCTTGATCATTGGCATCTTGAACTTTCGGGAGATGTTAGCTTTCATGATATCGTGAGTGAAAGGGGGTGTTGGATCATCAGGATCTCCTAAGGGCAACAAGTTAGTGGGATCACCCTTTGGGGCTTCAGCCCTCTTGCTTCTTCTAGGTGCCGGATCCAAGTTGATTATTGGGACTCCTCCCGTTCCTTGGTTTTGTGTCCTTGCGGCTTCTTCTTCTGCCAATAGCTTCTTGAGTCTTGCCATCTCGGCTTCATGGGCCGCTATTTTTTCCTTGGTGGTTTGAGATTGTTCCCGATTAGTTTGGGAGGAACGCCTTCTCCTTGGAGGGACGTCTCTTTCCTCCCCAGTTGAGTAATTCTCATCCTCGGTATAGGGACCTGAGTAGTCTAGAAAAGGGGTTTGCCTAATTTCGGGTCCCAGACCTTGAATGTAAGGGGGCACATAGGCCTCATGGTAGACGATTAGTTCTACTGGTACCTGCTGGGTGTCGAGGTGGCATACCATAGGTTGGCATGCCAAGAGTTTGTGTAGCATATTGGGGAAGATCAGTAGTATGGAGTTGGAGACCACGCGGTGCGTTTGTAAGCAGCGGAGTGGTTATGATTGGTTGCTGGAGAGTAGTTTCCGGTGGATCTCGTCCATGAACAACCATTTATAGGGGATTCATCCCTTCAGCAGTAATTGGGACTTCCGGTCCTTGAGTGGTGGTGATGGGGGCGTCTGCCCCTTCAGCGTCAGTGATAGGTGGGGGTTGGCTCCCCTGAGTCTCTGTTACAGAGGTAAGAGGAAGTCCGTCAGAAGTTTCAGGACCTCGAGTTGTTCTTCGTGTGTTTGCCATGGTTGATGTTGTCTTCCCACAGACGGCGCCAAATGTTGTGGATTAAAAAACGTGCTTGTGTGATTAATGCGAGGTTTAATGAGCTTCGAGCTTTTATGGCTGCACTCGTGTTTCCAGACTAAATCGGTCCTCACAAGATGCCTACGTATCTCAAATCGTTATTGAGAATCAAGCCAAAGACGTAGTTCTGATTGTAGGATCAGGTTCCTTATATAGGCGTCTGGAGCCTTGTATTTATGGTACGTTTAGAAGACTTAAAGGATAAGTATTCTTTTTGATATTGGATAAACATTGATTTTCTTGCTGGAGAATTCGTTTCCTTGTTGATAAAGGTTATGACTCATTGATTGCCTTTAATTGGAATTCTGGATCCTTCTTTGACTAAATTTCCATAATTTGGGCTCCTTTCATGAGCTGTATATTTTCCCTATTCATTAATTACGAAATTAATGAATAATTAGGGTGTCGAGCCTTAAATACCGGCCTTTCCGTTGAATAGTCAATTATATTTCTATAATTACTTTTCTATCCATATCAGAAGTTATGAAGAAGCACATCAGCCATTGCATTCACAAAGGCCTCATGTTCTTGAGGATCAGGAATTGGTTGAGGACCCTCTTGCTCTGCAATCTCTGCTAGAGCCTCATCCATCTCTTGCCAAATTATATCAATGTCTACATCGGGTAAGTTATTTTGATCGTTGGCAGCCATAGAGATTTTGAGAATATGAAAGGTTTGAAATTTTCTGAAGAAGAGGGTTTTGTGTAATTGTTGAAAAATGATTATTATGATTAACAGTCTCTATTTTATAGAGATTTTGTGCTAAGCGTGCATGTCATTTTTATAATCTCAAGTAGACGGTTCAGGTTCTCATAAATATCTATGCCTCGTTTGCAGGTAAGTGTGTTTAACGATCTCTATGCCATTAATTTGGTATATACATATTTGTTGTAAAAATAAAACACATTATTCAGGATTGTTAAAATAAATTTTATTTTCTTAAATAAAATTTTATTTTAATCTTATTGAAAATTATTTTCAATCCTGATGAAGCAAATGGTTTTAGAGGCAATGCCGTTATTCCTAATGAGGTCAGACTTTTCTTGAAAGAGAAAATGTCTACTCAATATGGATCAGTTTCTGATGCTATGGGGCAAGGCCAATCACACTTTGTTCCTGACCAAAGCATCCATCCCAAACAGTCTAAACAGTCACCAGCCACCTCTACTATCTCTCAAAAGACTTTAGTTGAAAAATCAAAGAAATCAGCTAGAACTGATGTGTCTGGAAGGCAATTAGGTTCAAAGGATTTTTCCTCTACACCACACACTAAAAAGAAGTTACAAGGGGGTGTAAAAGGGGTCCTGGTGAAGAAAGCTGATAAAGGTGTTGAGACTGTTTCTGTTAAAAGAAAGTTAGTGCTTAGGGATGAGACTGATTCTGAGGATGATTTACCTATATCCTCTGTGATGAATGTTCATAAAACAGTTGTTGATATTGTTATTGAAGCTGTGGTTCCTTTACTTAAACCGCGGAAGAAAAGAAGTTTATTGAAGAAGCAGGTTACTGATAGTCAGGACATTTCTAATCCTAATGAGCAAACAGCTCCTGATGCTCAAGCAAATCCTGATGTTAGTATTCCTGATGCTGCACCAAGTCAAGTGTTAACTATTTCAGATTCTCCAGTCACAAGCTCTCCTACAACAAGACATCTTGATATTCCCTGGGAGAAGATGAGTGCTGCTGCCTCTAAGCTTGGTTTTACACATCCTATGGATAACAAAAGGAAGGCAGAAGATTTGGTTTACACAAGACAGAAGAAACTGAAGGGATCAAGTCCACAAGAACCTGAACCTCAAAGTGGTTCAGCAGCTATTTTTGATGATCCAGCCACACAAGAACCACTCAATCAAAGTTTGGGTGAAGGCATAGCTATTGGAATGGTCACACAAGAACCATTTTCTCAAAGGGAGAATGAAGACATTTCTATTCCAGTCACACAAGAACCATCTTCTCAAAGTGAAGATGCAGGCAAAGCTACAGTTTCTGAGGAATTTCCTGACAGAGCTCAAGGGATTTCTGGTGCAGATGATATTGAAAGATTGGTCGAAGACACTGTCAATGAGGGAAGCACACAAGAACCTTTAGCTCAAAGTGTTGAAGAAGCTTCTGAACCTCATGATCCACAAGAACCATTGGTAGACAATACTGATGCAAGCAAATTACATCCTGACGGTGTTATTCCTGATGCAAGTGGTGCTCCTGATGCTGAGCCAATCCTGATACAGCCACTGCAATCAAGACCAATGATAGATCCTATCACAGCATCTCAGGATAAGCTTAAAGGTATTGCTTTTCCTGATCCTGAAATTTCTAATGCTACTGATGCTGATGATAGTGATGATGATGATGATGATCATCTAAATGAGAAGGATCAGCTTGTTACAGCCATTAAATCAAGTCTTGGAACAACCTATGGGTCTTCAAGCAAATTCATGGCTGACAAGACTACTACTGGAAAAGATCAGAGACAATCTTCTTATGTTCCTACTCAAGATGATTATATTGAGATGATGAAAAGGCAACAATGGGAAAGAGAATGGTATAATTCTGCTGATACGGTTAGTTATCCATATGCCTTGGATCATGCTCATAATACAGAGAAAATGATAGAGAATCAATATTTGAAGAATCATTTGAAGGCTACTACTCTTTTATCCAAAGGTCTCAAATATGAGATTGATTCTGTCAAAGCTGCTTCTGAGTTGGTGAGAGGAGATATTAATTCAACATTTACAAAGGTACCTACTGTTCTTCAACTAAGGATAGTGGAATCCCAAGTGAACTCTGTTCTTTCTGAACAAACCTCTATCAACAGAAGGATTGATTCTCTTGATTCTAAGGTAACTGATATTCAAACTTCTCTTGCCTTGATTTTGAGTTTATTGTTAAATATTGATGTCAAAAAGGGGGAGAAGATAAGTCAGACAAAATGTACACCTGATCTAGTATTGAGAAATAATGATGATGATGATACTGGAAATGATGGTGGTGACAAAGTTCAAGGAGAAACCACTGATACTGCAGTTATGAAGTCTACAATTCAAACTTCTCAAAGTCAAACAACGCGGTCAACTCATGTTTCTGATTCTGGAATAAAGACAGTGAGGACACTGGTGCAATCTCAAATCCTGACGGAAGAGCAAATCCTGACAGGTGATCAAATCCTGATGCCTGGTCATGGACAAACACTTTCTACAATTCCTGAAGGAAATGAAGATGTGATTATTGACAATCCTGAAGATGCATCAAATCTATTCCGGAAGTTTACAACGAGATATGGTAATGTTATTACTCTCTATCACACTGATAAGAGGGTTCAGCAGCTCTTCGCAAGGAAAGCACTCTCTACAGCAAGTCAAGAATTTCCTGATCTCTCACAAGAAGAATTTTTAATTCAACAAAGAGAAATAATGGAAAGTTTCAAAAACCCTGCTCCTGCTAGAGGTAGAGGAGGCAGAGGAAGGAAAGGTGCTAGGAGAGGAAAAAGAAGCTCATCAACTAATCTAATTATGCCTAGACAGACAAGGTCTAGAGGATTGAAGATTGAAGAAATTCCTGAGGAAAATCAAACTTCAATAGATTCTGATACCTTAGTTATCAGAACTATCATTCAGAAGGAAGATAAAGAGATAGTTGAAGAGGAACTACAAACCAGTTTGAGAAGAAAGGCAAGAAAATCAAATCTCATTAGTAATACAAATCAAATTTCAGATTCAAATCCTGACATTGCTCAAGGTTCTGATGATTCTGACATTCTACTGGAGATTGGTTTGATAATACTTTCTACTGTGGTGGATTCTCACAATAAGGAAGTTGATGAAGAAGAAGAAGCCAATAGAAGAGAAATCACATGAAGAACTAATAGAGATTTCAATATCTATATGGAAAGGCTTAAATCTTCAAATAAAGGAAAGTGGAGAAATCCAAGCAGACGGGAATCTTTACTAGAAAGAAGCTATTCTTTAGAAAAAGAAAAAGATAAGAAGTGGAAACACATAAGTACACTGAGGTGTGATACGCCTATTAATTTTCAGTCTGGTGGAATGATAACAAGTGCTTCAAGTGTTGTTGATTTATCTGATATGGTTAGATCAAAAGCACTCTAGCTTCGAATGTTTTCAAATCTGAAGCAGTTGTCAAGTAATACAAGAGGAGGTATTGGTCACAGGGATGTTGAATATCTGAATATGTCATATGTTGATCCTTACTCCTTGACTGAAATTGGAGGTACTTTAACTTCTGAAAACCTGAACAATTTGTTAGCTGTTGATATAGTTATAGATTGTTATGATGGTTTTGAAAACAAAGAAAAGCTTTTGTACTTCATGAAAGATGGTAGTGTGAAGATTCTGTCCATACAAGATCTGCTGATGAAAACTACACAGGAACTGAAATATGTTCACTATCTGTTAAAGTGGAAGAATAAAGTGTGCAAAGAATGGAGTGATATAATTCTGTCAACAATCAGAAGAAGACTGGATGAAGGAAGAAATTTTAATGGTAATTATACTCCCAGGTACATAAATCTAAAAGGTGAAGATGTGGAAATGCAAAGAGGTACTGCTGTTAAGGAAGAAATTTTTGGCATGACACAACTTAATCTTAATCCTGATGGGAGAGAAATTTCTTATCTACTGCTTGTAGAGCACAGTCTTCTTAGGAATTCTATTCAAAATCTCAGAGCAGCTATCTATCAGATTGATGAGGAAGATGAAGAACTCAGAAATCTAAAGGAAAGACTGATTCAAATTCTTGAAGAAAAAGAAGAAAAATTACTATCCAACTTCTTGAAAGAGAATCTGTTCTATCAAAAGATTTAAACAGATAAGTTGTTGCTGCAGATAATTGTACATTTTGTTATATGTTTTTGACATCATTGAATCTGAGGAATCTATACTTTATTTCACAAAGTATGAGATTGGGGGAGCTTGTTAGTTCAGAATTCAATGATTGTCAGGATCTAGACTCAACTGATCAGGATTGCTGACGTCATCAGGATTACATGATCGTCAGGATCAGGATGGATATCAGGACTGAGATCAGGTTTGATCATCAGTACTGGAAGCTGATCAGGATTCCTACTTCGAGTTATATTTGGAGTCTAGTTAAACATGGAAGTTTATAATGTCGGTTCCTGGTTTGTAGAAAGAAGCTGTCGATTAAGGATAGGTTTCAATCTTTGTATTTGATTAGGACTTATCTTGTAATTGATAGAGAAGCTGTGTAGTATATAAACACAGTTTAGGTTTCGATTTGAGAGAGCTCAGATAATCGATCACATACACGAGTATTGTATAACCTAGCAGCTCTCAAGAATACAGAATTTCTTGAGAGAGTTTGTAACAGTTTTATATCAGATTTAATAAAGCTGTTATCTTACTTTCATATTTGTGATATAAACTTTGTTAAGTCGAGAATCTTATACAATTGTATTCAACCCCCCTTCTACAATTGTTTATTACTGGGCAACAAATAGAAACAATTCTTGAACCACTGAGATTAATGATGAACTTCCACTGTATTGTGTTGACACTCGATGTACTGTCTGGTTCATGAGTGACTAACTGCAATGACGGTTCTTCATCTTTTGACTTTAAGCGGTGGTTCTTTTTCTTTTCCCTTTCAAACACTATAACCTATACACTTGCTATCACACTGTAGAAATCTCTGTCAATTTAATGGATTCACTTTCTTGAATACTTCACTGAGGCTTGATCAAATAAATGAACTTCTTTCAATATAGAATTACTTCAAGTCTGTAGATTGACTTTAATCTTCATTCTTTTGACTGATATTACCTTCTGAGATTCCTGTGACAATTGAATTATTATTTACTTATTACATTATTGTTTAAGTTGAGTCGAATCCTCGATATTTACAAATAGGTCTATACATATGCCTTTCAGACTCCAATTCTTTAAAGGGAAAAATAGATTTCACAAATGTAACATCACGAGACATAAAAACTTGTTTAGTGTCCAAGTTCAATATACGATACCCTTTTGTAGCAAACGGGTAGCCCAGAAACACCCCTTTGACTGAATGTGCATCAAATTTGTCACTAGGTTGTAGTACAATTGTGGCATAACACAATGAACCAAAGACCCATAGTAGACTATAATCTAGAGTACTATTAAAAAGAACTTGATATGGACTTTTTCATGAAGAGTAGAAGTGGGGGTACGATTAATAAGATATGCAGTTGTAAGCAAACAGTCGCCTCAAAAAACAATAGGCAAGTGATAAGTGGATTTTAGGGTGGTGAAACATTCATTTGTGCTTGGTCAGCTAGTTATGCGTTTCAAGTCTCGCTTCAGATTTTTTCCAAGAAAGCGTAAGTCGAGGTGGTCGGAGCCTATCACGGTTAAATCAGCATTTTCGCATGATGCAGAAGAGATTTTTCATAAGTTTCCGGACGAAGCGTTCAAGGTTAATGGTCAGTGGCTGAAGCATAACGTTGGTAATACGGTGAACCGTGAGTCGACGTTCACCGATCTTGCGACTGGATGAAAATGGATTCACGTCAAGCTATTGACGTAAAACAAGCGCTTCGTGGGAGGCAACCCATGCATTTCTGTAGTGAAAAAGAAATATTGAAAAAACAATTCTGGACAGAAGGCAGAGCGCGCCCGCGCCTCCCAGGAGCGCGCCCGCGCTGTTGTTACTGTTCACACACAAAAAAAATAAAAAAAATAAAAGAGTTTGTATTGCATTCAGAGCCACTGGAGTTGATGTGGCTTCACTACTAGAAAAACTGCAATAGACATCGTTTTCTGGCCGATGTCTACGTCTTTTTCGACCGATGTCTTTGTCGGTGATGTTAAAAGTACCCCTTTTAGACATCGGTTTTTTCCCGATGTCTAAATAACCTTTTAACATCAGTTTCTTTCTAAGATATGTTGTCTAAACAAACAATTGACATCGATTTTTGTCAATATATTTGTTGTTTGAACCATCATTTGACATCGATTTCATTTTAAGTAACTGTTGTCTTGATATACCTTTAACATCAGTTTTGTTTTAAAAGATTGATGTAATTTTTTCTTTTCTACATCACTTTTCTTTCAATTAAGCATTGTCTTTTGTTGTGACAAACACTTTTTTCTTTCATTAAATTGTTACTTTTACAAACAGATGAACATATGCTTTAGATTTCAAGTATGCACCAAAATAACCAAAATTAAATTTGTCATTAACACAAATCCAATATTCTTACATGAATAAGAAAAATTAAATTACATCAACTTTTCCAAATTAATGAAACCAAATTGTCTACCATATTAGGTAAAAATAAACCGTTGTGTACATTACTCAAGTCCAAAATGATCTCATATTCTAAACAAACACCAACAAAACCTTTCATATATATTTTAGAAAACATGGATAAATCCCCTGTCCCATAGCCACAAAATACATCCCATAATAAAATAAACAAAGCTGAAAGTAGTACTTCACATTTTACTCATGGAAGCTGCCTTCACTTCTTCCTCATCTTTCACTTCTTCCTCATCTTTCAATCTACGATGCATCTTCACTTGCCTTTACTCCAAATATGAAACGAACTAAATAGACCAAAACAACATATTTTACCTGCTCAGGAACCAATCAAATACTTAGGTATTAAGAAAATGGTTGCTTGCCATTATCATTTCAAGGCACAATAGATGTTCAAATATATAAATGCATTTAAGTGTATATATATTATACTAGTAATGTATCCATTAGAAATTGCAATGCAAGGACCCTCAAAATAGGATAGTTTAATAAGTGCCAATACCTTTATCCGCATATCATCTCCTATGATGACATTATCTCCTGACCAACTTTGTGCAAAGCATGAATTAAATGAGAACCTAAGGTCATGGGTGAATAACAAAAAAAATTATATTCCAAAAGATAGGCTTCTTGTCCAATATTCAAATTATATATAAAATAATGGAAATACATTTGAATAAATTTATCTACATTAACTTTGGGAGCATCCAGAATTATGTCAGCATGTTGTATTGTCTTTATATTGTAAAACTCATTTACGCCCGGCAATTCCAAGCAATTCTTTTCCTAAGAACCAAGCAAATTATGACATAAGAAACAATTAAAAAGTTAATAGGCATGTTCTATAAGCATAATAAACTCGAGATATAGATTTTGAGACTGGTTTATCATCAAGAACAAAATGAAACAAAAAACTCGATACTTATTAAAATCTACTATAAATAATGAGATCGCCAGTTTAATCCCTCCCCTCTATATCTGCACTTACAGCTCCACCTTAAGTTAACCTGTCTGTTCTTCATATCAACCTTGCCTACACTCTGAAAAATGGTTACACTAAATTCAGAACCCGCAAGTTATTACAGAGGACCTGTCTGTTATAGTACACAATGTTTATTCACTTCAACAACATTTAGCTTCAGTATATAAATCATAAATTCAATCAAAGAAATGAGGTCAATAAAATTAATATAATTCTGCACATTCAAACATATTAAAAGCTTATATTAGTTTCCAATAAGAAGACAAAATCGGGACATACATAAACATGATAAGTAGTACTCAGCTCCCTAGTGATAACACTTTAAACTTCAGTAGTTGTCTCTGTTTTCTCTCCATCTGAGTTTATGTTGCTGCCTAGTGACAACTACTTTAAACTTAAAGTAGTTCTCTACATAATTCCACATAATAGTTCAGAAACAAAACAAAAAATCGTAATAGAAGTCAAATAATAAAAGATAAATAGTAATTTCAGTAAAAATAAAGAGAAGATTGTCAATGCCAAAGCAATATAACCCAAGTGAACAAAGGATATCATTTGCCGAGCAACTAAATACAGTAATAGTTATAACAATAATAAGAAATATAACAGCAACATTAATTACTCAAAAAGGTCGACTATTTTCACCACAGGTATCTAATGACCTTTTGTTTCGAGTAAACACAGTCACAACTCGAAACATAAGACATTAACTTACTTGGGACTGATAGTTCCAGATGCACACAGTTCCTGAGTATAAACTTAGTAGTGCCCTGCACAAAGAATAGGAACATCATCCTCATTGTTCTAGTATAATAAAACTAAGAGGACACCGGACTTACCATGCAATGCATGTGATTTAGTAATAAGAACATCCACAAGAGTTGGCATTCTCAACTTTGAACTTACCATGGTTGTGTTGGATGCAAATCCACACACTTAACTCTTTTGGATCGTCGATCAAATTCGTTCTGCATACATTAACTATAATTCATCAGATACTGTGATGCTTAGCAGGTGATACATTTACATGTAACTGCAAAAGTAATCCTGAATCTTGAATGTAATCAGTGATCAGCTCACCATATTATGAAGTTGGATGTTGAAACTTGAAACAGTGGAGAAAATGCAGATTTGTTAGATAAGAAAATCTAGTATATATACACATAGGAAATGAAAAGCCTTAGCAACTAAGAAAATCTGTAAAATTCAAACTTATGATTGCACAAATTCTTTGATTATTTGCCAATACTCTGAAACCAAAAAAGTAACCTAATCCATCCGTTCTTAACTTCTAACCTCCTAAACAAACTAAACATAACTACATAAACCATTACCAATCACCACTAATTACCTAACAATTCCGCAACAAATAATCAACACAAGAGCAAATTAAATATAATTACATTTTCCGAGCGCCAACGCAATCTCATCAACCGCATCCTTCGCTCCCAAAACCTTCATCTAAACTACAAAAAAACACGAAACACAACAAAATTCAATCAAATCAATCATATCCACAAACTCAAACAAATACTCAATTCCACCAGCTAAAACAAATCAATACAAATCTCGCCGCGACGGAGATCAAGAGAAGCGACAACATTCTCTTCAGTAGCCACAATAACCCGCTTTCGACCCGCTTTTTGAGTCTGGAACACCGCTTGCTTCACTTTACCAATATACTGTTGATGCCTAAATTACAATTCAATTACATAATTACAAATAATTAAATAAAGTGTGTGAGATTGATACAGGATGGATTGTAAGTTGTAAGTGTATACCAGTCCATAAGGCCGACTTGATCTTCGTGGAGAGAGTGAGAGAAGTTGAAAACTGTGAAGAGGAGTAAGAGGAGTGTGAAAACCCTAGAAATCGCCATTTTTCGGCGATGGATATGATGTTGATGATGAGTTGAGATTTTTGATTGAGAGAGAGAGAGAGAGAGAGAGAGAGAGAGAGAGAGAGAGAGAGAGAGAGAGAGAGAGAGAGAGAGAGAGAGAGAGAGAGAGAGAGAGAGAGAGAGAGAGAGAGAGAGAGAGAGAGAGAGAGAGGGAGAGAGAGAGAGGGAGAGAGAGAGAGAGAGAGAGGGAGAGAGAGAGAGGGAGAGAGAGGGGGGGAGAGAGAGGAGTTTTTAGTTTTGTGTATTTTATGAGTTTTTTTTTGTTTAACTATGAATGTAAGAAAGAGGGAAAGTAAAATTTGGTGAACGGGGGAAATAAATTTTGTAAAGGGGGAAAAGAAATTGGGAACGCGCGGATATTTGTTTTTTAAAATTGTATCTAACACATCGGTTGTACTATGAACTGATATTTAAACAAATAAAAGACATCGTTTTTTATAAGAACGATGTCATTAAATCATTTTACATCGGTGGCTTTTCTAACCGATGTTAAATCGGTGATGTCTATTCTACTTTTTCTAGTAGTGCTTGGCCTGATTTTGGAGCTGGTTCTGTTTATCCACCACCGGATACACCACCCGATGAGGGTGGTCCTGCTGATGATTAGGTATTCTCTGCATCTTTCCTATTTATTACCTTCAATGAGGACATTGAATATTGTAAGTTTGGGGGTGATAATTAAGGAATAGTAGTGTTAGTGTGTCTTCATATAGGATTCATATTGCACATATAGTTAGTTCATTCATATCTTTGCATGTTTATGTCATATAGAGCATTTTGTTTGCATATTTGTTTATATATATCATGTGAGTCCATTTAGTTGCATTTGCATGGCATATTTCATGATCCCGTAGGACTTGGTTGTTTCCGTGATGAGTCGATGTTGATTGGAGTGTGGTAATGATGAATAGAGGGTTGATTAAGTTTCTAAGAATTGACTTGCATGCCAGAAACAAATTAATTTCATAAGTCTCATTGGTTGCTTTTGGATTTGATCAGACCATGTTTGTTTGGATGTTAGAATTTAATCACTTGCTTACATTTAGAATGTTCTTCTATTCTCTTGAAAACAAAGAAGCACTTAAGTCTAAGTTTGGGGGAAAACAGAGATTTCATACTAGTTGTTAATAAGGTTAGGCGTCAAATGGCTAGTAGCCGCTCATTTTTAAAATGAGTAGTCTAGGGAGGGATGAGGAAAAGCAAAGCGCACTCATTCCGAAATATAAAGTAAAAAAAAAAAGGGTTGTGTTTATGTAGAATTGATCAGGTTGAGCTCTTTAATACTCGAGCTATTAAGTTCTAGGGGACTTTGTTCCTAGTGACCTAAGACTTTTCCGGTCTGGGATCCACTAACCTAAAGCTCGCTACATGGGTATTATTGTATAAGCCTTTTGGGGTCTCATCCATTGCACGGTCAAATAAGCATGTGTGTCTTAATAAAGCATGATTTCCTGTCTAACTCAAGTGGAGGTTGAGGTGTCTTTTAGTGATTTCTTAAGGCTAGAGTTCATTCTGTTTATAAGTTTGTGGTTGTTTTGGTGAAGAATAGGATATGGTCTTGATTTAGTTTGGAGTATATTGATGAGCATCGCACACACGCACGTTTCTGTGTTTGTATTGTTAGTAAGCGGGAATTTGGTCGAGCTCTGTTTGGAAGATTGCATTCTTTGAGATGTTGACTTGTTGATTTGGTTATGGTTAGTCTGAGGGGATCGTTTGCATTAGCATATTAGTTGCATTCATGCATTGCATTACATATAGAGTCTGTTTATTCTTGAGGACAAGCATCGGTTTAAGTTTGGGGGTGTGATAAGTGGATTTTATATCTACTTGGAACGTTTCAAATCGGCTTAAACTGGCTGTTTGTACTCAAGTACTTGTTGTTTTTCATGTGTTTTGAGTTGAAGTGTGCAGAGTTAGTAATTAGCAGAGTTTCGGAGCTATCATGGTCATATGGAGATGATTGTGCATTCTTGTGAAAGCCTAGGAGTTACGGGACGTGAGAGCGTAAGAATAAGTCAAGAAAATGAAAATTGAAGAAACTGGACAGAAGCACGAGCGCGCCCGTGCCCTAGGAAGCGCGCCCGCGCCACTTTGAATACTGATGAAGCGCGCCCGCGCCTGTTGGAGCGCGCCCACGCTTGCCAAATGCTGAAGAAAGTCAATTTCCATTCTGATAAGGAAACCAGCGAAGACCAGTCAACAGAAGAGCCTATATAAGCTATTGGTGGACGATTTCAGAGGGATATATTGATATACATACATAGATAATCATCCACCGGCGAGGAGAACAAGAAGACGGCTGATTACGAAGATCTAGTTTTCAACTTATCTTTGTATTCTTCTAATTAGGCGATACTTTGGATTCTCGTTTGTTTCTTCATAAACCCTAGTACTTTTATTCAGTATTCCAGACATATTTATAATCATGTTTTCATCAGATCCCATGGTGACGAGCGGTTCGATTATGAACTAATCGTTATCGTGGGATTCTAACGGATTTATTTATGGATTTTAGTAGTTAATTGTTTTAAAGATGTGTGTGTGATGGCTAATCGATATCCTAGTTTGGTTGTACTTATTCTTCTTGGATGCGTAGCTAACATCTAAGTTGTTTGTTAATCTCTATTGATTGCGAAAGTGGATATAGAGGTTTAGAACTTGCCATGCTAGCATAGGTTTATGTATGTTTGTCATGCATGATTCGTAGGTGATTTTAACCATCTTACCTGCCCTATGTAATCTGAATGGATAACTTGCTCGTTAAACCGTTATGTTTTCAAATCTTATAGACATATAGGGTCTAAGCATAATTGGTGTCTGCTCAACTTCTATCTCTTTTGTGGATGTTTGAGTGGTTTGGTATGCGTATACTGAAAGGTAGCGTGTACTGATTTCGTGTTATCCAGTTAGTTATCACAACCGTCACATGCATTGATTAAAGACAAAAGACTCTAGATGAAGTATTTAATGAAGTTAGAATCCCATGTTTTATTCTCATAAGTAATTCGACAGTAATTCTTTATTTAATCATAGTCATTATAAGTTGCAAGTTAATTTAATTAAACACAACCCAAATCTGATATTTGTCTTAGCATTGAACAATAGCCATACATTGTTGCATAAGTGCATAACTATAGAAACCTAAACCAGTCTCTGTAGGAACGAACTTGACTTATTCATATATTACTTGTGACCGCGTACGCTTGCGTGATTTAGTGCGATTTAGTGCGAACAGCAAGGCAGCATGAAAACACGCCTATCTATCACAAACATCCAAAGGTTCATTACCACAAGAAACTGGTAATATTTTAACTACACTAGCTGGAACATGCCCTAATCGAGCATGCCACATATCCATCATAGAGGACTGAGCTACAAACAAATCAGAAGACACGGAAGTTAATGTGTCATCTATACTATTGGCATAATGAAATTGAGGAGAGTCAGTGGTAGTCATCATGTATAACCCATTCTCCTCTTTACCAAGTTCGAGTGTCTTCGTCCATACACGGTCCTGGAGATAACACTTATTAGCCAAGAAAGTAACATGACAGGTAGTGTCTTGAAGTAGCTTAGATATAGACAATAGATTATAAGTGAACGAGGGAACACGCAGAACATTAGTTAAGGTGAGATGCTCATTCAAATACAGATTGCCAATATGACTAATAGCTGCAACAGTTCCATTTGGCAATTGTAAAGTAGTTGTTCAAGCTTGAGCATCTTGCAGTAAACTCAAGTAGGGAGTAATATGATCTGTAGCCCCTGTATCTATGATCCATTTATGATGAGACTGATTAGCACTTACATTATGTACTTGTCTGAGTAAGTAGAAGTACCTGAAAACTGAACTGTATTAAGAGATAATGAAGGTGTCCAGTTTGGAATTTGGACTGTAGGTGCAATCTGAGGAAATGTTGACTTATTCTGAGATACCGGAAGATTTTGATGCAACAATTGAATGAGCTGATGACATTGACTATCAGAGAGATTCATTCCACTTGATTCAGACATTTGCAACCCTACACTCACAGGTATCAGTACTAGATAGAGCATCTGAAGAAGTCTGTGACACAGTTGCCACTACTGAGTTTCTAGTGTTCAACAACTTAGGTTTGGGTTTGGGCTTTCCAAACAATCTATGCCAGGAGGGATATCCATGAATATAGTAACATCTATCCCTTAAATGACCACTCATGTGACAGAAATCACAAACCAATGAAGCATCAGACTTTTTAGTAAAATTGTGTTTCTAGAACTGAGACTTGTGAGAAGTTTTAACAGCCATTGCCATGTTATCACTAGTTATACCAAGAGAATTCTGACTTTGTCTCTGGTTTTCTTCTTGAAGAAGGATGGCATAACTTTGACTCAGAGTAGGTAGAGGCTTCATCATAAGAATTTGTCCACGAGTAGCAGTAAAGCTTTCATTTAGCCCCATGAGAAACTGAGTTAACTGAATATTTTGATCCATTTCAATCAATTTGACATTCACAGTACAAGTACACAGATTGCATGTACAACGAGGCTTAGTTACCAAACACTCCAATTCATCATGTAGTGTACGAAACTTAGTAAAGTATGCAGAAACAAACAATGTTCCTTGAGCAAGATGAGCAATATATTTTCAAAGATTGAACAGTTTTGGAACATTACTTTGAGCAAATCGCACTTCCAAGTCAAGCCAAATTTCTCTAGCAGACTGAATATAGACAATATTATTCTGAATTTCTGTAGATACTGAATTCAGAATCCAAGATGTAACCATTTTGTTACAACGCAACCAATGCACTAGCAATGGAGAGTTAGCAAGTGGCTTTAAGTATGATCCATCGACAAAACCTAACATCAATTTTGAAGCCAACGCAATTTCTAAAGAACGATACCACTGATTATAATTTTGTTCACTCAAGACAACAGTAGTTACCTGCATTCCAGGATTATCAGAGGGATGCAAGTAATACGGATGATGACAATCAAGCGTAGATGGAAATGAAGTAGAACTAACTATAGCAGATGAATAAGACGCCATGGTAGACATAGTTCAATATCAGATTATATCACAGATACACACAACTTGTTTCAATTGATAGTAAACACGTAGAAAAACAGTGCAATCTAGATCTGTAAGTAACAAGCAGATACGACACAACTCAAAGATCGCGAATAAAAAATTGAAACAACTGAGGAACAGGAAGAACCTTTAGGGAGCTTTACACACATCAATGGCGAACAATCATAACGACTTCAATCAACACATCGAATCACACAAGCTCTGATACCATGTTACAAGTCGTATTTCAGCTAATCAATCACCAAATGTACGTAAATCTTAGAAAGAAACAGTCTTTACATTGCTTACTGTAAACTGATTACAAACTGAAGATATTGAGAATGTAGAGATTACAGAGAGATAACGAAAACAGAGATTAACAGAGAGAGATCTGAATTAGAGAGATAGTATCAACATTATATCTAACTAAGGGGCCATTTGTTTCCCATGAGTAATGCTGAATGAGAAGTGATGTGACTGATTCATATAATAAGCTTGTTTGTTTACAAATTTTTTTATTATGAATCGTCCATAAGTAGTTGAATCGTTCCTTCTTGAAATTCTGCTTGAACCATCCATGTAACATTTATAACATGTTATGCACTACCATTTTGGTACTTGCTTACTCCTCAACAATATATTAATTATATATTTTTTATTATAAACATTACTTTTAGTGTTTAGCCAACCATTTTCATACACTAGCTATACATTTTAATATTCAAAAAAATTCATTGAAATTATTACTTAAGTTTCTTTTTAAGTATTACTGTCAAAATTTTAAAAATATTATTTCTGAATCAAAAAATTGTATTTCTGAAACAATACAAATAAAATACAATACTTGATTATTCACACAAGCTCTGGTACCATGTTACAAGTCGTATTTCAGCTAATCAATCACCAAATGTACGTAATTCTTAGAAAGAAACAGTCTTTACATTGCTTACTGTAAACTGATTACAAACTGAAGATATTGAGAATGTAGAGATTACAGAAAGAAACAGTTTTTGTCTTTCAGATAAATTATTTACCAAACGATATTATTCATTCGTATTCAGATCTATTAATCATCTAGATATTTGAACTATTCGGATTTAACAAATGGCCTCTAACTGATCCTACTACCAAGAGAAAAATTATGTTATACCAACTTTCCATTTTTGTTGCCAACTGTTGACGGGTGGAGTCTAGTAATTTGTTAAACATTAAATTATACACCTTTTATAATATAATAAAGTGTTTTTCATAACTTGTTTACTAAAATTTTGAAATTAATGATAATATTAATAAAATCTGTATAAGCAAGGGAGAAGTACTTTTGTGTTTAAATTTAATTTTAGTTTTAATGTTATTTTTATTGTATAAATTGAAATAATTATGGGCCCGGTATGTAGTACGGTAAAACGCTAATTAAAATTAGTTTATAGTAAAAAAAAATTAAGATAATTCAGAGTAAGCCTACCCCAAATCAAATGAAAATTTGACATTTTTACCACATTTTTACACATTATTTACCAAAATAACAGTTTGTGGATGGGTGGTCAAAAGTACCCGCCTATTAAGTATTCCGCAAATGCGTAATACAAATTAAACTCCTTCGGATCTAACCAATACTACATCCATACACTCTTCAACCCATACTACCATTACACACAATACACACCCTTCCTCAAATACTTATTAATTGGTGATACCCTGATACATAATAGTAGTTAATAGGTGCTCTTC
The DNA here is from genome assembly GCA_030848705.1 of Heracleum sosnowskyi. Lineage (NCBI taxonomy): Eukaryota > Viridiplantae > Streptophyta > Magnoliopsida > Apiales > Apiaceae > Heracleum > Heracleum sosnowskyi. The sequence goes on along the minus strand of CM061235.1, from coordinate 32,660,550 downwards.
TGAATTTTCTAGATGTTGAACAAAGTTGGAAGCCGTGAAAAAAGTGCAGTGTGTAGTGATGGAAGAAGACTAATTACGCATTCGGGAAATGCGTATCAACTGATACCCATCTCAAGCTGGACTAATAATTTCTAAAATTTTCAGGGAGATAATGGATGAATGTTCTAGGGATATTATCAGTGATCTTCCTCAGGGGATTATTGAATCCATCTTAACAGAATCGCCTATAAGGGATGCCGTAAGAACCAGTATTTTTTTGTCTACTAAGTGGAGATATCAATGGGCTGCCATGACACAGCTCACAGTTGACGATCCCAAAGGTGAAGAAGATATTGAGAAAATGCTAGTAAACTTCATCATGCGACTTCTTTTATGTCATGATGGCCCTATTCAAAAGTTCAGACTGCAAATATGTAAAAGTATATCAAGGTCTACAAAATGTAAAAGATAAAGACTTCATTCTTGAAGGTTGTTGGTCACTTCACTTGTAATATTCATTTTCTAGTGAAATGCAATCACCAATTGTCAATTAAGTTAAATAATATATATTTAAGAGCATGTATCTTCCCGCTAAAAAAAGAGACTCTTATTACTCCAACCAGAAAATATTTTATAGTAATTTCCGGAATTAAAAACCGACCTTTTTCTGGAAAATAGAACAAAAAAATTATGAAAACAGTAAATGAATGACATGCTAATGGCCACTACAATAATTTTACAGTGATGCTTTGATAATTTGTTTTGGAAATTATCATCCATCTAACCACTTTGCCAATCCTAACAATTAAACTTTTGAGCTACACTAAACCAACACTGGGAATAAATGACCGGCAATATGGCATTGTACAACAAGAAAACTACAAACGAATTGTGCTTGTATATAAAATGGCATTTGCTATTATCTGGTTGCTAGTTGCTACCAAATCTCAAGTCAATGGTCACACTTTGCTACTCTATAAAACTCATTTATCCTTCCTCCGTTATTCTCTGTTCATCTGTTGACCATGCATGAAATGACGACGTTCATCTGTCCAAATACAAAACAAGTGAGATTAATATATGATCAAAGTTTATAAGTCGCAGATGCATTAAATATATATATATAATAAATTGAAATATACTTTACACCACCAAATGACAAACAAGAGCGTACTAGTCAAATTTCCACCAACGATCCAAAAAACAACAAAAACAATATATCATCAATTGGAATTATCAGCCCAATACTAAACCTATTTGGAAGGAAATCAAATTTCACCATCATCGAAAGGAAAGATTACCTACTGATAAAGAGTGTACATGAATTAAAAACGAGAGCAACCACAGTAGTTTTTAACCAGATCAATTTGAAAACAATCTACATTGCATAAAGATTTGTAACATTATACTGGTGGATACTTCAAGTATAATAATACATTTTTCTTCGTCAATCTTTAATTTGTAAGCAACCATTGCTTAAAGCACATTACCTACAGAAAAAAAGGATAAACTACCTACACGAATTACGGAATAAGATTTACCCAGAATAAAACGTTTAATTCATATTTTTTAATTGATAATTATGTTAAACCACTGGGCATGACTGTTGTTTTTGTTTTATATCACGCGCCCCAACTGTCAACTTAAATTTGATGATGTCTAGGGGCACATCTTAGGGGATTTTTCAAACCGATGACTTGCGGAGATAGTAAATTACAGGAAAATAAATATGTTGCGGTATATGATTAGAATAATATATGCTTCTAAAATCAAAATATAAATGTTTTGTGTTTACATTAATATGTAACTACATAATAAGAATATATTGGTAAATAAGATAAACATATACACAACTAACATTTTTAGAACAATTACTTATCCTACTAACAGCCGCGCGACTAGGCGGTAAGAGAAAGTCCAAGAGACAAGCTATTTATGTCCCCAAGTTAAAAATGTGGGTTAGTGAAAACATAGTGCTCCAAGAGGCTCTTGGTGGCTCCTCAAATCACTAGAAGCCTCCCTTCACTCCTTATCTATAAGGAGCCTCCTCCCCTCCTGAGAAACTCTTTAGTTATACTAAATAATCAACTATTATGGCATTCACTTCCTCTTTTCCTTTTATGCTGTAGTTTTAGTAATAGAAAGTACTTCTATTAACAAACCATCAATTATGCAGTGAGTATAAGCACCGGACTAAGAGTCAATTTTATATTTTGTGTTAAAGATTAAAACACATATCTATGTCCTCTTGGATTAGCTCTAAGGCTGGCCTCTATGAAATAGGCCTGCCTTTATAACCAGCTTACCTACAACTTTCTTGAGTTAATTTGCCATATCAGACACAGCAGTGCACAGGATTTAAAAAATGAAAAATAGCACTGTCAACTTCTTCAAAACTTCCTCCTACACAAACAAAATAAGAAAATCCCAATAGGATGCCAGCCAGACTATGCAAAACAATTAAGTGCATTACTTGTTAAAGTAAGATAAAAACCAAACACGTCTTGGTGTAGCGGTATCTCCCTTGCTCCCTATACAGTGTCGAGGGTTCGAGCCTTGTCTTTTACAAGGCGGGGGTGAGAGTGTGTTTAAATAGCAAAATAAAAATAAAAATATAATCAACTATTACTAGCATAGTAGATAGCAAATCCTTGAACTCATTAAGCGTCTAGCCATTCAGGCGTAACCTTACAACTTCACCCAGTGTTTGTGGGAAGATAATGATTAGATAGGTCGTTGCAAATCCCAATAGGATGCCAGCTAGACTAAACAAAAAAATTAAGTGCATCAATTCTTGAAGTCGAATAAAAGAAACCGAACTACTTTTAGCATAGAAGATAGAAAATCTTTCAACTTATTAAGTATCTAGCCATTCAGCTTACCCAAAGCTCATGACGTATGGAAAATACTGATTAAATAAGTTGTTGATTATTTTATGTTGGTATTTAACTGAAGGTGCTCTTGCAATTATATATTTGTGTCACCACTTTGCATAAAAATATAAACAATTTGTATTATCTAACTTTTCGAATATTATAAGAACTTAAATACATAGTAATTTAAATATATGGTGGTGGATAAATTAGGTTGTACTTACTAATTGGAATTAGTTCCCTTTCATCTAGTATTTGGTTGATCTCCAAGTTATAAGATCTCTTTTCTTAGAAGTTATTATCTTCGTTATTTGATAGGATTAAACATTGTGAATCAACGTATATTTGGTAAATCATAGGACTTATCTTTCTGTCCACTAATTCTTTCCAGGACAGGTTTCATCCTTTGTTTTACCCCTCTTCCACCTATTATTCACAGTTTTCATGGCCTCCCTAGGGCAAACCATTAGCTCCCACCGGTAAAGAAGCACCTCACACATGTTATTAACATGAACATAAAGTTATATAAACAGCACCAACACCCAACAATGATGTCACTCACATTGCTCAAGAACCCGATACATTTACCTTTTGCGTAGTCGTGTCTCATGTAAATGTAGTATATGAGTCGTTTACATTTCTGTTCAACTGTACGTTATTATCTTATAAAGAGAAATCAACAAGCTTGGATAACTATAAGATTACATTTGAAAGTCTCAACTTTTGGTATGTTAATGATGCAAGGCAAAATCAATAAAATCAGCAATTATAAGAACAATTAACGAAGACATTCAAACTAAAAGACCTAATTCACGCTGTTTCTAGTTCAAGTAAAATGCTGCATAAAGAGTATAATGATAGCAACTTTTTCTTCTCTTCAGAATGCAATTTGCACAGGGACAATTCGTGCCATTTGTGAATTGTGTTTAAATGGTGCAATACTATTACCATTAAAACCTTCTGTAAGAAGTCTAATATGTATAGATAGTATACATACTATTAACAAATTGTATAAAAAAAAAGTTTATATAACTATGAGTTCGATATCTTAATATGAGCTTAATGGAACAGGTAAACATAAAAAATACCTTTACTGGATCAGCATTTAAGATTAAGCAACGTTGCTAAGTTTAAGTCATTGGTAATATGTTGTAGTCAGTTTCAGGTATTCATGTTCTAAATCTTGCCTAATTGAGATCAAGAAAGATCACAAATGAGCATAATTTTCCCATGCAAAAAGCCCTTAAGCAGGCCTATTTAATATCCATAGGAACAAAACGACCACATTCTTGGGAGACTGGCCATCTTGATTCTTTTGATATATTGACAATGCTAGCCTCAGAATGTTAGAAAAACTCGTAGGGAAAACTCGGTGTTTGAGATGCTAGACAATCAGTCAAATAGCCAAAAGAAAGTATTTGAGAGCAATATAGAAGCTTCAGAAGCCCAATACTAAGAATATTCTCGAATAGGTTGTTTAGTTATTATTATTATCATAGCTAAGAATTATATGTTTAGGACATGTTATCATTTACCCTTTAGGTCTGGTAGACTTCTAATCCACACTTCGTAGACAAAAAAGTGAAAATTTTCAGAAGTGAAGGAACCTCTAAGGATTCATCGGGCACCGGGAACTTATTTTAACACATCATAACTTTTATACAAATACATTAATTTCTTGCACCCCCCCCCCCCCCCCCTCCCCCCTCCCCCCTCTTCTTCCTCTTCTGCAAGTATTGTGATTACACGATGTTCACGGGCCATTCCCAGTCTGGAGCATTGTTGGGTTCCACTTAATCACATCTAGGTGATAACTTAGACCCAATCCTAAAACTATCCAACAACCCAACCCGATCCAGTTCACATGGGTCCAATAAATAAGAAGAAATATTAAAGCAAGCACATTACCCGAAATCCTGATATGTTTTTATCAAATTACAGGTTTCCAACTTACAAGCCAAATTCATCTAGGCAAGCTCCTTTCTTTCCCTTTAGGACCACAGCTTGCATTAAAGCCATTAAAACTTTGACTTATGAATGTCATTTTTACTGGGAAAGTGCATTATAATGAAGAACACATCACTGATTTCAAAGCACAAATTCAATACTATATATTCTGTAAGAATAATTATGATTTTACATACTACTAGCAAGGAATGTCATAACTAACAAAAAAGATGTTTGATCACAAGCACAGTGTACCAACTATTTTATGGACTTACCACTTTCACCATCAGACATTTCTGCTAGTGTTGCAATGGCTTCACTAAGTGCTTGTTCATGGTCCTGCATGGTAACAAATATTAGTGTTTTACCAAAGTTTATGCAAACAAGCAACTTAGTATATTCAATGGGTCATCTTTTCGGACCTTCAATGTTTTTCTGGCTTTTTCCATTTCGATTGGATTAGGATGACTTGCACCAAAAACTCTCTCCACCTATCCCACATAATCCAAGATTTACAACTAGCAATCAGTTTCAATATATTTTTAGGAACTTTTGAGTAAAAAAAGTTGAATTATATGCAAACCTCCTTAATAAGAGAGTCTGTATGCAGCAATTGTATATCACTCTTCTTTCCTATGCCATTCTGTGAAGGTGGAAAATCTTTTCTGGATTGTCCTTTTGGCAACCCCCTACCTCTTCCAGGACCTGGACCACCAGGTCGATTCATCCCAGGGCCAGAACCACCATAGCCCCCTTGACGAGAGATTCCTGGATCTTCACCCACCCACTGTATATCCTCCGGGGAGATCTGTCAGAAAAAAAAAAAAAAAAAAAAAATTAACGTGTGCATTTAAACAAGGGAACAAAGAGAATGCCAAGATTATAATTAATGCTTGAAGGCCCCAAATCCTGTCACCACTTTTCCATTAAACGATTACAAAGTTATTTGCATGAACACACAAACTTGATAGTTAAATTAACACACACCTATTTGATTACGCAGAAGGCAAGCAAAAGAGGTGACGCAGCACAATAACAAGTAATGATAAATGATAACAAGAACAGTGATTATAAACCCTCGGGAGATTGAACCGCAGAACAATTTCTACCCCAAGCCATCCCCAAATTGATACATTATCAATATTCAGAGAAAGTTTATATATAATCAAAGTCTGCCTTTTTAAGAAGCTAATATATATATAGGCTGTTTACAAACCCACACAGCTTGGTAAAATTAGTAGTTTAACTCCCACCTAAGTAGTAATGATATCTAGCTGCAACTACTGAAAGCTAGATTGTACATAAAGTCAACATACATAGTCAATAACATTATAAGTAGGATACACACTAAACCTGGTAACTTAAACCTAATATTAAAAATAACTAAATTAGTTACTAGTAAATAAAAGAGATCCTGCTTATTTTCATTCCCCATCAAGAGGAAGTAAGTTTTCTTTAGCAGCTAAACTTTTGACACTTGACTTGATACTGGTAACAAAATGTTCACGTATTATAAATAAAAACTGGATTTGACTCCACCTGTGATTTCAATACTTTCCCTCGATTCTCTTTATTTTTTGTTGGGATGTGGGTTGAGGGGAACAGGGCCAGTTTGTGGGGTAACATGTTGTGCGGAGAAAAGGTTGTATGGGGAAGTGCTTTGGTGAAAAGCTGATGAGTATATTGTTAAATAAATGCTTAAAGTTCTAAATCGAATGTCAAAAGAGGTTAATTTTAGTTCATTTAAAAAATTAGGATTATTCAATTAAAAGGAAGCTATAATCTGCTTTCCACAAGAGCTACAAGTTGTAGAATTTACTGAAAGGAGCTTTTCTTTTGGTTCAATAAGCGACAAATTTTCTTTTTGGGTCTGGGAAAGCAAAGCCAAAGGGCTCTTAGTAAGCTAGAAAAGCTATAGCAACGCAGCATTCAATTTTTCAGTGCAATTGACTGTAGAAAAAATCAAGGCCTTTGACCACACCACCAAAATTTCAGCAATGATTTGAAAACCATGTGACAGTAAATTTTAGGATATGATATATATGGTACTATAGCACAGGACAGGAATGAAAGGGAGCAACAAAATGAACATCAGATCTTATAAACTTAAAAGAGAGGGAACTTGGTGACCAGTCTCTATTCCCTAATTGAAAAAAATTACCAACAGAAATTTGATAATGTCTTGAATCTTGATCTAAAATCTCTGAAACAGAACTAACTAAAAAATCATTTAAAGCCATTCATTGTGTTTCACTGTTCCGCCCACCTATAGCAATATCTACAGAAGGTCCTTCTAAAGGCTTTAATTGCAATTTAAGTTTACAAAATTTACTCAACCAAAAACACAGAGGAAAGCTTTGACTTCGAAATATGACAATAACGAATCTTTGGGGAATTGCAGTCGCATTAGCAATACAAATAAAAAGGAAGACTAGCTCTCCTAAGGAAATAGCATTTAACAAATCCAGATCATTTATGCTTCTACCAAGGAAGACGTGAAATAGTAATTATGAATATAAACCTTCAAAGCCCTGGAAAGGGAGCATCATCTAATGATAAGATCATTTACCACTAATAGCCTCAAAAACCAAATTCACAGGCATGTGTCCTTTTGGACCAAATATTTGAACCTCGGACCAAGATAGATAATTATAATTGAATAGGACTGAAATTTAATTCATTATGTAACTAGAAAAGGTTCAAGTATCTCTAAAAGCCCTTATGGAGACAAAACTTAAAGACTATAAATGACAAAAGGATATGCAATATATAATTACAGAGTAGCAGTTGAAGATACCATGTATATAATAAAATTGCTCTGAATATATCATATAATTTCCCTGAATTGCGTACTGACTGAAACAGTTTCAGTTTGTGACAGAACACAGAAGAAGCAGAAATGTTGTTTTAACATGTCAATATTCATTTCAAAATTTGAGATTATTCAAGAGTATAGTATAAACCTCTGTCAAATTCACCCATTCCCACGTCTCATTTGCAGTACCCATGTCGTACACAAGAGCATGCCGACCCTGGAAAACAATTTAACATGATTCAGCATATAACAGAATGATATTAGTATCCATCATTAAAGATCTCAAATTATACCTCTACTTGGTTGTAGTCAGTTATAACAGCTTCATAGAAGTTATTGTCATCAGGCCATCTGGTTCTCACTTTTCTCCCAATTAATGGAGAATAAGACGAGGCTCCAGCAGGTTCACTTGCATGGGCACCAGAAACACGATTACCAAGCGGTCCCCGAGGAGTTGGACCTGAAGGAGGGTACTGTGTTTTCGAAGGGACTCCTGGCAAAATGTGACCCTGCAATATAGATACAAGAACAAAAAGAACAGGTCAAAAAATGATTCTAGTAATATCATGTGTCCTAAATAACACGTATGTTACTCACACTTTTTTGCTTCTTTGCCTTGACTCGTGAGATGGGTCCTCGTCTTGCAGCTGATGAAGAAGGCTGGTTCTGTGCAGCCACTGCTGGGTGAAAAGGAGATGGTCCGCCAAAAGACTGAGAAGGTACTGATTGGTTCAACTTCTGTTTCTTGCGAGATGCTGAGACAGAGGGACTGGGTACCGGATCATGAACAGCTTGACTAGTGGTATGTAAGCCAGGTTGAATTCCACCAGCCTGTCTCCACTCCCTAATGGTGCCACGAAAGTTATTAATTACAACATAAAATAGATAGAAGGTTGTTGAAAGAGAAATGGATCAGATTGAGTAAACAACGTAGGTTAAATTGGTAATATTAAAAACCTTATTCTTCTGATAACGTCATCAGCATTAACCTTTCCAAGTAGCTCTCTGTGTTCTTCATTTGATAATCTTAATTCTTTTCTGAGCTCAGTTATTAAACTTTCTTTCTCCTGAAATATAAAAATTTATAAAAATGTCATTTTGACCTTGTCAAGACAGCATAAAGATAATAGATACATGATTTAAAAGAAAAAACATAATGTACCCAAGTAATGGCATCAGCTTGAGCTTTAAATGCTCTTAAAACTGAGCTATACGCTTCTTGCTCAAGATGATGAATTTGGGCCTCCATCTCAGTTTCACCATATACCCGGGAATATGGAACAGCGCCTACAACCCCAGATCTGCCATTCCCTGTCACATTCGCACCTCTAATAACTCTATTCTGATGTGATGGGGGGAGATCATCATCAGTTCCTGCAATTATTCCAGAATGGAATGCAATCACACATTTAGCAACATTAAAACTTAGTACTTTTTTTTTTTTTGAGAAATTAGTTATCACTGCTCAAATATCTGGTACAGATGCAATATTGTAACAAATACAGATACATCCTCTAAAGCATGTCACTCTATCACTTTTGTTAAAATTAGTTATCTATAGAAGAATGTGGCACATGTCCAACTTTTGAACAGGTAAAAATGACTGCCTATGTTGGAAACTGAACTTTTGTATACCTTCTGATACAAAAATTAAATGTATATTTGTAAATCTATTAGTTGATTGACATGTCTTGTTATCTATAAAATTCATACTACACGTCAAACACTTAGAGGTCTTGAAAGTTACCTAATAGAGTCTTGATCCTAAATTACACATGTTATATGTCAAAATAGGTAATTATAACATGATTATAAATATATAAGAAACGCATTGCATGTCTTTACTCTCTTTAGAGTTAAAATTAAGCAATCGCCGCCAACCGCCGCCAATATGGTTTATTGGATCCCAGCATTTAATAATTGCAATCACAGTTCCCTTAGTGTTTTCCTTTCTCTTTGTTAAGTAGCGCATAATAGTGTGTTACTGCTACCGAAAAAAAGTCCCACTAACGGGTATTAGCCTGTCAGTGGCGGTGCTCCTGACTAGTAACATCCATGAAAAGATATATGTAGTTATAACTCCTTGGAAATTGTTATTTAGACAAATATGGTGTTACTACCATGTCTTTAAACAAAGTTACAGTAACGAGTTCAATTAAGAGGTGATATATATACACATGAACATTCTTTAGACAATAGTTATAAAATAAAAATCTGTCTTTGGGACTTCTAACATGAGACAACAAAATCAAGTTATTAACAGTTACTGCATTAACATCCGCCAACTCTAACATCGCAAATTAATTAAACTTGATACCGAGTATCAGTTTCTACAACAGAAAAACTATTATTTTTGTAAAAAAAAAAAAACCGTAAGGAATTATAGCAAAAAGATTAAGATTGGAATAAGCAAATCTCGAGCCTATATCATCAAGGCCAGAGAGAAAACAGTTTCATTATCAACTCAAAAATTGTAAGAAACTTCAATTCCCATTAATTCATATCACAACAATATCATTTTTTCGAAAATTGCAAACAAGAACAAAACAAACTCCCCCATTGTATTTTCCGCGTTTTCAACTCCGCACTTCAATTAATATAAACGTGAGCTAAATAACTAGAAAAAGGAAACCGAAACTAAACCCCGCATTCAATTACGACAAAATTCCCACTTCAAAACATCAACCAATTCCATTTAATTCAATCCCAACACTAAACACATTAATAACAACTTCCCGAAAAATTCCACAACAAAACTTCACATAACTAACCCTAGCCGAAAACACAATCAATAACCAATAATTCACTTAAAAAACATCATAATTCACAAGAAAATCAGCTAAAGATCCAATCTTTACACGAAAAAAGACTCACCACTGCTATCGAAAGGCTCGTAATCCATTGCCAGTTTGAAAACCCCCAACTTCAAACTACCAATCACCCTAAAGATGAAAACTTTAAGGGTTTTCACTCAAATCAATCTCAATTTTAAAACTTTAAACACAAACTAACACGAAAATCAAATTTAAAAAGGGTTTGAATTGAGCGATAAACAAAGCTATCACGGATGTTAAAGAGAGGAGTGTGTGTGTGTGTTATTGTAGTGTCGCGGACTCGAAAGTGAATAAGAATTTGAATCTGATTAATAATTGGGTTTCAGGTCCGCCTACTTTGGGTGTTCTGACTTTGGACACATTGGGTATTGGGTTCAACAACTTGAATCCAATCATTTGTGTGTATGTTTTACGTGGATATATGTTGTAATAAATATTTTCTTGTTTTTTTATATTTGACTACTTTGTAAAAGTTATATTTTTTAGTTTAATAATATATAATCCTGTCTATCTTTATATCTATACTATCTATATCTATACTATATATCAATCAATCAATCAATCAATCAATATTATACGACAAAACATTAAAAGTTTGGTCGATACCGTACCTATTTTTTGGTATTTCGTGATTTTACTTAATTACTCTTACTAATATTATTAAATAGTAAGACATATTTATAACCAATTACCTTTTTCGCCTCTTTTTTTCAAAAATATCACGGGAAATTACCTTTTTTTAACTAAAATATGTTATTTTTTCTATTTTTAATTACTAAAACACATCCTTTTCCAAAAATATCACGGTAAACTCTTAATTATTTATTTTAAAACCTATTCTAAATTATTTATTTTTAAAACTTATTCTAATACTTTTAATTTTTTTAAAAGTTTACATTACATATTTTAACATGCATACTTATTTTTTTAGCAAATGCAATTAATTAAATATTATGATGTAAATAATCAAACAACAACTATTAAAAATCTCCTCATTTCCCAAAAATATCACGGGGAATTACCTTTTTTAACTAAAAAAGATTATTAAATAATAAGACAATTTCCCTCTTTTTTCTAAAAAAATCACGGGCAATTATCTTTCAACTAAAACATGTTATTTTTTCTATTTTTCCTTACTAAACCCCTCCTTTTCCAAAATTTTCACGGGTAACCTTTACTTATTTATTTTAAACCATTAAAAGTTTGGTCGGCACGATACCAGTTTTTTGGTACCTATTTTTTAGTAGTTCGTGATTTTACTTAATTACTGTTAGATATAATTGCTGACGTTTGTTTATCAGTGTTTAAGCAACAGGTACTGACCAGAGTTTATCAGAAGCCGGTCAGAGTTTAATTAAACTCTGACAGGGTGAAGAGTTTAAAGGAAGCCGGTCAGAGTTTATTTAAAGTCTGACAAGGTGATAGTTGAATTAGCTGTCGGTGCTGAATTGAAGATTCTAGAAGCAATATATTCTGAAGATGGAAAGAAGCAGAATATATTGATACAGCTAAGGAAACGGAATAGAAGATAAGAAGCAATCCTTAATTGATAACAATTGTATAGCTAATTTGTAGGAATATCAATTAGATAAGGATTGTGTAACTGTGTACTATATAAACACAGATAGGTTATCCCTAGAAGGGATGCGATCATTGAATATATTATTCTTGTAACCTAGAAGCTCTTTGTGATTCATTAACATCACTAAGAGAGAATTATTTAATATAATTCAGTTTGTTGATTTACAAACCTGTGTTCTTAATTTTTATTCTCATACATACTTGATTATATATTGTGTATTCGGCCTAACAATTAGTATCAGAGCCAAGGCTGTTTAATATATACAGTTTTACGATTCAAACACAGTAATAATCATGTCTGAAGAAAATCAAACTGCTCCCAAGGCTGAACAGGTTAAGCCTAATTCTGTGAGTCGATATGAAACAATCAGGGTTCCAATTCTCAGGCCTGTAGAGTATCCAATTTGGAAGGTGAAGATGACCATGTTTCTGGAGGCTACAGATCCAGAATATCTTGACAGAATATATGATGGTCCTCATATGCCAACAAAATTATCCCCTGTTGTTGATGGTCAAGAACAGAAGACTGTTCCAAAGGAAAAGAAAGATATGACTCCTGAGGACATCTCATCGATTGCAAAGGATGCAAAGGTTAGGCATCTTCTCCACAGTGCTTTAGATAATGTTATGTCTAACAGAGTAATTGGCTGCAAGACTGCCAAAGAGATATGGGATGCTCTAGAAGTCAGATGCCAAGGAACAGGGGCTATCAAGAAGAATAGGAGGACCATACTAACTCAGGAGTATGAGCACTTTGATTCAAGACCTAATGAAACCTTGACTGAGACCCATGACAGATTTTGCAAACTATTGAATGATCTGTCTCTGGTTGATAAAGAATATGAACTTGAAGAGTCTAATCTCAAGTTTCTGTTATCTCTACCTGAAAAGTGGGATTTAAAGACAACCACAATAAGAGATAATTATGAACTTGCTGATACAGAACTTGATGAAATCTATGGGTTGTTGAAAACTCATGAACTGGAGATAGAACAAAGGAATAGAAGAATGAGTAAGAAGACAAAATCTGTAGCTCTCAAAGTCGAGGAGAAGCCCATTAAGAAGGAATCATCAAGGAAGAAAGCCAAGGGAAAGGCTTTAGTCATTAAATCTGAGAGTGAGTCATCAAACTCTGATGATGATTCAAACTCTGATGAAGTCTCTGATTCTGAGGATGATGAAGAACAGATGATGCAAATGGCTGCATTGATGGTAAAGACCTTTAAGAAGATGGGATTCAAGAACTTTAAGAAGGGAAAGAGATTCTCAAGGAAAGATTCAAATTCTGAAAGGAGAAGTTTTAGAAAATCTGATGGAAGGGAGACCAAGTCTGGCAAGAAGGATAAATCTGAAATCCAGTGCTACAAGTGTAAGGAGATGGGTCATTATGCCCCAGAGTGCAAGAAAGGCAAAACTGAGAAAGCACTTATCTCTAAAGGCAAAGACTGGGCAGATACTTCAGACTCTGATGATGGAGAAAACTATGCCCTTATGGCAACTGTCAGAGATGAGACTGAATCATCTGAAAATAAGGTACCCCTAACTACTATGCTTATGATACTGATAATATCTCTGAGTTAAGAGTATATCTGAAAAGTGTTCATGTTAGCTATAGGGATCAGACCTTAGAGAATGAAAGAATTAAAACTGAGAATCTTAGTCTTAAAGATAGAAACAAGTTTCTTGAAGAAGAACTTGAAAATATGAAGCAGATTCAAAAAGAAAGAGATGATGCTGTTTATGTAGAACAGGAGTTGCTGAAAAGATATAGGCAACTAGAATCTGATTTAGAAAAGGAAAGAAAAATAATCAAAACTTGGACAGATTCTGGAAGAGACACTCATCAAGTATTTCAGACTGATTCTGTAGGTTTAGGTTATTGTGAAAATGATGAACTTAGGTTTAAAGACAAGGTTAAAGTAAAACCACAACTTAAACCTGTGAAATTTGTTCCAGAAGCCAATAAGTTAAAATCTGTTGTAATAAGGGAAGCTGATATGGAATCAGATGAAGCTTGTGAAAAACAAGAAAAAATTATAACAGAAAAACTTATGGAAGTAGAAGCTGTTAGAAAACCAGTAAAAACTTGTGAAAAACAGGTTAATGTTGGCTTGATGACAGGAAAACAGTTCAATCATAAGTTGAAAGAGGTAAAGTCTGCCATGAAACCTAAAGGGTCCAAGAAAAATAGGAATGGAAAAGTAGGCATAAATAACAGAAATAATCATTTGCCTAATGCTGGTGCTTCAAGAAAAACATGTTACAATTGTGGTAGTTCTAATCATCTTGCTAGATTTTGCACTAAGAACAAACATATTAATTCTTTGTCTTCTACATCAGGAGTAAAGAATGATTATGTAAGAGTTAAACCACAAACTTTATGCAAACACTGTGGGAGCACTTGGCATTCCATTTATACTTGCAAGAGTTATCATGCTATTTATCACAACTATTATGAGCTAAAACCCAACTTGAAATGGGTTAGAGCAAACTCTGCTAGTGTAAAATCTGACAATGTTAGTTTAAACTCTGATAATACTGATTCCGCTGCAAAAGCTAACACTGTTAAGAAAGACAAAGGATCCAAGCAAGTCTGGATCCTTAAAACTAACACTTAGTGTTTGTTTGTGATTGCAGGGTATAATAGAGAGCACACTTATCTTGGACAGTGGATGCTCAGGACATATGATTGGAAATAAAGCCCTGTTATCAGACTTTAAGGAGAAGGCTGGCCCAAAGGTTTCCTATGGAGATGGCAACATAGGACACACTCTGGGATATGGCAATATCAATCTTGGAAGTGTCATCATCACATATGTAGCTCTAGTCTCAGGACTCAAGCATAATCTACTATCTGTGAGTCAAATCTGTGACAGAGGAAACCATGTAGATTTTCACACTGAATACTGTGAAGTTATCAGTAAATCTACTGGAAAAGTTGTTCTAGTTGGACATAGGCGCAACAACATTTATGAAGCAAGTTTGGTAACAAACTCTGATGGAAAAATAGTATGTCTAACTGCCAGAATGTCAAATGAAGAGAGTTGGAATTGGCATAAGAAGCTCTCTCATCTCAATTTGAACAACATCAATGAGCTGATAAGAAAAGATCTTGTAAGGGGACTTCCAAAATCAATACTCAGTCTAGATGGTCTATGTGATTCTTGTCAAAAGGCCAAGCAAAGGAAGTCATCTTTCAAGAGCAAATCTGAATCTTCAGTAATGGAACCTTATCATCTTTTACATGTTGATCTCTTTGGACCAGTGAATGTGATGTCCATGGGCAGAAAGAAATATGCTCTAGTAATTGTTGATGAATATACTAGATATACATGGGTGTATTTCTTGTCAAAGAAGGATGAAACTGCTCAAATACTGATGGATCATGTAAATCTACTGGACAAAGGATCACAGTACAAAGTCAAAATTATAAGGAGTGATAATGGAACTGAATTCAGAAACTCAATCATGGAAGCTTTCTGCAAGGAAAGAGGAGTGAAACAAGAATTTTCTGCACCTGGAACTCCACAGCAAAATGGTGTAGTTGAAAGAAAGAACAGTACTTTAATTGAAGCAGCCAGAACTATGCTTGATGAAGCAAAATTACCAACATACTTCTGGGCAGAAGCTGTTCAAACTGCTTGTTTTACTCAAAATGCAACATTGATCAACAAGCATGGGAAAACACCATATGAGATGGTGAAAAATAAGAAGCCAAATTTGAAATATTTTCATATATTTGGATGCAAATGCTTTGTGTTGAAAACTCATCATGAACAGTTGACAAAGTTCGAGTTAAAAGCTGATGAAGGAATCTTTGTTGGCTATCCATTGTCAACAAAAGCATTCAGAGTTTACAATCTGAGAACTAAGGTGATCATGGAATCCATACATGTGTCATTTGATGACAAGAAAATAATTGGACTTGAAGACAAGGATGGATATGATCAACTACGTTTTGAGAATGAAGATATATTCTCTGATGATACAAACTCTGATGAAGCAAGTTTGACAAACTCTGACGAAGCATACTCTGAACCTCTACTGGTAAATACTGGAGAAACTGGAAATTCTCAAATTGAACAAAATAGAGAACCAGTTGAGGGGGAGCGTGAAGAAGCTCAACAAGACACAGCAAGTGAGTCAGTTGAGGAAACTGATTCAAACTCTGACAGTTCAAACTCTGAACCATCAAATTCAGGGGGAGCCTCAGATGCTGCAGAAAGTCAACATATGAATCAGGAGAATATGGATCAAGGGGGAGGATCCAATAATGATGCAAGAAACCACTTACCAACAGCAAGAAAGTGGACACAGGCACACACACCTGATCTCATAATTGGAGATCCTGATGCTAGTGTGAGAACTAGAAGTGCAACAAATAATGAGTGTCTGTATCATGCTTTCTTGTCTCAAACAGAACCAAAGAAAGTGGAGGAAGCTCTTCAAGATGCTAATTGGATTACAGCAATGCAAGAAGAGTTAAATGAATTTGAAAGAAATGAAGTCTGGACACTTGTACCTAGACCAAAGAATAGATCAATTGTAGGTACAAAGTGGGTTTTCAGAAACAAGACTGACAGTGAAGGTGTGATTACAAGAAACAAGGCTAGACTTGTGGCAAAAGGTTATTCACAACAGGAAGGAATTGACTATGATGAAACCTTTGCTCCAGTTGCAAGATTGGAGGCCATAAGAATTTTTCTGGCCTATGCTGCACACAAGAAGTTTAAAGTCTTTCAGATGGATGTAAAGAGTGCTTTTCTAAATGGGAAGCTGAAGAAGAAGTGTTTGTTGAACAACCACCAGGATTTGTAGATTCCAAGCATCCAGATTATGTCTACAGGCTTGACAAGGCATTATATGGACTAAAGCAAGCACCAAGAGCATGGTATGAAACTCTTGCTCAATTTCTTTTAGAAAGTGGGTTCACAAGAGGTACAATTGATAAAACCTTGTTTTATTTCAATTCTGGTGATGATTTGCTTTTAGTTCAAATTTATGTAGATGATATTATTTTTTGATCTACTAATGACAAACTCTGTAAGAAGTTTGCAAAGCTTATGCAATCCAGGTATCAAATGAGCATGATGGGAGAGCTTAGTTATTTTCTAGGCTTACAGGTCAAGCAAACAGATGATGGGATTTTTATCAATCAAGCAAAGTATACCAGAAATCTTCTAAAGAAATTTGGTATGCTTGATAGTTCATCTGCTACAACTCCCATGGCTACAGCAACGAAGCTTGACAAAGACACAGGAGCCTCAGTAGATATGACTAACTACAGAGGAATGATAGGGTCTCTACTGTATCTTACTGCAAGTAGACCTGATATCATGTATGCAACATGTCTTTGTGCAAGATTTCAAGCAGATCCCAGAGAGCCTCATCTAACAGCTGTAAAAAGGATCTTCAAATATCTCAAAGGAACCATAACCCTGGGTTTGTGGTATCCTAGAGAATCAGAGTTTAAGTTAATTGGTTACTCTGATGCAGATTTTGCAGGCTGTAAGATAGACAGAAAAAGTACAAGTGGAAGCTGTCAATTTTTAGGTGACAGATTGGTTTCTTGGTACAGTAAGAAACAGAAATCAATTTCTACATCCACTGCAGAAGCAGAGTATATAGCAGCTGGTAGCTGTTGTGCACAGATTTTATGGATGAAGAATCAATTGCTGGATTATGGGTTAAGGTACTCTAGAATACCTATTTTCTGTGATAACCAAAGTGCTATTGCTATGACAGGTAATCCAGTACA
Source organism: Heracleum sosnowskyi (assembly GCA_030848705.1). Classification (NCBI taxonomy): domain Eukaryota; kingdom Viridiplantae; phylum Streptophyta; class Magnoliopsida; order Apiales; family Apiaceae; genus Heracleum; species Heracleum sosnowskyi. The sequence continues at coordinate 32,642,763 of CM061235.1, read as the reverse complement.
GCATTCCATGACCAAGCACATCAGCATAAGGTATCATTTTATTAGAGAACATGTGGAAGAAGGAAACATTGAGCTTCATTTTGTGTCTACAGACCAACAACTTGCAGATATCTTCACCAAACCTTTGAGTGAAGCTACTTTTACAAGATTGGTAAATGAACTTGGAATGATCTCTGGTTCTGACTAGAGATACGGGTTAGACTCATTTTTTATGTTCATGATTTCTTACATGTGTTAACTGTTATGTGAACCAGCATGTTAAACTCTGATGATAAACTCTGTGAAGTGTCAGTCATACTCTGAAAGTAAGCTCTGATGCTAAACTCTGTTGGTCATACTCTGATAGTTACAGTTTAATGTCATACTCTGATTGTAATTTTGTCTGAAACATTTGGACCAATGAAGAAATTTGTATGAAGCATAATTCTCAGTAAGTAATTGTGAATCCTTAAGAGTTGTATAGATTCTGATCTCAATTTTGTGCAGTAAGTTAACACAGCATGATACTGTCTCTGTATTTATACCATCTCTTAGTTTATTGATCCTATACACTGTCTCTGTATTAGCTGTTTGCATTTTCTCTCATAAGTTAATTATATTTACTGATGAAAAGTCTAAACTCTGATTCTTAATTGAAAAGAATTCACCCTCAAATCAAAAGATGCCAAACAGAGCACAAATTCCTTTGAGATCATGTTGTGCCTAGGAAGATCCAGGAACTTATTGTATGAAATAAGGGCTAAAATCCTTGATTTTTGGTGAATAGTGCCAACCACTGATTACTGGAAAAATTAAATTAAAAATATATATATATATATATAAAGGGGGTGAAAAATTAAAAGATATATCCAAATGAAAGGATATCAGAAAACAGAGTTTAGATATAAAATCAGATTTTATGTTATACATGAGAGTTTAGGCAACCAGTTTTTACTACTTTCGTTTGTGGATTTTATGCACTTTGAGATGATCTAAATATTGATTACGGTAAACTCTGCTATTGCACACACATATTTTCACACCTGTACAGATTGAGAAAAGAGTTTATTGACAAAGAAGGACAAATGGTAAACACTGATGTATTGTGTGACATATGCCGAGGTAACTTTGTTTTAATCTCTGATGGTTAAAATAATTTCTTTGTTTCAGACATTTTATAATTTTGAGATTAGACATTTGTTTTTCGAAAAAGTATGATTTGTGATGTAATTTTGCATTAAACAGAGAAAAGAAAGAGTGTGTTTGATAAGTCCTGATGGTGATTTCAATTACTATGCGATACTGATATGTAAAACAAAAAAATTGGATCTTTCTCATTAATCGATTCAAACTTTGTTTACATTCAGACAAGTTCATACTCTTGTCTAGCTATTTGTTCGATTAACAGGTTATTATAGCATCTGGGATTTTCAAGGCTTGACAACTTCCTGATGTTGAATCATCATCATCATCCTCTCGAAATCTCTTTCTGGTTTGCAGCTTGCAGGATTCCAAGACGACTGTCTTCTTCGAACCCTTCAAGTAGCTCTGATAAAAGAGCATCATACAAATCTCCACAGCATCATCATCTGCAAGGATGGGCACATCATATGGCCCAGGACGAATGATGTGCACATATGGATTGGAGATAGGTCCTTCAGCTATCTCATCATCAGCGATGAGACCTTCATCATTCAGGAATGACAAAACAAGAAACTCATCAATGATATAGTTTGCTTGTTGACGCCAGTTTAGATTCAAGAAAGCTTCTACATCTATGAATTCAAAGGTTCCTGCCATTTGATGTATGGTATTTTTTTCTTGATATGTGTATTGCCTGTTGTTACAATGCTCCAGCTTTTATAGCATCCAACAGGGCAACTGAAAGGTTTTAATTGGCTCGAAGCTATGGGAACAGTCAAGTGCGGAGTTCCAAGACAGTCATTATTCTTCTGACTGTTGAGCTCCTTCGTACTTTATTATTATGTTTCTGAGATATTAAAATCGATAATTTTATTATTATTGATTTTTTTTCCAATGAGCAGATATGTGATGACAGGTGTCTCCACGTCTGCACGTGTGTATTGGAAGTTGTTCACTACAGCTATTAGCGTATGCACGTTTGACATGTTTCCCACTCACATGATTATAGGAGTAAGACAGTTGTGTATTAATGATTAAAAACTCTTCAGTTTTTTTTAATCTTTAATTTTCTGATAAATACAATACACACATATTTAGTTAAACTTTTCACATCTTACTCATACACATCTATTATCACACACATATTCACAAACACCTTTCTACACATAAACTCTGTTAAGCTTTCACATCGATCGCTTGTTCTTTCTTCAAAATCTTCTAATGGCAACCACAGCTTTCGTTTCGTCTGGGTTAGAGTTCGTTCCAAACAATTATACCGCACCACTAAACACTGCTAACGCACCAGAAGCATTTCATATGATTCAAAGGTTTCTTGCTCAGTCAGCGATTGGGCGTGCTTTAGTTGAACCAGCCACACTTTCTGGTTTACAAATCAAGGCATTCTGGGAGACAGGGGTTTATGATGATGGTGGTGAAACTGGGAGCCCATCCATAATCTTTGAGTTTGATGAAACAGAGTATGTTATTACTGCTGGTACTATTCGAGATGCAATGGGGTTTCCTGAATATTCTTCCTACACTATTGGAATGGGTGATGAGGATTTAATCCGAATGATGCGAGAGATTGGCTACTCTGGGCCATTGACAAAGATTGGGCAACTCAAAAGGCCGTTTCTGCGCAAGGAATGGAGTTTCTTCTTCGATTGCATTACCAGGACATTTGGCAAGAAATGCACAAATTGGGATGCTATTCCCACAGACAGTCTGCAAATCGGGTATTCTTTATTATATGATAATCATTTTGATTTTGCACGACTTGTGTTGACTAACTTAGGGGAGAAGATGACCGAGAATAGAGGAGTTGTTTATTTTTCTCGATTCTGTCAGCTTTTGGTTTCTTATTGTGTTGAAGGAGAAAATGTATTTGAAGCAGATGTTTCTTGTTTTAAATTACATAAGAGAGTATTTACTGATCTAGTAAATAAAGACATTAAGAAAGGCATTGTAGGAGATCTTTTGCTACCTACTTCTGTGCAACAGTTTGTGGATGCTCAAGTAAATCCACAACCACAAACTGAATCTCAACCAGAACCTCCATCAACGTCTGTTAAACCTGCAAGGGGAGGTAGGACCAAGCACATTGGTACTAAACCTGCAAGGAAACCATCTACTGAAGCTGGGGCATCAACACCTGAAGAGCTGCCTCAGAAGACAAGGCTAAAGAAAAGAAGAGCCAATAGGGCAAAGTCTGTTGTTGAAACCTCAGAGACTGAAACTGATGAAGAAACTCTTCATCAGAGAAAAAGAAGACTAGTGGCTGCACATCTTTTTGGTGCTGTAAATGTAACCATGGACAGAGTCTCTAAGGACACTGAAGCTCCTGCATCAGAGAATGAGGAGATTGTGGCTGAAGCTGTTTCTCACGATACTCCTGAAATTGTTGTTGAGGAGGATATTTTAAATGCTGATGAGGACAGAGTGTTTGTAAACACTGAAGCTCCTGAAGTGTTTGTTCAGGAGGATGCTGCAAATGCTGAAGCTATCAATCTAGACAGATTAGATACTGATGCTACTATGAATTTAGATGCTCCTACATCAAAGGTTAATGATGTAGTTGAGGAAGCTGCTACTCATTCTGATAGCAGAGTTTTTGATTTTGAAGCACACACCTCTATCCATTCTGATCATTATACAGAGGGTGTGGAAGCTGATCAAGTTACTGATCAGGTAGAAGAATCTCTGGCCACTCACACTGAAATTATTTCTTGTGATCTTGATAAAGGTGAGGAGGTTAATCAGATGCTCAAAGTCACAGAGAACATTGTTGAAGCTGTGATGAACAAAGACCAAGAGGCTGCTGATGAGCTAAACTCTGAGAATGTTATTCCTGAAGCTGTTGCAGCAGAGAAAATTGTTGAAGCTGCACAGTTTACTGCTGAAAATATTCTTCCTGAAAATGCAGCAGACAATAATGAAGAAGCTGGAAATGATGCTGAGGGTTCTCATTCCCATCCTAGCATTCAAGTTTCATTGGCTGATGATGTCAATAGTGATGAAAGAATGGAAGTTAATAGACAGACCAATGAGCATTTCCAGAATATGTACTACAAAAATTGGGCTGATGCAGATTGCGTTTTCTCAGCACAAAGGGCTGCAGAATTGCTATCTGATTCTGTCAAGAAGATATCAAATACTGATGTACTTACAAGTTTACAGGCAACTGTTGTTCAAGTCAAATCTCTTAATAATAGATTTGATGAGAATCAACAGATGTTTACAAATCTTAGGAATGAATTTTCTCTCAGGGATACAACTTTGAAGCTTGACAGATCATTTTACTCTACACAATTCAAGCAGCAAGCCAAGGATTCTGAGGAAATCAAGAAAAGGCTTGGAAAAGTTGAGGAGCATCAGGCTGAAATGTCTACTCAATTGAATTCTATTTCTAATGCTCTAGAATTGCTGACATCAGTATTACTTTCTGATGATGTCAAAAAGGGGGAGAATGTACCTAAAGACAAATGCAAAGACATTCAAGCTCTGAGACAGAGGGATGATTCTACTGATGGGGGAAGCAAAGGAAATAAAAGAAAGGTCATTGCTCAAAGGCAAAGCAGGACTAGAGTAAACTCTGGTAGACAAATAAACTCTGAAAAGATAAACTCTGGTGGTCAATCTACTTCAAATCTCAAGAGTTTAGTTGTTTCAACTAATCCATCTACTGATGAATAGATTGCTGCTAAGATATTCATGAAAGAGCATGGAAAGAATGTAACTATTGAAGATATCCAGGCTGAAGAGCAAATGCTTGCTGAGGAACACAAGAAAAATCTTGAAACTGGAATCTACAAGAGAAAGGAAATCAAGGCTCCTAGAAAGAAAGAAGTTGGTATTTCTATCAAAGAGAATATTCAACAGAGTGTACAAAATACAAGGAGACCTGTGATTAGAAACTCTGATAAGGGTAAAGGCATAATGATTGAAGAGCCTAACCTAAAGAAGAAAGATATTTCAACCTCTGACATTGCTCAAGTTGAAACAAGATTAGCTAAATCAACCTCTGACGCTGCTCAAGTTGATGTTTCTATTGAAGACATGACAACCTCTGACGTTGCTCAAGTTGTACAGAAATCTACACTACTTCCAGGATTCAGCAAATCAAAAATTCTTGAAGACTTAAAGCTTGAAGCTGTGAATTTTTCAGAAACCAGAACAGTATTGGGAAAAGAAGCCTTTGACAAATCTGGACTGGGTTCACACAGAGAGAGAAGAACTAATAACAGATCTCAAGACAAGTTTTCATTGGCAGAATTTGGAGTTGGAATTACTCAAGAAGGCCTTGATAAACTAGAATCTGTACAGATGATTTTTCACAAAGGAATCAGAAAGGAATTCTTGTTATATTTTATGGCTGATGGCAGAGTGTATAGATTTGGTGAATTTGATATCCAGTTAAAACTTTGGGAAGAGCTAGAGTATGTTCTATATCTACTTGAAGTAAAGAATAGAAGTACTTATGATGCTGCTCGAGTTTTGAAGGAAAGGATGATGAAATCCAAAGTTTTGAGTGGAGCTGGAGTATCAAGTGCATACATTCCTAAATACAGAGATGCACATGGAAAGTTGGTAGAAATGAAAAGGAATAGTGCTAGGTTCAGAACTGCACTAAATAAAAAGGTTCTTGAGTTCAATCTAGAGTCTGATAAACCTTTTTATATCAGACTTGGCAATGAAATGAACAAAAACAGCATATATTCTTTGAGGGCTGCCATTTATCAAATTGGTGAAGATGAACCAGAAATGAAGGAGCTGAAGAAGATTATGATTGCTGAATTGAATAGAGCTGAGAAGAAACTACTGTTAGATTATATCAGGACTGTGCCTGATATTCAAGAAATCAAGTAAAGTCTGACTGTAAGTTTTTAATATATTTTCTATTCTAAGTCAAATTTAAACTCTGTTTTAAATTAAACTCTGTTATATGTTAAACACTGCATTTGTTAAATGTTTTTGACATCATCAATTATATGTTTAACTTGTACATTTTATTATGAACAAGTTGGGGGAGATTGTTAGATATAATTGCTGACGTTTGTTTATCAGTGTTTAAGCAACAGGTACTGACCAGAGTTTATCAGAAACCGGTCAGAGTTTAATTAAACTCTGACAGGGTGAAGAGTTTAAAGGAAGCCGGTCAGAGTTTATTTAAAGTCTGACAAGGTGATAGTTGAATTAGCTGTCGGTGTTGAATTGAAGATTCTAGAAGCAATATATTCTGAAGATGGAAAGAAGCAGAATATATTGATACAGCTAAGGAAACGGAATAGAAGATAAGAAGCAATCCTTAATTGATAACAATTGTATAGCTAATTTGTAGGAATATCAATTAGATAAGGATTGTGTAACTGTGTACTATATAAACACAGATAGGTTATCCCTAGAAGGGATGCGATCATTGAATATATTATTCTTGTAACCTAGAAGCTCTTTGTGATTCATTAACATCACTAAGAGAGAATTATTTAATATAATTCAGTTTGTTGATTTACAAACCTGTGTTCTTAATTTTTATTCTCATACATACTTGATTATATATTGTGTATTCGGCCTAACAATTACCCTTACTTATCTATAAAAAAAATTATTAAATAATACGACATATTTTTAATCAATTACCTTTTTCAGCTAAAACACATTATATTTTCTATTTTTTCTAACAAAATCTACTATTTTCTTAAAAATATCACAGACAATTATTATTTTTAACTAAAACATGTTATGTTTTCTATTTTTACTTACTAAAACCTCTCCTTTTCCAAAAATATTACGGTAACCCTTAATTATTTATTTTAAAATCTATTTTTATACTTTTAATTTTTTAAAAATTTTACCTATTTTAAGATGCCTACTTATTGTTTTTAATAAATTTTGATTTTTTAAAAAGTTTACCTATTTTAACGTGCCTACTTTTTTTTTAACAAATACAATTAATAAAATATTATAAAATAAATAATCAAGTAACAACTATTTAAAACAATCTGTACACCGCACCGGTTATGAAAATATAAAAGGCAAATACCTTTTTTAACTAAAACATGTCACTTTTTCTATTTTTCTATTACTAAAATCGCTCTTTTTTCCAAAAATATCACGGGAAGCCCTTAATTATTTATTTTAAAAACTATTTTAATATTTTCAATTATTTAAAAAAGTTTACCTATTTTAACATGTCTACTTAATTTTTCAACAAATACAATTAATCTATACTATACTATCTTATAATACACAAAACATTAAAAGTTTGGTTGGTGGTTGGTACTAAGTGATATTATTTAATTACCCTTACTTATTTTTAAAAAGATATTATTAAATAATAACAATATTTATAACCAATCACATTTTCAGCTAAAATACAATACTTTTTCTATTTTTTCAAGCAAAATCTCCTAATTTTCTAAAAAAATCACGGGCAATTACCTTTTTCAACTAAAACATTTTTTTTCTATTTTTCCTTAGTAAAATCTCTCCTTTTCCAAAAATATCACGGGCAAACCCTTACAACCTATTTTAATACTTTCAATTTTTTAAATAAGTTTAACTATCTTATAATATATAGACGAAACATTAAAAGTTTTTTCTGTCGGTTGGTACTTTGTGATTTTACTTAATTACCTTTACTTATTAAAAAATATTATTAAATAACAACATTATTTATAACCAATTACCTTTTCATCTAAAATACATTACTTTTTCTATTTTTCTAAAAATTTCCCTATTTTTTCTAAAACAATCACGGGTAATTATCTTTCAACTAAAACATGTTATTTTTTCTTACTAAAACCCCTACTTTTCCAAAAAATTCACGGGTAACCTTTATTTATTTATTTTAAAACATTAAAATTTTGGTCGGTACGGTACCTGTTTTTTGGTACCTGTTTTTGGTAGTTCGTGATTTTACTTAATTACCCTTATCTATAAAAACAATTATTAAATAATAAGACATATTTATAATCAATTACCTTTTTCAGCTATAACACATTACATTTTCTATTTTTCTATTTTTCTAAAAAAAATCTACTCATTTCTTAAAAATATCACACACAATTACCTTTTTTAACTAAAACATGTTATGTTTTCTATTTTCACTTACTAAAACATCTCATTTTCCAAAAATATTACGGGTAAACCCTTATTTATTTATTTTAAAATCTATTTTTATACTTTTAATTTTTTTAAAAGTTTACCTATTTTAACATGCCTACTTATTTGTTTTAACAAATTTTGATTTTTTAAAAAGTTTATCTATTTTAACATGCCTATTTTTTTTTTTAACAAATACAATTAAAAAAATATTATAACATAAATAATCAAGTAACAACTATTTAAAATAATCCGTACACCACACGGTTATGACAATATCTAGCGCAATTACCTTTTTCAACTAAAACATGTTACTTTTTCTATTTTCCCTTACTAAAATCACTCTTTGTTTCCAAAAATATCATGGCTAGCCCTTAATTATTTAATTTTAAACCTATTTTAATATTTTTAATTATTTAAAATAGTTTACCTATTTTAACATGTCTACTTATTTTTTCAACAAATACAATTAATCTATACTATATATATATACTATCTTATAATAGATGAAACATTAAAAGTTTGGTTGGTCGGTTGGTCGGTACTAAATGATATTACTTAATTACCCTTACTAATTTTTTAAAAAGTTTAACTATCTTATAATAGATAGACGAAACATTAACCGTTTGTTCGGTCGGTTGGTACTTTGTGATTTTACTTAATTACCCTTACTTATTTAAAAAACATATTATTAAATAACAACATTATTTATAACCAATTACCTTTTCATCTAAAATACATTTCTTTTTTTATTTTTCTAACAATTCCCCTCTTTTTTCTAAAAAAATCATGGGCAATTATCTTTCAACTAAAACATGTTATTTTTTCTATTTTTCGTTATTAAAACCCCTCATTTTCCAAAAATTTCACAGTTAATCTTTAGTTATTTATTTTAAAACATATTTTATTACTTTTAATTACGAGCAATTACCTTTTTCAATAAAAACATGTTACTTTTTGTATTTTTCCTTACTAAAACTACTCATTTTCCAAAAATATCACAGACAAACCGTTACTTATTTATTTTAACACCTATTTTAATACTTTTAATTATTTAAAAAAGTTTAACAAGCCTACTTATGTTTTTAACAAATACAATTCATGAATTATTAAAACATAAATAATAATAATAATAATAATAATAATAACAATAACAATTATTAAAAATAGTCCGTGCATCGCACAGGTTTTACATTAAAAGTTTGGTCGGTACGGTACCTGTTTTTTGGTAATTCGTGATTTTACTTAATTACACTTACTTATTTATAAAAATTACTATTAAATAATAAGACATATTTATAATCGATTATCTTTTTCAACTAAAACACATTAGACTTTCTATTTTTTCTAACAAAATCTCCTGTTTTTTCAAAAATATCACGTATAATTATAGTTTTTTAACCAAAACATGTTAGATTTTCTATTTTTACTTACTAAAACTCCCCCTTTTCCAAAAATATCACGGGTTTACCTTAATTTTTTATTTTAAAACCTATTTAATTCTATTTTTACTTATTAAAACCCCTCTTTTTCCAAAAATATCAAAGTTAAACCCTTAATTATTTATTTTAAAACATATTTTAATATTGTCATTAATTTTTTAAAAAGTTTACCTATTTTAACATGTTTACTAATTTTTTTTAACAAACACAATTAATAAAATATTATAACGTAAACAAACAAATAACAACTATTAAAAATAATCTGTGCATCGCACGGCGCATGTTTTAAGCTATACTATACTTAGTGATTTTACTTAATTACCCTTACTTATTTTTTTAAAAAAACATTATTAAATGATAACTGATAAGTTGTTCTACCGTCGGGCTCTACTTCCTTAGTATTACGCTGGAACAGGTGTTTGTTTGGGCTTGTTGGGCTTGTAACGCTTGTTTGGATTTGTCGACCTTGTTGGGCTTGTAATGATTGTTTGGCTCTGTCGACCTTGCTGGGCGTGTCCGACTTGCTGAGCTATGTTGGCCTTGCAGAGCTCCACCGGAATTGCCTCCGCGCTCCCTGAAACGGAAATGCCCGCGGGGGGTTATGTCCCCATAAGCACCTCCGGCGTGAGAATAAGTATCTGGTGGACGGAAAACATAATACAGATATGTAGATAGGTATTAATTTCTAGAGAGAGAAAGTAGAGAGAAGGTAGAGCAAAACCTATCAGAATTTGAGTATAGTGAAAATGTAGTGAATGTTGTGAACCCCTTCCACTGAAGTGACTAGGGGGTATATATAGGCTCATGTCATGTGCAGTGCACATGACTGAGTGTCCATGTGGGGGACATGAGCTGCAAGTTAGGGTCTTGGTCGGGTGTCAGTGTCCACCTTGTGTCAGTTGCATGTTGTCCTGACGTTTGGACCACGTACTTGTGTCAGCTTTGTTGCAGATGTCAGTTGTACTTGTGGCAGCTTTGTCTTGTTCGTACTTGTTTGTGGTGTGACTTGTCGTGTCCAATCCTTATGGGCTTGGTGGACATTGCAGCCTTTGTGGACCTTGCGGACATTGTGGCCTTGCAGACATTGTGGCCTTGCAGGCATTGTGGCCTTGCAGGCATTGTGGCCTTGCAGGCATTGTGGCCTTGTAGACATTGTGGCCTTGTATGCACTGTTTTGGACTTGGGCTTAATTTTGATAGGTGGGTTGGCCCTTTACAAATCACCTACTATCATTTGCCCCCCACTCCTTCATTCCTCTTTAGAGGGATGGAGGAGTAGTAAAAGATTTGTGTTGAGTGTGGGTAGGATGTTTGTTTGAGAGGATACGTAAATTCAAGAGTATCTTCTTGAGCTAGAGGTGCTTTTGGAGTCGATCCGAGAGGACCTTGCTGACCCGAGAGGGCTTTTGTAAAAAATTTGTTGTCCCCCACTTAAGTTTGGATAGGTCCAAGGACTTAAGCAGGGGTTTTGTTCAAGAGAACAAGTCGATCCGAGCGGACCTGGCTGACCCGAGAGGGTCTTTGTAAAAATTTGTTGCCCCCCACTTAAGTTTGGATAGGTCCAAGGACTTAAGTAGGAGTTTTATCCGAGAGGACAGGTCGATCCGAGAGGACCTTGCTGACCCGAGAGGGCCTTTGTAAAAAATTTGTTGCCCCTCACTTAAGTTTGGATAGGTCCAAGGACTTAAGTAGGAGTTTTGTCTGAGAGGATAGGTCGATCCGAGAGGACCTGGCTGACCCGAGAGGGTCTTTGTAAAAATTTGTTGCCCCCCACTTAAGTTTGGATAGGTCCAAGGACTTAAGCAGGGGTTTTGTTCAAGAGAACAAGTCGATCCGAGAGGACCTGGCTGACCCGAGAGGGTCTTTGTAAAACTTTGTTGCCCCCCACTTAAGTTTGGATAGGTCCAAGGACTTAAGCAGGGGTTTTGTTCAAGAGAACAAGTCGATCCGAGAGGACCTGGCTGACCCGAGAGGGTCTTTGTAAAAATTTGTTGCCCCCCACTTAAGTTTGGATAAGTCCAAGGACTTAAGTAGGAGTATTGTCCGAGAGGACGAGACGATCCGAGATGACCGTGCTGACCCGAGAGGGCCTCTGTAAAAAAATTGTTTTAACAAAAATAAATAATAATAATAAAAGTATTATTATCATTATTATTTAAAAATAATGAACTAATATTCAAGAGGTGGTACTCGGATGTGTTTGGCTAGGTGAGCTCGGATGCTTTACAACGTTGGTGCAGTTGATTGTCCAAGACAATCAAATTAATTTGTGGTCACCACCTTTGGTTTGTTTAATTGTCAAAGACCAACTCCTGAGCTAGTTGACATATGTAGATGACATGCATGCTCAGACTTTTTGTTTCTTTGAGTACAATATTTACATGCATGCTCCTTGATTCTTCTGTTTTTGTTGACTTGCTCTTCATTGATTCGTGTGTTACACTTTACCATGAATGCTCGGATGTCAATCATGCTCGGATGCCTTGTATGCGGACATTAGTTTTACACTAACTGAATTTGGCCAAGTCAATTATAGGAAGAAACTGACCATTTCATTGTTTCCACCCGTGACTCTATTGCTCAGATACAAACTATAGACTAACCTAATTCATATCTTGACAACTGAACACGTATGTGTACGTGATTCAACCATACTTCACGTGCCCACCTTTTGTTACTGTCAACTTCTTTCTTGTTTCATCCTTTTCTTTGCATTGGATGTATATTAAATAAAGAAGATATATGCATGCATGCATACAGATCCTTTGTTGGCCATCAGCACAATATCCCAATAGATTGACAAGGTTTGGATGGCTTCTTTTCCTTTTCTTCTTTGTTTTGCCGAAATGACATACGAATGCCAAACGTGGTGGTTATGATTTGCACAGCTTTTGGAGAATTCTTTAGTTGACATCACCTTGCATGCTTGACATTCCTATATATTTCTTTTTGTTGACTTGTCCCACGTGCATCCATGTAATTTACTAGCTTGGTAACCATGCACGCACAAGTTTTTTGCTCGTATGCTCGGATGCAAAGATAACAGGCTGACGTGTATTTTTAATTCAACAGCCGGGTTTTTCAGTGTGTATGGTGAACACTAGCTTGGAAGTATCTCTGGTGACAGTGAAAGATCCACCGGCTTAGGATTCTCGTACATACTTTGGATAGATCTCGTAGCGTGTGTTGTTGTTTGCTTTGACTTTGAATATTTCCCCCTGCAGGTTACTGATCTTGTTGTTCCATTGAGGGAATTGGCCCATACAGATCCAGATAATGCATATCATTTATGGGTCTTGGTGTTTCCAATTGTGTGGGTGACCTTACACAAGGAGGAACATGTGGCATTTGCTAAGCCGATGATAAATTTGTTGTCAAAAGACTATCACAAGAAGCAGCAGTCAAGCAGGCCAAATGTCGTGCAAGCTCTTATTTAAGGTCTTCAATTAAGCCACCCTCAGCCGCGAATGCCTAGCGAGCTCATCAAATATATTGGAAAAACGTATAATGCTTGGCACATTGCATTGGGGCTTCTGGAAAGCCATGTTATGTTGTTTTTGAATGATTCGAAGTGCTCAGAGTCTATGGCTGAGCTTTACCGCTTGCTTAATGAAGAATATATGAGATGTGGATTATGGAAGAAACGTTCAATGACAGCTGAGACTAGGGCTGGGCTCTCACTTGTTTGCTATGGGGTAGTGTTAAGAATAAAGTTAGACCACTTAAAGTGTGTAAAGATCGAGTCGTTTCGGTTAAAGCTGTGGTTTCGGGTGATGTGGGTAGTTCTGTTGTTGATGAAAAGACTTCAAGCTTCGAGTCAGATTGCTGGGTTGAAGACTGAACAGTGTTTTAATATTGGGATTGGTTCGCCGCTGTCGAGTGAGAAGCTTTCGGTGCTTAGATGGCTTTTACAGGAAACGTTTGAGCCGGAGAATTTGGGGACTGAGTTTTCTTGATGAGGTTGAAGAAGGGTTGGAGAGTGTGGTGATTGAAGTTGGTCTGAGGTTGTCTTTTACGACAGCTTGGTCTGTTAATGCTGTTTCGATTTGTCAGGCGTGTGGATTGACGGAAGTGAATAGACTGGAACGGTCAAGGAGGTATTTGTTGTATGTTAAGGGATGAAGTGGATAAATAGCTCTGGCTGGGCATCGAGCTTAGTTTTGTTAGTCAAGCTTTCAAAGCGGACAGTACAGTAACCACGAGCTAATACAGTGCAGTGCATGTATGTATGTAAGGTTGGCTGACATGCACGGATGCTCGGATGCCTTGAGTACTGGCATTCCTTTACTGTTTACGTCCTGCGTGCCCGGATTTTCATCCTCCCGTCTTTTTGACTTGTACCCACAAACTCATACATGCATGCATACACTGAGCGCACTCGGATGCTCGGATGCTCTTATTACTTGGATGATGTTTTTGTATGCGGTCTTGAATCCTTGTTTTGTGAGGTAAGTACAGGGAATTGTGTGCATGAGTAGTTGGTTGATAAAGCCAGGCCATGCAAGTTAATAAAATAGTCGACTGCACCCCTATTCCCCTTTCACGTGATCGGCGTTTGACTAGTCGTTGTCTTTGCTTTTCCATTTTCCAATATAAGCTGCACACCCGTGACCATATTTCAAGTTTTAGGAGTGGTTTCATTTTTTGTCAAAAGAAACTGTACTTGTCTCCTTTCCTTAAAACTTCCTTGTATATTTAAATGCCCCTACATTAATATATGCAGTGTATTCGATTGCCCATATAAAAACTTTTTTGTCATTAGTTGCTCCCCACCTTCAAACATATCCATACCGCCACCGAGTAGAGAAAATCCAAAATTTGCGAGACTGGGTTGCAGCTTGTGTTCTTCAAATTGTAAGTTATTTTCAAATCTTACATTCATCTATTTGTCTCCTTTCCATTAACAGCTATCCATTTACATGCGTTTCAGGCTTCTTCTTATCAACTTCGGGACTGTTGGTGCAGAATTGTAGCTCATCTTCTTCCAAAACTTGAGGTATTTCCAAATCTCCTCTTAATCTTGTAATTTTTGAGCTTCAACACTTATTTATATGCACGTTTTTTTTTGTGTGCGGTAATTTTGATGGTTGAAAGTGGAGATCTATTTCATTGCTTGAATATTTGAAAGTGATAGTAGATATGGTTGTAAGTTGATAGATGGTTGTAAGTTGATAGATGGGGGAATGGGTTTTAGATTTTTGATTGATACCGGGAGTGGAGTTGGGTGTGTTTTGGTCAAAATTGGTTTTGTTTTTTGTTCGGATGTGACTTAGATTTTTTTGCATAATTTCGCACTTTGTAGAGTTTGCGTGAGTTGAACCCTGTTTTTGACTCCGTTTACTCTTTTTCCATTATAGGTAGAGTGGGAGGATTCTCGAGCTTGGATGGCCAAGACCATAAGTTTACCGCGAGCCCAGACGTCGTATGATCGGGATCGTGTAGGGACCTCGACAGGTCATGCAGGTCCGAGAGAGGTTTCTTTTCATGACATTCCCGAGAGTCACCGCGAGTATTTCAGGGCCAAGCCTCGTCCCAGGGCATCTGATCGCCCGCCTCTCAGGGGTGTGATGGGGGGATGGAGTGAGACGGGGAGGATGTTTCCTCCAGTTCCCGAGGATGAGAGCGCTGTTCGGCTGTCTTATTTCCAGACTTTTGAGAGAGAGTTACAGAGACAGGGTGTGTCTCCTCCTAGATATGATAGTGATCGCATGGATATGAGGTTTGGACATTTGGAGTATGCCACAGTTCCTAGCCGATGTGCGCTGGGTCTTGAGCAGATGCGGGCAGCTTTCAGTATTCCGCCTGAGTATGAGATTGAGCTTCCTGGACGCGATGACGTTCCATTTAGACCCCGCGGAGAGGGTTATGTTGCACTCCCTTTGGCTCGTCTTCGTTTAGGGCTCCGATTTCCTATGCACAAGTTTGTGTATTATCTTCTTCGCAGGGATCTTCGTTGTGCCTTGTATCAGTTGGCACCCAACGCCTTGTGGTCTATATTATGTTTCATTGTGCGTTACGCGGAGCTTGGCATTGCTCCATCTCGTCGACTGTTTTGGTCCTTGTTTCAGGCTAGTTGTAATAGCTCTCGTCCCATATTTAGTTTCACCTGGAGAGATAAGCGGTTTGGTGAGAGATGGACTGAGTTGGATAGCTCTCATAGGCTGTGGCATTGTGAGTGGATTTGGATACAGGGAGGGGACTTGGCCTGGTTGCCTTTGTTTGCCGAGGATATTCACATTGCCACCCCCGATCTTGATTATAATGACACAATCTTGAGTTCGATACGAACGTTTACAAACGTCTACAAGGGGAACAAATGGAAGCCCCGTCTCTTTCGTGACAACACATTCTTGTGCTACTATAACTGTGAGTGTCATATTTGCTTTGTTTAACTTGTGTGATTCTGCACACCTTATATGCTTTGCATTTCTTTCTCACCTTGCACGCCTTGTATGCTTTGCATCTCTGTCTCACCCTGCGCACCTTGTATGCTTTGCATCTCTGTCTCACCATGTGCACCTTGTATGCTTTGCATCTCTGTCTCACCTTGCGCACCTTGTACGCTTTGCATGCCATATCTTGTTTCTTAAATAGATAGTCATCTTGAATAGTTCATGTATGACTTGCATTCATTGCGTAGCTTGCACCACTTGTAGGTCATAGATATTCATGGCTAGTGTATTGACAATTGTTTTGCCTTGTTATTGCAGTGCTTCGTGAGGTGATACCCACTGATATGGATATTGACAGCTTGACTGCTTGTTTCACCGTCCAGTCGGTTCGTGGCTCTAAGGCTGGTGGGGTTGTTAGTAAGAAGAGGCATGCTGAGTCTGGTACTTCTCGGGGAGTGAAGAAGGTGGCCAGGAAGAGATCCAATGTGGTGCAGACTAGCTCTGAAGATGTGGATACCAATGACGATTCGGTATCCTTGAGCAGCATGTTGAGGTTGTGTCTGTGCCCGCAGGGTCATCGGTTGCTGCTGAGTTAGGGGCCTGTGGACAGGTTGAGGCGATCGGGGGATCAGGTGTTGGTTCTGGTTCTGCTGATTCTGAGATTGCTCTGGGAGTGAAGTCTATCATTCGAGGTCCAAGACCGCCTATTTCGTGGATGACTGAGCCTGAGGGGGATGTTGGTTGGTCTACTCTGGATATTCAGACTCGTGATGGCTGGACCGGGGAGGGCCGTAAGCTGTGGGATACATTGAAGGTGTTTCGAATTCCAGCGGATATGAAACGTTACGCGAGCATGGAGGACACAGAGTTTATCAGTGCATTTCGGGCTCGCAATGCAGAGGTATGACTTTGTAACTGTTTAATATTATGTACATCGCGTATATTGCCCATATTGCACATATTGAACACATTGAACATATTGCATACATTGTGTACATTGGTTGCATTGCATACATTGCACATAATGCGCGCATTGCATACATTGTCATGCCTTGGTTATGTCACGTAGTTTTTCATGCCTTGTCTTTGTTCACTTGTGTAGGCATTTTCCATCAGTTGTGCGGTGCCAGACATGCTCTCAAGGTACAAAGAACGTGCAGAAAGGGCGGAGGAGCTGGCTGTGGGTAGTGGGTCCAAGATAGCCCTACTAGAGAGGGATCTTCAGAAGGCAAAGGGTGATCATGATGGATCTCTTGTTTCTCTTCGACGGCTTGAGGGAGAGAAGGCCAAGTTGGCTGCAGAGCTTGCTACGGTTCGGGCGAACCATGCTAGGGAGTTAGAGGATGTTGAGTTGAAGAAGAAAGAGGTTGTTCAGTCTAGGGATGCAGAGATTACCCGACTGATGCACATAGCTACGGATGACTACCGTAAGCATGTGGAGATTTTTCTTAACACCAAGGGGTGTACTACCTTTGTCACCAAGAAGGGTTCTCCTGCTTTCCGTCTTGGATATACTGCCTTAGAGGAGTTCATTGGGGAGGGTAATGTATACACTTCTGAGAGGCACAACTTCATGGAGTTTGTAGCAGACCGACAGGCCAAGAAGGCCACGACTACTTACGGTGCCTTAGTTTCTGGGGGAACTAGTTCGTCTCGGGAGATGGTTCCGTTTGATGGAGATGGAGAGTATGAGATCCCTTTGGATGACTTGCTTTCATACGATAGATCATTTGCCGAAGATGATGATGCGGAGGGTGTTTCCGATGAGGAGTAGTTGACCCGGGCTGCGTCCCGTAGTATTTTATGTAGTAGACTAGCATGTTATTATGTTCAGACATTCAGTCATTTATCCGGGTTGCGTCCCGTAGTATTCTATGTAGTATGATGTTATCCTTTCATATTCAGACATTCAGTGTTTGTACTTGACTTGCATTGGTTACAGACTTGCATGTCTTGTTCATCTTGTAGTATGATTCGCTTGGCACTACTCTAAGCGCTTAGTCTCATCTTGCATGTGTATCTACTTATCACTCCATGCTTTTGTAGTGCAAGGCTTTGTTTGTGAAATTGACAAGGCCTTGGCTTGCTTTGCCTTGTGCATGAATATTATCGAATATTAACAAACATGTAAGTGAATGATGCAATAGACACGAGTATTAATAAAAGGAGACGAGGGTCTCAAATTTCATTAACAAAGTTGATTACAAGCATTCCGGGCGAGAGCCCTTGTTCAGTTGGCATGTAGGGGACTTGGGTCCGCGAACAATTGAGATTTGACAAGTTCTTATTTTTATAATTCTAAAGGCACCCCGGGGCCTTATAAGTTCGACCGTGGGGAGTCCTTTACAAAAAAACGTACTAAGTACGTGAGCCTAGATATAGGACTTACGGAGACGAAGTCCATGCCAAGTGTTGGAAATCTCCACTCCGTCCATGGTGGATAGCTTGTAAGTTCCTGGTCGAACAACTTGGGTAACAATGTAGGGGCCTTCCCAGTTCGGGCCCAGCTTGCCTTGGTGCCCGGGATCAGACACTTCAGTTGCCCTTAGGACAAGGTCTCCCTTAGAGTACTGACGTTGTTTGGTCTTGGAGTCTGTTTCTACTGCAAGTATTTGTCCAAACTTCCATTTTTTCCTTTGTTCGGCTACGCGGGCTTGGTGTGCAGCTTGTCTTGCTGCTTTCTTAGTGGCACGCCAAGGCGCAGATTCTTGTTGTTGTTTGAGTGCAGCCTTTTTTCTATTGGCTTTGTGGGTTTCTCCCATTGCGATGGCAGCCCCGTAGCATCGTTCTGCAACTTCAGGTTCCGCCTTGAGTATTCCTACCCCTTGGGGGGTTGGGAACTTCACCTTAAGGTGTGGTGTAGATGTTATTGCTCTGAGTTTTGACAATGTGGGTCTTCCAAGGATGATGTTGTATGGTGATGCAGAGTTTATAACATAAAACATGATCATGTGGTGGACCTGTCTTGGCTTGGATCCAAAAATGACGGGAAGTCGGACAGTCCCGTCAACTTGCACAGCATTGTGTCCGAACCCATATAGTGATTGTTCACTTGGTTCTAGTTTGTAAGGCTCTATGTTCATTCTTTTGAGTGCATGAAGAAAGATAATGTCCACAGAGGATCCATTGTCCACCAATACTTTACGAACATCATGATTGGCTATGTCTAGATTAATGACGATGGCTTCATTGTGATTTGGATCTACACCCTCGTAATCCTCATCACTAAAAGAGATGACATTGCAAACTGATGGACTATGCTTAACCTCCATGACCTCGTCGTGCCCGGGTGTGTCATGTCCATGTGGTCGTGGTGGAGAACCTCCGACCACTACATTGATCACAAGCTTCTTAGATCCTTCTGGCTCTGTTCTTTTTACACTCTTTTGTGAGAGGTAGTTGTCTAATTTTCCAGCCTTAGCTTGTCTCTCGAGGAAGTACTTGAATGATACACAGTCGTTGGTCACATGCCCAACATCTTCATGATAGTCACAAAACTTGGTTTGATCTCTGCTTGTTATGGGGGCCGTCATGGGCCTTGGTTTTTCAAAGAATGGTTTGGCTTTAATTTCTTGGAGTATGACCGCAGTGCTCCGGTTGAACCTTGTCCATTCTTGATTTGGTTTCGGGGGCAACCTAGATGCGTTCTGAGTTTGGGGACGGACATTTCGATTGAGTTGTGCATCACGGTGTGGACCGTGATCACGTGTAGCGTTGTTATGATGGCCGGAGCCATTAATTTTATGCTTCTTATCTTTGTGATGGTTGCTGAACTCTTTAGGAGCATGCTGATCAACCTTTGCTTCGTAGTACTCTCTTTGTCGGGTAAGCCTCATGGCTCGAAGCGCATTGTCTCCGGTAATGTACTCGGATGCCATTGCGTAGACCTTGGCTAAGTCTTTAGGGTCTTTGCGAATGAGATCGAGGACATAGTCTTTGTATTCGTAGGAGTCTAGACCTCGTCTAAAGGCACTGATTGCTTCGCCTTGATCTACAGAAGTGACACGATTTACTCCTTCTTTGAAACGTAGGATGTAATCGTCAAGGCTTTCACCCTTTTTCTGAACAATTCCTTCAAGAGAGACAGTGTGGATATCGTGCGGGCGGTTTGCCCGAAACCTTCGGAGAAAAGCAGCTCTGAATTCCATCCACATATCGATGCTCCGTGGAGTTAGCAGGGAGAATCATTTTTGAGCATGGCCCTCGAGGGTGGAAGCGAATAACCGACACTTAGTTAGGTCATTATAGTCATGCAGCGCCATTTGTTGATCGAAAAATTGGGTATGATCGCCCGGGTTCTTGTCCCCACTGTAGAACCTGAGTTGAGGGTGCTTTGCTTTCTTGTCGCGAGGTTGTGTTTCCAGCCTTAATGTGAACGGAGACTCAGTTATCTCAAAGTCGGGATCCCCATCCACTTTCTTATGGAGTTGGTCAAGTTGTTTTTGAAAACGAGCGTTCTGCTCCGCCAGTTGCTCAGCTGCGAGCCCATCCCTTGTGTCGTGAATTCGCTCCCGAGGGGGAGTTCTTTGTTCATTGCGTCTCTGTGGGATAGGGCCTCTTGGGGGACTTTGTTGCATGTCTCTTGGTTGCTCGGATGTTAGAAATGAATACTACTAGAAACTAGACAGAGGGGGGGTGAATGGATAGTTTGATATATTTTTAGATTCTTGAAAACTAAGTAACAGACTGTATATGATTATGATATGTAATATGCAGAAAGTAAATAACACACACAATCACTTTAATCTACTTTGTATAAGCAAATTAAATACTACAGCTTTCCAAGAAATTCACAATAGAATTTCTGGCTTCTAAACAAGAACAGTTTGAACTTGCTTGCTTACAGAGAAAAGAGCTTAGCAAATAACTATGTGTATCTCTCTTATAGCTAACAATAGGATGTGCATAATATATATAAGCCCTATACAAACTAGTGCACACACCTATTTTTACACAGTTACCCCTTGCTGAAAGTCCAACTTGTCCTGCCATAAGACGTTAACTGTGTCAGGAAGGACCACCTGCTTTTCGGAGTCTTTCCCGTTTCTGTAGCTGCTTGTCTCTTATCTTTCTCTCCAAGTTTAGCTGTAGATTTGCCATCTGTTCTTTGGACCACCTTGCCAGAACAAATGCTTCAATATTTGTCTCTTTTGATTCTTGATTCTGTACCTTGATTTGTCTTGTTGTAAACGGCTAAGTGTTGATATCGTGAACTCCACTTCATTCCTGACTTCGCGATCTCACTTGTGAGGACTTCGCGATATAGCCTTTGAAGACTTTGCGACATAGGTCATTTGAAGACTATGCGACATAGGTCATTTGAAGACTATGCGACATAGGTCATTTGAAGACTATGCGACATAGGGCTTCTGAGGACTTCACGATCTAGGCTTCTTTGACTTTGCTGACTTCAACACTTCACGACATGTGTCTTGAGGACTTCTCGACATAGTACAAAATGGACTATGCGATATAGTACTTCACGACATGGATATTGGTGACTTCACGACATAGCTTTCTTCTGACTTTGCTATATAATGCCTTAGACAAATTTCTGCAACTTATTTCTTCATAGCCTTATTTATCTCTATCCTGCTGCATGAACACTTCTGAACTTCTACCAGGATAATTATTCAATGGCCTATATACAATCTAGATGCAAGAAACTTTACTAAGCTCATTATAACTTTGAGCATACATGGTCAAGCTAATGTTCATGAGAACAAGACAAGTACATTTAGAGACCTATACTACATCCCAGTGATAGAACTCACTAGGTCATGTAATGTGACATAGTCACAAAGTGTAGGCTTGTTAATAGTGGTGTTCAGACATGTCTTGAGCCTAACAATCTCCCCCAAATTGTGAGTAAGACCCTTAGGCACAATTTCATGTCTGATAACAAGCCTAACTAACATAAAAAAGAACAAGTATAAAGAAGATAAAGTTAAGAACAGAATTTGATAACAACTTGGAAATTTGGTCTTACAGAATTTCTCCTTGAGCTACATAGCTTCAGTTTCCAATTGTTTCTCTAAGAAATCATCATAGACTTTCTTCTTCCTTATTTCTTCATTCTTCTTTATTTCAGAGATGGCCAGTAAAATTTCATCCCTTGCAATCAGTTCTTCAATGAGAGGAGAATCTTTTAGATCTTCAGCTGCTGTTCTGAGGGCACTTTCCACATATGAATGTATGAACTCCATCCTTATCTTGCTTATTCCTCCATAATGATTTTTGTACTCGACAGTATAAGGATTTTGCTTTACCCTGCACAACCCTTTCTTCCTTAGCTCCTTTGCTCTTTCTTCCATCTCAGCCATCTCCTTTTCTTTCTCACACCTCTTTTCTTCATTCAGCTTCTTTAGATTTTCTCTATATTCAGAGTGCATTTTCATGAATCTGGCAATCTCTGTTTTCCACAACCTTTCTTCCTTTTCTTCAAAATTTAACAAGGCATTGATTCTTTCTTGCTCATAGGTGTCAAAATGTTGCCATCCCCCTTGCTTCATTATTCTTTCTCTTCCATCAGTGTACTTGATCTCTAGATGATTCAACTTCACTTTGACTTCAAAGATCCTTTGAGCCCTCAAAAATGCTAGGGCATCTTCATCATAGTCCTCATCTAGTGGAAGCACATTGATGCCAATAACATTTGTGAGTTTTCCAGTCTTCTTTGTTATCCTTATCCTTCTGGGTACACTCTTGATCTTCATATGTTTCACAAGAGACACCTTTCTGGAACAAGGAGAATCAGTCTTCAGTGCCACATCACTTGGAAGAAGCTTCATTCCTTTTCCCTTCATCCACTGTAACACTCCACTAGCTGTGACTTTGTGGAAGTGTCTTTTTGAGGTTTCTTTTGTGGCTTCTTCTTTCTTCTGTGGCAATTCAGGTTCAGAAGTCTTTGATAATGAATTTGGAGGATCATTACTAACAGTACCCACCCTAGACTTAGAGTCTTGTGTTGTGGTTAAAGTACTGCTAGCAATGTCCTTGACTTGCTGAATTCCACTTCTTGTTTTCCTGGTTGTTTATTTTGTCCCTTTGGAGTCCCTCTTGTCATCACCAGCATCTTTTGATTTCTTAGGATATTTGCTCTTGCTGCTCTCACTAGGTCCATCCTTATTTCTCCTTGTCTGAGATCTCCTTTCATAGGTTTTCTCCTCATCATCATCCTCCCCATCCTTCTTTTTGCTCTTTTCTTTGACAGATTCAGGAATGACTCCATGAATCAGAAAAGATTGTAGAGTTCGAATCATCTCTAGTTCCTCAGCTGTCCTAGCTCCTCTCTTAGCTCTCAGCATTTGCAGCACCTGGTTGATCTTTGCATTGTTCTTCATTAACAGGTCTGAGGGAATTACTAGTTGGTCAATACTACTGTCTTGAGATAGGCTTTGGTAAATTATTGTCCTTGGCTTGGATATAACCTCAGGCAATCTTTTATTCTGGTCCATCTTCAAGTCATTATAAAGACTTTCATTGTTCATCCCATGCTTTTCAATCAAATCCAGAATGATTGACAGCTCAGTAAATCTCAGTTTCTCTAGAGTTTGAAAAGCTAGGTGCCACAAGTAGTTGTCCTTGCACACCATGATTATCTCTCTTAGATGGACATCCTTGATTTTCCTTACTGCCACTGTGAAATACTTGATGCTTTCCTTGATCTTCTGTCTGTACTTCCTTGCATCTCCTTGAGCACTACTGTAGATGGCTTTCAGAAACTCCAGGAAGGCCTCATCATGATAGATGTTTGAATTGGCAACTTCCTGTAGCTTGGCTTCTGTGATAATTGCAGCTTTGACAGGTTTAGCATTGGGAGTAGGTTGAGTAGGTTGAGGAGTTGAGATATCTTTAGGCATTGTTGATGGATAGTAGGTGGTTGAGATTGTGCTCTTCTGACCTTCTGCACTTATGACCTCTACAGGGGGAAGAATGATTGGCTTTATGGTTTCTTCAATGAGTATGCCATTGCCCTTATGCTTTGACTGCTTGGCAGGTACTCCCCCTCTTTGTTTCAGAATGACCTCCTTTTGTTTCTCCCCCTTAGGCTTGGGATCAGACAAGATGACTTGAGCTTCCCCAGGGATAGGCAGGTTCATTTGTTTCATCATTGAAGTCAGCATCTGTTGTTGCACCAGCAGGATATTGGAGGTGTTGTTGCCTTGGGCATCCAGTTTGTCATTGAGCTGTTTTAGAGAGTTGGCAAGCTGCTTGTTTTCATCTGTCAGAGAGGCTACTTCTCTTTCAAGACCATCCACCTTTGAGAATAGCTGTTGAGACTTGAAAGAATTGAGAGATTGCTCCTTGAGCTTGGCAAAGTCAAATTTGGAGATGTTTGACAGAGGGACCTCATCCACCAATTTGTCACCATACTGATTCTTCCAAATTACATTCAGAATGGCATTTGAGTTGATATTGGCCTTGACTTGATTTTCCAGGGTTGTAGCCAGCTTCCTGATGTTGTCTGTGACCAGGGCCAGAGAGAGGTCCATCATGCTGACAGTCGAGTTTGTCTTCTGGATTTCTTTAAGGATGCTATCCACCCTGGGAAAATCAGAGAGATATGAGTTTCTGAGCTTAGTGAGGGATCTGTCTGTCTCCTCCTGGATTGAAGAAATCTCTGATTGAAGCCCTTTCCCAAGATAGTGCAGAGCCTTTAATTGATTCCTGTAGACATCATTAACAGCATCATAGATGGCAGCAGGAGAGAGATCCTTTGCATTGGAGCCCAGAGAAGTTAGGTATTCTTCTCTTAGAAAAGCTAGGGCATCCTTGAGCTTGAGAGTCCTCTTAGCATCCAACCAGGCATCCACATTTCCCTCTGGTTCAGCTGCATCCACTATCTTCTCCTGCTGAGCTTCAACATCCTCCTTGTGGCAGAGTAAAATGGCTTCATAATCAGCATTTGGGAGATTTGAGGTGAGGAGATGTTGAGCTATCTTTGAGAACTCATCAATCTGTGCAACATGGAGATCTTGTATGGCTTCTTCTGTCATTTTGGAAGGCACAAATGATGATCCTGAAGGCCTGTCATGGTGCACAGGCTTCAGCCATTCTGACATAGTGGCCTGAGCCAAGTGAGAGCTAGTGCTAGGCACTTCATGAGATGTAGGATTTTGAGTCTCCTCCAGCCTTGGAATGGCTATAGGGTCTGATGTTGTCTCCATTGAAATGGGATGTGTTACAACATCAGCCCTATTTGTCTGTGAAGACAGTTCCACATCCCTAAGGATGGGAGAATTTGGCATAGAGTCTCCAGTGAAAACTGGTGAATCCTCCATGTTTTTGTTGGTGTCATTAGGATATGCCCCAGCATGCATTCCCTGACCAACTAGATGTGGGTCCTGGGTGGTGAGCATAGTGTCATGCACCATGTCACTTGAAATTGGCTCAATCACAGGAGAGAATTGTGAGTGATCAAAGGCAAGATTGTCATTGGAATGACTCTCTTGTTCAGAAGAAATTTTTATGGAAGAATCTGAGAGAGAAGTGGGGTTTAGATTAGATTGTGGCAACTCCTCCTGAGAAATAGGAGGAGTTTCAACAGTGATGTGCTCTCCACTCTGTGTATGATCAGCCTTATCACTCCTAGGGTCAAGAGTGAGTTCTTGACCCTGTGCAGACTCTGTACAGGGTGCATTGGGGAGACTGCTCTTTTCAATGCCAATGACCTGTTGAGAGGCCATGGACAGTAACAGGTGTACCCCTTTTTCCACATCTGAATCATGTTGGGAGGATCCAGTGGTAGGTTTGGATTTGGATTTCTTACTTTGTCTGGTGAGAGGTGACTCAGGATTCTCACTATCTATCTCTACAGATTCATTTATCACTGCTAGGGCTCTCTTCTTTGACTTCTTTTTAGTAACACCAGTCTTTTGAGAGAGTGATGCACTTGGCTGCCTAACTTCTATGGTACTGTTTACAGTGGGGTTGCTGGATGGGATGGGAAGGCTGGGGTTAGACTGTGTAGCTCCTTCAGTCTCAGCCTCCCCTGTCCAAGAAAGTGCATGGTATATTGGCTTATCAAGGGGATAAGACTCAAATGTGTCCTGCATATGCTTGGTCACACTTAGAATCACATCCACTTGATTCCTTGTGTCCAATGAGCCAAATAGAACTTTGGACATGGACTTGGAATAAGCCATTTTAGTTTTATCTATACCCTCTAATTCATGGACATTTGCATCAAGAAAATTTAAAATTACTTGAAGGAAACGAGGGTAAAAGATGTCATTACCTCTACCATGAACAGTCCTGCCTAGCCTCTGAGCCAATTCTTTGAGAATTATGGCTCCCACATTGATCTCCTGGTTGTTGGCCAAGGAGTAGGCTAGCTTCACAGCAATGTGACTGATATGGTCCCATCCTGTCTTCCTGCAGAGAAACACCTTCTGGAGTGCATCAAACAGAAATGACCACTCCCTTCTCACAAACTTCTTATTTAGCTTTCCAGTATCTATCTCTTCAGCATACCGAATGAAGGTCATGAAATCTACGATTTGAACATCTGTAGCTTCTTGGTCATGACCCTCAACCTTGAACCCCAAAGCTTCATTGATTTCCCTTTCACCAAACTGAAAGTGTTTGCCTCCAATTGAACAACTAACCTCCTGGAATGAGGTTCCATCTTCCCTAGCCATTGTTGATACCAACGCCGTTCTCCAGAATCCTTCCAACACATCGACATACAAGGTAGGGTTCAGGGTTAGGGCTTGGCGTAGGTAGGAAGTGTTCAAGAACCGGACAAAACACTTGTACCTTGGGTTAGCCTCAGCCTCAGAGGGAATGGTGAGAAGATTGGTTTCTTTGGGAATGGTTAAAGGGATAGAAGATGATACTGTTTGAGATTTGGGTGCCATTTCGAGAGAGAGAGTGAAAGAGAGAGTAGAGAATTTGTGCTTAGGTTTGTGAGTTTGAGAGCAATAGACAAGATGAAAAGTTGTGAACGATTAGAAAAGGGTATTTATATGATAGAGACACTGCGATATGGAGTTATGAATTTGTACAGTCTATTTGTATGTCGCGAAGTAAAAAAAATTTGGCATGTACCGCAAAGTCTTGCAAAGTATATCGCATAGTCTCAGAAATGAACTATGTCGCAAAGTCCTCAGGATGAAGGGATTGGGGAGACTTTGCGATATAGGGAGATACCCTGTCTAAAGCTCTCTATGAGGAATTTTAAGCAAATTGTCAGACTTGTATCAAATTTTGAAATAAAATGAATTTAAATCAAAATTCTGTCAAATGTGGAGACTTGTCGATATAGTTATTCTAAGTCGCGAAGTCATAAAATGAACTATGTCGCAAACTCATGAAATGAACTATGTCGCGAAGTCTCACAATCTCAACAGTTTGCGATATAAGTCTGTTTGATTTGAACTGTGTCGTGAACTCTGAAAATCATCTATATCGAGATGTCTCAAAAGCTCACAACTTTACCAACAAATGTGATTTTGAAAAATATGCAGTAAAATACTGAAATATTTATAAATCATATCTCAGCTAATTTTCACTCCAAACAAATAGAGCATTTAAATACAGTGAAAATTTACTGCTGCAACAGTTTACTGGCATACTTACTTAGAGCAACTAAATGAAGGATTGAGCATTCCAATTTCACTCACAAATCTGTTGAAGACTGCTTCATTCAGAGGTTTAGTAAATATGTCAGCTAATTGTTTCTCAGTTGGAACATAAGAGACTTCTATGGTAC
Organism: Heracleum sosnowskyi; assembly: GCA_030848705.1. Classification (NCBI taxonomy): domain Eukaryota; kingdom Viridiplantae; phylum Streptophyta; class Magnoliopsida; order Apiales; family Apiaceae; genus Heracleum; species Heracleum sosnowskyi. Next base: position 32,614,991 of record CM061235.1, on the reverse strand, counting down.
CATTTGCAGCATGTTCCCTAATGAAATGGTACCTGATCTCAATGTGCTTTGTAGTAGAATGATTAACAGGATTGGCAACTATGGATATTGCACTAGTATTATCACACATTAGTGGAATGTGTTCTAACACTAGCCCATAATCCATGAGTTGATTTCTAATCCAAAGCAATTGAGCACAGCAACTTCCAGCAGCAATGTATTCAGCCTCAGCTGTGGATGTTGCTGTGGACTGTTGTTTCTTACTAAACCAGGACACTAACCTTTGACCTAGGAATTGACAGCTTCCAGAGGTGCTCTTCCTGTCAATTCTGCATCCAGCATAATCAGAATCTGTGTAACCAACCAGGTTGAACCTAGTGCCCTTTGGATACCATAGACCAAGATTAGGAGTCCCCTTCAGATACTTGAAGATTCTTTTGATAGCCATCATGTGAGATTCCTTGGGATCAGACTGGAACCTTGCACAAAGGCATGTGGCAAACATGATGTCTGGCCTGCTAGCTGTGAGATAGAGTAAGGATCCAACCATTCCTCTATAGACCTTGATATCAACTCTCTTGCCTTTCTTGTCTTCATCCAGCTTGATTGCAGTAGACATAGGAGTTTTAGCTGGGGATGACTCTTCTAAACCATATTTCTTTAAAAGATCCTTGACATACTTAGATTGGTTTATAAAGATGCCATCCTCCCTTTGATGTACTTGCAGGCCTAGAAAGTAGGTTAACTCTCCCATCATACTCATCTCATATTTGCTTTGCATCAACTTAGAGAACCTTTCACAGAGTTTTTCATTTGAAGAGCCAAAGATGATATCATCCACATAGATTTGAACAAGAATGATATCATTTCCATGCTTCTTGAAGAATAGGGTTTTGTCAATTGTACCCCTGGTAAATTGATGCTCAAGAAGGAATTGAGATAGAGTTTCATACCAGGCTCTTGGTGCCTGTTTGAGTCCATAGAGTGCCTTGAGCAGTCTATACACAAAGTTTGGGAAGTCTTCACTTTCAAAGCCAGGTGGTTGAGACACATAAACTTCTTCAGCAAGATCACCATTGAGAAATGCACTTTTCACATCCATTTGATACACCTTAAAATCTGAGTGAGCTGCAAAAGCCAGGAAGATTCTGATGGCTTCCAGTCTAGCTACAGGTGCAAATGTCTCATCATAGTCAATGCCTTCTTGCTGACAGTATCCTTTGGCAACCAGTCTTGCTTTGTTTCTTATTACCACTCCTTCTTCATCCATTTTGTTTCTGAACACCCATTTGGTGTCAATAACATTCTTTCCTTTTGGAGGAGGTACTAGTTCCCATACTTTGTTTTTCTCAAATTGATTCAACTCTTCTTGCATGGCAACAATCCAATCAGAATTCTTCAAAGCTTCTTCAATTAATTTAGGTTCCTCTAGTGACAGAAAGCAGCTATACAAACATGTATTTAATGTTGCCCTTCTTGTTCTAACTCCCTCACTAGGATCTCCAATGATTTGATCCCTAGTGTGGGCTCTGTCCCATTTCCTTGTGTGCCCCTGTTCATTTCCTTGATCTGTTCCAAGCTCATTTTGGTTGATAGGTGCATTCTCTTCTTCTCCCCCTGTGTTTGTGAACCCTTGCACAGATGTTTGAAGAAGATTGTCAACTTCGAGGATTTCATTCTCTAGAACAGTTTGAACAGGGGGTTCATCTTCACTTTCAGAATCCTCAAGATAACCTTGATTCTCAAATCTCATTGGCACACTGTCTTGATCACTTGTTTTCAGTCCAGGAGTTTTCTTGTCATCAAAGGTAACATCCATGCTTTCCATGACTTTGTGTTGCTCAGGTACAAATACTCTGTATGTTGTCCTTTCCAGAGAGTATCCAATGAAGATACCTTCAAATGCTTTTGCATCAAATTTTCCAACATGCTCAGAGGTATCTTTCATCACAAAGCACTTGCTTCCAAACACATGCAGGTGCTTGAAGGATGCTCTTTTTCCAGTCATTAATGAGTAAGGAGTTTTGCCAGACTTCTTATTGATTAATGTTCTATTTTGCACGTAGCATGCTGTGTTAACAGCATCAGCCCAAAAGCTAGTGGGTAGCTTTGCATCCAGCAGCATTGTCCTTGCAGCTTCAATGAGAGTTCTATTCTTTCTCTCAACTACTCCATTTTGTTGAGGTGTTCTAGGAGCTGAGAATTGTTGAGAAATTCCTTTATCTTTGCAAAACTCATACAATGTTGAATTTCTGAACTCAGTCCCATTGTCACTTCTCAAAGCAACTACAGAGGAACCAGTGCTTTGTGCTTCTTTATCAACTCTCTTGATATGCTCTATTATGACTTGGGGTGCTTCATCCTTGGAGAATAGGAATTCCACCCAAGTATATCTTGAATAGTCATCTACCATCACTAGAGCATATTTCTTTTTGGAGAGGGACATTACATTCACAGGGCCAAATAAGTCCATGTGAATTAGCTGCAGAGGTTTTGAGTTTGTATTGAGCAACTTGTTCTTGTGACTGGATCTTTTAATTTTTCCTTTCTGACAAGCTTCACATGCTTCATCTTGCACAAACTCCAAGGCAGGCAAATCCCTGATAAGTTCTCTCTTGGTTAGAGAGTTCATTGCCTGAACATTCAAGTGAGACAGCTTCTTGTGCCATAGCCAGAATTCCTCATTTGTGGCTTTAGTGTAGAAACAACAGATTTCTCCCTTATCTGCAGCCTTGAGATTAGCTACAAACAAGCTTCCTTTCTTCACACCAGTTAGAACAACTTCACCACTTTCCCTTTTTGAGATTGAACAAAGGTCTTCATCAAATTCCACTTTGAAACCTCTGTTGGTAAATTGTCCAATACTCAAGAGATTATGCTTCAGTCCTTCAACAAATGCTACATCTTCAATAATGACATTTCCAGATTTAACACTGACATATCCCATTGTATAACCAATGTTGTCATTTCCAAAGGTTACTGATGGGCCAGCCTTTTCCTCAAAATGTGATAGCAGGGCTATATCACCAGTCATGTGACTTGAGCATCCACTGTCCAAGATCCATATGACTCTTTTATTCCTGTTGCCCTGACTTGAATCACCATCATCAGAAAATGCCATCAAGGCATAGTTTGAGTACTCTTGTTCTTCTTCTTCATCAGAGTCATCCCAGCATTTTCCCTCAGCAATAAAAGCTTTGCCCTGTTGTTTCTTGAGTAGAGCCTCATACTTAGCTTCAAGCTCTAAGTATGCTTTGTCCTTCTTGACTTGTTTAGGCTTTTTGCACTCAGTGGCAAAATGCCCAAGTTCATTGCAGTTATAGCACCTTATTTTGGTCCTATCCACACTTCCTGTCTTGTATCCACCTTTAGCAGCACCAGCAATCCCTTTTCCTTTATTGAAGGTTTTTGAGCCACTAGATCCACCAGTGTTTCCAGTATTGAACTTGGACCTGAATGGCTGCTTTCTTTTAAACCTTATGTTAGGATACCTCCTAGCCATATAAGCAAAAGATTTGTTTTCCATTTTGTCCAGTTCCTCCATGCTGTAAAACTCATCATCCTCAGGCAAATCATAGACGACCTGGACCTCATCACCAGTGTCTTCAACTTCCAGTTCCTCAATCTTGACCTGACTGATTTCAAGAGAGTCCATTCTTTGACTTAGGTTGTCAGCAATAAGTGCACAGGAGGTATTAGCCACTAATCCTTGCTTTGCTTGAATAGATCTCTTTTGAAACAGCTCCAACTCATATGTCTTCAAAACACCATATAACACATCAAAACCAATCTTTGTTAGATCTCTTTCTTTTAGGGAAGAGATTCTTGGTTCCAAGTGATCTGGAAGAGTTAGTAGAAACTTCATATTGAGCTCTTCTGTTTCATAGTGTTTGTCATAGAGTTTGAGCTCGTTTATCAACTTGTTGAATCTCTCAAACACTTCTGTGATTCCCTCTTTTGGCTGAGCCATGAAGGCTACATATTGTGAAACAAGAATCTGCTTCTTGTTCTTTCTTACTTCAGTAGTTCCTTCACAGAGCACTTCTATAAGATCCCACATCTTCTTGGCACTAGTACAATGAGCAACAGTGCCATACATGTTGAAGTCCATAGATTCACAAATGATAAGTTGAAGATGTCCATCCAGTGCAACTTTTTCCTTTTCAGGATCAGTGTATTTTGAGGGATCTTTGGGCACATGTTTTGCTGGTACAATCTCAGTGCCACTGGTTGTTTCACCAATCTCGATCATTGGAATGAAGGGACCATGCTTTAGAATATCTAAATACATGGGGTTAGAAGCTTTGATGAAAAGCAACATCTTCTTCTTCCATAAACTGTAGTGCTCCTTGTTAAAGGGAGGAATCCTGATACTGCTTAGTTTCTGTGAACTCATTCTTGATCTTTTCCTGTTTGTACGTTAACAGCCTACGCTTTGATACCACTTGTTAGAAATGAATACTACTAGAAACTAGACAGAGGGGGGGTGAATGGATAGTTTGATATATTTTTAGATTCTTGAAAACTAAGTAACAGACTGTATATGATTATGATATGTAATATGCAGAAAGTAAATAACACACACAATCACTTTAATCTACTTTGTATAAGCAAATTAAATACTACAACTTTCCAAGAAATTCACAATAGAATTTCTGGCTTCTAAACAAGAACAGTTTGAACTTGCTTGCTTACAGAGAAAAGAGCTTAGCAAATAACTATGTGTATCTCTCTTACAGCTAACAATAGGATGTGCATAATATATATAAGCCCTATACAAACTAGTGCACACACCTATTTTTACACAGTTACCCCTTGCTGAAAGTCCAACTTGTCCTGCCATAAGACGTTAACTGTGTCAGGAAGGACCACCTGCTTTTCGGAGTCTTTCCCGTTTATGTAGCTGCTTGTCTCTTATCTTTCTCTCCAAGTTTAGCTGTAGATTTGCCATCTGTTCTTTGGACCACCTTGCCAGAACAAATGCTTCAGTATTTGTCTCTTTTGATTCTTGATTCTGTACCTTGATTTGTCTTGTTGTAAACGGCTAAGTGTTGATATCGTGAACTCCACTTCATTCCTGACTTCGCGATCTCACTTGTGAGGACTTCACGATATAGCCTTTGAAGACTTTGCGACATAGGTCATTTGAAGACTATGCGACATAGGTCATTTGAAGACTATGCGACATAGGTCATTTGAAGACTATGCGACATAGGTCATTTGAAGACTATGCGACATAGGTCATTTGAAGACTATGCGACATAGGGCTTCTGAGGACTTCACGATCTAGGCTTCTTTGATTTTGCTGACTTCAACACTTCACGACATGTGTCTTGAGGACTTCTCGACATAGTACAAAATGGACTATGCGATATAGTACTTCACGACATGGATATTGGTGACTTCACGACATAGCTTTCTTCTGACTTTGCTATATAATGCCTTAGACAAATTTCTGCAACTTATTTCTTCATAGCCTTATTTATCTCTATCCTGCTGCATGAACACTTCTGAACTTCTACCAGGATAATTATTCAATGGCCTATTTACAATCTAGATGCAAGAAACTTTACTAAGCTCATTATAACTTTGAGCATACATGGTCAAGCTAATGTTCATGAGAACAAGACAAGTACATTTAGAGACCTATACTACATCCCAGTGATAGAACTCACTAGGTCATGTAATGTGATATAGTCACAAAGTGTAGGCTTGTTAATAGTGGTGTTCAGACATGTCTTGAGCCTAACATCGGACTCTGCGCGTCTTTGTTGACGGCGATCGTCAAGTTGGTGTCTCAAATCGTACTCACGATTTCTCCTATAATGAGCCCATGTTACGTCTCTGTGGTGATCCCCATTGTGCCTTTCATGATCAGGATCACGGGAGGATCCGAGACGACTGTGAACATTTGACCTTGATCTTTGTGGCAAGGGCCGAGCACGAGAGTGCCTTGAGTTTCCTTCGGATTCGCCTTCATTTGGATCGACCAGAGGCTGTATAACCGGGGCTGCCGGTTGCACCATAGATTGGAGGAAGGCGATGAGCGCATCCTTTTGTTGAGGGTTCTTCTGTTGGACCTGTTGTTGTGTCAAGTGTTGAGGGTTCAGGGCCATAGGTGCGTCCGGGGTTGCTGGGGCAATGACAGGTTGAACTTGCTCCGGTTGTTGTTGGGCGTGAACCGCTCGGGCAGCCGGAACCTCTTGCTTTTGGTTGATCACATTCCTTAGGTCTCTAGGAGCTATGCGACTAGCATTGAGGGTTGAGTCGGTGTCGGCATTACGGACTCGGACGTAGTTTGGGTGGCTAGGGCCACCAACCTCCTGGATGACAGGGGGTTGTTGATTAGAACTACGTGTGACAGGTGCCATGTTTGCTGGTTTGGAGAGCGTGGGAAGTCCCCTCCTTCTAGCGCCAAATGATAAGTTGTTCTACCGTCGGGCTCTACTTCCTTAGTATTACGCTGGAACATGTGTTTGTTTGGGCTTGTTGGGCTTGTAACGCTTGTTTGGCTTTGTCGACCTTGTTGGGCTTGTAATGATTGTTTGGCTCTGTCGACCTTGCTGGGCTTGTCCGACTTGCTGAGCTATGTTGGCCTTGCAGAGCTCCACCGGAATTGCCTCCGCGCTCCCTGAAACGGAAATGCCCGCGGGGGGTTATGTCCCCGTAAGCACCTCCGGCGTGAGAATAAGTATCCGATGAACGAAAAACATAATACAGATATGTAGATAGGTATTAATTTCTAGAGAGAGAAAGTAGAGAGAAGGTAGAGCAAAACCTATCAGAATTTGAGTATAGTGAAAATGTAGTGAATGTTGTGAACCCCTTCCACTGAAGTGACTAGGGGGTATATATAGGCTCATGTCATGTGCAGTGCACATGACTGAGTGTCCATGTGGGGGACATGAGCTGCAAGTTAGGGTCTTGGTCGGGTGTTAGGGTCTTGGTCGGGTGTCAGTGTCCACCTTGTGTCAGTTGCATGTTGTCCTAACGTTTGGACCACGTACTTGTGGCAGCTTTGTTGCAGATGTCAGTTGTACTTGTGGCAGCTTTGTCTTGTTCGTACTTGTTTGTGGTGTGACTTGTCATGTCCAATCCTTATGGGCTTGGTGGACATTGCAGCCTTTGTGGACCTTGCGGACATTGTGGCCTTGCAGGCATTGTGGCCTTGCAGGCATCGAGGCCTTGTAGACATTGTGGCCTTGTATGCATTGTTTTGGACTTGGGCTTAATTTTGATAGGTGGGTTGGTCCTTTACAAATCACCTACTATCAATAACATTATTTATGACCAATTACATTTTCAGCTAAAATACATTACTTTTTCTATTTTTTCTAACAAAATTCTCTCTTTTTCTAAAAAAATCATGGGCAATTACCTTTTTTTAACTAAATATGTTACTTTTTCTATTTTTCCTTACTAAAACACCTCATTTTCCAAAAATATCACGGGCAAATCCTTACTTATTTATTTTAAATCCCATTTTAATACTTTTAATTACGGACAATTGCCTTTTTCAACTCAAACATGTTACTTTTTCTATTTTTCCTTACTAAAACCCCTCCTTTTTTCAAAAATATCAGGGGAAAACTGTTACTTAATTATTTTAAAACCTATTTTAATAATTTTAAATTATTTAAAAAAGTTTAACAAGCCTACTTATTTTTTTAACAAATGTAATTAATAAAATACTAAAACGCAAATAATAAGAATAACAATTAATATTATTAAATAATAACATTATATATAAACAATTACATTTTTAGCTAAAATACATTAATTTTTCTATCCTTTTTAACAAAATCCTCTTTTTTTTCTAAAAAACAATTCACTAGGTTACCTTTTTCAACTAAAACATGTCACTTTTTCTATTTTCCCTTACTAAAACACCTCCTTTCCAATAATATCACAGAAAACCTTTACTTATTTATTTTAAAACCGATTTTAATACTTTTAATTACGGGCAATTACCCTTTTCAACTCAAACATGTTACTTTTTCTATTTTTTCTTACTAAATCATTCATTTTCCAAAAATAACACGGACAAATGGTTACGTATTTATTTTAAAACTTATTTTAATACTTTTAATTATTTTAAAAAGCTTAACACGCCTACATTTTTTTAACAAATGCAATTAATAAAATATTAAAACATAAATAATAAAAATATTAATTATTAAATATGTACTATAATATAATAGTCGAAACATTGGAAATTTTAGGTTTCAGTTTTCGGTCCTTAATTCTAATTAATAAATGATAAAACAATAGTAATTAGCTGATTGCCTTTTTCCGATTTAAACACATCTCTTCTATATATAATACGAGAACATGTGGATAATTTAGGGGCATTTTGAGCCAATAAACCCCTATAAAATTACAATTTTACCCTTTTATATTTTGAAATTACATGACATGCCACTACTCTCTTATCTTAAAAAAAAAGAAAGTAAATAATGTATTTCTACAGAATCAAACCCTGACCTTCCCTAAGTAAATCATTTTTATAATTATTGAGCTACATGTCTTCTTTTGCTTTTGAGTGAAAAATCACATCACGTAAACCTCACATTATTCTTAATCCTATATTAATTATTATTTAAAATTTTAAGTAAAACTCAAGGTGATTTATAATATTTATTAAATTTTATTTATTAAATTCTTTTTTAGAGTATGTTTGCAAAAGATATTTATAATATTTATTTTTAATTATTAAAATATCATACAAAACTATATACTACCAATCTTATAAAATTTTTATATTAAGTTTCAAAAACAATATTAAGTGTGGTGTATTTTTATATTTCCTTTAGTTTTAAATAAATATGAGAATAAGGATACTAAGGTTAACCTCATGATACTTTAATTGAGGTACTATTGATTTGAGATTATTCACTTTCTTGATTTAAAAATATACTAAAAACATGGTAAGTAAATATTTGGTAATAAATGACTAGATTTGTTATTCATATGCATTTCTAGTGTATCTCAGGAAAAATATCCTAAGGTTAACCTTAGGATCCTTATTCTCAATAATATTTCAGTTGTGTAACTTTAACTATAATATATTCCATTTTCTTATATAAGTGTCTAACTTTTCTTGTATTATACAATATATTTAAATTATTAAATCATACTTATTAATTTCTATAAAATCTCTTTAAAATTTTATAATAAAATTAGTATGATAAATCATGATATATAATTTATATTTTGAATTTAATTTAATATTTTAAATAATAATTCAAATTAATATTTATTTAAAATAAGAGATAAAATAAATATTATTGTAATTTAATTGTATTCTACATGTGAAAACTTTGAATTAGAAAATTGGATTGAAAGTTTAAACTATAAGAATATATACAAGTCATATTTATTCACAATAATTTATTTAATATACATGAAAATATATAATATTTTTTTTAAATATAGAAATTGGGGACCGGGAAGCGTGGCAGGGAGACACTAATCCCTGACCCAATCCTGATCCCCAAAATTTTTACATATTTCTTTTTGATCGCCAGAAAAGTTCTCAATTCTCCGCCCGAAATGGGGCAGAGAATGGATCGGGGTTGGGCGGGAAGGAGTGAATGTCTATCTCTACAATAAGCATTATTATATAGCATATATCGATAAAATGTATCCATGATATTTATGAATATTCTTCTTATGTATATAGGGCCGGTGCAATACAAAGATGACTTTTAAATTTGTTATCTTATATGTATTTTAATAATTTATTTTATATTTATACTTTTTTTAACGAAGATGAACTTAGATTTAAATAGTTTTATTTTAAAACCACTTTTAATGCTTTTTATTATTTAAAATAATAATTACATTAAATATTAATTACCTTTTTCAGCTAAAACACGTTACTTTTTTATTTTTCCTAACAAAATTCACTCCTTTTCCAAAAATATCACGGGCAATTACATTTTTCAACTAATTAAATATGTAAACTTTTCTATTTTTCCTTACTAAAATCCTTTTTCCAGAAATATCACGGGCAAACCCTTACTTATTTATTTTCAAACCTACTTTAATACTTTTAATTATGAACAATTACCTTTTTCAACTAAAACATTTTACTTTTTCTATTTTTATTTACTAAAACACCTTTTTCCAAAAATATCACGGACAAACCGTTACTTATTTATTTTAATACTTTTAATTATTTTAAAAAGTTTAACACGTATACTTATTTTTTTTAACAAATGCAATTAATAAAATATTAAAATGTAGATAATAAAAATGACAATTATTAAAAACAATCCGTGCATTGCACATGTTTTAACATTAAAAGTTTGGTCAATTGATAACAATTAACAAAATTTAATCATTTTTTTCTACTTTTACTAATTTATATTATATTATTTTATAGTATAAATTAGTGGTGTATATATGTAATCAACTCATACATTTTTAAATCGTTCAATTTAGTAAAATAACATTACTTATTAGTATGTGCAATACAATATATTGATGATTGTAATATACTAATTAGATATTTATGAAATTTTAATATATATAAATCGGTAAATTCATATCATGTTGTAAAAATACTAAAATGGCTAATGGATGTCTAATAATGAGGTATAAATTTGTATGGAAAAGATAACTGAAGTGCATGTTGTATTTTTAATTAATATGATATATTTGTTAGGTATACATGATATAAAACGATTAACCGGATTTAAATTCAAAGAAATATATCTATAATCGAATCTCGATAAATTAATAACATATGATAAATTAATATTTTCAATAAATATATTTTATCCCAAAATTATAATGACAATATAAATTTACCCTAAATACATTAGTATTGTTTTCAAATTAAGATCACGGTTAATATATTTGTATACCAAAGATTTAGATATGTTGGTTCAATTATAGATGTCTAACATCTCAATCCCTCGTAAAAAATAATGAAATGATTTAGTTAGTTTATGAGCATTAATACCAACAATGTTGGACCGCGGGACCACACATTCCACTACGAGTATGTTTTATTTGTTTCATCTATTATGCTTCCTGATTTTGCGTTGTTGTACTACGTTTCTTACGCTTATTGTGTGTCTGCAGGTTTTTGAAGCTTTCGACTTGCCGCAGGATTTTAGTTCATACGTGGACCGTTCTTGGGACGACATTACTGAGTGTTGTCTTTCTCGCGCAGGATGAGTAATCCTCTTTTTCAATTTCTTGTTTGGTTTTCCTTATTGTTTTGTCGTTATTGCTTCTTAACAATGATTCTCTCCCATTTTTGGTGTCTTAGTTCCTTGCTGACATGAAGCATATCATCCGCGAGTACCGTGATGATGTAGACGGTCAGTGGCGAGCTGAATCTCTTCGGGAAATGACCACGATGAAGGAACAACGTGTGACTGCCGAACGACGAGCTGTTGATGTTGAGAAACGTGTTAAGGAGCTGTCTATTGAGTTTGAAAATCTGAAGGTGGAGAACGACAAAGCTGCGCAGACGATCATGGAGCTTTTCGACGAGCTGGAGAGGGGAAAGAAGCTGTTTGGGAAAAAACAACAGGAAAATGAGGAAGTGAGGTCTGAGCTCGTTCGTTGTCAAGGCGACAAAGAGGACCTCGCGAAGGAGGTGGGCGACCTGAAGTCGGAGGTGGAGAAGGGTATTGAGGAGATTTCCAAAGGTCTCGAGGCGGGGTATGGCCATTGTTATGCCCGCGCCGTTGCTGCTGGATTTGATATGACCGGTCATATATTTGAAGATTTCTGTTCCGATTTGGCTCAAAAGACGCAGGATGCGGGACAGGAAGAAGTACCGAATTGAAGGTGAGGGATGCCTTGTAACTTTGTACTTTTCCTTTTCGTCCATTTCTAGTGACCTGTTTTTTACTGCCCGTTGCCTGCTGTGTTAACTTTCCATGGTGTTTATCACCTTAAACATTGACTATCTTTGGTCCTTAACCTAATTTAATGAGTTTGACGCTATATCACTTGTTTCCTTGATGTTTTAAAACCTTTTGATGAAAGTTGAGTACATTTGTGGTTTTAACGTTTGTTAGGCTCCCTTAGCTTAACATACCTGCTAGCTAATTTCTCCCTGGGTAATTTAGGTGTTACTGCGGATTCACTAACATTCAGGCTTACGTTTAGCCAATTTTTCTCGTCGAAGTTGCTAAAGTCCTTTTTGTTTATAACATAGAATAAATGGGGAAGCAATACCTGAAATGATTATTATCAGCAGTATATTCGAGATATATTCGAGAGGCAATTTTTTATAAAAGAAAACATCTTCAAGTTCTATTTGTCCTTGACATTAATTCATAGTCGTAACTTAACAGAATTGAAAATAACTTAGTAGTAGCAAGTGTTCACATAGACTTCCCCTGTTCATGGGAAAAATCTCTTCAGATGAATCGCATTCCACGCATTTTTCACTGGCTCGCCGTCGAGCTGGGAGAGCTCGTAAGTTCCTGGTCGAAGAACTTTTGAGATCTTGTACGGGCCTTCCCATGGTGCCTTGAACTTTCCGGTGACGGTTGGTTGAGATGAGGCGGATTCCATCAAGACGAGATCATTCACTTGGAAATTTTTTGCTTTCACATTCTTGTTGAAATATTTGGCCACTATTTTCTGATGGCGCACAACAGTCAAGTTAGCTTCGTCTCTGACCTCCCCCAGTAGGTCGTTGTCAAGACGAAGTCCTTCTAGCGAGCTATCCGAGTTGAAAAATTCAATTCTGGGTAAATTCAAACTTGTTTCCAGAGGTACGACGGCTTCCATCCCGTATGCTAACCTGAATGGAGTCTCTCCCGTTGAGGTTCTTGGTGTAGTTCTGTATGACCACAGCACGTTGGGGAGTTCGTCCGCCCATGAGCGAGGTTGCTCTTGAAGTTGTTTCTTTAGTCCTTGAAGGATGATTCTATTGGTGACTTCCACTTGCCCATTGGCTTGAGGATATGCCACAGAAGCTTTATAATGCCTGATTTTATGATCACACAACATAGTTTCAAACTTGTCACCAACAAATTGGGTGCCATTATCAGTGACGACCGACTTGGGAATCCCAAAGCGAAAAACGACAAACTCCATAAAAAATTTGATCATTTCCTTTTCCCGGACGCGCGCTAATGGTTTAGCTTCCACCCACTTCGTTGCATAATCAATAGCAACGACCACGTTCTAGAGCTGACCCTTAACCTTGGGGAGCGGACCAACAATGTCAATGCCCCATTGAAAGAAAGGGCAAGGGCAAGGGCAAAGAATTGGCGTCATTACCTGTGAGGGAGCATGGCTAACGGACCCATAAAGTTGGCAAGGGACGCAACTTTTAACGTAATTCTCACAATCCTTCCTCATTGTGGGCCAATATAGGCCTTGCCTAATGATTTTAAGTGCCAAGTTTTTTCCTCACAAGTGCTCTTCGCATATTCTGGTGTGCGTTTCTAGAATTGCGAGTTGAGATTCATCGGGTCCTAGGCAGCGAAGAAGTGGCTCTGTTAAAGCTCGTCTGTAAAGCTTAGAATCTAAGACACAGTAGTTGTAAGCTTTAAACATGATTGATCGAGCTTTTTTTTTGTCTTCGGGAAGCTTGTTGTCGATGATGTATTCCAAAAAGATAGTGCACCAGTCCGGAGATGCAGTGACCTCGTTTATGATGGGCTCGTGAATTGTTAGGATTAGCAATTCCTCAACGTATACTGGATGAGAGCTTACCACTATGTTCGATGAGGCCAATTTAGACAGTGTATCGGCCCATTGATTCTCCATTCGGTCTACATTTGTGATCATCCAAGACGTGAAATTTTTCAGAAATGAGTGAGTTTTTTCCAGATAGGATGACATCCTGTCATTGTGAGTTTTAAATTCACCCATGATCTGTTTTACTACCAGTTGAGAATCGCTAAATATATCGATGACTTTAGCTTCCAGTTCATTTGCCAGTTTGAGTCCTGTTATCATGGCTTCGTACTCCGACTCGTTATTTGTGGCCTTGAATGAAAATTTGATTGCCTGTTGAACCTGGAAGCCCTCCAGGCTAATCAGAATGACCCCTTGTTGGGATTTATGGGTGATAGCATTGAAACAACTTAACTTTTTATGTACTTAATTTTTCAATTAAGTAGAACATACTATCACAGCCAAAGTATGCTCTTGTAATCAATATGCAATGTTATTTTAATTGTGTAATTTGGAAGAAGTTCGCTTTCTGTGTTCCAGCCTCAAATAATGCATATTAGATGACAGCATGAATAAATGTTACTGTCATAAGCATTGACAGTAAGATTACAAGAAGACAGAATGTTGCAAGTCACGACAGCATATTCTGACAGCAACATTGGTGGAAGACTACGCGACAACAACTTTAGCCCTCGATAGCAAGTTTGGAAACCTCGACAGCACTCTATGCGGGGAACTCATACTGTCACCAAAAGCACATTCCTGTGACAGCAAGCTTTGCGGCAAAAGTAACTGTCTCAAGAAAGATCCATGTTCTAGGTATCTTCTCAGTCAAATCCCGTGATAGTTTCAATGTTCAAGAAACAGGCGTGTTGCAGTATCCCTAAGCTGCACCAAGTCTGCAAGACTATGACAGAAGCTTCAAGCACTACAAAACAAAAGCGAATCAATTCAAGAGCAAGGTCAAGCCTCTATTTGCTGAATTGTTTTAGCTGGAAATAGAATGAATCTAGGTTGCTTTCTTTGTAATGTATATCTGACATGTTAGCAATTTAGGAATGTCACATGGGTAGGCAATTTGTAAGAAGCTGGCACTTGATAATGACAGCAGCTTTACAAACCCGTGTTGACAGTGATAGGATTAGTTTTATACTTAGACTATCAATTCATTCTAGGCAAGTAACGAAGACAAGTAAGTGTCTTGAAGAAAACTGAAGCTCAAGAATTCTCTCTTGAGGTTGTAGCAACACTTTGCAAAATAAATAAAAACATTTATTTTGTGAATCCTGTCTTCAGATTATACTGTTTGTGAATGCATACATATTATTGATAACATTAAATCTTAGTTTTGGTTGTTGAAATTGAGATTGAATTTTATCAGTATTGCATTCATCCCCCCCCCCTTCTGCAATACACGAGGACCAACAACTGGTATCAAAGCCAACAGATTAACATACATATCTGAGATCACGACGACAATGCAGAAATCAAACAGTATCGAGATCCCAGCTTTTGATAAAGAGAACTACAGCATTTGGAAAAGAAAGATCTTGTTGTTTATCAAAGCTGCAAATCCACTATACCCAGGTATTCTCGAGAATGGTACTTTCATTCCAAGGAAGGAAATTGAAGCCAGAACAGTAAATGGTGAAGTCATTCCTGCACATTGGGTTCCCAAAGATCCCTCTGAATTTTTGGAACCTGAGAAGGGGAAAATGGTGCTAGATGATCACTTGCAACTCATCTTGCTCGATTCTCTCACGTTGGATAAAGCCATGTGTGGAAGTGTGATAAGCTGCACATTTGCCAAGGAGATGTGGATCAGGTTAGCTTTACTATGTGAAGGAAGTGAAGAAGTTAAGGGCAACCAAAGGCAAATACTGATATCACAATATGAGGCATTCATGGCCAAGCCTGGTGAAGACTTAACTTCCATGTTTGAAAGGTTCAGTAAGCTCTTAACTGAACTACAGATACATGGCAAGTACTATGACAGAAAAGAATTAAATGTCAAGTTCCTGCTTACACTACCTGATCACCTTGAACACAAGACAATAGCCATACGAGAAGGAAGAGATCTCAACAATATAACCTTTGAGACACTTTATGGCATTCTGAAATCCTATGAACTTGAACTCTTTCAAAAGAGATCCATACAGAGTGGAACAAGGAACAAGATGGCCAATATGTCAAGTGCCCTAGTAGCACAAGTGCCAAGGATCACACAACCAAGTGAAGTACTACAACTCACACAACCAACCCCTGCACAATCCTTGAAGATAGAAGAGGTTGTTGAAGATGATGAGAAAGTAGTACTACAGCTCAAGGATGTGGAAGATGAAGACTTCTACACAATGGAGGAACTGGAAAGCATGGACAATCCTACTATGGCTTATATGGCCAAAAAATTCAAGAACTTTAGGTTCAAGAAGGATAGGTCATACAAGGACAAGCATCCAAGTTCAACATGGGAAGTTCATCAAAGGCTGCTGTGGGAAGTTCAACCAAAGGAGGATACAAGACTGGATTTGTGGATAGGTCAAAGTTCAAGTGTTACAACTGCGGTGAACCTGGTCATTTTTCTACTGAATGCAAAAGACCCAAACAAGTTCAGAGGTTTGAGAAAGGAACTGGTGGATACTCTAAGAAGAATCAAGGTAGAGCCTATGTGGCTGAAGGAAAGTGTTGGGATGAGTTTGATGATGAAGATGAAGAAGAATATGTCAACCTAGCTCTCATGGCTAGCACTGATGAAGTAACATCAACATCTTCAAGTCAGGTACCTTCACTTGTCTTACTTGATATGTCCATTGATGAGTATAAGAAAACCATTAAAGACCTAAGTGCTGAAATGTTCAATGTCTATACTAGCTTATCTGCTGCTAATGAGGAAATCACTAGGGTGAGTAAGCTAAATGAAACACTAAAGTCTGAAAATGAGTCTCTTGTTCTCAAAACCAGTTCACTAGACTCTTTAGCTCAGGAGAATGCTAGATTTAAAAATGAATTAAAATATGCTAAAGAAGTTGAGGAATTTCTGAGGAATGAGATTGCTGAAAATGAATTCAAGATTAAGGCTTATAAAAACTCATCTAAGACAGTTCAGGATTACAATGATAAGCATACAGAAAATCAAACTGTTGGCATAGGTTTTTCATATGGTAGAAGACCTGGAAAGGGAACTGTGATTCAAGATTGTTCTGGAAATGCTGCTGTCAAACCCACCATTCTCAAGAAGGTTAAAACTCATGTTTTCAAAGCTGCAGAAATTGAGTTTGATGAAGAAGCCATGCTCATCAAACAAGAAATTCT
Source organism: Heracleum sosnowskyi (assembly GCA_030848705.1). NCBI lineage: Eukaryota > Viridiplantae > Streptophyta > Magnoliopsida > Apiales > Apiaceae > Heracleum > Heracleum sosnowskyi. Next base: position 32,598,041 of record CM061235.1, on the reverse strand, counting down.
TGATGAGGATGAAGGTGTTGACAACACATCTAAGGATGGAAAGGATACTGTCACTATCCCCAAGACAGTAAACTTACCAAGCAATCAGACAGTAAGTTCAAAAGATGCTGTCACAGTTGGCAAGACAGTATCTTCCAAAGATGCTGTCAAGAATGTTTCCAAGACAGCAACTTCCAAACCTTCTGTCAAGACAGTTGGAATAAAAGGTACTGTCAAGGAGAGTTCGACAGCAACTTCTGAACGCACTGTCAATCCAGTAACTCCCAAGTCTAAGAATAGGAATGGTAAGGTAGGTGTCAATAAAGGAAATGGTTACACTAATGTTGGAGGTGCTTCTAGGAAACTATGCAATAACTGTGGATCTTCACATCATTTAACACATGTTTGTAATAAACCAATTGAGGATAAGATCAATGCTACTGAACTCAATGGTAACTTACACAGAACCCCCCTTATGCATAGAACTATGAGTGTCTGTAATAACATTGAATGTATGCCATGCAAGATCACTACCATGAGTACATGCTTTAACTTACCTATTCTTACTGCTGAAAAATGCTCATACATGCACACTATTGAGACTTCTGAGCCTGCTAGCAACAACAAAAAGGCTTCATCCACTAAGAAAAGGATCAAGTCCAATTCTAAACCTAAGTGGGTGAAAAGAGAAGTCAAACAGGAGATCATTGATGATGCTTATGATTTTATGACTGGAAGAAACTCAGGAGACACTGAAACTGCAGGACCCAACAAGGATTGGGTACCATATGCAACTTAAACACATTCTGTTTTGCAGGGCAAGAAGAAAGGTCAAGTCATGTGGATTATTGACAGTGGTTTCTCAAGACACATGACAGTTGATAAAGCTCTGCTATCACACTATGTAGAGAAAGCTGGCCCAATCATAACTTTGGAGACAACAACAAGGGTTACACAGTGGGATATGGATGTCTGGAAATTGGAAATGTTGTCATTGAAGACATTGCTCTTGTGGATGGATTGAAGCACAATCTACTCAGTGTCAGCCAATTCAGTGACAGGGGATTCAAGGTTGATTTTGATATGATGATGTGTAACATCTATCACAAGAAGGATCAGAGCCTCTCTCTAAAAGGGGTTAGAAAAGGAAGCTTGTTTGTTGCTGACTTAAACTCAACAAAGAATGATAAAGTTTACTGTTTCTACAGTAAAGCAACTGTTGGTGACAGTATGCTTTGGCACAGGAAGCTCTCACATCTCAACTTCAAGACAATGAATATTTTGATGAAGAAGGAGTTAGTGAGAGGTTTGCCCCAACAGGAATTCTGTCAAGAAGGACTGTGTGAAGATTGTCAAATGGGCAAACTAAGGAGAGCTGTGCACAAGTCCAAACAAATGAACACCAACATAGAAGCACTCAAGTTGATCCACATGGATCTTTTTGGACCAGTCAATGTACCATCTATGGCAAAAAAGAGATATGCCTTAGTAATGGTGGATGATTACTCAAGGTACACTTGGGTGAAATTTCTTGAATCCAAAGATGAAGCTGCTCAAGTGATTATTGATCAAGTCAGAGTTCTTGATAGAACTCCAAACTCAAAAGTCCAAATCTTGAGGAGTGACAATGGTACAGAATTCAGAAATGCCACACTTGGAAATTTCTGTAAAGATGAAGGAATTGTACAACAATTCTCTGCTGCAAGGACTCCACAGCAGAATGGAGTTGTAGAAAGAAAGAACAGGACTCTCATTGAAGCAGCTAGAACTATGTTGCATGATGCCAAACTACCAACATATTTCTGGGCTGAAGCTATCAACACAGCTTGTTATACTCAAAACAGAACCATGATCAACAAAACTCATGCAAGTACACCTTACTGTCTGCTAACTGGGAAGAAACCTATTGTCAAATACTTTCATGTGTTTGGGAGTAAATGCTTTATGATGAAGGAAAACCATGAGAAGAAAGGAAAATTTGACACCAAGGCATTTGAAGGACTATTCATGGGTTACAACACAGAAAGGACTGCCTACAGAGTTTATGTTATGGAACACAGGATTATTGAAGTGAGTGTTAATGTCACATTTGATGAAACCAAGTTTCCAGGACTGCATGAAGAAGGAAAGATGCAGACATTCAGATTTGAGAATCAAGGATACTTGGAAGCTGAGGAAATTGTTGATGAAGAACCTAGCTTCACTCAAATTGTTGAAGTTGACAAAGATACTGTCAATACCATTACTGTCAACCAAACTCCAGCTCAGTCACATACCATAACTTCTAACATTCATAATAGTGATAATTCTGGAGACAATGAAGAACATGGTGAAGACAATGGAATTGGTGAGCATTCAACTCAACAAACTGAAGCAACTGTTCCTGTACAATCAAGTAGCTTGCCCAGAATCACCAAGTGGAACAAGGATCACACAAATGACCTTGTAATTGGTGACCCTACTTCTGGAGTGAGGACAAGGAACAAAGTCTCTGCTGACAGCATGTTTTCATGCTTCCTGTCTCAAATGGAACCCAAGACAACTGATGAAGCATTGTTGGATTCTGACTGGGTGATAGCCATACAAGAAGAGCTAAATCAGTTTGAAAGAAACAATGTATGGAAGTTGGTTCCAAGACTTAAGGGAAAGTCAGTCATTGAGACCAAATGGGTTTTCAGAAACAAGCTTGATGAAAATGGATCAGTGACAAGAAACAAAGCAAGGCTAGTAGCTAAAGGTTACTGTCAACAGGAAGGAATAGACTATGATGAGACATTTGCACCTGTTGCAAGACTTGAAGCTATAAGAATCTTTCTAGCCTATGCGCACACTGCAACTTCAAAGTATTTCAGATGGATGTCAAAAGTGCCTTCCTAAATGAAGAGTTGGAAGAAGAAGTGTATGTTGAACAGCCACTAGGGTTTGAGGATGCTGAAATGTATGATTTTGTGTACAAACTCTTCAAGGCTTTGTATGGACTAAAGCAAGCACCCAGGGCTTGGTATGACACACTTTCCACTTTTCTTTTGGAAAATCAGTTTACTAGAGGAGTTATGGACAAGACACTTTTCTACAAACACCATGGCAAGGACATCATTCTGGTACAAATCTATGTGGATGACATCATTTTTGGTTCTACAAATGAGAAGCTGTGTGAGAAGTTTTCCTCTCTCATGAGTAGCAAATATGAGATGAGTATGATGGGAGAATTGTCATTCTTTCTGGGATTACAAATTCTTCAACAACCTGATGGAATCTTCATTTGTCAAGCTAATTACATCAAGGAACTTCTCAAAAAGTTCAACTTGGAAGATTCATCACCTGCAAAGACACCAATGTCCACATCAACTAGTCTGGATCTTGACCCTAAAGGAAAGAAAGTTGACTCAAGCACCTATAGAGGCATGGTAGGATCTCTCCTATATCTAACTGCTAGCAGACCTGACATCATGTTTGCTACATGTCTCTGTGCAAGGTTTCAAAGTGATCCAAAGGAGTCACACTTAGTAGCCATCAAGAGAATCTTTAGATACTTAAAAGGCACTCCTAACCTAGGCCTTTGGTATCCTAAGAATACTAGATTTGATCTAATTGGTTACTCAAACTCAGACTATGTTGGATGCAAGATTGACAGAAAGAGTACTACTGGTAGCTGTCAATTTCTTGGTGGAAGATTGGTCTCATGGTTTAGCAAGAAGCAGCATTCAGTTTCTACCTCAACTGCAGAAGCTGAATATATTGCTGTAGACAGTTGATGTGCTCAAATTCTATGGATGAAGAATCAACTTCTAGATTATGGTCTAGTGCTAAGAGACATTCCTATTTACTGTGACAACACTAGTGCCATAGCCATTTCAGACAATCCAGTTCAACACTCTAGGACAAAGCATATTGATATAAGACATCACTTTATCAGAGAGCATGTTGAACAAGGAACTATGAAGCTGATCTATGTCCCAATTGACAAGCAACTTGCTGACATCTTCACTAAGCCATTGGATGAAGCAACCTTCAACAGGCTGGTAAGTGAATTGGGAATGCTGAATTTGGTATGTTAATTTACCAAGTTTTTCTGCATTTTCAAATTTTTATTGAAGCTCATGACAGCAACTTCAAACCTGCTGTCAAGAGAAGTTACTGTCTACTTGGTCTATGTCTGTTATGTGACAGCATGTGTTGATTTGACTTTACATGTCTGTATTTTGTGCCAGTCTCATACTTTTAGACCCTGTATGACATTAATGTGGTAATTTGCTAAGTTTGAGAGATAAATATATGTTCCATTGGACTTTCACATCTTTTGCATAAATCTATAGGTTTAAAGGAGGACACGACCATTAATTACTTTTGTGGTAGTTGTATGGGTACTCTAACTGTTGACCATTAGACTTTAATCCTTAGACGATTTTGCCTATAAATTAACCTTAGGTTTCACCAGTCTGCTCTCAGTTTTAAAGTAAATCATGGAAAACAAAGTAGGAATAGAGTATAGGCCAAAAGTCTCGTGTGAATCTCACATCAGAGATGAAGTGGAAGACCTGTTTGATGAACTTGAAGACTTGCTTAATGAGGAAGATGAACAATCTCAAGCCATTCAAGCACAGGAAGAGGAAAAATGGAAGATTCAAGAGGAAGAACTTCAGGCACTTCTCAAGGAAGAAGGTCGCGCTGAAGAGGAGATTAAGAAAGAAGTTTTAGAATTAGTTAATAAAATCAAAGATTGATGTACTCAATGCTATATTCAAATGATTTTATTAATAAAAATAAAGCTTCTTGATGTTGTGATTATTGAGTTTTGTTTGTGTGTGTTAACTGCATAGTATCTGTGTTCAAAAGATTAAATTGCTAAATCTATACTCTGTTAATTTTAGGTTAAGTGTGTGAATAAAGCATTCTGAAAAGTTCATGACAGAAACAATTCCCCAACTAATTTACTGTCATTAAGAAGGATACTGTCCTGTGTCTCTTGACAGCAAACTTCTTGACAGCAGGGAAAGACTTTCTGTCAAGCTTTTAAAGGATACTATCATTCAAATGCTTAACGGTGACAACATGTTTTTGCGCAATAGTTGTTGTCGCGCATCTCTTATTACTGACAGATTGTTTCTAGCGCACAGGTTACTGTCAACAATAGTGGACCGTTACAATTGGATATTCATTCCACGTTTGACAGTAAATAACGGGCAGTAACTCACGTGTTATGTGAGTGGGTTAAGACACGTTCTTTAAACCCACTTTTTGTGCACAAACGTTTGAGATACCCCTTTTTATTCCCCAGTTACTCAGACATAGCATTCTTATCAAACTCAAGGCAAAATACTTTTCTTCAAGCAAAAAGCTATTTTCTTACTTTCTTCTTTTCTTGAATCTCCATGGCACCCAAACAGACTCTCTCTCAAACAAAATTTGCTGGTATCTTTTCCCCAAATGATGCTGATGAAGGTTTCAAAGGACTAGTGTTTTTCTTGAACAAGTCTTATCTTGGTTCTGCCATTACCTCAACGCCCATTCTCGACTTAGACAGAATTGAGGCATTTTGGCAAACTGCTGTTGCTCAAACGGAGGGTGAGAACCCATTTATTCAATTCACAATCAATGGGCAACACAACATTCTTACAGCTGAGGTCATCAACACTGCTCTTGGTATCACACTTCAAGCAAGCCGGAATTTTACTGAACTTGCTAATGATGACACTCTCAAGAAGCTCTTCTTGAAGATTGGGTATGCTGGCCCTATTCTCGAAGAGGGCACAACCAAATGGTATCCGTCTGGTGAAATGGATAGGAAGCATCTGAGAAAGGAGTGAAGCATGATACTTGATGTGATGGTCAAGGTGTTCTCTACCAAGTCCACAGGCTGGAATGGAATACCCTCCTACATCAAGAAACTGACACATTCTCTTGTCCATGGATACAAGGTGAATGTTGGAGCTCTCCTCTTGGCACACCTCAGGGCTGCCATAGGTAAGAAGGTATCAATCTACCCTCGCTTTCTTATGATGTGCATCAATTCTTTCTGTGATTTTAATAATGATGCCCCTCGTTTAGAGGCTTGCTCTGTTTTGAAAAAGAACACACACACACACTGTTATCTTCACAGAATCTCAATGCACATATTCCACTTTGTTTCACTCAGCACATGGTTGATCAAGTGTCCAACCTTGATTATCCATTACCTTCTGGTTATGCATCTTTCACTCTTGAGAATGAAACTGAATTAGACCCAAATTCAGTTAACCCACATTCAACACCATACACTCAGCCTAGGCCCTCTAGACTTCCCAAAGCCCAAAGAGAAGCTTTGCAAGAATCCAGAAAACGACCCTTAGAAGCTGGTGTTGGTGGTAGCTCTGTGAGTCGAGAGGGAGACACTGCACCTAGTGCAGCAAATAAGGAAGGTAGTCAATCAGAACCCCCAGTGGTTCCCCCTGAGCCTAAGAAGAAGAGAGCTAGGAGGACCAAAACCACTGTTAGCCAAACTGCAGTTTCTCAACAAACTGTGGTTACTGAAAGGGATTCAAACACCTCCCTAGATGTGCCTTCTCAACAAGGTGCATCTATTGAAATTGGCTTATCTCCCAAGGCACCCTGTACAGAGTCTGCACAAACTCATGGTTCACAACCTGAGGAACCTCCACTTGAAGAAACATACAGTGAGTTAGGGCACAGTGAGGATTTCTCTATTCCTTTTGATGATTCACATGTTTCTCCTGTGAATCAGCCCACACTCTCTGCTACACTTTCACCTTCTTCCTTCCCTACACATTCTTTTGGTTCTTCTCCACAACCTAGAGAAGGGGACAGTCCCAACCCTTCAGGTTTTGATCATCCATCTCCAATCATGGATGAGCCCCCATCTAGTGGTCCACAAGAACCCATTTCTCAAAGTGAAATGGACACCACTCCTCCAAACACTGAGCAAGGGCAAAGTGGTATTCTGTCAGAAACTGAAACAGCCAACACTTTGTCTGAACTCCAAGGAGCATCTTACCTTCAGGAAGATGCTGTCACAGCCTCTGTTGTTGTCAAGGACATTGGAAATGTTGCTGTCATGGACACAGCTGCTGTCATGGGTGGAGAGAAAGATATTGTCAACACAGGACCTACTGTCACTCCACATCCCAAAGATGCTGTCATGCCAGAACTTGCTGTCCACACTCCATCTGACAGTAACATTCCTGCCAAAGATGCTGTCCAGTCCTCTCAGCCAGATTTTGATGTTGTACTCCTTGAGGATGCCTCTGATGATGACCTACCTCTTGCCAAACTCTTGAAGGTACATTCTAAATCTTCTCCTTCAATGCATGTTAGTACTGCTCATACCCATGCATTTAGGTTGAGTGAGGGTGTGAAAAAGAAAAGAGAGATAAAAGAAAAGAGAGGTGAGCATAAAAATGAGAGGCAGCCAAATGAGCTGGCAAAAGGAGAGGGACTTGAGCATGTCCAGAGAGATCTTGAGGGAGCCCCCACTATTCAGGCATTAGGCCTTGAGAGTCAAACTGTGAGGGGTGATGAGATCACTCAAAAACACCCTGAGAGTGTGAGAACCCCCATAGCCTCCAAGCCCCTTTCTTTTCCTTCCCCTCCAAGAAGGTTAAGGAATGGTGGCCCCTCTGCAAATTTTGGTAACAGGATCACAGCTCTGGAAGGACAATGTGCTACCTTGAACTCCAAGATGGACTCTCTCTCTCAACTGGTAGTTGATGGTTTTGCTGCCACTCAACATTCTCTACAGTTCCTTACTGACCTAGTAGCTGCCAACTCAACTAAGGGGGAGAAGGTAGCAAGATCAGAATCTATATCTATTCAGGAATCAAGTGGAACTCAGGGGGAGCAAGTAACTGTGAAGACCAAAGGGGGAGCAAAACAAGGTTCTGGAGTCAAGAGCAAAGCAATGACAAAGGGGGAGCAAGTCAAACCAAGCAGTGAACAACCAATGGATAAAGCTGAAGGTCTTGTTGAAGGTGACTTGGATGGAGAAAGGGTGTTGATGTCTAAGGCAACTCAAGATGCACTGCAAAGAAGACCTGCATCTAGACACCCAATTCTACCTCCTTTGACAATTAGAGAACCAACTTCAGCAACTCAAGAAACTGCTCTACAGAAAAGATGGAGAGAAATGGAGGAACAAAATAAGCTTGGGAAAGGTAAAGGGAAACTGCCTGAATCCATCCATAAGGGACATACTTGGTCCAATGGTACTGAGTTTGATCAAGAAGAAGCCAATACTATAATGGTGGATTACAGGGAGAGCATATTACAGAATCATGACACTGAATTTAGTAGTCTAGTGGAAGAAGCAATGAATGCTCCAAGCAACAGTCCAATCAACACCTCAAAACTGCTAAAGGATCAAATCACCAGTGTCAGTGTAATGGTGAATGATGAGAAAAGATGGGCTGTAAGTATTTACTTCACTTTTGGCATATCTTATTTCATCACAATGGAACTATTGCAGAGTCTGCCAGCAAAGGTGTTGTGTGCAATGAAGGGAAAGATCAAGGCAACTCAAACACCATTCAATGAAGTGTTGAATATGCAAATCCAGAACATGATCACAGAGAAGCTACCTGAAGTCTACACAAATCCACCATGTGTTTTCTACAGATCTACTACAAAGGATGGCACAAGAAGGAACAGCTTTATGAATTTGATCAATCCATCCAGGATGCAAACTGAATCAATTCTGAGAGTGTTAGATGGAATACTAAGCTCAGATTCCAATCCAGGAAGAGTCTTTGTTGTTCAAGAAATCTAAAAAATGCTGGTGTTGAGAGACAAGGCACTGGGAACTAGAGTGAAGGAGCTAATCTCTAGAGCCAATGCCAAAAGAGCTGATCAAGGAGGAAGCTGCCTCTATGATGTTCCTTCTCAAGATAATGATGATGATGATGAGATTGGAGGTGGTGAAGCTTCTGGAAATGCAGGCAATGCTGGTGGAAGAAATTCTGGGAATACTGGTATTCAATCTCAGAATAAAGGCAATGAAGAAACTCCTAGTCTAGAAAAGAAAGATGCTAATGCAACAGATGAAGAGGAGCCAAGAATACTGGAAGCTTTGGAGGCAAGCATTCTTAGATGTGTTGTTGACTGCATAAATGCTGAAAAGGATGTTGTCATCAAAGATACTGTCGACAAGGAAATTGTCATAGAAGATGTTGTCATGGAAGACACTGTCGACAAAGGTACTGTCAAGGAAGGTTCTGTCAAGAATGAAGCCAAAGCTATTGTCAAGCCCAAAAGACTGAAAGCTAAAGCTAAAGCATGGTTTTCTAGACAGAAACCTGAAGGAAAGCACAAGTACTCAGGAAAGGAAAAGGCCACTGGATTAGGCAGAAATCTTAGGATGCCAATTCAATCAATACCTCCCAACAGTCTTAAGATACAACAGATGCAATCTAGAGAAATCAAGAGTGTTGAGGTTAAGATGAATGCAAATCAAGAGGTCACTGAGTACATTCTGTGGTGGGAAGAATCAAGATCTACCAAGGTTGATAAGGATTTCAATCTGGTATCCACATCAACCAGTGGTAGGATATGAACCTTAGATAAAAGGAGAATTGACTTCTTCTACCTGGAAAGAATGGTAGAGTTGCTGGAGAGCTATGATAATGTTCCAGAGTCTGTCATGGAACATATTCTGAAATATCAGGCTGATAGGGATGCTGAATTCTATCAGAAATTTGGCTACAATTTTGCAGATTTTGATGATGCTGATATTTCAACTGATCTACCAGCTTCTCCTATACCATATCACTGGTACTATGAGTTTGATGATTCACCCACAGAAGAAGGGCAAACCCAACCCACAGAGGAAGGGCAACCCAAGCCAAGCAAAAGACCTGAATCTTCTCAATATTCTCAATATCAGTCAGAACTTGATAAGAAGGAAGCTGAACTCCTGGAAAGATGCAAGACTGCTAACAAGGCAGAAAGTGAAGCTCCAAATTATCAAACATGTATGCTGGAAAATCCCTTAAGAATGAAGTACCTAAAAGAAGAAATCTATGTTTGCAGCTTGCACAAGCTAAAAACAACTATTCTGAAGGATTTACAGTATATGGTAGCTGGATCAATTCATCCCTTGGAGTAGATTTGTTCTGTGAGATAAAGGAAATATTAGAAAGGAGAAAAGGAGAATGTTCAAAGCTAGACAAGCAAAGGAGGATGTCTCTCAATGCTTATCGTGGAAGTAGATTCAAGCTCATTCATGAAGAACTCCACTTCAGAAGCTATCCATTTGATCAAGAGCAATGGTTGAATCTCAGGGATGCTAGTTCTCTTATCTCTCCTACTATCAAGAAGATTATTGAAGAAATAGAAGATGCTGCAGTCACTCCTGCTGAAATCTCTCTTGTAGAAGGTCTAAGAGGCTGCTTGGTAGAAGCTCTCAAAAGAGAGGATGTAACAAGACAGAAGAGGAAATCTCAAGCTAAGTAAAAATTCTTAATTCATTCTGATCTTGTTAGTTAAGTTGTCAGCATATATTGTAAATTTGTTGTTATTATCCATAAAAACAAATTGGGGGAGATTGTTGGGATTTATGGGTGATAGCATTGAAACAACTTAACTTTTTATGTACTTAATTTTTCAATTAAGTAGAACATACTATCACAGCCAAAATATGCTCTTGTAATCAGTATGCAATGTTATTTTAATTGTGTAATTTGGAAGAAGTTCGCTTTCTGTGTTCAAGCCTCAAAGAATGCATATTAGATGACAGCATGAATAAATGTTACTGTCATAAGCATTGACAGTAAGATTACAAGAAGACAGAATGTTGCAAGTCACGACAGCATATTCACTCTGACAGCAACATTGGCGGAAGACTACGCGACAACAACTTTAGCCCTCGATAGCAAGTTTGGAAACCTCGATAGCACTCTATGCGGGGAACTCATACTGTAACCAAAAGCACATTCCTGTGACAGTAAGCTTTGCGGCAAAAGTAACTGTCTCAAGAAAGATCCTTGTTCTAGGTATCTTCTCAGTCAAATCACGTGATAGTTTCAATGTTCAAGAAACAGGCGTGTTGCAGTATCCCTAAGCTGCACCAAGTCTGCAAGACTACGACAGAAGCTTCAAGCACTACAAAACAAAAGCGAATCAATTCAAGAGCAAGGTCAAGTCTCTATTTGCTGAATTGTTTTAGCTGGAAATAGAATGAATCTAGGTTGCTTTCTTTGTAATGTATATCTGACATGTTAGCAATTTAGGAATGTCACATGGGTAGGCAATTTGTAAGAAGCTGGCACTTGATAATGACAGCAGCTTCACAGACCCGTGTTGACAGTGATAGGATTAGTTTTATACTTAGACTATCAATTCATTCTAGGCAAGTAACGAAGACAAGTAAGTGTCTTGAAGAAAACCGAAGCTCAAGAATTCTCTCTTGAGGTTGTAGCAACACTTTGCAAAATAAATAAAAACATTTATTTTGTGAATCCTGTCTTCAGATTATACTGTTTGTGAATGCATACATATTATTGATAACATTAAATCTTAGTTTTGGTTGTTGAAATTGAGATTGAATTTTATCAGTATTGCATTCATCCCCCCCCCCTTCTGCAATACACGAGGACCAACACCCCTGCCCCGCTGGTCTTAGTTGTGGATGACCCGTCAACATAGAGGGACCATGGTCGTGATGAGTTGGGATCTACTTCTTTTAGCACATTTTCTTCCTGAGAAAATTGACATAGTACACCGACGACTCCATGCCCTCATTGTGCTTTACAAGAACGGCCGCGAGACTGACATCGCTAGCAGCGAGGTAAATTCGCAATGGCTCACGAGGGAACGCTTTGGCCAGTATGGGTGGAGTGACTAAGAACCTCTTGAGTTCAGCCAATGCTTCTTGGCATTTATCATTCCAATCAATTTTTGAGGTTTTGGATGTCTCTTTTATTACTTGAAAAAAGGGGGGACATCGCTTGGATGACTGGGGGATAAATCGTCTTAAAGCGGCAATACACCCGGTTAAGACCTGGACCTCTTTTAAGGTCGACGGGTCCTTAATGTCCATTATGGATTTAATTTGAGAGGGGTCGGCTTCAATACCTCGTTGTGTGATTAAAAAACCCAAGAACTTGCCTGTTATGAGACCAAATGAGCACTTGGTGGGGTTAAGTCGCATGCTATGGAGTCAAATCTTTTGGAAAGTTTCCCGTAGATCATTAACATGGTCCGAAGCCTTTTGAGATTTGGTAATCATGTCATCAACATAGACTTGCATATTCCTGCCAATCTGCGAGGAGAATATGGTATCCATCATTTGTTGGAATGTCGCACCTGCGTTGATGAGACCAAAGGGCATGTTTCTATAGCCAAAAACTCCTCTATGAGTAATGAAGGCGGTTTTCTCCCAGTCTTGGCTATCTATTTTAATTTGGTTATATCCTAAAAATGCGTCCATAAATGACAATAGCTCGTGGCCTGTTGTGGCGTCAATTAGTTGGTCAATATTTGGCAATGGGTAGAAATCCTCGGGGCATGCTCTGTTGAGATCTGAATAATCTACACACATACGCCATTTGTCGTTACTATTTTTTACCAACACCGCATTGGCGAGCAAATTCGAGAATTGCACCGGTTCCACAAACCCAGCTGCGATTAAACGATCCAGCTTGGCATCAATTGCTTGTTTCTTTTCTTCAGAAAAAATGCGTTTCTTTTGTCGCACAGGTCGGATTTTTGGATCGATATGAAGTGAGTGACGAGCTATGACCTCTGGGATTCCTGGCATGTCAGTGGGACCCCAAGCGAAGATGTCGGAGAACTCGCGGACGAGGTGGATAATTTCATGTCGAAGAGGGTCTTGAAGACCTATCCAAATTCTAACCTTTTTCTCCGAATTTCCTTGTTCAATCTCAATCTCGTTCGTGTCCTCCATAGGGACGCATGTTTGTTCTATTGGGATCTCAATGATGTCGTTTGGGTCGACCTCTACAACCTGATTGATAGAGCACTCGTCCACGATTTTTTGTTTTGGAAGAACCGTGGATAAGTAACATTGTCTAGCTGCGACCTGGTCCCCTATGACCTCGCCCACTCCGAAGTTGGTGGGGAATTTCATTTTAAGATGGGGGATTGACGTAATAGCCTTCAAGGCTGTCAACGTTGTTCTGCCGAGAATGGCATTATAGCTCGAAGCCGCGTTAACAACATGAAACTTAACCATTTGCCAGGTCTGGCATGGGGAAGCCCCAAACAGGACGGGTAAATCAATGGTGCCTACGACCTTAACCTCATTTCCTGTAAATCCGTACAGAGGAATATTGACATTTTCCAATTTGCGATCTCCGAGGTTCATCCGCGAATATGCATGGTGGTAAAGTATATCCACGGAGCTTCCATTATCAATCAGAATTTTCTTCACCGTATTTGTGCCTATTTTGGCAGTGATGACGAGAGCATCTTGGTGGGATTTAATTATTCCCGAAGGATAGTCTTCATCTGAGAAAGAAATTGTTGGAGTCGGGTTGTGTCTTGGTCTTTTAGGAGCCTCTGGGTTGACAGAGAACACTTCATGAGCATATAATTTTTTGGAATTGTTAGAGGTGCCCCCAGCGGAGTGGCCTCTAGTGATGACATCGATAACCCTATCCTGATCATGACTTCGTGAGGGAGGACGATTTGTGTCGTCAACGAAGTGAATCAATTGTCCTCGGCGAATCTTGTTCTCTATGAACGAGCTGAGTTGAAAACAGGCGTCCGTTGTATGACCTGTGTCCTCATGATACTCACAGTATCTAGAACTTAGAGGTCGTCCCAACTTCATTGGCCTTGGAGGTCGATAGTCGGGTTCTATTTTAAGAACAACCAGTATGGTCGCCTTGTCAGTGTTAAGTTTGGTGAATTCTTTCTCATTTCGTTCGTGTGGTTTCCACGCTCTCTCTGCTTTCTCATTCCTTTCTGTTCGCTCGGGTAATGAAGTCCATCGATCATAGGAGCGAGAGTATGTCTCATAACCTCGCCTTGTGTCACTTCGTGGAGATCGTCGACGAGGACTTCTGCTTCTATCTCGTTTTTGAGGGAACCATCTTGGAGACTGTATACTTCCGACCGCTTCTTGCAGCATCATCCTATGTTCAACAATTTGGAAGGCGGATTGGAGAGTGCGAGGATTCTTTTCAAAAAATTCCTCTAGAAGAAGCGCATGGCGATGTTTGTCGATTCTAGCTGCCAGATAATTGATTGCTAGCTCCTCAATTAGATTTGGAATATCGGCGACCTCAGCTCGGAAGCGATTTAAAAAATCTCTCAGAGGTTATGAATATCATTGACGAATTGTCATTAGGGAAGCAATTATTTTACCCCCATTATAATTGCTAGAAAAACGATTTTGAAATTTACTTTTTAAAGTTTTCCAGGAATCAATGGATCGCGGTGCTAGATTGCTATACCAACGTAACGATGTGCCTTTCAAGCATGTGGAGAAAAATTGACACCTAGCGACCTCCGAGTGTCCGAAAAATATCATTCGCCCATCAAATGTGTTCAAGAATCCAATGGGGTCTGATGACCCGTTGAAATGATCCAGGGCTGGAGTTTTCAAAGTCCTGTCAATTTTAGCAATTTCAATGGATCGTGACAAGGAGCTTTCAGTGGAGATGGCATGGCCTGATTTATTTTTGATATAATCTTGACACATAGCGAGGTCGTTTTGCATCTTGACTATATCCTCTGGGTGGAAAGACTCACATGAGTCGCTTCGCCACGAGGCTTCACTCGATGTCGACGTGATGCGTCGCTTCGGCGTTGGTCAAGAACATTGAGATTCAGTAGACACTTCGTTGTCAAAGTTGTAGTCTTCCTCGTATCCATCATCTAGGTGCATTTGAAAATCTTTATCATGGTGAGATATCGATGTCTGCTGTAACTCAAGCTGCAGACGACGAATTTCCCGGTGCTTTTCTAGACGAGCTTCCAGTGAGCGTTTTTGCTCTTCTAAATATGCTAGTTCATCATCTGACCCAGCGAGGTCCTCTAACCTTTGAACCTGGAGTGATTTCTTGTTTTGCTTTTGAAGCTTGAGAAAGTGTAAGCGTGCGTCGCTTGACAATACTTTCTTTCCCGTAGGCGTCATGATTCTTAATCACTTATCAGCGGGGGGTCTGGTGGATCCCTCAATTCTATCATTCTCAGGGGGAAATAACTCCCTAGGCTGGAGGACTACATTTCCTCTCGTCGAGGTATAGTCACAACCTCCGTCGTACCACCTGAAAGGCATATGTTTATGCCTATTTGTTTACATCGAGGATTCAACTCAACTTAAACAAGTTTGTAATAAGTAAGTAATAATTCAATTGTCACAGTCACAGGAATCTCAGATGATCATATCTGTCAGAAGAATACAGATTAAAGTCATCCTACAAACTTGAAGAAATATTACATTGAAAGAAGTTCATTTATTTGATCAAGCCTCAGTGAAGTCTTCAAAGAAGTGGATTTATTAAAGTGACAGAGGTTTCAGATTTGTGATAACAAATGTACAGGTTACAAAGGTTGAACAACAGTCAAAATCAGACAATGGACCACAGCTTAAAGTCAAGATGAAGAACAGACATTGAAGTTAGTCATTTATGAACCAGACAGTGCATCAAATGACAACCTCAGACAATGGATATTCTTCAGCAGTTCAAGTGGTTCAAGAATTGGTTTTGCTATCCTATGAGAATTTTATTTCTATTTTAAATTAGTTATTAATTTAGTTATTAAATTAATTCTTCAGAATTAATTTAACAAATAAATTAAGTAATTAATTTATTGAATAAATTAATTCATCAGATATGTTGCCTGAAATTTTTTAAACTTGAAAAATGTAGTAATCTTTTTACACATTTCTTAGCACAGTTCTTTGCTCCACGTTAGGTTGTATCAGCCAATGCCAGATTTGCCTTGGTCTTGACGACATGACCTGGTGGTTTAAAAATATTTCACTATGTTGTGATGGCTTTCTTTGAGTTTTGACGAAGAAAAGTAGCAAAAGATGAGGCAAGATTCAACAAGGCAATGAAAAGTCTATTTTGATTGCAACAAATAATAGGGGAAGTAAAAACTAGAGGTTTCTACTACTGGATACAACTAGTTATGAAAAGATGCAACTAATTTGTTTATGTAATTGTGGTCAATTTGTAAACCAACACCTCAAAGTTAAAATTCAAAAATGGAACACTTCTATTTCAACAGAGCAACTTTGATGAAGTGTTTCCCTTGAATTGGTTTTGCTCAGATGGTAATCATTTGGGATAAGTAAATGACCTAATTTCATTAACAAAAGCTGAAGTACTACAAGTTAGAAATTGCACTTTGGTGAACAATGTGAGAAAAGCATGGCTCATGGTTTATGGTTTAGCAGTAACCGATGAATTCCTAAACCATTCTGGTGCAACATATCCTTTAGTCCCTCTGATGACTGTGCTTGTCCGAGTTTGGTCACTCGCTAGAAGTTTTGCTAGTCCGAAATCTGAAATTTTCGTTGTGAATGTATCATCTAGAAGAATGTTTTGTGGCTTGATATCACAATGTATGATCTGTGAGCTGCATTCTTCATGCAAGTACATCAATCCTCTTGCTATCCCATATGCCATTTGTAAGCGTTTATTCCAATCTGGCCTTGAAATGCCAAACAAAAAGCTAGCCAATGTGCCATTACTCATGAACTCGTAAACCAAAAGCCTGTTTGATCCTTCATCACAAAATCCAAGAAGTCTAACTAAATTCTTGTGGTGGGTTTTTGCCATTGTGCTGGCCTCTGTCTTGAATTCCTTTTCGCCATCTTGGGTTCTAATTTTTTGACTGCAACTATTGCTTTGGAAGTTGATTTTGATATGATCCCCTTATAAACAGTGCCAAAAGATCCTTTTCCAACTTCTTCGCGAAATCCCTCAGTTGCTTCTTGGAGTTCTTGAAATGTGAAAACGCGAAGATTCATCTCTAAAAGACTTGAAACATTGTTCATTCTCTGACTTCTCCGGTATGCAAAGAAAACTACTATAGAAATCGTCGCTACAAATATGAAATTGAAAAGCAATGAACCACCTAAAAGAACTGAGACCACTAAAATAACTGCTGCCTGATCCTTCTTAGCCCCATTTGGATTTCGGGAAATTTTGTTTCCTGATGATCCATCAACTTTCGGAATCTTAACAAGAACCTTTCCATATGTATTTCGGCCCAGCCTGCCGTATGATAATGGTAGTTTCTTCTTCCAACAAGTGCCATCTTTAACAACTGCAACCACACAATTGCAATCATTAAAACAAGAACCATTACAAACTTCTTCATTTTGCAAAGGAAACCTTTCATAATTTGCAGAAGATGGCCAAAATGCATTGTTCATCGTTTGCATCTCAAATAATTCTTCTGGCTTAGACCTCTGATTACATTTCTGCACTTTCTCCTGCTTGCAACCACTATACTGATTACTTGAATCCACAAGTGAGAACCCAGGAATGCACTCACAAGTTGGTCTTCCCTCAACATCTACTGCACAAATGTTGTTGAACCCACAAGCCCCGTCGCCTAAATCTCCACTCAAACTAGTGCAAATGTCTTTAGGCTCATACCAAACACTAAACCATGCCTTGTCCCAAATCCCATTATTCGGATTCTTTGGATGAGCATATTGTGTAAAAATTCCATCAAAATCAAGTGTTGCCTTATGGTAAAAATCTTGTGTTGAAGCTATGTTTCCCAATGTAAGATTTACTGCAACTCCATTCCTCTTAACAACCTTGATGTATCCTGTTTCATTAAAAGATTACCCTATATCCAGAATTCATACTATTGTTAGTATCTGAAGTTTCACTTTTGTAGTAAGGAGGATCATAAACAAAATCCATATGCGAAGAAATTGTATTAAGTACAAGATCACCATTCGGTCTTAAATGCAACTGAAAATGGCCTTTTGAGTAGTTATTTTTTGTCATCGGAGAAGACAAAACTCCACCAACATCTAATACTTGAGTTGGCAACATGGTGTCAGACGGATAACGAAAACTCTCCCACATATATTTGCTAGAGTTTTCACTAGCCAGAACAAAATTTCCAGTGTCAAGCAATGATGCATAAGTAACACCGTTTGCAACATTCTCAGCTTTCCATATTGATTGACCATTCGGGGTGATAACTCCAGAATCCGATCTAGTCCTTCCAGCCGTTCCCACGCCTGGATGCGGTGTTGCTGCTGGTGGGTGTCTGCAAAACAACACCGGAGGGGGGTTTGGACCCTGGCGGCGCCTCCGGCGTGAGAGTAAGTGATGGCTTTGGAAAAGAAGATAAGACTATAGAGATATCTAAAAATGGAGGGTGTCTATATAGATTGTGTAGAGAGAGAGAGAGAGAGTAACCCTCAACCTTTCCTTCTTGGGCTATTTATAGGCCCAGAATTAGGGTTCCAAGGGGTACCTGCAATCATGAGCGTTGGATCCTAGGTAGGTGGGACACCTGGATGATGTTGATGGATCACATGTGTCCAGGTGAGAATTGTGGTGACATGTGCCATGCTCCTGCTGGCGTGTGGTTCAAATAGAATATACTTGTGCCAATCATTGGATATTCCCTATTGTGCCCAGGTGTGATTTCTGACACCGTCCCCTATTTTCCACATCATGGTTGACAATCTCATCATACGTCATTTGAGCTTATCCTTCTTTGAATGTCTGTGGAAGTTTATTTGCCCAAGTCAAGATTTGAGGAGTGAGTCAGGGCTGTTTGAAAGTCAGGGTTCTGTTGCCACCAAAGATGCTGCATCCCGGAGTTTGGGTGAGTCCTGAGCCTGGTCTCAGGCGCTAGCTTTTGGAGTCAGGGCTCTTATAGCCTATCACGGGGTATTGAGATTCAACTTACCATCAGTAGTAAGCTCGATTTTCGATCCTTTTGGAGCTGGATGTGCACCATTTGCATACCAAACAATGGTTTTGTCTGGTATTTTGTCAAACCAAATGGCTAGCAAGAAGAGGTTACTATTTTCTAGACGACGAAAACCAAAGGCAAGTGTCATTACCAGCAGTAAGGAATGAACCTAACTGTGTTTGGTTACTTCTTTGCGCGTTGGATAACATTGTTGGAAAAGAAATCAAAAAAAGGATTAGAGAATGGATGGTGAACGCCATTGATTCTGAATGCTTAAGTTGGAAGGACTTAAAAGACATCTATATGTTGCATGAAATTTTTTAAACTTGAAAAATGTAGTAATCTTTTTACACATTTCTTAGCACAGTTCTTTGCTCCACGTTAGGTTGTATCAGCCAATGCCAGATTTGCCTTGGTCTTGACGACATGACCTGGTGGTTTAAAAATATTTCACTGTGTTGTGATGGCTTTCTTTGAGTTTTGACGAAGAAAAGTAGCAAAAGATGAGGCAAGATTCAACAAGGAAATGAAAAGTCTATTTTGATTGCAGCAAATTATAGGGGAAGTAAAAACTAGAGGTTTCTACTACTGGATACAACTAGTTATGAAAAGATGCAACTAATTTGTTTATGTAATTGTGGTCAATTTGTAAACCAACACCTCGAAGTTAAAATTCAAAAATGGAACACTTCTATTTCAACAGAGCAACTTTGATGAAGTGTTTCCCTGTCAGGATACAGCTTATTAGTATAAATAGTACTCTAGTAGTATAAGCAAGGAAAGGGGTAGTGTAGTCATTTACCAGTTAGTTACTAGTAATCTGTGTTTTATAAATAGGAGATGTAATGTTTCATTTCAATTATGAATGAAGATATGAAAAGGCATTTGCCACCAACCCTCTTTCTCTCTCTATAACAGAATCCCTCTCTCTAGGGTTTCATTCTCTCTCTCATCTAAACTCTGTTTCTAGTCTGATTTCTCGTCTATTTCTTCTGATTCTCATCTCATTCTCTTCTAATTCACTGTTAAATCACTATCCTTTACTTATAATTGTCATTCCTAAACAGAAAATACCAAAAATAGTTGTAAAACAGGTCAAGAACTCACTAGTTCCTGACAAATTGGTATCAAAGCTCTGAAATTGATCCAACTACTGCTTCATCTGTGTTGTGTTGTTGAAAACGAGTGGTGCGGTATAAAGATCTCTGTAATCGCAGTTTTAAGTTTTGATCTTTACTCAAATCAGTCAGGTACTCTGTTTTAGGCTTGTTCTTCATAGATCTGTAGTTATTGATGCTTGATTGTGAAATTTGGAGTAAGAAGATGTTGATTCTAGTTCGTTTACATCAGTTTTACTAGTTTTAGTGCTTCAATATTAGAAAATCACAAAAATAGGAGTGTGTTGGTAGTAAATTGGTTGATTCAGTGATTTAAAGGTAGTTTTGTGAACTGAGATTCTGTGAATTGGTGTCAAACTGTGATTGATCTATATTGAGAACAAGTTCTGTGAAGTGTTATGGATTCTGGTGGAGATTGAACTAGATAGTGAATGTGCATTGAATGTGTTTGAGGAATTGATTGTGTGTAGTGGTTGTTGGTGTGTTGTGAAGCTGTTAAGTACTTGTAGCAGTGCCTTGAAACTGTTTGATCATTTGACTGAAAGAAGTACTTCTTTGAAATTGTTAAATTTCATCTTGTCAGATTTCTGTAAACTGTTTGATCTGTGGTTGAGTTGTGGATTGTTCTGTGTTGTGAGAATTTCCTGTGGAATTCAGGAGTTGTAATAGGAATTGTACAAATAAGAGGTAGTTAAGAGCAGAGCACTAAAGGTGTTTGTTAATTTGACTCTGAGAGTTCTTTCTATTTTTTGTTGTGGATGAAAGAGTCTAGAGAGTATAAGTATGGAAAAGGATAAAGAAGTAGGCTGTGAAGTACCTGCATCAGAATTATATCAACAAATTCTGTGTTATCAAGAAACAGTCAATAAGAGATTTCAAGATTTAGAGGAGACACTAAGGTTGGCTTCTCAACAGTTGAAATTGTTGAAAATGAGGACATCGAAAAAGAAAAAAGCTAATCTTGTTCAATCAAGATCGGAGTGTCAAAATGAAGTAGGAAATGATCTACTCGAACCATTACACCATCTCAAATTAAATTCTCCAAAGTTTGATGAAATGCCAGGTGAAGATAAAAAGGATTGGCATTCTGAAGAAATCATTTGTATAGCTTTGGGACTGGAGGGTTTTTTACAGCCCAAGAAGAATTCTGAAGATGGAAATAATGGTGATGCTAGGAAGCTTGAATGCCCATCTTATTTTAAAACACTACCAAGGAAGATAAAATCTGATGATAAAGGGAATCTAGATAAAGAGTTTCAAATGCCAGAATACTTGATTACATCTAAAAATCTCAATGAGAGTATGTTGCAGCCTGCATCTTCATTTATTTCAATTTGTCAAGAGTTGATAGGGGGTGCAGAGTTGATAAGGGGTGAACCTCTTCAAGTTGAGCCTCTAGAGCAGTTCCATAAAGACTTCCAGAAAAATGATCCAAGTTCAGAAAATGGGGCACAATACAGAGCTTTAGCCGACAAAGATGAATGGAATAACATGGATACATTTTCATTACTATTACTGGACATCTCTTCAAAAGATACTAACAAGCCTCATGATGAGGAAATACCTTCAATGATCTTTACCAACATGAGAGAAGTTGTCAAGGTTTTCTTCTACAAGACAATTACTGAAGATTCCTTAACTACTACAAAGTCTGATGGTTTGGGAAGTCTGGCAGTTTATTGTGAAAACAATGTGCTTATCTTTGATCCTGGTGGTCAGGTGAAAAATGAGCAGTCAAAAGTTGTTAATAACAAGTTCAAAGATATGATCAGGAGTGAGATGAAACTAGAAGAAGCTGTTATGAAAACCTCGGTTGGTAGTCAATTTAGGTATTGGCAGGATATGAGTTTGAATTTTCTGACTATAAAGCAGCTATTGAATGAACCTTATCAATTGCACATGAAGGTGTTTATCATTGAGATGGGGAATCCGGCTAGATTACAAGGCCAAATCCAGAAGGTTCAGAAAGAGAATGATGGGTTTGATAAGATTGTTAGTGAGATACCTCAGCATGGTTGCAAGCAAGTCAGGCAATTGCCAAGCACAAAGGTTACCAAAATCAACAAAGGCCAGGTAACTAAGGGCAAGGATCACCAACGTGAAACTCAAATCTGTACATGTGAAGAATCAAATGAGATGGAAGAATTGCCATACATACATTACATACAACAGGGAAAGACCAATAACAATGTAATATGTGCAAGTCAGTTGAGTAAGAAGCCCAACAATCTTGGTAAGAATGTGATGATAATCTTTGATCAAGGTGGTTATGAGTCGACAGAAGTATTTAAAATGGTCAAAGAGATTTTTGGGCAGGATGTGGAACTGGATAAAGTGGCAGTAATAATTCCAGTTTGTGGTCAACTTAAGCAATTGCAAGGTCAGGATATTCAAAAAGTTTGTGAAGAGTCCGGCAGAATTGGCAAAATTATAAGTGAGATTAATCAACACTATGTTGATTCAATTTCTATGAGAATTTGGATGCTTGTACTGCCCTATAAGTATAAATCCATGGTGCTGGAACAGGGCAGACCTGAAATTGATAGTTCAACAAGACCTGAATACCATGAAGGATCAAGGAAAAGTGTTGCAATTTACGTTTTTGATCCAGGAGGAGATTTGGTTGTCTTCATAGTGTTCTACTTGTTTCTACTGAATTTCCATAATTTTAACAACCGTTACAAGATGTTCAAGGACTTGTACACTGAAGGAAAAGAAAGAACAAAGGTTGAGTATCCAAGATGCTTGAAGGCTGGTGGCCCAAGGCATTGAAGATAATGTTCAGTTGGCAACCATGAGGACATGGTGCAAATTAAGGGGGAAGGATTGTCAGGATACAGCTTATTAGTATAAATAGTACTCTAGTAGTATAAGCAAGGAAAGGGGTAGTGTAGTCATTTACCAGTTAGTTACTAGTAATCTGTGTTTTATAAATAGGAGATGTAATGTTTCATTTCAATTATGAATGAAGATATGAAAAGGCATTTGCCACCAACTCTCTTTCTCTCTCTATAACAGAATCCCTCTCTCTAGGGTTTCATTCTCTCTCTCATCTAAACTCTGTTTCTAGTCTGATTTCTCGTCTATTTCTTCTGATTCTCATCTCATTCTCTTCTAATTCACTGTTAAATCACTATCCTTTACTTATAATTGTCATTCCTAAACAGAAAATATCAAAAATAGTTGTAAAACAGGTCAAGAACTCACTAGTTCCTGACATTCCCTTGAATTGGTTTTGCTCAGATGGTAATCATTTGGGATAAGTAAATGACCTAATTTCATTAACAAAAGCTGAAGTACTACAAGTTAGAAATTGCACTTTGGTGAACATAATATCATGAAACCAATGTGAGAAAAGCATGGCTCATGGTTTATGGGAACAGGATTTCATGCAACTGAAGTGAGAAATGAATGGCCCATTAAAAATAGACCCAAGATGCAGATTTTTGGACAAACCTAGAACCAATATTATGTTCAATTTATATGCAGTGCTAATTTACCCACATTGTAAAGCATACACTATAGAACTCTGGCATCAAATACAAAACTAAATCAAAGATGACAGGTAAATATATGTGATGATGGATATACTGTAATTTGCTCTCCCTAAATAGGGATATACAAAGTTTAAACTTCTTAAAACCAAAAGCCAAAGAGCATCATCATCTACTGCTCAACAACAAAGTCTGACATATTACAAATTCAACCAGAAAATGGGACTTTAAACTCTTTTAACTCTTCTTGTATATAATCTTTAGACCAGGACATCTATATATCAATGTCATAAATATACTAGAAACCAGCCCAACCTGCAGGTTGAGTAGTTGACTTGCTTCCAACTTTTGAGTCACCAAAGCGCTTAGAACTGTTCAGCTCCGTTGAAGTTCCGGATATACTAGAGCTTGCAGCAGGAACTGCCGTAAAGCCTTCCGTTCCAAAACCCCATGACTTTGCACCTGACAAAACCTCCTCAGCCTGTTTGTTCTGTTGACCATTTTTAGTTCTGACTGACTTAGGAGTGCTGTCTGTTGATGATGTCTGTGAACTGGGGACATTATCGAAAGGCTTCCATGGTTTAGTAGTATCAGGACTTGGAGAGTTCTTGTCATATAATCCTTGTTGGGGTTCCCAAACTGTTCCTTCAACTTTTTCCCTCTGCTGCAAGTAAATGACTTGTGAAGAACTCAAGTAAAATATGGACATAAGTTTAGTAAAAAAAAAAAATTAGACCTAAGCGAAAAGAATGAGTGGGAATACTATACCGGTGGAGTAGAGGACTTCATACTAGGTGAAGACTGATTCCTTAGGACGTCTATATTTGGAGTTTTGGAAGCAAGAGTTTGCTTAAGTTCTTGGAGCTCTTGCCGCTGTGATCGGCAAATAGCAGCTAGCTTTTCATACTTTGAGGTGACTTCAGCCTTTTCCACATTAGCTTGCTTCAGCTGTTCCTTCAGCCTTTCTATTTCAGCTTCTAGTAACTCTTCCTTGCCTGATTTCTTACCGTCACTTATCGGGCCTACCTTAGTGTTATCAAATTCAGCAACAAAAGCATTGAATGCATCACCCTGGAATGCAGGTGGAGTGTCAGGCTTCAATGATTTGGATTTTTCACTTGCATGGCCAGAATTATCTGGAAAAAAGTTTATTTCAAAGTCCTTTGAAGGGCCACTGGTAGGTTTGTTATAAGAACTTCTCTGAACTGGCCTCTCAGGATGACCTTTGTCATGTCCAGAAGAAATATTGTTGGCAGATTCATCATATTTGGGCTTAATCTTGTCATCAGTAACTACTGAATCCTTTCCGTGCTGAGTGGTCCAGAAAGCACCTATTGGACCCCCCGTACCTGCCTTTTGATGTGTTTCTGTACCTGAAGGAGGAGGTGGTGGACTCCTACGAGGCATCGGGCTGCCCTTATGTGCTGTGGTCGCAAGGTTTTCTATATTCACAATAAACATTAAGCATGACAATTATTAGTATAACTTTCAGTATCTTATGCTGCATTTTGGATACTAATTTGACAAAGATATGCAATTAGTCATTATTCTAGTTTGGTATTTCCAATCAAGTTTAGCACTTTAACCCAAGAAGCTCGGTGTGCTCACCTTGATGTGTGTCCGCACCATGTTGCTTCATTTCTGGCGTTTTATCAGGTAATGACTTCTGTAAGCCCTCAGGCAATAGGCCATTAACTCGGAACCAGACCTGCCATTAGTGAAGAAAATGAAAGAAAGCAAAAGATAATCAGAAAGGAATATTGACACATTTAGTAAGTGCTGTCATACCATGCTTTTAATTTCTAGTTCTACTTAACACTAGTATTCACTTATGAAGAGCAAAACATTGTTTGATATCACCAGAAGTCATGCTCAGAAAATTAGATTGTTTAATGCTCTTAAAAGTCTGTTTGGACCTTATCTTGGTTGAAACTGTATCTTTGTTGCTAGGCAATAGCATAAAATGGAAAAACACTACCCTTCACCTTCCACTTATAACTGCCAAACATATATAGCTTCCAGTCTTTTAAAAAAGAAATTTCAAAACAATGTTTTTCATTGTCAATTTCAGGAGTAGAAGCTAGGACAAAACATATCCTGGAAGCTTAAGTGGTTACACCTTAGGTTTAGCACCTAGGGCTGCTCACGGACACAGACGATCTACAACTAACCTAAATTCATGGAGATGAATGGCCTATCAAGCAAAGGCTTGCCTGCGTGATGTCTGGTCTGTCATCTGGTGAAGACTGAAGCATATCTCTTATTAAGCCTGTCAGCTCTGAGCTGTACTTTGGTAGGTCAGGAATTCTATAATTGCCATTCAAAACTTGTAGTTTTGATTCACCGTCAAATGCAGATTTGAAATAGGATATGCGAAAGAGGAGGCATCCTAAGGCCTACAAAAGAAAAAAAAGAAAACCTTCAGCTTATTTTTACGTCAAACTTTGTACTGCAGACTTAATTGACTGCATAATAAACAACTCACCCATATATCAACCTTCTCATTAATTAGGTCCTTCCTGAATAGATCCCACATCTAACAAATGGGTAAAAGCCAGACAAGAGTCAGATTAACATCATCTTATATCAAACAATTTCCACACAAAAAAAAGGTCCCTTGTTTAACCTCAGGAGCTCTATAGGCAGGAGTGGTGTGTTTTCGGATATTGTCTTCTTCTATTCCCATTTCTTCAGCCTTCTCGAAGCGTTTATGATTTGTAGATATGCTACCAAAATCACACAACTTCCATAATCCATCAGAACCAAGAAGTAGATTCTCAGCCTTTAAGTCCCTACAAAATATCAAGGCAATGCACAATTATGTCTTAACATTTTAAGGATGAGAGAAGAAAAAGCACAAACTAAGCAAGATGAAGAGGGTGAATTTCAAAATTTTCCTTGAGAATATACAAAATTCTTTTAGCCCCTTATATTTAAACATGTTTCGACTGCCTCACTTTCCGATGTACTACAGACTTATGCACATGATTCAAGCTCTGCCGTAACTTCAAGAAGAAACTTATGTGTAGCAGAAAGGATATTACTGAGCTAGTGATCACTAGTCAGTTACCTCTGTTCTAAGACACATGCAAAAAGAAAAAAAAATATTAAAAGCTTGAGAGGATGATAATCTATTGCTTAAAAATAACCAAATAAAGAAGGATTTTATAGCTCATCTTAGTCATTTTCTTATATTGCATTGTAGTATATCTGTTTCTTAAATTTATCTTTAAGGACAGTAATCCAGCCTAAACCACTGCCAATCAAACCCTTTGCCTAGACTCTGTCACTCTGGCATCACGCCTACAGTCAAACATCTACTATAACCCACACAGCCTTCCTACCTGATTAACACTGTCTTCTTATTACTTGTTTACAAACACCCAAACCCTCCATAAATAGTTTACAATTGGGCATCCATCTTCCCATCATGCTTGAGCAGGGCTCTATGTAGCAAATGATGCAATCCCACAAGAGCTCTTAATGCTGACAAGCTGTATAACATTTTGCAATTATCTATTCATGTGCTACAGTCAACTATCAAGTGAGAAACGGTAATATCAAGTTTTCTCAGTGGATACTAATTTGTCCCTTCATCTACTGAGTTTAGTTGAGGGTTTGCAAAACAAGCATGCAAGAAGCTTAAGTTAATCATCCTGAAATAATGGCACATTATGGAAACATGTCCAATTTTAGCCTGCATTAGAACACTTAACAGAAAAAATACAATTTAAATAGCAAATCACAAAGTCAGCTACAATATGCACTCCAAACAGGAAAGACTCTGAGCAGATCAAATTACTTTGTATAACAAGAAGCCCAAAGGTACCAGGATCTAAAAGATTTCTAAAGATGCTTTTAAACAATAGAAATAATATATCTTCAAAATATTTTGGATTACCTGTGAGCAATGGGTGGGGATTGGCAATGCATTGCAAAGACTGCATTACACACATCCCTGAATATTGCAAGTATCTGTTTCTCCTCATAGTAACCAGCCCCTCTACTCTCAAGCACATTAACCAGAGACTTCTCACAATACTCCATGACAAAAAGAGCTTCTTTTGTTCTCCCCATGTCCATCATGGTATGTGCACATAACGTAACAATATTTGGGTGCCCTTTAAGTGATTTCATCACAGAGAGTTCCTTCATTACCAGGTCTAGGGATTCTTCATCATTGCAAATGATGTGCTTTACTGCATACTGCTTAGAACCATTTATAGCATCTCGAGCTAGGTAAACACAAGAAAACCCACCCTCAGCTATGACATTTCGGACGTGAAATTTCAGATTGCCAATGTCAATGACACGTCCTTCAAGTCCCGCTTGTTCTTTATGCATGAAAGGTTTAAATCTCCACATATTTAATGGGGATTTAAAACAGGTAAACTTCTACAAAAAGGAAGACAGTAATGCAGAAAAAGTATCAGTAGCATTTACAATCAATGATTTTTTAGAGTAAAATCAAAGCCCAATCTACATTAGATCTAAATACCACACACTGACATGCATTTATTTGTTAGCTCCACACCTATAATTTAAACGGAGCAGTAAAATACCAAGAAAAAATAATCATCGACTAAAAGTGAATTTAGACATTCTACAACTTTTATTAGTTTAATAGCAAAAAATTCATGTTGGTATCCAAGATACTACCAAGGATAATCTTGATTTAAAATACCAACCCGAAAATAAAATTTCAAAAAAAGGCCTGTATAGCTACAAAGACTAAAACGTTAAAAACAGAAGCTCAGCTAAAACAAAAAATGAATAACATATGAAAATTTTACATCAAGAATGTAATGAAGAACGAAGTATGGAAGGTAAGACATGATTGATATAACAAGGTAGAGAAGTACTCACAACATTGAAAACCCAACAAATATAACACATAGCTCAACAAAATTAAACTAAAAAGAAACATACCCATATCAACAAAACTTAAACTATAAAGAAACATACCCAGACTTGAGGTTCTTTAGATCGGAACAGAAATAGGTATTAACAGGTTAAAAGTTGGGGTTTATAAGAAGGGTTGTACATAGTGGTTCTATATAATTAAAATAAGAAGGGGTCATGGGCAAGATCTGAGAATATATTTATATAGAATGTAAAAAGAGATGAATTAAAAGGGTAAATTGCCTGGATGTGTCTCTCTAGTTTTTGGTAATTTTCAAGCCTAAATTTTGATGGTAATTTTCAAGCCGAAATTTTGAGGAAGTGAAGAGAACCCATTAAGGATGATTTGAATTTAAGCAAAAGATTGGATTGCCAATTAACCAAGACAAAAAAGTTAAAAACAGAAGCTAAGCTAAAAAATAGTTGGCAATCAAAACTTACATAACGTGAGGAAACTTTACAGCCAGGGATACACCTAGGATCAGCAAGGTATGGAAGGTAAGACATCATTAATATGACACATTTCTCTTATTTAAAATTTAAAATGGGACCATTGTTAATTTTAAGTTTCACAAAATTCAAATCACCATTAAATTCAACATGTATTCTAATCATTAAAAGCTAAAAACTCATACAGAAAGGTACACATAGACTGCCCTGACAAAATAGATATACTGGTACTTTATACTAGTGAACCTGTAAATATATTCTGCTAGAATAAGAAGGAATAAACTGAAGCTCTCAATAAGCAAGTACAGAAGTACTAAATACACATGTCATCTCTTTGACTGGTTCTGCATCTTAACAGGTACGTGGGTAGTTATGCTCTTACGTTATCATCTACTGTATATTATTACAACCTACATTCCGCTTTAATGAACACAAAGTCGATGTTTTTAGTGCATCCTTAAGTTGAAATAGTGCATTGTACAGCCAAAATTAGAAATATCGATAAAGTAATTCAATGCAGCAGCATCGCCTCATTAAAAAAAATATCACCCAACCTGAATTATATAGAAGCAGCCAAAACACCCGCATCTACATAATGTCAGTCGTCCGTACATTACAAGAAACCGATAAAATTAGCTAAAATTCAAGTACTCTCTACACATTTTAAAGTTCCAATCTTCCCACGTATCGTATCAATCCAGATCTTTTATTTTTTAACACCATCTTCATTACATCCATTGCACACAATAGATACACAAAAACAACCATTTCACACAATACTTCGGATACACACAATAACCACTGATCTATAAACCCTACAGATCAATAACCATTGCACACATTAGAAACACACTTATGATCCAAGAATACACACAATGCACCTATACTTGCAATACAAACACAAAAACACAAAATTTTACATAAAAGCAACACTAAAAAATCAAAAAGAATCAAGAAAATCAGAAACCAACAATCAAACAGTAGATCAAAGTTCAAATCAACAAGCCTAAAATCAAATTAACTAATTTAAATAAAAAACCCACATAAATCAACATAATTAGAGTAAAAAAAAGACATACCCAGATTTGCTTAGCTAGTGAGTTGGGGTTGTTTAGATGAGAAAATAAATGATGGGTTTTGAAAATGAGAGTATAAAGGTTGGTTCTTTATGGAAATTGAGGAAGTGGGCAAGATCTGAGAAAGATGTTTGTGTACGTAACGTAGAAGGGAAGGAGGATGTGTGAAAAGGGGGTAATTGTCTAGTTGTGGGTCATTTTCGAGCAAAGGGGTTTTGAGATGAAGAATGGTGGGGGGATGAACAAGTATGGACTAAACACCGTCGATTTGGGTTTTGGTTTTCGGCATGTATATCTCTTTGTGTGTATCTGTATTTTTTCGTATTTTTTCGATAAATTAAGGAAATACTACTGTTTTTAATATTTTTTTTCTAAAAAAAATTAATCTGACTTGTAAATGCATTAGTTATAAGGGGTTTTTTCGTAAATACTTAAGTCCACAAACATTTTTGCAAAAATACTGTTTTTTTAATTTTATGCAACTTATTAAAATGAAATCTATACTATCAATCAATACTAATACTAGTCGGTATGGTACGTTGTGATTTTACTTAATTGTCCTTTCTTAAATTCGTGATTTTACTTAATTAATCTTACTTATTTATAGAAATATATTATTAAATAATAATATTACATATTTATAACCAATTACCTTTTTCACATAATATACATTTTTTTTTATTTCTTCTAACAAATTCACCTATTTTTTCAAATATATCACGGACAATTACCTTTTTTTAACTAAAACATGTTAATTTTTCTATTTTTCCTTACTAAAACCCCTCATTTTCCAAAAATATCACGAACAAACCTTTAGTTATTTATTTTTAAACCTAATATTATAATTATTTTTTAAAAAGTTTACCTATTTTAACATGCCTACTTATTTTTCTTAACAAATACAATTACTAAAAATATTAAAATATAAATAATCAAATACCTATTTATAACCAATTACCTTTTCAGCTAAAACACATTATAGATTTTTTCTAACAAATTCCCTCATTTTCTAAATATATCAAGGGAAATTTTCTTTTTCAATTTACTTTTTCTATTTTTCTCACTAAAATCCATTTTTTTCTAAAAATATTACGGACAAACCCTTTACTTATTTATTTTAAAACATATTTAAAAAATTTAAATTATTAAATTTTAAAACCTCATTTTTCAAAAATATCACGAGCATTTACCTTTTTAAACTAAATATATGTTACATTTTTTATTTTTCCATACTAAAACCCCTCTTTTTCCAAAAATATAACGAGCAAACCCTTACTTATTTATTTTAAAATCTGTTTTAATGTTTTTAATTAATTAAAAGTGTTTAGCTATTTTTACATGCCTACTTATTTTAAAAAAAAATACAATTAAAAAAAATAATAAAATAATAATTAACAATCCGTGCATCGCACGGGTTTTAACCTAGTACTATTATATAATAGACAAAACATTAAAAGTTTGGTCGGTCGGTATGGTACGTTGTGATTTTACTTAATTGTCATTTCTTAAATTCGTGTTTTTACTTAATTAACCTTACTTATTTATAGAAATATATTATTAAATAATAATATTATCTATTTATAACCAATTACCTTTTTCACCTAAAATACATTATTTTTTTTATTTTTTCTAACAAATTCCTCCACTTTTTCAAATATATCACGGACAATTACCTTTTTAACTAAAACATGTTAATTTTTCTATTTTTCCTTACTAAAACCCCTCATTTTCCAAAAATATCACGGACAAACCTTTAGTTATTTATTTTTAAACCTAATATTATAATTATTTTTTTAAAAGTTTACCTATTTTAACATGTTTACTTATTTTTCTTAACAAATGCAATTACTAAAAATATTAAAATATAAATAATCAAATATCTATTTATAACCAATTACCTTTTCACCTAAAACACATTATAGATTTTTTCTAACAAAATCCCTCATTTTCTAAATATATCACGGGAAATTGTCTTTTTCAATTTACTTTTTCTATTTTTCTCACTAAAATCCATTATTTTTCTAAAAATATCACGGACAAACCTTTTACTTATTTATTTTAAAACATATTTAAATAATTTAATTTTAAAACCTCATTTTCCAAAAATATTACGGGCATTTACCTTTTTAAACTAAATGTACGTAACATTTTTTATTTTTCCATAGTAAAAACCCCCCCTTTCCAAAAATATAACGAGCAAACCCTTACTTATTTTTTTTTAAAATCTGTTTTAATGTTTTTAATTAATTAAAAGTGTTTAGCTATTTTAACATGTCTACTTATATTTTTAACAAATACAATTAAACAAATAATAATAAAATAACAATTAACAATCCGTGCATCGCACGGGTTTTAAGCTAGTATTATTAAAGACGAAACATTAGAAGTTTTGGTCGATATCTATAATTTGGGTTGGGCCTATATATAACCAATTTATTTATAACCAATTACTTTTTTCAGCTAAAATACATTACCTATTTTATCTATTTTTCTAACTAAAACAACTCATCTTATAAAAATAAAATAGGTAACATATATATAAAATGGTAATATTATTACATATTTATAACTGATTACTTTTTTCAGCTAAAACACATTATATGTTTTACATTTTTTAACTAAAACAACTCATGTTCTAAACATAACACTTGCAAAATAAATATGTAATGGTAATATTGTTATATATAATTATTAATAAATAACCACTTACCCTTTTCAACTAAACACATAACCTTTTTTATTTTTTCTAACTTAAACAACTAATTTTTCTAAAAGTAACACGAGTAATATATATATATAGAGAGAGCTATTCTAGTGAGACCCTGTTATTATGAGAACTGCATATTGGGCCACAAAATTAGGCCCAATAACTAAAACTAAAACTATATACTGTACATGTATTACAAACATGAGTATCAGTGCTTTCATCCCACCGTCATTCCTGTTACTGCCGAGGTCATCACCATCAGACTACCATCACAATCACCAACACCACAAACACAACCACCACATCATCAGCAACAGAAACATGTCACCGCAATTATCACCACTATTATCACAACATATTTGTCACCATCACCACTATATCGCCAATAACATCACTTACAACACCAAAATCAAATCGAGAATAAGTAAAAAATTTATCATCACTAATATACTGCTACCCCCACAACCTACAAAATCACCAAATTACAATCCCGAATCACCTAATTACAATCCCGAATCACCAAAACTTTAACACAAATCACCAAATTTCAAATGAAAATCATCAAAAATTAATAGCGTAAATCACTAAAACAACAATCAGATCTGACTATGTACTGGTATGAAATTACACAGATCGAATCATTAAAACTTTTCATCTTCTAAAATCAACATTCTTTTTGCATTTTCATATCTCCTTTTCACAAGAAAAAGATTATAGTAGAGAGAGAGAGAGAGGGGAAGAAGAAGAAATGAAGATATTGCCAGAGTTTATGGTAGAAGCGGTCGAAATTTGTAATATAAAAGGAGGTTGTTGTAATAGCAAATCATGTGATTAGTAAAGAATAAGAAGATGGTTAATTGAGAAATTAGAGGAGGATCAGATAGTGAATTGGAGATCGGAATACATACTATATTATGTGTATTATTTTTATATAATACGTGGTTCAGAGAGAGAGAGAGAGAGAGAGAGAGAGAGAGAGAGAGAGAGAGAGAGAGAGAGAGAGAGAGAGAGAGAGAGAGAGAGAGAGAGAGAGAGAGAGAGAGTGATGTGAGGAGAGAGAAATAATTATTCTAATTTAAAGATATGTGTGTTTATTTGTGGTCCAGATTAAAAGTAGTTTTAAAATTGAGTGGCTGAGATTTAGTCTCAGTTCTCATTTTAACATAGGGTCTCATTTGATCACTTGCATATATATATATATATAAGTAATATAATTTTCTATTTTCTAATTTAAACAACTAATTTTCTAAAAGTAACACGGGCAACATATATATATAAATGTAATATAATATTATATAATTATTAATAAGTAACTAACTGTCTTTTTAATGACTTTGTATGTTTTATATTTTTTAATTGAAACAACTCATATTCGAATTAATAAAAACACGGGCAAAATATAGAAATAATGAAAATATTATTATATTAAACTTATAAAATCCATGTTTAATATAATTTTTTATAATATTCAATTTAAATAAGATAATTAATAAAAAAAAGTAATAGCATATGTTAAAAAAAAAACTCAGCACATATTTTGTTATTTGCACTTTAGTCACTTTTAGATTTTTTAAGAGCAAATAAATATGAACCGTTAGCTCTATTATTTAAAAATATTTTTCTATTTTAATATCTAAAATACTACTAAAGATTACGTCAACAATTTATTAAATTAAAATACTTATATTGTTAGATATATAAATCGAATTTATTGTATACACAGATAAATATATATTAAAATTTCATCAAAAAAATATAATTACAAAAATCTAAATAAAAACAGTAAAATATTAAAGAAAAACGTGCATTGCACGGGATATAAGCTAGTTATCATTATTTGCATAATAAGTTACTAACATCAACCAAAATTAACCCCAAATGCAACCAAAAACTATTTTAATTATTTTTCAGAAAAATGTTATAACATGTTGCATTTAGTTTAATTTAGTTGCAGATTGTATTTTTAAAAATATCTTCAGAAAATAGTAAAAATCACAAAAAAGTTTAGAAAAAAAATAATAGTTTTGGTAATTTTCTAGTTACAATTGCAATATTTCCGATATAATTCTAACAAATAGAATTGAAATTAAAATTAAAATTTTAAATATGTAAAGGCAAATGACATAAAATTGTATTGATTATTTCTACACTTGTAATCATGTTTTTGCGCATTTCTTTTCACTGACTTGATCATCATCGTTACAACTTGTATAAACATTTCAATCACCAAATTCGTCAAAAATATCAATTAAATTAACATAAATATATTTCTCTCGGTCTCAATTATAAACCTCAATATTAATTGGTCTATAATTTGATCCAAACTTCCTCTTAATAATTGATAAACTTGATCAGGTTGAGAGATAATAGGCATAATAGCCTCAATACTATAATTAGACAACAATACTAAGAAGTCGTTTGGTTGACAGATACAAACGTGGGTATTTAAAATACCCGGGAAGTTAGAAATATTCAAGTTGTTTGGTTGCCCAAACCATAGATATTAGAAATTACTTGGGAAGTGTAAATACCTATAAAACATGGGAAGTCACTTATCCACCCCCACCTAGGTTATTTCCATTTCCCCTCCTAAAAAATAGTTATAGACACATATGTATACACCTATATATATATATATATATGTGTGTGTATATATGTTATTGCAAATATAAGTTCCTGCATGTAAACAAAATAACATTTTTCACTTCCTAGGAACTTCATATACACCGAAAATTGAAATTAACTTAGTGATATGGACAGAAAAGTAATTATAGAAATATAATTGACAAGTCAATGGAAAGGCCGATATTTAAGGCCCGTCACCCTAATTATTCATTAATTTCGTAATTAATGAATAGGGGAAATATATAGCTCATGAAAAAAGTCCAAAATATGGTAAATCAGTCAAAGAAGGATCCAGAATCCCAATTAATGAGTCATAGCCTTTATCAACAAGGAAAAGACTTATCCTGCAAGAAATACAATGTTTATCCAATATCAAAAAGAAGACTTATCCTCTAAGTCTCCTAAACATACCATAAATACTAGGCTCCCGACGCCTATATAAGGTCTCTGATCCTACAATCAGAACTACGTCTTTGGCTTGATTCTCCATAACGAATTGAGATACGTAGGCATCTTGTGAGGACCGATTTAGTCTCGAAACACAAGTGCAGCCATTAAAGCTCGAAAGCTCATTAATCCCAGCAATAAATACACAAGCACGTTTTTTTAATCCATAACATTTGGCGCCGTCTGTGGGAAGACAACATCAACCACGACAAGTACACAAAGAACAGCTCGAGATACTCAAACTCCTGAGGATCGCCCTGTCACCTCTAAGGCTGATACTCACGGAAATCAACCACCGCCAATTACTGGCGTTGAAGGGGCGAATATCCCCACCAACACTCAAGGACCGGAAATCCCGATTTTGGTTGAAGGAACGAATCCCCTGCAGATGGTCATTCATGGATCTAATCCACAAGAGACCGTTCACCAGCAACCGATCACGACCTCCCCGCTGCTCATGAATGCCCCGAGGAGCCTTCAACTCCATACTACTGATCTCCCTCAATACGCAAATCAGACTTTGGGGATGCCAAGCTATGGCATGCCCCCTCGACCCCCAACTGGTGGTAGTGGAGCTAATTCAATCTACCATGAGGCATACGTACCCCCTTATATTCAAGGTCTGGGACCCCAAACAAGACGAACCCCTTTGATTCAAGACTTCTCAGGTCCCTATACCGAGGACGAGAATTACTCAACAGGAGATGAGAGGGACGTTGCCCCAAGAAGGAGACGTTCTTCCCAAACCAATCGGAAACAACCCCAAACTACTAGGGAGAAACTTGCAGCCCATGAAGCAGAGACTGCAAGGCTCAAAAACTCCTTACTGAGGAGGAGGCTACCAACGCTCAAGGCTGAGCAACTGGGGGAGTCCCGATAATCAACTTGGACCCAACGCCAAGAAGGACTAAGAGGGCTGAAGCCCCAAGGGGTGATCCTAGTGTTTTGTTGCCCCTAGGAGATCCTGATGATCCTACACCACCATTCACTCAAGATATCATGAAAGCCACCATATCCAGAAAATTCAAGATGCCAACGATTAAGGCTTATGATGGAACGGGAGATCCCGCAAATCACGTAAGAACCTTCTCCAATGCACTGCTGTTGCAGCCAACCAATGATGCGGTTAAGTGCAGGGCGTTTCCACAAACCTTGGCAGGCATGGCCCAACGTTGGTATAGCCGTCTACCTCCCAACTCTATTGGGTCATTCAAGGAACTAAGCAAAGCTTTCATCAATCAGTTCATTAGTGGAAGGGTGCATGAGAAAAGCTCTGCCTCGCTCATGGCAATACGTCAAGGAAATAATGAAGCCCTAAGAGACTACATCAATCGATTCACTCGGGAGGCTTTGAAAGTCCCGGACTTAGAGGACAGAGTGGCTATGATAGCCTTGCAACAAGGAACTACTGATGACCACTTCAAAAGGTCGTTGGCTAAACATCCACCCGAGAGCATGCTGAAGCTCCAAGATAGAGCCGTAAAGTACATAAAGGCTGAAGAAAGCATGAGAAAGTATGAACCCACTGCTGGCGACAGTGGAAACTCAAAGAAAAGGAAAGAAACTCAGGAGTACGACGTTAAGGAAAAGTTTCCCAGAACATCAAAGGACTCTGATTCTCCACCTAAGAGAAGTAATTTTGGGCCAAAATTTACTGAGTATGCAAGATTGAACACTCCCAGGAGTCAAATTCTGATGGAGATAGCTAAGGAAGGAGATCTCAAATGGCCGAAGCCAATGAGGGCTGACATGTCCAAACGGAACCAAAACCAATTCTGCCGGTTTCACAAGGAAGTCGGGCACGACACCGACGATTGTAGACAACTGAAAGATGAGATTGAGTTTCTTATACGAAGAGGAAAACTCAGTAAGTTCACTAAGGATGGAAGCCAAGGGGGCCAAAGAGGGAACTATGAAAGGAAGGATTACGACAGAAGGGATAACGATCAAGATCGGAATCCCAAGCCCCGAGGGCCGGTAATCAACATGATATTCGGAGGGCCAACTGCTGCTGGGTCCTCCCGAAACTCAAGAAAAGCTTATGCTCGAGAGGTAATGATTGTGGTTGGAGAAGCACCAAAGCGTGCCAGAACAGAAGTATCAATAGGTTTTGATGATTCAGACCTGGAGGGAGTGAAGTTTCCCCACGATGATCCATTAGTCATCGTACCTGTGATAGGGAATTCTGAAACAAAGAGAGTTTTGGTCGACAATGGAGCTTCAGTGGACATCTTATTCCATGATGCTTTTATCAAGATGGGCTATACCGACTCTCAGTTGACACCCTCAAATATGCCCATATACGGATTCAATGGAGTAGAGTCAAAGGTGGAAGGCACTATGCAACTCCCAATGACAATGGGGGCAAGGGTCGAATACGTCTACTCAGATGTTGAACTTCATAGTTATAAAGGCAACTTCGACCTACAATGCAATCCTAGGAAGGACATGTCTTCATGCGTTCAAGGCCGTTGCCTCATCTTATCATCTGAAAATCAAGTTCCCAACGAGGAATGGAATTGGTGAAGAACGAGGAGACCAAAAGATGGCTAGAAGTTGTTATGTAGCCGCGTTAAGGCCTGATGGAATCGGGGGGCAAGTTCTCCCAATTGAAGACATGGATATCAGTGACAATGAGGACCGAAGAGGGAAACCAGCTGAGGATTTAATCCCAATTCCCTTAGTCCCTGGTGAGCCAGAGAAGGTGACATATGTTGGAGCACTACTACCTGAGCCATTGAAAAGCAAGCTCATATCTTTTCAACAAGAGAACAATGACGTTTTTGCTTGGACAACGGCTAACATGCCAGGGATTGATCCCCAATTGATAACTCACAAGTTGAATGTGGATCCTGAAAGAAAGACAGTGAAACAAAAGAAGAGAAATTTTGCTCCAGAAAGGCAAGAGGCCATTAAACAAGAAGTTGAAAAACTTCTAGAGGCCGGATTCATTGAAGAGATACAATTCCCGGAATGGTTAGCTAACCCCGTAATGGTCAAAAAAGCCAATGGAAAATGGAGGATGTGTGTAGACTTCACTGACTTGAATGATGCATGTCCTAAGGATTGTTTTCCCTTACCAAGGATTGATGCATTAATAGATGCTACAGCTGGACACGAGATGCTCAGCTTCATGGATGGCTTCAGTGGATACAACCAAATCAAAATGCACAAGGATGACATCTCCAAGGTATCATTCATCACTGACTTTGGTGTTTTCTATTATCTAGTCATGGCGTTTGGACTTAAGAATGCAGGGGCAACCTACCAAAGATTGGTGAACAAAATTTTTGGACACCTAATTGGAAAAACCATGGAGGTCTACGTAGATGACATGTTAGTCAAAAGCCTCGATAAGGCCGATCACATTGAGCACCTCCGAGAGGCATTTGAAGTGCTAATAAGGCACCACAAGATGATGTTGAATCCAGCTAAGTGTGCCTTTGGTGTAGGCTCGGGAAAGTTCTTAGGCCTGATGGTTTCCAAGAGAGGAATCGAGGCTAATCCCGACAAAATCAAAGCAATTCTAGACATGGAACCACCACGGACAGTCAAAGATGTCCAGAAACTAACAGGAAGAGTGGCAGCATTGGGAAGATTCATCTCCAAGTCGGGAGAGAAGTGCTTACCTTTCTTCAAAGCACTCAAGAAAGTGAAGAATTTTGAATGGACAACTGGAAGCCAAGAGGCCTTTGAGGCCCTGAAGAAATACATGGCTAAGGCACCACTATTGGCAAAGCCCAAGCCAGGGGAAATTCTCTATTTGTACTTGGCGGTTTCTAGCACAACCCTTAGAGCTGTTTTGGTAAAAGAAGAATTGAAGGTTCAGAAACCCATCTACTATGTGAGCAAGATTCTACATGGGGCAGAAATAAACTACTCAACGATTGAGAAGTTTGCCTTAGCCTTGATAATGGCCTCAAGAAAGCTACGCCCGTATTTCCAGGCTCACAAGATAGAGGTCTTGACTGATCAACCTCTGAGAAACATCTTGCATAGCCCTCAAGTTAATGGAAGATTGATCAAATGGGACATTGAATTGGGAGAATTTGACATCAAGTATAAGCCTCAGACGACCATAAAAGCTCAAGCACTTGCTGAATTTATGGTTGAATGCACCATTGACAACCAAGAAGTCGGGGGGCAGGAAGTAATAGAGAAAGATCAAGAGATGGAGTTCAAAGAATATTGGGTGCTCTATTTTGATGGAGCATCAAAAACAAAACCAGGTGGAGCAGGTTTAGTGCTACAAAGTCCTGATGGATTCTTCATAGAGTATGCATTAAAACTTGACTTCCCAACGACAAACAATGAGGCTGAGTATGAAGCTCTGATAGCTGGCTTAGGGCTGGCTAGAGCCTTGAGGGTCAAAACTCTGAAAGTATGTGGAGACTCGAGGCTAGTGGTTTCCCAAGTAAATGGGGAATTTGAGGCTAGAGATGAAGTCATGGCCAAGTACTTGAAACTTGTTAAAGCCATCATGACTCAGTTCGATGAATGCTATGTAGAGCACATTCCAAGAGAAGAGAACATGAAGGTTGATGCCTTGTCTAAGTTTGCTTCTTCTGAAATTGAAAATTATGCAGGGAGTTTATACTTCCAAGTCTTGAAGACCCCAAGCATCAACGGAAAGTTGGTAGCACCCATTGATGTTGGCAGTTGTTGGATGGACCCCATCAAAGCTCATCTGGAAACTGGGTGGCTACCCAACGACACTTCAGAAGCACGAAAGTTGTATGTGAGAGCATTAAGGTATGCCCTGATTGAAGGAATCCTATACAAGAAGTCTTTCATCATTCCTTATCTGAAGTGCTTGAGACCCCAAGAGGCAGAATTGGCCCTAAGGGAAGTATATGAAGGAATTTATGGACAACACTTGGGGGGCAGAGCCCTTTCTCATAAAGTCACTCGTCTAGGTTTTTACTGGCCAAGCATACTTGCTGATGCTAAAAGCTACGTAAAGAAATGTGAACGGTGCCAGAAACATGCACCAGTGGTTAGGCAACCACCAGAGATGATGACATCCATTAACTCACCTATCCTCTTTGCCATGTGGGGAATGGATATACTCGGGCCATTTCCAATGGCAAGTGCTCAACGAAAGTTCTTGATAGTAGCAATCGACTACTTCACCAGTGGATTGAGGCTAAGCCATTAGCCAAGATAACCACCAAGCAAGTGATGCATTTCTTCTGGGAAAATGTGATATGCAGATATGGAATTCCACGAGTCCTGGTTATGGACAATGGAACTCAATTCAACAATGATGAGTTCAAGAAGTATTGTGAAGAGAATGATATCCAATTGCGCTTCACTTCTGTTGCCCATCCTCAAGAAAATGGGCAAGCTGAAGTTGCAAATCAAATTATCCTAGATGGACTAAAGAAAAGAGTTGAACGCTCCAGAAACACTTGGGTGGACGAATTGCTTCCCATACTGTGGGCATATCGTACTACTTGTAAAGTCACCACTGGAGCTACCCCCTTCCTGTTGGTATATGGGGCTGAGGCAGTGGTTCCAGTGGAGATTACTCACACGTCTCCAAGAGTTGAGGCTTATGAGCCAGAAGAAAATGAAGAAGGCTTGAGGCTGGCTTTAGATCTAATTGATGAAGTTAGAGATGAGGCAAACGCCAAGATAGTTGAACATCAGAAACGAGCATCTTTCTATTACAACCTAAGGGTTAAAGAAAGGTTCTTTCGACAAGGAGACTTGGTCCTCGGAAAGATTGAGGCATACGGGGTCGGACAAAAAGGCAAGTTGGCCCCAAATTGGGAAGGACCATATCGCGTCAAGAACGTATTTGGTCGAGGCTCGTACAAACTAGAAACCCTTGAAGGGCATGAGGTGCCAAGGACTTGGCATGCCTCTAATTTGAAAGTTTATTATGTTTAAGGAGATTCCTAAGTGGACTCACTACTAGAAATAAGGTTTGATAAAACCAACCCAAGTTTTTAAAACTTGAGTATTATGTAAGGGTTGAACCCATTCTTAAAGTTATGAATTCCATATTCTTATGTTTTCATTACATGTGGATTGCATTCTGATAGACATGTTAACTAAGCATGTAAAGTCAAGAAAACAATACAAGCCATGAATGGCCACAAAAGTACAAATAAAACTGAACTTGCAAAAAGTTTAAGTTAAGCCCGAAGGCTGAAAATACATAAAAATAAATACAAGCCATAAGTGGCTATAAATAAACTACGGCTGCGCTTCACCATCCTTGTCTCCCGCATCTGTCTCCTCCCCTGAGCTAGAGCTAGAAGAACGCTCGTCAGCATCATGGTCATCAGCAGAAGTGTCACCAAGGGGTGATGAATGTCCTGGATCTAAAATCCTAGCATCATCCTCCTCCATGTCATCTACTCCAGCCAAGATACGCTCCAAGGGAGTAGGAGGGTGAGGAGCAGGAAAGTCAGCAGCATCAAAGACTCCAGGATGCTTGGCCAAAATAGCCTGTACAACATCCTCCCATCCTGACGTATGCTGGACTGGGAAGAGAATCTCGTCATGCTTCTTGATCAAGTCCTTGTACTCCTGAGAGTCAAGATACTCATCGATGCAATCATCCTTACTCTTCCTCAGCTCAACAAGGTCAGCTTGAGCGTCAATAAGCTCCTTCTCCCTCCTAGCAAGAGTCTCCCTAAGAGACTTCACCTCCTCCTCAGACTTCTCCAACTTAACCCGGTTGGCCTCGGAAGAAGTACGCCAAGCCTTAGCTTGGAACAATACCCCCTGGAAGTTGGCATTGGTCTGCCAAAAAATAAAAGTTAGAAAAATATAAACAAAAACTTCAAAGAAATAGCTAAGGTAAAGAAAATTACCGCAGCAATAGCTTGAGCTCCTAAGTGCTCAGCACCCTCAAGGGTGGAATCTGCAACGAAATCCTTGTAATCACAAGGAGTAAGAGAATGGTACGACCAGTCCACAACATGTTTGGACACCCCAGTAATGGTGTCCTTCTTCCTAATACCCCAGTTGGGGTGCCACACTAAAGACTTGGCAGACACAGGAATATCGGCCTCGTCCACAGAAAGGATCAAGAAGCTGGGAGCACTAGTCTTCCCTCTTGGATCATCCCCAATCCTAGCCCTCTTCATCCTGGATGTCTCCACATCCTTGGGCTCATTGGTCTTATTGATAAAGACCGCAGCTGCAAGAAAAACCAAAAGATGGTTAGCAGAAAATCACAAAAGAAAGGAAAATAAACATAAAGAAAAGGGATAAGTAAAATACCCTTATCATGAACAGTGGAAAGCCCAACAGACTTGAGGACAAACTCGTCCAGTAGCTCCCAAGCCACGGTAGTCCCATTATCTTTGATGAGCTCTGAGTAGGCATGAGATTCCTCCTCATTCAAGACAATGTTACTGGGACTACCATCAGAAACTCTCCCAAAAGATTTACGAAAAAGG
Source organism: Heracleum sosnowskyi (assembly GCA_030848705.1). Classification (NCBI taxonomy): domain Eukaryota; kingdom Viridiplantae; phylum Streptophyta; class Magnoliopsida; order Apiales; family Apiaceae; genus Heracleum; species Heracleum sosnowskyi. The sequence continues at coordinate 32,554,967 of CM061235.1, read as the reverse complement.
GTTCCCCAGTCCCCTCCTTCCCATACAAGATACATGAACTCATTTTTCCATTTGGGGTTGTTATCTGGGATTGATTTGGGGTGAAAGATGAAAGGGAAGCCTACCCTATGGCTTATATATACCCAACCTAAGTTGTTGGCTGAGCTATTTTTAAACTGAAAAATCTTTCTAAACAAAGGTATAGAAAGAGGGAAATTTCTACGAAGGCATAAGACCATGAAACAATTAATTATCCTCCAAGCATTTGGAGGTAATTGACAAGGATTAATTTGGACATCTGCCAAGAGCCTAGGGATGAATTCATGGAATGGGAACCTAACACCGGTAACTATGACATCTTTATAAATGCACAAGGCATTTGGCCGCCAGTGACATGAACGGTCACCGGGGCCGGCAAGAACAAGCTTCAAGGGGGCCTTTACCCTATACATCTTATTATAATCTTTTATCATATCTACTTCATGAAATCTATTGCTACAATCATACGAATCTAAAGCAGATACTGACGGGTATTCATCCCCACGTTCATTAATCATATCATGCAAAGACATGTATTTTGAACGAATAGGAACGGGGGTACCTCTTTTTGATGCGGAGTTCATCTTTTGAAGACGTTGGGAAGCTCTGTCAGCCATATCTAACCCAGAAAATCTTTAAATCTTCAAGAAAAATTGCCCAGAAATCTTCAAAGAAACCCAGAATCTTCAAAGAAACCCAGAATCTTCAAAGAAATCTTCAAATCTTCAAGCGAAAAACCCAGAAAAACGGTGAGATTCAACGGAAAATCTCGTCGGGAATCGCCTTGTGACAGAACCCTAGCAGAGCAATTTAGAGAAAACTTTGGAGAAAACTTAGCAGAGTATTTTGAGAAAATAGAATGTGAAGAATGAATGGAAACAAATGAGAACTCACCCTTATATAGGGATGACAGCCGGTCAATGGGCCGGTTGAAGGAAGGGCAACCAGCGTTAGCCGGTACGGCCCATAAAAGGCTAAAGGCCCAATTAACGAACTTGAACAGTGAAAGTTCTGGGCCCAACTAAGCCCATAACTAAAATGAACAATACTTTCGATCAAAATCGAATAAGTTCGAATAAAAGCCCAAAATGGCTCTCATATTCGACCAAAAACCTGGTCGAAAGGCTAAAAAGCCCAATAAAGGCTGAAGGCCCAATTGATAATAAAGGCTAAAGGCCCAAATAAAGGCTAAAGGCCCAAATAAAGGCTAAAGGCCCAATTAATGAATAAAGGCCTTATGCCCAAATGAAGTTCTGTATACGTAGGCATTAAAGGCCCAAAATGGACCAAGTATTCGACCAGAATTCTGATCGAAGTAGTTCGAACAGGTCCCAAAATGGAACAAAACTTCGATTAGAACCCTGGTCGAAAGTGTTCGACCAGGGCCTGAAATGAGACATTTGTTCGACTAGAAACCTGGTCGAAACTATTCGACCAGGAGGGGAAATAAAGCGTCTTTTCGGCCAGAATCCTAATCGAAATCATTCGAATCCTAATCGAAATCAATCGACCAGGGCCTGAAATGAGACATTTATTCGACTAGAAACCTGGTCGAAATCATTCGATCAGGAAATGAAATGGCAATGGGCTTCGACCAGAAACCTGGTCGAAAGCATTCGACCAGGAGGAAAAGCTGGGCCAAGTTTCGACCAGAGTCCTGGTCAAAACCATTCGACTAGGAAGCGAAAACAAGGCAAAAATCGATCAGAATCCTGGTCGAAGGAGTTCGACTAGGAGCTAAAATGGAGGTCGAATTCGACCAGGATCCTGGTCGAAAATGAACTGAAAAATTCAAAAATTTACTTATCTTCCAGGGAATTGATGGAAAATCCTGATTCCTGTTTTGGAAAATTACAAAATTGGTTTAGAACTATATGTTCGTCAAACCAAGCCACAATACGGAAGAAAAATTCGTAACTCCCGAATAAAATAACTTCTACGATAATCCAAGAAAGATTTTCCTAGAAGTTGGGGGGCAAATGATATGGACAGAAAAGTAATTATAGAAATATAATTGACAAGTCAATGGAAAGTGTTGCCCAGTAAATAACAATTGTAGAAGGGGGTTGAATACAATTGTATAAGATTCTCGACTTTATATAACACAAATATGAAAGATCAATAACAATAACAATAACAGCTTTATTAACTTTGATATAAAACTGTTGCAAACTCTCTTAAGAAATTCTGATGTTCTTAAGAGCTGCTAGCTTACAAAAACTCTCTCAAGAAATTCTGTTCTTAAGAGCTTCTCTCCGATTATGTTCTCTCTCGAATGAATACATAAATCGAAACCAAAACTGTGTTTATATAGTGCACACAGCTTCTCTATCAATAACAAGATAAGTCCTAATCATAACAAAGATAGAAACATATCTTTAATCGATAGCTGCATTCTACAAACCAGGAACAAACTTCCATGTTTATCTAGACTCCAAATATAACTCGAAGTAGGAATCCTGATCAGCTTCAAGTCCTGATGATCAAACCTGATCATAGTCTGAGTAGGAATCCTGATGATCAATAAGATACTGACGCTTGATCAAATACTGATGACCATGCAATACTGATGACGTCAGCAATCCTGATCAGTTGAGTCTAGCTTCTGACGATCATTGAATTCTGATCTAACAATCTCCCCCAATCTCATACTTTGTGAAATAAAGTATAGATTCCAAATATTCAATGATGTCAAAAACATGTATCAAAATGTACAAGTATCTTCAGAAACAACTTATCTGTTTAAGCTTTGTGATAGAACAGATTCATCTTCAAGAAGTTGGATAATAAACTTTCTTCTTTTTCTTCAAGAATTTGAATCAGTCTTTCCTTAAGATTTCTGAGTTCTTCATCTTCCTCATTAATCTGGTAGATAGCTGCTCTGAGATTCTGTATGGAGTTTCTCTGTAGACTGTGCTCTTCAAGCAAAAGATAAGCAATTTCCTTCCCATCAGGATTGAGAGAAAGATGAGTCATGCCAAAATTTACTTCTTTAACAGCAGTACCCCTTTGCATTTCCACATCCTGACCTCTTTGATTTAAGTACATGGGAGTATAATTACCATCGAAATTACTGTTTCCATCCAGTCTTCTTCTTATAGTTGACAAAATCATGTCAGCCCATACTTTGTACACTTGGTTCTTCCATCTTAACAGATAGTGAACATATTTCAGTTCCTGTGTAGTTTTCATCAGCAGATCTTGAATAGATAGAATCTTCACACTACCATCTTTCATGAAGTACAGAAGCTTTTCTTTCTTTTCAAAACCATCATGACAATCTATAACTATATCAACAGCTAATAAATTGTTCAGGTTTTCAGAAGTTAAAGTACCTCCAATTTCTGTCAAGGAGTAAGGATCAACATATGACATATTCAGATATTCACCATCTCTGTGTCCAATACCTCCTCTTGAATTACTTGACAATTGCTTCAGATTTGAAAACATCTTTAACCAGAGTGCTTTTGATCTAACCATCTCAGATAAATCAACAACACTTGAAGCGCTTGTAATAATTCCACCAGACTGAAAATTGATAGGTGTATCACAACTTAATGTGCTAATATGTTTCCACTTCTTGTCCTTTTCCTTTTCAAAGGCATAGCTTCTTTCCAGCGAAGATTCTTGTCTGCTTGAGTTCCTCCATTTTCTTTCATTTGAAACTTTAAGCCTTTGTAGATAGAGATTGAAATCTTTATTTGTTCTTCTTGTAATATCTCCTCTTCTGGCTTCTTCTTCTTCATCTACTTCTTTGTTGTGACAATCAACAACAGTAGATAAGATTATCAAATCAACCTCTTGCAGAATTTCAGATTCGTCAGGATCTTGAATATTGTCAGGATTAGAATCTTCAATTTGATTTGTATTGCTGAGAGTTGATTTTCTTGATTTTCTTCTCAATTCAGGTTCTTCTTCAACAATTCCATCATCACCAAAAGTAGATCTGTCAGGAACTACTAGAGTTTGAATAGGTTCAGGAATTTCTTCAATTCTTAATCCTCTAGACCTTGTCTGTCTAGGTAATATTTGAGTTGAAGAACCTCTTTTACTTCTTCTAGCACCTCTCCTACCTCTGCTTCCTCTACCTCTAGCAGGAGCAGTATAGCTTTCCATTGTCTCTCTTTGTAGTCTCAAGAATTCTTCATGTGAGAGATCTGGATATTCTTCACTTGCTGTAGAGAGTGCTTTTCTTGCATATAATTGTTGAACTCTTTTATCAGTGTGATATAGAGTAACAATTCTGCCGTCTTTTGTAGAAAACTTCTGGAATAAATTTGATGCATCTTCAGGATTATCAATAATCACATCTTCATCACCTTCAGGAATTGTAGCAAGAATTTGTCCATGACCAGGTGTCAGGATTTGATCTTCCGTCAGGATCTGAGATTGCACCAATGTTCTTACTGTCTTAACTCCAGAATCAGAAACATGAGTTGACTGCGTTGTTTGACTTTGAGAAGTTTGGATTGTAGACTTCAAAACAGCAGTATCAGAGGTTTCTCCTTGTATTACTTTGTCACCGCCATCATCTCCAGTATCATCATCATTATTTCTTAATACTAGATCAGGTGTACATTTTGTCTGAATAACCTTCTCCCCCTTTTTGACATCAGGATTTGACAATAATTGCAAAATTAAGGAAAGAGAGGCTTGAACTTCAGTTACCTTAGTATCCAGAGAATCAATTCTTTGATTGATTGAGGTTTGTTCTGAAACAACAGATTTCACTTGGGATTCCACTACCCTTAGTTGAAAAGTAGTAGGCACCTTTGTAAAATTATTAAAGATATCAGTCCTCACTTCTTCAGTTGAACCCTTGATAGAATCAATCTCACTTTTCAGGCTTTTGGATAACAGAGTTGTAGCCTTCAGATGATTCTTCAAGTCTTGATTCTCTATAGACTTCACTGCATTATAGGCATGTTCAATAGCAGAAGAAAAGCTGATAGATTCATCAGAATTGTGCCATGAATTGTTTCATTCATTCTGTCTAAATGCCTCTGCAGGATCAAAGGAAGGAGTAGAAAAATCTTGTCTCTGATCTTTCCCAGTGAAAGCATTGCCAGCCATATACGTACTTGATGAACCAAAATTAGTTCCAAGACTAATCTTGAGTGCTGTAGCAAGCTGTTCCTTCTCTTTTTTATTCTCATTATCATCATCACTATCATCATCAGAATTATCATTATCAGAACCATGAGATATATCAGGATCAGGAATTGCAATACCTTTCAGTTTATCCTGAGATTCTGAGATAGGATGATCCATTGGTCTTGAACGAAGTGGCTGTATCAAAATAGGTTCATTATCAGGAGCACCACTAGCGTCAGGATGAACATCGTCAGGATTTGATATGCTTGCATCAGTATTTGCTACCAATGGTTCTTGTGGAGCTTGAGGTTCAGAAGCTGCTTCAACACTTTGAGTTAAAGGTTCTTGTGTGCTTCCCTCATTGACAATGTTCTCGACCAATCTTTCAACAGAAGCTGTAGCTTTGCCTGCATCTTCACTTTGAGAAGATGGTTCTTGTGTAGCTGGAATGTTGATGTCTTCATTCTCCCTTTGAGAAAATGGTTCTTGTGTGACCATTCCACTAGCTAAGCCTTCACCCAAACTTTGATTGAGTGGTTCTTGTGTGGCAGGATCAACAGTAGCTGCTGAATTACTCTGAAATTCAGGTTCTTGTGGGCTTGATCCTTTCAGCTTCTTCTGTCTCTGATAGACTAACTCTTCTGCATTCCTCTTTTTCTTTGATGTAGGTGTAAGACCAACCAAGGAAGCAGTTGTAGAAACCTTCTCCCAAGAATGTCCTCGAATCTGAGATGGAGAGGCTGGAGAGTCTGATATAGAGACAACTTTTGTTGCTGCATCAGGAATACTAACATCAGGATTTGATGTCTGAATATCAGTATCCTTCATTTGCACTGTCAAAGGAATATGATACCTGCTCTTTGATAATTTCCTTGTCTTTTGTGGTTTTGATGAAGGTACCACAGCTTTAGTAGCAGTATCAGCAACTTCCTTGTTCATATTCATCACAGAGGATATAGGTAAGTCATCCTCTGAATCACTTTCATCAATCAACCTTAACTTCCTTTTCACAGTAACATTCTTAACAACCTTAGCAGCTTTCTTCACCAGGACCCCTTGTACACCCCCTTGTATCTTCTTTTTAGTGAGTGGTGTAGAGGAAAAATCCTTTGAACCTGATTGCCTTCCAGACACATCAGTTCTAGCTGATTTCTTTGATTTTACAACTAAAGTCTTTTGAGAGACAGTAGAGGTGGTTGTTAACTGTTTAGACTGTTTAGGTTGCATGCTTGTGTCAGGAACAAGGTGGGTTGGTCCTTGTACCATAGCATTAGAAAGTAGTCCATAACGAGTAGGCATTTTCTGATGTAAGAAAAACCTAACCTCATCAGGAATAAAAGCATTTCCTATGAAACCATTTGCCTTATCACTGTTGACTAAGGACTTAATATTATTCTCAGTAATTCTACAGATTGGTAGAACTACATCATCCTCAAAAACAACATTAGGACATAAGTGATTAAATATCAACTGTAAAAATCTAAGAAAACAGACAGAACCCAATTTATCTGATTTCCTATCACTTAAAGCTTTTAAGATAAAAGACCCATAATCAAACACTGTAGAATGGATAAGAGAGTACCCAATTTTAAGAGATCCTGATGGAAGAGCATCAAAATTTGATGTCTTGTTCAGGAAACAGCGGCTGATTGTATCAAAGAAGAAATTCCATTCCTTCTTAAGCTTTGTCCTAAAGAGATTTCCATATCTCTTTACTTCTCCATTGTAGCCCAGTTTCTTGAAGTAGATGCTCCCCCTGGATTGGTGTTATCTTGATTGAAAGAATTTGATTGATTTGAAACTCTCCCTGAATTATTGCTATGTCCTCCTGATGTGTTATCAGGATCTTCACTTGAATCAGTATTTGAAGAATTCTGTCCTGATGATTGAGTTGACTCTGAACTTGTAGTTGAATGCCGTTGCTCCCCCTCAACATTAGCACTACTAGTTGTATCACTGTTGTTTGCATCATCAGTATTAGCACCATCAGTACCTGATGAGTCATCAGGATTTGGTGACCCGTCAGTACTGGATGAATGGACAGCTTCTGATTCACTTTCTTCAGGTTCCTTGGAAGCTTCATTTTCAAATAGTAATCTATCATGTGAGTCTTCAATGATTCCAGTTATCTTCTTGTCATCAAAAGATACATGTATTGACTCCATGACAGTTCTTGTCCTCAAATTAAAAACTCTGAAGGCTCTTGATGTAGGATAACCTATGAATATTCCTTCATCAGCCTTTGTTTCAAATTTCCCTAGCTGTTCAGGATGAGTTCTGAGAACAAAACATTTACATCCAAACACATGCAAATGCTTCAGACTTGGTTTCTTCTCTTTGAGTGACTGATAAGGAGTGACACCATGCCTGTTTATCAATGTGAGATTTTGTGTATAGCATGCTGTGTTGACTGCTTCTGCCCAGAAATATGTAGGTAATTTAGCTTCTTCCAACATAGTTCTGCCAGCTTCAATAAGAGTTCTATTCTTCCTTTCTACTACTCCATTTTGCTGAGGTGTGCCAGGAGCAGAGAATTGTTGAATGATTCCTTTGTATTTGCAGAACTCTTCCATCTTTGAATTCTTAAATTCAGTACCATTATCACTTCTCAGAATCTTGACTTTGTACTTTGTGGTTGTCTCAATCATCCTCACATGATCCAACAGAACTTCAGGAGTTTCATCTTTTCTATGCAGAAAATACACCCAGGTGAATCTAGAATATTCATCAACAATTACAAGAGTGTACCTTTTCTTACTGATGGACATGATGTTGACTGGACCAAACAGATCAAGATGTAGCATGTGATATGGTTCTTCAATAGAGGATTCTGATTTACTCTGGAATGATGTCCTTCTTTGTTTTGCTTTTTGGCATGCATCACAGAGTCCATCAGGTGTATATAAGACATTAGGTAATCCTCTTACTAATTCTTTCTTAACCAACTCATTGATGTTGCTGAAGTTGAGATGAGAAAGCTTCTTGTGCCAATTCCAACTTTCATCTACTGAAGCTTTACTGATGAAACATGTAGGGGAGCCATCAGTATCTGAGAGAATGTTGGCTTCATATATGTTACCATGCCTGTAGCCAGTTAGTGCTATCTTCCCTGTTGCTTTACTGACTACTTCACAATGTGTGGAGTAGAAATTGACATGATAACCTCTGTCAGTGATTTGACTAATACTCAACAAGTTGTGTTTTAGTCCCTTCACTAGAGCTACTTTTTCAATGATGACATTTCCAATGATCATATTGCCATATCCCAAGGTTTGTCCAATGTTGCCATCTCCATAAGACACAGTTGGGCCAGCTTTTTCCTCATTTTCTGATAACAGGGCTTTGTTTCCAGTCATGTGCACAGAACATCCACTATCCATGACTAACACATTTTTCTTTTTACCCTGCATCAGAATAGAAACACACTAGTTAGAACACTTAGGAACCCATACATGTTGGGTTCCTTTCTCATGCAATTTATTAATTTTAACAGCAGAAGACTTTTTGACTTTAGCAGTCCTGACAGGATTTACTCCATCAGGATTTGCTTTGTCAGTATCAGTATTAACAAAAGCATGCTTCTTCATGACATTTTCAGTTCTATCAGACTTTGTACTACTTTCAAACTTAGGCAATGGATCATAAAAGTTATAGTACAAATCATGATACTCTTTACATGTATAAATAGAATGCCATAGACTACCACAATGAAAACAGGACTTCTGCGGTTTATAGAGTACTGATCTATTCCTAACATCAGACTTAGGAATATCAGTAATCTTCTTCTTACTCTTCTTACAATCAATAGCAAGATGATTAGAGTTACCACAGTTAAAACAACACTTTCTAGGTGCATTTGGGATATATTTATAACCATTCTCTTTATTGATCCCAACTTTACCATTCCTGTTTCTCTTAACAGTAGCTTCCTTTTTCTTATCTGTAACCTCACAGATTTTATCTTTGAGCTGTTTCTGAGACAATAGACCTAGATTCTTAGTGACTTTGTTCACGACAGGTTTAGACTTTATAATTTTAATTCCTTGAGTAGAAGAAGATCCCTTTTCAAAAGTAGAATTGGAATCCTTACCAAAAACAAAATTAACAGGAGTAATCTTAGATTTGGTTGAGTCTATAACATGTCTATAGGTCTTTGGACTGACTGTCTCATCAATGACAATTTTCTCTGCTAATTTCTTATCTTCATCTGACTTATATCCTAGACACTCTTTCCAATTCTTAGAGGTATTAATCTCATGAAATTTCCTACCAGAGTCTGTCCAGGTTCTGATTTTCTCATTAGCATACTCAAGTTCTTTTTCAAGGGAAGTACATTTAGATGTCATCTCTAAGTGCATGTGTTTAGCATTATCACATTCTTTTTGTACTTCTTGCATACGAGAAAATTCAGCTTCTAATATCTCATTCCTTTTTCTAAGGTCAGACATCTCAGATAAGATTCTAGTATTCTCAGCAGTTTGACTTCTAAAGCTAATATGTAATGACTTTAGAAAACGTCTTAACTCAGAAGCATTATCAGTATCAAAATCAAAGATAGTATTTGGTACCTTATCATCAGGAGCAGCAGTTACATCAGCATTGGCCATTAACGCATAGTTGACTACCTCAGTATCAGATTCTGAGGAAGAGTCCATCCAATCCTTGCTTGATGTGATGAGTGCCTTTGTCTTGTTGCATTCAGAAGCAAAGTGACCCATACCATTACACTTGTAGCATCTAACCTTTGACTTGTCAAATTTGCTACCCTTGCTGTCCTTCTTGATATACTTGTCTTTGTCTGCTTTGAAGGTCTTTTTCTGAACGTTGCCTTGTCTTCTATTCTTCCTGAACTTCATCCTTCTGAAGTTTCTGACAATCATAGCAACCATCTCTTCCATGTCTGAATCAGAAGATTCATCACCAGTATTGGCATCAGGATTGCCATCAGTATCTGATGAAGAGTCGTCAGGATCTGACTCAGCTACTCTTGCTTTCCTTCTAGAGACCTCCATAGCTTTCTCTTTTGATTTTGCTTCTACATTTAAAGCAATTGACTTTGCCTTGCTGCTTTTCTTGTTCTTCCTCTGTTGAACTTCAAGATCATGAGTTCTTAGCATCCCATAGATCTCATCAAGAGACACAATGTTCAGATCATACTGATGTCTAATGATTGAAGTCTGAGTATCCCATTCTTCAGGTAAAGCTCTAAGAAATTTGGTGTTTGAATCTTCAGTTTCATATACTTTGTCAACTAAGGATAAGCTGTTCAATAGTGTCAGGAATCTATCATATAGATCAGTCAGGCTCTCTTCAGGTCTTGCATCGAATTGTTCATATTCTTGAATCAAAAGAGCCCTTCTGTTTTTCTTAACAGATGCAGATCCCTGGCACTGAGTTTCCAAAGTATCCCAGATTTCTTTTGAAGACTTGCATGCAATCACTCTGTTTGACATAACAGCATCAAGACCATTGTGCAAGATATTCTTTATCTTTGGTTCTCTGAGTACATGAGCTTTTTCTTCTGGAGTCCATTCAGATTTAGCTTTGACCACATAATGTTCTGGTACAGTATCTGTTCGTTCTACGAACTTTGTTGGTATATATGGTCCATCACGAATCCTGTCCAGATTGTCAGGATCCATAGCCTCCAGGTACATCAGCATCTTTACCCTCCATGTGGGATATTCTGATATCTTCAAGATGGGAATCTTCATGCTTTCATACTTGGTTGTCGACATCTTTAGATCGTATCTGATTCAGAATTAAATCAGTTTGCTTTGATACCAATTGTTGCCCAGTAAATAACAATTGTAGAAGGGGGTTGAATACAATTGTATAAGATTCTCGACTTTATATAACACAAATATGAAAGATCAATAACAATAACAATAACAGCTTTATTAACTTTGATATAAAACTGTTACAAACTCTCTTAAGAAATTCTGATGTTCTTAAGAGCTGCTAGCTTACAAAAACTCTCTCAAGAAATTCTGTTCTTAAGAGCTTCTCTCCGATTATGTTCTCTCTCGAATGAATACATAAATCGAAACCAAAACTGTGTTTATATAGTGCACACAGCTTCTCTATCAATAACAAGATAAGTCCTAATCATAACAAAGATAGAAACATATCTTTAATCGATAGCTGCATTCTACAAACCAGGAACAAACTTCCATGTTTATCTAGACTCCAAATATAACTCGAAGTAGGAATCCTGATCAGCTTCAAGTCCTGATGATCAAACCTGATCATAGTCTGAGTAGGAATCCTGATGATCAATAAGATACTGACGCTTGATCAAATACTGATGACCATGCAATACTGATGACGTCAGCAATCCTGATCAGTTGAGTCTAGCTTCTGACGATCATTGAATTCTGATCTAACAGAAAGGCCGATATTTAAGGCCCGTCACCCTAATTATTCATTAATTTCGTAATTAATGAATAGGGAAAATATACAACTCATGAAAAAAGTCCAAAATATGGTAAATCAGTCAAAGAAGGATCCAGAATCCCAATAAATGAGTCATAGCCTTTATCAACAAGAAAAAGACTTATCCTGCAAGAAATACAATGTTTATCCAATATCAAAAAGAAGACTTATTCGCTAAGTCTCCTAAACATACCATAAATACTAGGCTCCTGACGCCTATATAAGGTCCCTGATCCTACAATCAGAACTACGTCTTTGACTTGATTCTCAATAACGAATTGAGATACGTAGGCATCTTGTGAGTACCGATTTAGTCTCGAAACACAAGTGCAGCCATTAAAGCTCTAAAGCTCATTAATCCCAGCAATAAATACACAAGCACGTTTTTTTAATCCATAACACTTAGGAAGTTATTTCCTATTATATACCAAACAAGCACTAAGATTATAGATCAATTATTATTAGCTAATCTCCCATCTTTCACAAAATTAAACATGAAAATAATTTAGATAGTGAAACAAAACAAGTCCAAAGTGAAAAAGAATTAAAATATAATTGATCAGATCGAACTCGACTCAAAATATTCGTGAATAGCTTAAACTTGACTCGTTAACAAATTTGAATTCGAACAACAAAAATTGATCGATAAGATTATCAAGTTCGGCTCAACTCTTTAAGAAAAAGATTAAACTCGAACTTGATAACTAAAAACTCAACTCGGCCCAATTCTTTTAGAGCCCTATATGATCATATCACAGTGTTATAAAATGCGGGAATCAGACTTAATTGGTGAAGGCACGAAAGAACGATTAATCAGATATTCGGATATTAATCGGAATGATTATTCGGATCACTAATCAAAATTAATTTAATGTTATTTTTTAAAATATATTTTTATTATACATACAATATAGACTTATGTAATTATTTAACAAAATTTATAAACTTTAAAGGAAGATAAGACAAAATTGCAAGTTTTTACATTAATATGTTTAAGACCGTAAAAGAAAATTCAATATCAGCTATAGGAGATTTTTACCCCTACTTCAATTTTGAGCACTAAATAAGAAGAGAGCCATTTTTCACATTACAATTAAAAGGGTTTCTAAACTTTTTCATATTTTTAATTATTTTGTGAGTTCTTCTATTAATTTTTTATTTAAAAAGTCATTAACCGTTTAATTCTGATTGTTGATACCGATTATTAACTGACTTGACCAATTTTTATAAAAAAAATATATTTTTTGACTCGATTTTCATAAAATCAGTTGGATTAACCACTGAACAACGATTAGTGGATAATTAATCGCCATTTTTTTAAAATATTGTCGTATCATATCAAATACCTAGAATCTTTAGAAAAATGTTATGAGGTTCAAATATATGTATATAAGTTCATATCAGTTAGGTATAAGGAACAAGAGACACCTTTTAAAATTAAAGTAATCATGAAAATATAATCTGGAATTTTGATGCTTCGATGGTGTCACAAATTGTCTAAACTATATGGGAGTAGTCTAATGAAACTTTTGAGCATGTTAGAGCATTTCTAATAAACTCTCTAGACAAGTTCTTAAATCAAAATATAAAGAGGATGATGAAAAATGAAGTTCCAATAGACTTTAAGTGGCTCTTAAAAATCTTGAGAGCATATTCTCTCTTCTCTATTTTAAGAGCCACTACATAGCTCTAAATTTTTTATATTAATAAAATATTCACTTGTATATGTTTGTATCTGAATTTTTGTCCTAGTGAAATGTGAAATATGAATATTATATAAGTTAGGAGGCAAAATAAAGAGCATTGTTGGAGTTGACACGAAAATCTGTATACTAACTTACTAGGAGGCACATAATTTATATTATATTTAAGAGCCAACTAAGAGAGTGTTGGAGATGCTCTTAGGCTCTTAGATACCGAAATGCTAATGTTTGTCACTCAAAAAGTAAGAACGTAAACAGATACAAATAATGCTAAAATAAAAGTCCGATGTAACAGCCCCAAATCCGGGGTCAGGGATTTAGGGTTGTCACAATCCATGTACTCCTTGCCTTACCTGTAATACTCACACCATTCATAATTTACCTGTTCATGACCCCACAACATATGTCTCACACACACACACAGGTTAGAGTCTCAGAAACGACACAATACAACAACTGCGGAATAAATAACTTTTATTACAATACCCAAATGTCTTTGAATCTGTTACTGATACAATTTCTACGTAGTGGTACATTACCAGCTTAGCCTTCTTATGCTCACAATCCTCTAATACCATTCATATCTATACATAAGTTGAATACCAAGGTCGTAGTCTGATTCGATTGGTTCGTACTACTCCCGGGATCACTGCTGAAACTGTTTATGGAAACGCCTTGCGAGGTACGTGCCGTCCCATAGGCATCCTGCTTCGCTGCTATATAATATATATAAAATAATAGCAAGAGTGAGCGATAGCTCAGCAAGGTAATGAAAGTATGGCATAATTCTGCCTTTAATTCAACCCAGAAATAAAGCTGGTATAAGACAATAACTTGTCAAAATATCTTGATACTGAAATCATTTTCTTATCGGAATGTATTCCAAAAATAGTACCATTGTGGTATTTCAAATATCATTTCATAATACTCTGCAACTTTCAATGTTTATACTATGAACAAAGTTCTAGTATAGTATAAAAGATGAAATAACAAGATAACTCAGTATATCCTTTCTGTAAAATATCTGCTATATAAAATATAAGCAGACTATCAACATATACTTGAAAGATGAAGTTATAAGGAAATTCAATATAGGGTTTCCATAACCCAAAATCCACTTATACATATATATCCTTAATCACGTTTTATCAGAGTCATAACTCATAAAATAAAAGATGAAGTTGTAGGAATTTCCAAATATCATCTTTCATATCAAACATTTATCTCATATCATATTCTGGAAATAAAGACAAGGCAAAATATTTCCAATTCACTTTCTAAACTTGAACAACTTGCATGAACTTGAATAACTGGAATAGCTTGAATAAACTTTTCTTTTCTGGAATCTCGCTTAAAACATGTTCTTTCTCTGATAACTTGCATAAAACATTTTCTTTCATGGATGATGAACTGTAGACGGAGATTCTGGGCGACAGGGATACCCCTACGATGATCAGTCGTCAGGCAATCCCCACTGCTGTTTTTCTACGTAGAAAGGAAAATAGGGCAGACGCTAACTGACCTACCTCCCTGCCAATTGGTTGTAGGGGGAAGAGCATACCCATTCACTTAGGGGTACCCATTCACTTAGGGGCCTCCGATACTCTTCTCTCACCTCCCCGCCAATTGGTTGTAGGGGGAAGAGCATACCCATTCACTTAGGGGTACCCATTCACTTAGGGGCCTCTGATGCTCTTCTCTTATCCTACGGTCGGGCACTATCTGATAATCTAAGGGAAGAACAGACCCGTTCATAGACTGCCGGTCTACGTGTAATTCCCTTAGGGGACAGGTCGCCACTCAGTCCCTTACACATTCTCCGAGTTCGAGAAAATCCATAACCTTGAAACATAAAGTTCCTTTCCCTTTTTCCCAAGTATACGACTCCACACAGTAGTCATATCTGGTTGGAAAGGAAAATTCACTCATATTTCCCAAGCTGATGCTTGTTCATGGACAACTGATTTCACTGCTTTTACTCCTCGAATCTTGAGAGAGTAATCAAAATCATTTTTGATGGTAGTATATCACACTGATAATTTCATTGATTTAAAAAGATTTAGGACCGGGCAGTCCACTTGAAACAAGCATAACTCTTGAGAAAGGTTCCATGTATCTTTAAAGTTTGAGCGAGCATTTAAGTCTTTCTGAATATAGACTTAAACGGGAAATAGTTTTGGGAACCTTCTCTAATTATATTTAAAAGTTGACTGAAATACACTTTATTAGCTATCTAGGGTTTAAAATAATTTTCACAAAATACTTCCTTAAGAAGTAGGGCTTTAAATAATTAATGCAAATTGTATTTAATAAAGAATATTTATTTAGAAATAATTCTCAAGTACTTTCTTATCAAAAAGGGGTAGATAACAACTATTCATCATATATTTAAAAATATACCCTTAATAGATTAAACTCCAAATGATCTTTAATTTGTAAACCACTTATCGAGATTAATTGTAATAACACAATAAAATAACCCTAGATAGCAACTGATACCATTCCTAGTATATATAATAATTATAGAGAATATATAATATATCTCTAGATAACAACTGATACCATTCCCGGTCCAAAGTGTAATTGCAAAGTATACACCCCCTACTGAGGGTTTTGCTTAGCACATCAGCTCCAAAATACTACTATATCCTATAGCTTACAAGTTCAACTTGTATCAATACTTTGACTTAGCATTATAGAAATCATTCACATATAGCATATATCTCAAAAACTTTAGTTATCACCACAACAGTTTTAAAAAGGTATAGGTTTGAAAACTTGCATGCATCTATCATATGCATACTTCAAAATATGGTTTTAGAAACTTGCCTGATGCTCGAGAAGTGATAGGGGTTCGCGACGATGCCGGGCAATCTAGACAAAGTCAAATGAAAACACACGGTTAATCTCCTCGATAAACCACTTATAACTCAATGCTTAAACACGTAAGCGAAACACAACCAAGGAATTACTAACTCGTTATAGGCTCATACTAAGTCCATGTTATTCATCAAATACTTATATCATAAGTTTGGTTCGAAATCCATCCTCAAATCCAAGTTATACTTAACCATTTGGAACCTTGGTTTCTAAGTCTCGTTTTCAGTGGTTTTTACTTGTGCAACCTCGGCTTCCTTATTTTTATAAAATCGGAAAATGATCCTTTTGACTCGAAACCTTCGCACAAGGCTTGCTAACTGTCCTTAGCATTATATCACAAAGTTTCACATTTTAATTCGACTCTTAAAAGTCTTTGACTTAGCATCAAAGTGGTTACATTTCTGCGATGAAACCTCTCGAACCACGATTACTAAAACTAGCATAACTCTTAAACCGTTCGGCCGAATCAGGCGAACCACATATCATTACGAAGCTTATAACATAAACTACACAATCATGGGCAGTAGGACTCAATGGTCGAGCTCTAACAGAGGAAAAACAGGGAACCAATCAGTAGGTAAAAATTTGGGCATTACGACGGCTATAAATCGAACGTTCCAAAAATCACAACATCAAATCCAAGCCACACCGGGCATCCATACAACTCATGAACATAATGCTCATCAAGACCAGCCTACCTTTTCAGTTTATACCCCAAATTTCTCAAGTCAAATCAACCACTACAATAACATGCTTTCATGCTTATAATCATACTATAAACATCACTAGGCTCAAATCCATCAAGAACAAGCATAAAATCAAAGTAAGATCTAAGGTCCTTAAAATTTATACCTTCCTTGGAGAGTATACCAGCTCTAATAATCCTTATATAGTCCTTGTATGGCCTTAAGCTAGCTTAGATCATCAAAGAAATTAAGAAAACAAAGTTAGTTTCTAAGAGTTACTATTCATCATCACTTTTGTAAATATCATAGAAAATCGAAAAATATGAGTTTGGCTCTAAACTCTTTACCACATCTTGGCCTCTTCATAAGCTTTGTTTTGAGTCCTAGATCATCAGATTTGAAGCTTCCTAGCTAGGGTTTTGGGCCCCCTTTTTCCGCTGAACCGAAACTGTCATGAACAGGAC
Organism: Heracleum sosnowskyi; assembly: GCA_030848705.1. Taxonomy (NCBI): domain Eukaryota; kingdom Viridiplantae; phylum Streptophyta; class Magnoliopsida; order Apiales; family Apiaceae; genus Heracleum; species Heracleum sosnowskyi. Next base: position 32,537,687 of record CM061235.1, on the reverse strand, counting down.
AGTTTGATTTCTTCAACTTGGGGAGGATATTTGACTAGGCTAAACACCTTGGATTGCCATGAAATTTTGAACGAGTGTTATACATGGAGTGGAGAAGCTGTGGTTAAATTTTGGTGATTTTATCATGTGTGGATTGTGCGATACGAATTTTTCTTTGAGGGTTGCTCCTGCTGGGCAGTTTTGGAGAGAAATGATTTCTTTGCTTTGCTTAGTGATTAAGTGTTGTGTTTTTGGTGTAATACATGTAATAATCCTCTTGTATGGCTGATGCAAAGGGATGTTACTTTAATAAAGTAGCTTTATTAAAGTAGCTTTAATAAAGTTACTTTAATAAAGTGATGAGGTCATCCTATGATGTCACGAGTGCTATCTTGGTTGATCCTTGTATCGTTTAATACGATTAATATGTTATGACTTATACGTTGCACCTTATTACTCCACTGTGGTACCATCTCTTAACTCGGTCTTAATTCCAATATTCCTTGTTTATTCTCTTTTTATTTCTTGTTCTCAGAAAAATGTTCTCGATTCTCTTTTCTCTATGGTTTTATTCTCAATTCCATTCCCCCCTCATAATACATCCTCCATTGGACTTCTAATATTTAATATCCTCAATTTATAATCCAATTATTAGATTCCTGACTTCCTTGTCCATAGTGGAATAAATAATGCTTGGATTCTCTGAATTCTCACTTCGTTCGCATACATCCATTCTCTCTGTATTTACTAGTACATACTTGCTCTTCCCATTTCGTAATTGGTATAGTGAGTACTCTAACTCACTTCTCATCTTTCCTCTAGGGTACATTAGCTTATTCGAACGATAGATTATTCTTATCTATGTCCTTAATCATTGCATTACACTATTCTGACAATACACATATGTATCGGGATCATTACTCAAGGCAATATCCAATCATCACCACCACGGTTCGTTGAAATCATTAATCACTAATGCATTTAACCGTAATAAGAAAAGTTTTAATTTTTCCAAAAATTCGGGTTATTACAGTCTCCCCTCCTTAAAAGGATTCCGTCCCGGAATCAACTTAGGAGTAACTGGGGTACGTCTCTTCCATTGCACTTTCTAACTCCCAGGTGGATTTCCACCTCTTGATTTTCCACAAACCTTTCACTAGCTTGTCAACCTCGTCACTTAGCACTTGCTCTTTTTTTTTTTTTTATCCGTGATTTCCACAGGTTGTTCTTTGTATGTCAGACCAGGTTGTATATCTACCTGCTCATACTCTACATATGTCGGGCATCTATAGTATACTGACGTAACGTTGACACATGAACCCCGTTATGACCATTCTACAAGTTTGGGGGGGGGCAAGGATGGCTCGTAGGCCACCTTCCTGACGCGTTTTAAAATCTCAGATGGCCCAATGAATCTCGGGCTCACTTCCCTTTCTTTCCAAATCTCATTAATTCCTTCCATGGAGATACCTTTAGCATCACGAATCTCTAACCTTATTTTCTCTATCTTGTTTGTACAGAAAATACACCAACATAAACTTGCTTGTCATCCATCAACATGCCATTTAGCTTATCAATAGCAGTACTATTTCTATACTCGCGGGCTTAGTCCGCATGCTTTCTCTGTCTGCCTTGGTTGTCACTAGCCGCTTATTGGTGAAATCTTTTGTCTTTCTAGTTTGTTGGACTAACTTGGGTTTTGTGTAAAATCTCATCCTTTAATCCCTGATTATTCGGAATCCATCTCTGTCTCATTTTAATCAAGGGTATCGGCCACCACATTGGCCTTCCCCGGACGGTAGTGTATCTCACAGTCATAATCCTAGGTCAATTCTAGCCATTTCTGCACCTTATGCTATCTACTATCACGGGTAACTCAAAGCCAATTCATTACATTCCATAAAATTTGTGGGTGCATTAGTCAACCCAAAATAACCTCGTTGAAAACTCGAAGTGTCTATTCCTAGTACGAATCGCAATCTTGGGTATATCCACGGATTTAACTTCCAACTGTTGATATCCAGTTTTTAAATAAATTTGGAATACACAGCGTTCTTCCGCTGATCAAACAATCATTTACAAGGGTACCTATTCTCCATGTCGAACTCATACAACTCTCGAGGTTCGATGCATATTCTCGTGCTAACATCTTTCTCTCTCACAACAACACCGGGCTCTGCACGGTGGTGCACTGGGTCTTATCACATCCTTGCTCAGCAATTCTCGTAACTGAGTCACTAACTCTTTCATTCCCACTATACCGTGAATACTCGGTATTCATTCTCATGTCATCCAAATGGATATCTGGTAGCTCATTAAAACTTTGTACAATCTCCCAAACCATTTTAGTTCCCTGTATACTTGGTATCTCTTTTCTTGGCGTCAACCATAAGAGCTAATTAAGCCTCGTATTTCTGACGTAATAGTTTCTTAGTCTGAACTATACTCAAGAATCTCTGAATCTGCCTCCATCCTTTAATTATTACTCTTTTTCTTTGCAATCAATAGGCTCCATTGGGTGTCAACCAACCCATCCTTATTATCATATCAACTTCTCCCAACTTGAAAGGAATCTGGTCTATCAAAAGTGTCGACCTCATATTTCTAGTTTACAACATGGATGTACCAGTCTTATGGGAAAATCCCTCGAATGGCTAATTCTACTTGTAATTATTCCCTTAGTAGCTCGGCCTTAAGGTTTAATTGTCATGCAACTTCTTGATATACAACGATACATTAGCTCTGTCTAAATAGTGTAGAAGGGCACCTGCTATTTAAAGGTCCTGACAGTGGGCTGCTTGTTGGAGGTAGCCCTGGTTAAAGCCTACTGGCTTTCTTTCCTTCTGTGTTCACAAACTCCGGAACAAACCTCAATAATCCGGAAAACTTGGCCTCATACTCGGTCACAGTCGTGGTTTCTTGTTTTAACTCTTTAACGTTCACTTTCATCCGGGTCTCCATATATTTCCGGAAATTATTCCTTTAAACAACACACGCTGCACCTCTCCCAAGTCACCATATCATCTCCCTCTGACTCCATCGTCAGTATTTACCTTGCTAACCCAGAGGTAGTCTACATTCGTAAACAACTCCTCCAAAATCTCAATTCCACTATAGGGCATCTGTCTAACACCGTTGTCACTGGAGTTCACGACACATCGCTATTTCTTTCACGTATATCGATTGACACGCTTTCCATTATCATAATATCCTTGGGAGAATAACCCAATTTCATTGATATGTCACTAATATTCTATTCGTCTTAGGGATTCGCTCCTGTCATAGGCGATTTCGTTGCGAATCTAATTCCTATCAGCGAATTTTGACTTATTTGACCTGGTTGGCCTCCCCTTGAAATTCAATAAGGATAACAAAATTTATGGGGCCTTGAAAGATAGCTCCCATATCAAAGAAAATGTCACACACTGGTGATCATAAGGTTATGAGTTTTGAGGTAACCTTATTGGAGGTAAGAGAATTTTACCGAGAGATCAATATGATCATAAGAACTCAACGTTGTGTGCCTCAATTGAGACATTACTAAAGGTAATTAGCCTTCTTGTATTTCACAACTTACAAGTGATGGCGTCCCATCCGACTTCTATCACACAGACAGATAGTCCTTGTAGCCCCTATTAGTATAGGGTTGTTTGTCTCAGTGGAAGTTGAAAAGTATGAAAGCAATTCGAGATCAATTTAATGATTATCGTCTTTCGACAATATTTCTTAAAAGAACACCTTGGATTAAAAATTGAACATATTCCAAAGGTGCGGTTTCCAAAGAAAATACAAAGAAAGAATAACCAAAAAGATACTGGTACTTAACAAACAAGTGGTGAGGTATCACCATAAGGTCATTCCTTATTTGAAGAAAAGTCAAAGCTTAAATAACATCATTTGACAGGGCTTCGAAAACCTGAAAGTAGGCATTGTGACAGCCTCTGGCACAAGTGAAACTGAATATGGTTTAGCACAAGTGTTATAAAACAACTTCGAAGAGGGAATATACCCTTTATCAGAATTCTTTCCTGGAGAGAGGTCAAGATAGATCATAGATTGGGGAGGTTTGCCAAGGTCTTTACGGATGCCTTTTATGTCGGCTCCTCTAACGGATAACAGTTCGATTCTAAAGCTTTTCTGCTCCATGCACACCCTAAGGTGCTCGATACTTACGTTATTGCCGACTCATAATAGTCGCTAAGGATTCAACCATCGACCTTTGCAATCGCAGGGAATTCTATTTGACTAGGCGCAAACATCTCGAGTAAGCGTTCTGTTCTATAAGAAGACTTCAATATCGTTGTCGCCCGTAGCAATGACAATTCCTCATGTCGACTGGGCGGTACTCCGGAAGATCGTTAGAATCTACATGCTTAAATCCGGTCTCTATTTCAATCATCCTTATATCCAATATTCCTTCTCCCATATCAATCCTGTGCGCTACATAAGCTTAACACTTTTGGCACAATAGCCTTTTCATTTAAGTCAATCCCGGAATTTCTCAGTCCGTCTTGGTCCTTAAATATATTTCGCCTTTACCGTCCAATCTCAACTTCATCATTTAATCTCTACAATCAATTATAGCAATCAGGGTCTGTCCACCAACCTATATAACGACTATTTATCCAATCCACAGGGTTCGCTTTAATTTCCACTCTCTTTGGTGACATCCTCTGGTAATCAGAAAGACAAGGTTTGCCAAACTTTGCTGAATTTCTTTCCAAAATCAGGGAAATTTGATCAATCTATTACCTACTAATAATGCTCGGATCTGATTTCCGACCTTTCTGTTCTATCCTCATAATTCCTTCCTGATTTCCTGAGGGTGGTAAATCTCGTTCTCGATTCCGTCTTAGCGTTCTTGTCTTACAATGACATTTGCATGGTACATATATCCAAAATTTTCCTTGAGATAATAAAATCCCTCAATGATGTAATAGACACTATTTCCAGTGGAATCGCTGGTCGTGGGGGATTGAAACCTCATAGTCAAAGCAATTCCTTACACTATTCTAGGCAACTAAGTACCCTTGATCGTTCGTAAAAATCTGAACATCTTGGTTCTTACGTATGCCGCTTCCTTATGGGCAACTATAACCGACTACGAGTAACAGGTTTCGTTCAAGTCGAATCAATCCACTGATACTGGCTATACTGCCTCTACCTCTTCTGCTTTGGAGACTCTACTCCATTTTCTTTGTCATATTTCTTGATGAATCATGAACGATCCTTAAACTCTCGTCTCGTCACTTATTTATCCCTTGAAGGTTCGTCCGGTCTTATTATTAGACCTCAAATAACACACCACGTCTTTATCAATCAACACGTCCTCTACAAGATTCTTTCCTTGACCCACTATGGGGTCTTCCTCTAGATCCTCCTATGGATCTTCCTTTAGCTGGTCTCCGTCCATTTCAAGGAACGCATCATCAATTGCCTACTCGAAGGCCTCGAGATCTGGTATCTCGGAATCCCATCCATCTATAACTCATACGAATCGAGGTGACTAACCATGAAGTCCTAAGTACGGTTTCCCAAAAGAAGTCCCCTCTCGGGCTTCATCTTAAACAGTCAGGGTCATGTCCTCTAACCCGACTACGAACTCAATTTGAGCTCTAGATGCTCTTATCATTATTAAGGGTATTGTAAGACTCGATCTCCTATCGTTTCTGAGGACTGTAACCTAACGCTCTGATACCATTCCTGTAACAGTCCCAAATCCGGGGTCAGGGATTTAGGGTTGTCACAATCCATGTACTCCTTGCCTTACCTGTAATACTCACACCATTCATAATTTACCTGTTCATGACCCCACAACATATGTCTCACACACACACACAGGTTAGAGTCTCAGAAACGACACAATACAACAACTGCGGAATAAATAACTTTTATTACAATACCCAAATGTCTTTGAATCTGTTACTGATACAATTTCTACGTAGTGGTACATTACCAGCTTAGCCTTCTTATGCTCACAATCCTCTAATACCATTCATATCTATACATAAGTTGAATACCAAGGTCGTAGTCTGATTCGATTGGTTCGTACAACTCCCGGGATCACTGCTGAAACTGTTTATGGAAACGCCTTGCGAGGTACGTGCCGTCCTATAGGCATCCTGCTTCGCTGCTATATAATATATATAAAATAATAGCAAGAGTGAGCGATAGCTCAGCAAGGTAATGAAAGTATGGCATAATTCTGCCTTTAATTCAACCCAGAAATAAAGCTGGTATAAGACAATAACTTGTCAAAATATCTTGATACTGAAATCATTTTCTTATCGGAATGTATTCCAAAAATAGTACCATTGTGGTATTTCAAATATCATTTCATAATACTCTGCAACTTTCAATGTTTATACTATGAACAAAGTTCTAGTATAGTATAAAAGATGAAATAACAAGATAACTCAGTATATCCTTTCTGTAAAATATCTGCTATATAAAATATAAGCAGACTATCAACATATACTTGAAAGATGAAGTTATAAGGAAATTCAATATAGGGTTTCCATAACCAAAAATCCACTTATACATATATATCCTTAATCACGTTTTATCAGAGTCATAACTCATAAAATAAAAGATGAAGTTGTAGGAATTTCCAAATATCATCTTTCATATCAAACATTTATCTCATATCATATTCTGGAAATAAAGACAAGGCAAAATATTTCCAATTCACTTTCTAAACTTGAACAACTTGCATGAACTTGAATAACTGGAATAGCTTGAATAAACTTTTCTTTTCTGGAATCTCGCTTAAAACATGTTCTTTCTCTGATAACTTGCATAAAACATTTTCTTTCATGGATGATGAACTGTAGACGGAGATTCTGGGCGACAGGGATACCCCTACGATGATCAGTCGTCAGGCAATCCCCACTGCTGTTTTTCTACGTAGAAAGGAAAATAGGGCAGACGCTAACTGACCTACCTCCCTGCCAATTGGTTGTAGGGGGAAGAGCATACCCATTCACTTAGGGGTACCCATTCACTTAGGGGCCTCCGATACTCTTCTCTCACCTCCCCGCCAATTGGTTGTAGGGGGAAGAGCATACCCATTCACTTAGGGGTACCCATTCACTTAGGGGCCTCTGATGCTCTTCTCTTATCCTACGGTCGGGCACTATCTGATAATCTAAGGGAAGAACAGACCCGTTCATAGACTGCCGGTCTACGTGTAATTCCCTTAGGGGACAGGTCGCCACTCAGTCCCTTACACATTCTCCGAGTTCGAGAAAATCCATAACCTTGAAACATAAAGTTCCTTTCCCTTTTTCCCAAGTATACGACTCCACACAGTAGTCATATCTGGTTGGAAAGGAAAATTCACTCATATTTCCCAAGCTGATGCTTGTTCATGGATACAACTGATTTCACTGCTTTTACTCCTCGAATCTTGAGAGAGTAATCAAAATCATTTTTGATGGTAGTATATCACACTGATAATTTCATTGATTTAAAAAGATTTAGGACCGGGCAGTCCACTTGAAACAAGCATAACTCTTGAGAAAGGTTCCATGTATCTTTGAAGTTTGAGCGAGCATTTAAGTCTTTCTGAATATAGACTTAAACGGGAAATAGTTTTGGGAACCTTCTCTAATTATATTTAAAAGTTGACTGAAATACACTTTATTAGCTATCTAGGGTTTAAAATAATTTTTACAAAATACTTCCTTAAGAAGTAGGGCTTTAAATAATTAATGCAAACTGTATTTAATAAAGAATATTTATTTAGAAATAATTCTCAAGTACTTTCTTATCAAAAAGGGGTAGATAACAACTATTCATCATATATTTAAAAATATACCCTTAATAGATTAAACTCCAAATGATCTTTAATTTGTAAACCACTTATCGAGATTAATTGTAATAACACAATAAAATAACCCTAGATAGCAACTGATACCATTCCTAGTATATATAATAATTATAGAGAATATATAATATATCTCTAGATAACAACTGATACCATTCCCGGTCCAAAGTGTAATTGCAAAGTATACACCCCCTACTGAGGGTTTTGCTTAGCACATCAGCTCCAAAATACTACTATATCCTATAGCTTACAAGTTCAACTTGTATCAATACTTTGACTTAGCATTATAGAAATCATTCACATATAGCATATATCTCAAAAACTTTAGTTATCACCACAACAGTTTTAAAAAGGTATAGGTTTGAAAACTTGCATGCATCTATCATATGCATACTTCAAAATATGGTTTTAGAAACTTGCCTGATGCTCGAGAAGTGATAGGGGTTCGCGACGATGCCGGGCAATCTAGACAAAGTCAAATGAAAACACACGGTTAATCTCCTCGATAAACCACTTATAACTCAATGCTTAAACACGTAAGCGAAACACAACCAAGGAATTACTAACTCGTTATAGGCTCATACTAAGTCCATGTTATTCATCAAATACTTATATCATAAGTTTGGTTCGAAATCCATCCTCAAATCCAAGTTATACTTAACCATTTGGAACCTTGGTTTCTAAGTCTCGTTTTCAGTGGTTTTTACTTGTGCAACCTCGGCTTCCTTATTTTTATAAAATCGGAAAATGATCCTTTTGACTCGAAACCTTCGCACAAGGCTTGCTAACTGTCCTTAGCATTATATCACAAAGTTTCACATTTTAATTCGACTCTTAAAAGTCTTTGACTTAGCATCAAAGTGGTTACATTTCTGCGATGAAACCTCTCGAACCACGATTACTAAAACTAGCATAACTCTTAAACCGTTCGGCCGAATCAGGCGAACCACATATCATTACGAAGCTTATAACATAAACTACACAATCATGGGCAGTAGGACTCAATGGTCGAGCTCTAACAGAGGAAAAACAGGGAACCAATCAGTAGGTAAAAATTTGGGCATTACGACGGCTATAAATCGAACGTTCCAAAAATCACAACATCAAATCCAAGCCACACCGGGCATCCATACAACTCATGAACATAATGCTCATCAAGACCAGCCTACCTTTTCAGTTTATACCCCAAATTTCTCAAGTCAAATCAACCACTACAATAACATGCTTTCATGCTTATAATCATACTATAAACATCACTAGGCTCAAATCCATCAAGAACAAGCATAAAATCAAAGTAAGATCTAAGGTCCTTAAAATTTATACCTTCCTTGGAGAGTATACCAGCTCTAATAATCCTTATATAGTCCTTGTATGGCCTTAAGCTAGCTTAGATCATCAAAGAAATTAAGAAAACAAAGTTAGTTTCTAAGAGTTACTATTCATCATCACTTTTGTAAATATCATAGAAAATCGAAAAATATGAGTTTGGCTCTAAACTCTTTACCACATCTTGGCCTCTTCATAAGCTTTGTTTTGAGTCCTAGATCATCAGATTTGAAGCTTCCTAGCTAGGGTTTTGGGCCCCCTTTTTCCGCTGAACCGAAACTGTCATGAACAGGACAGTTTGATTTCTTCAACTTGGGGAGGATATTTGACTAGGCTAAACACCTTGGATTGCCATGAAATTTTGAACGAGTGTTATACATGGAGTGGAGAAGCTGTGGTTAAAGTTTGGTGATTTTATCATGTGTGGATTGTGCGATACGAATTTTTCTTTGAGGGTTGCTCCTGCTGGGCAGTTTTGGAGAGAAATGATTTCTTTGCTTTGCTTAGTGATTAAGTGTTGTGTTTTTGGTGTAATACATGTAATAATCCTCTTGTATGGCTGATGCAAAGGGATGTTACTTTAATAAAGTAGCTTTATTAAAGTAGCTTTAATAAAGTTACTTTAATAAAGTGATGAGGTCATCCTATGATGTCACGAGTGCTATCTTGGTTGATCCTTGTATCGTTTAATACGATTAATATGTTACGACTTATACGTTGCACCTTATTACTCCACTGTGGTACCATCTCTTAACTCGGTCTTAATTCCAATATTCCTTGTTTATTCTCTTTTTATTTCTTGTTCTCAGAAAAATGTTCTCGATTCTCTTTTCTCTATGGTTTTATTCTCAATTCCATTCCCCCCTCATAATACATCCTCCATTGGACTTCTAATATTTAATATCCTCAATTTATAATCCAATTATTAGATTCCTGACTTCCTTGTCCATAGTGGAATAAATAATGCTTGGATTCTCTGAATTCTCACTTCGTTCGCATACATCCATTCTCTCTGTATTTACTAGTACATACTTGCTCTTCCCATTTCGTAATTGGTATAGTGAGTACTCTAACTCACTTCTTATCTTTCCTCTAGGGTACATTAGCTTATTCGAACGATAGATTATTCTTATCTATGTCCTTAATCATTGCATTACACTATTCTGACAATACACATATGTATCGGGATCATTACTCAAGGCAATATCCAATCATCACCACCACGGTTCGTTGAAATCATTAATCACTAATGCATTTAACCGTAATAAGAAAAGTTTTAATTTTTCCAAAAATTCGGGTTATTACATCCGATAAGTGTTACATTGCTTTTGTGGGAATAAGCTTTTTAATGGTTAGTTGTGCCCGATACAAATACTAAAAGGATGAGGATCCTAAGGTTAATTTTAGGATATTTTTCCTAAGCTCGCCTAAAATACAGGTAAATCAACATATTTAATCATTTGTTATGTAATATTCAATTATCATGTATTTTGCTTATATATAAATTAGTAAGTAGGTAATTATATAATTGATATGGTACACTAAGGCAATCACTACCTCAAGAAAGTTTTTCTAAGGATCATTTTTCTCTATACTAAAATATTAATTAAATGAAATCTTGTGTCAAACTAAAGTGTTAGAGTATTTTTAACGATTTTAGTTAAATTAGTTGAATATATTAAATATAAATTAATTGGTAGCTAAAATTAATTAAACTTATTAAATAAAGTATTTCAATGTGGTTGGTTATAATAATTAAATATATTTTAAAATTAGTTTATTATTATTATTTTAAATATTGTTGGATATGAGCTTCAATAGAAGATAATATCGAGGGGTGAATATAATATATGTGTTTTCTTTAATTATCTTCGTTTTTCAATCTTCTTCCTTGTAGATTAAACTTGTTAGTTGTATACTGGGTAATGCGGAATGGAAACCAACACACAAGTTTACTTTTAATCTAATATTATATTAGATTGAAAGGTGCTACGAACTGTGAATTCGAACTTGAATTCTCAGCTACATTTTTCTCAGAGAGATACAACTTTTAGCGTGATTGAAGAACTTGAAAAACTTACAACTAAAGCTATGAGTTTGTATACTTATATCATGTACACAGTTCACGAATACAAAAGTAGTACTAGACAAAACGCTTGCCAAACCTTCTTTGACATTTCAGTTTTCGAATTTTCTTTGCTGCATCTGCAGCACTTTCCTCCTCAATTGGTTGTTCAGCTGGAACCTCATTCTCCACTTGACTAGGTTGAGTCAAGGGTGGACCATCTGCATCTGTATCCACTTCATTGTATGCACCTTGCATTTCTTCCTCATCTACTTGGGCATTGTCTACCTTTCGAAGATCTGGGCATGTTCTTTTGTTATGACCAGTTTTGTTGCATTTTCCACACCTACAAACATAAGTAGCATTAAAATCAGTGCACAATGTATGAGATACGCAATAATTCCAAAAAACATTAATATACCTCACAGTCTTCTGAGTTGTCATGCTTAATATCTTCACTCCATTTTCAACCTTTTCATATGCCTCTTTAGGTTTTGGCCTTCTTTTCTTCTTGGGCATGCTTGGCTGTTTTTCAATTGTTGGTGGTTTCAAAGAAATTCCTGATCTTTCCCAAGCCATGTGTCCATTCATAGGATATATTATTCCAGAATAAGCTTTCTTATAGTAAGATGTTGAATACACAGAATCAACATAGTCATCCACATTGTATCCTAACCTGTTGATGCATGAGATGGCATGGTGACAAGGGATGCCACTTAAATCCCACCTTTTGCAACCACAAGTTCTGTTGCCCAAATGCACTGCATACTTTGACCCATTGACTGTTGTCACTTCAAATTCATCATAACATGCATATGTAGAATAACATCCTCCACTCCATTTTTTAAATTTCTCAAGCAACTTGTATACTATTAGGCTCAAGGCATGTCTGAATACCACTATTAACAAGCCTAGGTCTCTATTGTACTTGTCTTGTTTTCATGTACTTAGCTTTATTCTGTATGCTCAAGATTATAATGAGCTTAGTAAGTTTCTTGCACCTAGAATGTACATAGGCCATGAAATAATTGTCCTGGTAGAAGTTCAAATTGTTCATGCAGCAGGATGTGAATAAGGCCTTGAAGAAATAAGTTGCAAAAATTTATCTAAGTCCCCTAATATCCATGTCGTGAAGTACTGAGATCACATAGTCCAAAATGAACTATGTCGTGAAGTCTTCAAGACTCATGTCGTGAAGTGTTGAGATCGCAAAGTCAGAATGTACTAGATCGTGAAGTCCTCAAAAAGGCTAGATCATGAAGTCCTCAAAAAGGCTAGATCGTGAAGTCCTCAAAAAGGCTATATCGTGAAGTCAGAAATATGCCATATCGCATAATCCTAAAATACTCATATCGCAAAGTCCTCATATAGCAAAGTCTCAATTGCTCTATGTCGACAAGTCACGGGATAAGGAATATGCTGGAGTTCACGATATCAACACTTAGCCGTTTTACAACAAGACAAATCAAGGTACAGAATCAGCTACGGATACAGGAAAGGATGAAAAATCTACAGCAAAACTTGGAGAGAAAGAATAGAGACAAGCAGCTATAGATACGGGAAAGGACTACTGAAAGCAAGTGGTCCTTCCTGACACAGTTAACCTCTTATGGAAGGACAAGTTGGAGTTACAGTAAGGGGTAGCTGTGTAAATAGGAGTGTGCACTAGTTTGTATAGGAAATATATATATTGTGCACACCTTATAGTTAGAAGTAAGAGAGATATACATAGATATATTCAAGCACTCTTTTCTCTGTAAGAAAACAAGAAAACACTGTTCTTGTTTAGAAGCCAGAATTTCACTTGTGAAATTTTGGAAGCTGTAGTATTTGAATTACTTTATACAAAGTAGATTAAAGTGATTGTGTGTGTTCTGTTTATTTTAATTTCCGCATTTTCATACTACACAATCTAACACAGCTTTTAAGTTTCAAGAAAACGAAAAATAGTCAAACTATCCATTCACCCCCCCCCCCTCTGTCCAGTTTTTTGGTGATATTCATATCTAACAAGTGGTATCAAAGCGGGTTGTTGATATACAAATAGGAAAAGATCAAGAATGAGTTCACAGAAACTAAGCAGTATCAAGATTCCTGCCTTCAACAAGGAACACTACAATCTATGGAAGAAGAAGATGTTACTGTTCATCAAAGCTTCAAACCCCATGTATTTAGACATACTAAAACATGGTCCCTTCATTCCAATGATTGAGATTCCTGAAACAACTATTGGTACTGAGAAAATACCACGACATCATGAGCCTAAAGATCCTTCCAAATACACTGATCCTGAAAAAGAAAAAGTGGCACTAGATGGAAATCTCCAACTCATTATTTGTGAATCTATGGATTTTAACATGTATGGTACTGTTGCTCATTGCAGTAGTGCAAAAAAGATGTGGGATCTCATAGAAGTGCTATGTGAAGGAACTCCGGAGGTAAGAAAGAACAAGAAGCAGATTCTGGTTTCTCAGTATGAAGCCTTCATGGCTCAGCCAAAAGAGGGCATCACAGAAGTGTTTGAAAGGTTCAACAAGTTGATAAATGAGCTCAAACTCTATGACAAACACTATGAAACTGAAGAGCTTAACATGAAGTTCTTACTGACTCTACCAAATCACTTGGAACCAAGGATCTCTTCTCTCAAGGAAAGAGATCTAACCAAGATTGGTTTTGATGTGTTGTATGGAGTGCTGAAAACATATGAACTAGAGTTGTTTCAGAAGAGGTCCATTCAAGCAAAGCAAGGTATAATGGCAAACACATCTTGTGCCCTTATTGCTTACAATTTAGGTCAAAGAATGGAAGCAATGAAAGTCAACCAAGTCAAGATTGAAGAGCTGGAAGTTGAAGACACCGGTGATGAGTCTCAAGTCATCTATGATCTGCATGAGGAAGATGATTTCTACATCATAGATGAACTGGATAAAATGGAAAACAAATCTTTTGCTTATATGGCTAGGAGATATCCTAACATAAGGTTCAAAAGGAAGCAGCCATTTAAGTCTAAGTTTAATGCTGGTGGTGCTGGTGGATCAAGTGGCTCAAACACCTTCAGTAAAGGGAAAGGAATTGTTGGTGCTGCAAAAGGAGGTTACAAGACTGGTAGTGTGGATAGAACAAAGATAAGATGCTATAACTGTAATGAACTTGGGCACTTTGCTACAGAGTGCAAGAATCCTAAGCAAGTCAAGAAGGACAAAGCATACTTGGAACTTGAAACAAAGTATGAAGCTCTACTCAAGAAACAATAGGGCAAAGCTTTTATTTCAGAGGGAAAATGCTGGGATGATTCTGATGAAGAAGAAGAACAGGAGTATTCAAACTATGCCTTGATGGCTTTTTCTGATGATGGTGATTCCTCAGATCAGGTACCTATTCTTACTTCTCTTGAAATGACTCCCTCTCAATACAAGCAAACTGTTGAAGACATGAGTACTGAGATGTTTAATATTCATACTAGTATATTAGTTGCTAATGAAGAAATTGATAGGCTAACTGCTAAGAACCTTGAACTTACAGAAAAGAATGAGGAACTTGAGTTAATGGTTGTGAACCTTGATGGCTTGAAACAAGAGATTGAGTATTTTAAGAATAAAGTAGTTTGTGCTGAACAAATAGAAAAGGCCCTTAGGGAACAAATTGCTGAAAATGAATTAAAGATAAGAAGCTATAGAAACTCCTCTGATCTTGTTCAAACCTATCACAAGGAACACACTGAAGACAATAATGTTGGAATTGGTTTTGATTATGAGAATGACAAGGGAAGGAAGAAGACCAAGAGCAAAGGAAAAGAACCTTTTGTAAACAAAAATGCCCCAACTATCTTGTCAGGTGTCAAACAGCCCATCTTCAAAAAAGTGTTGTTGAGTTTGATGAAGATTTAATGGTCATCAAACAACAATTACTTGAAGAAGATAAGGCTGTTAAAGACACTTCTTCCTCTCCTAAATCTGTCAATCAGAAAGAAACCAAAGACAATCTTATCAAGAGTCCTAAGGTCACTAAGGAAGTTGTTAGGAAAAAGAAACAAAACAGGAATGGAAAGGTAGGTGTCAACAAGGGTAACAGTTATGCTTATGTGCCAAATGCTCCTAGGAAACAATGTCAAAAATGCTTATCTGTTAATCATTTGACTCATAAGTGTAATAAACCTGTTAACAATGAAGTTGATAATCTGAGCAACCATTATGTTGGCATGAATGATATCCATGATTCTTTCTATGGTAAATCTAACTGCATGACATGCTATGTGACTGTGATTGCTAATTGCTTATCTTTAAAGCAAAAACTTGACTCTGCACAATCATGTGAATCACACACACATATGCACACTAACAAGACATGATCCCCAATCAAGGTTGAAAGGGTAAAGACTTCATGTGAGCCTAAGAGTGTTAACTCTAAAGCTTCAAACACAGTGAAGTCTCCTACTGTGAAGAATGTTGTTTATGATAGAAGAATCAATTACATAACTGCTTCTAAATCAACTGGACCCTACCAAGTGTGGGTACCAAAAACAACTTAGTCATTTTGTGAATGCAGGGCAACATGAATAAAAGAGTCATATGGATCTTGGACAGTGGATGCTCAAGTCACATGACTGGTGATATAGCCCTGCTATCACATTTTGAGGAGAAGGCTGGCCCATCAGTAACCTTTGGAAATGACAACATTGGTTATACAATGGGATATGGAAGTGTTGTATCTGGAAATGTCATTATTGAAGATGTAGCATTTGTTGAAGGACTGAAACACAACCTCTTGAGTATTGGACAATTCACCAATAGGGGTTTCAAAGTGAAATTTGTTGAAGATCAATGTCTAATCTCTAAAAGAGGAAGTGGTGAAGTTGTTTTAACTGGTGTGAAGAAAGGAAGCTTGTTTGTGGCAAATCTAAAGGCTGCAGACAAGGGAGAAATTTGTTGTTTCTACAAAAAAGCCACAAATGAAGAATGCTGGATGTGGCACAAGAAACTGTCTCACTTGAATGTTAAGGCAATGAATTCTCTAGCAAAGAGAGAAATCATCAGAGATATGCCTGCTTTGGAGTTTGTTCAAGATGGAGCATGTGAAGCATGTCAAAGAGGGAAAATAAAAAGGTCAAGTCACAAGAACAAATTGCTCAATTCAAACTCAAAACCTCTGCAGTTAATTCACAGAATCAACATAGTCATCCACATTGTATCCTAACCTGTTGATGCATGAGATGGCATGGTGACAAGGGATGCCACTTAAATCCCACCTTTTGCAACCACAAGTTCTGTTGCCCAAATGCACTGCATACTTTGACCCATTGACTGTTGTCACTTCAAATTCATCATAACATGCATATGTAGAATAACATCCTCCACTCCATTTTTTAAATTTCTCAAGCAACTTGTATACTATTAGGCTCAAGGCATGTCTGAATACCACTATTAACAAGCCTAGGTCTCTATTGTACTTGTCTTGTTTTCATGTACTTAGCTTTATTCTGTATGCTCAAGATTATAATGAGCTTAGTAAGTTTCTTGCACCTAGAATGTACATAGGCCATGAAATAATTGTCCTGGTAGAAGTTCAAATTGTTCATGCAGCAGGATGTGAATAAGGCCTTGAAGAAATAAGTTGCAGAAATTTATCTAAGCCCCCTAATATCCATGTCGTGAAGTACTGAGATCACATAGTCCAAAATGAACTATGTCGTGAAGTCTTCAAGACTCATGTCGTGAAGTGTTGAGATCGCAAAGTCAGAATGTACTAGATCGTGAAGTCCTCAAAAAGGCTAGATCATGAAGTCCTCAAAAAGGCTAGATCGTGAAGTCCTCAAAAAGGCTATATCGTGAAGTCAGAAATATGCCATATCGCATAATCCTAAAATACTCATATCGCAAAGTCCTCATATAGCAAAGTCTCAATTGCTCTATGTCGACAAGTCACGGGATAAGGAATATGCTGGAGTTCACGATATCAACACTTAGCCGTTTTACAACAAGACAAATCAAGGTACAGAATCAGCTACGGATACAGGAAAGGATGAAAAATCTACAGCAAAACTTGGAGAGAAAGAATAGAGACAAGCAGCTATAGATACGGGAAAGGACTACTGAAAGCAAGTGGTCCTTCCTGACACAGTTAACCTCTTATGGAAGGACAAGTTGGAGTTACAGTAAGGGGTAGCTGTGTAAATAGGAGTGTGCACTAGTTTGTATAGGAAATATATATATTGTGCACACCTTATAGTTAGAAGTAAGAGAGATATACATAGATATATTCAAGCACTCTTTTCTCTGTAAGAAAACAAGAAAACACTGTTCTTGTTTAGAAGCCAGAATTTCACTTGTGAAATTTTGGAAGCTGTAGTATTTGAATTACTTTATACAAAGTAGATTAAAGTGATTGTGTGTGTTCTGTTTATTTTAATTTCCGCATTTTCATACTACACAATCTAACACAGCTTTTAAGTTTCAAGAAAACGAAAAATAGTCAAACTATCCATTCACCCCCCCCCTCTGTCCAGTTTTTTGGTGATATTCATATCTAACAAGTGGTATCAAAGCGGGTTGTTGATATACAAATAGGAAAAGATCAAGAATGAGTTCACAGAAACTAAGCAGTATCAAGATTCCTGCCTTCAACAAGGAACACTACAATCTATGGAAGAAGAAGATGTTACTGTTCATCAAAGCTTCAAACCCCATGTATTTAGACATACTAAAACATGGTCCCTTCATTCCAATGATTGAGATTCCTGAAACAACTATTGGTACTGAGAAAATACCACGACATCATGAGCCTAAAGATCCTTCCAAATACACTGATCCTGAAAAAGAAAAAGTGGCACTAGATGGAAATCTCCAACTCATTATTTGTGAATCTATGGATTTTAACATGTATGGTACTGTTGCTCATTGCAGTAGTGCAAAAAAGATGTGGGATCTCATAGAAGTGCTATGTGAAGGAACTCCGGAGGTAAGAAAGAACAAGAAGCAGATTCTGGTTTCTCAGTATGAAGCCTTCATGGCTCAGCCAAAAGAGGGCATCACAGAAGTGTTTGAAAGGTTCAACAAGTTGATAAATGAGCTCAAACTCTATGACAAACACTATGAAACTGAAGAGCTTAACATGAAGTTCTTACTGACTCTACCAAATCACTTGGAACCAAGGATCTCTTCTCTCAAGGAAAGAGATCTAACCAAGATTGGTTTTGATGTGTTGTATGGAGTGCTGAAAACATATGAACTAGAGTTGTTTCAGAAGAGGTCCATTCAAGCAAAGCAAGGTATAATGGCAAACACATCTTGTGCCCTTATTGCTTACAATTTAGGTCAAAGAATGGAAGCAATGAAAGTCAACCAAGTCAAGATTGAAGAGCTGGAAGTTGAAGACACCGGTGATGAGTCTCAAGTCATCTATGATCTGCATGAGGAAGATGATTTCTACATCATAGATGAACTGGATAAAATGGAAAACAAATCTTTTGCTTATATGGCTAGGAGATATCCTAACATAAGGTTCAAAAGGAAGCAGCCATTTAAGTCTAAGTTTAATGCTGGTGGTGCTGGTGGATCAAGTGGCTCAAACACCTTCAGTAAAGGGAAAGGAATTGTTGGTGCTGCAAAAGGAGGTTACAAGACTGGTAGTGTGGATAGAACAAAGATAAGATGCTATAACTGTAATGAACTTGGGCACTTTGCTACAGAGTGTAAGAATCCTAAGCAAGTCAAGAAGGACAAAGCATACTTGGAACTTGAAACAAAGTATGAAGCTCTACTCAAGAAACAATAGGGCAAAGCTTTTATTTCAGAGGGAAAATGCTGGGATGATTCTGATGAAGAAGAAGAACAGGAGTATTCAAACTATGCCTTGATGGCTTTTTCTGATGATGGTGATTCCTCAGATCAGGTACCTATTCTTACTTCTCTTGAAATGACTCCCTCTCAATACAAGCAAACTGTTGAAGACATGAGTACTGAGATGTTTAATATTCATACTAGTATATTAGTTGCTAATGAAGAAATTGATAGGCTAACTGCTAAGAACCTTGAACTTACAGAAAAGAATGAGGAACTTGAGTTAATGGTTGTGAACCTTGATGGCTTGAAACAAGAGATTGAGTATTTTAAGAATAAAGTAGTTTGTGCTGAACAAATAGAAAAGGCCCTTAGGGAACAAATTGCTGAAAATGAATTAAAGATAAGAAGCTATAGAAACTCCTCTGATCTTGTTCAAACCTATCACAAGGAACACACTGAAGACAATAATGTTGGAATTGGTTTTGATTATGAGAATGACAAGGGAAGGAAGAAGACCAAGAGCAAAGGAAAAGAACCTTTTGTAAACAAAAATGCCCCAACTATCTTGTCAGGTGTCAAACAGCCCATCTTCAAAAAAGTGTTGTTGAGTTTGATGAAGATTTAATGGTCATCAAACAACAATTACTTGAAGAAGATAAGGCTGTTAAAGACACTTCTTCCTCTCCTAAATCTGTCAATCAGAAAGAAACCAAAGACAATCTTATCAAGAGTCCTAAGGTCACTAAGGAAGTTGTTAGGAAAAAGAAACAAAACAGGAATGGAAAGGTAGGTGTCAACAAGGGTAACAGTTATGCTTATGTGCCAAATGCTCCTAGGAAACAATGTCAAAAATGCTTATCTGTTAATCATTTGACTCATAAGTGTAATAAACCTGTTAACAATGAAGTTGATAATCTGAGCAACCATTATGTTGGCATGAATGATATCCATGATTCTTTCTATGGTAAATCTAACTGCATGACATGCTATGTGACTGTGATTGCTAATTGCTTATCTTTAAAGCAAAAACTTGACTCTGCACAATCATGTGAATCACACACACATATGCACACTAACAAGACATGATCCCCAATCAAGGTTGAAAGGGTAAAGACTTCATGTGAGCCTAAGAGTGTTAACTCTAAAGCTTCAAACACAGTGAAGTCTCCTACTGTGAAGAATGTTGTTTATGATAGAAGAATCAATTACATAACTGCTTCTAAATCAACTGGACCCTACCAAGTGTGGGTACCAAAAACAACTTAGTCATTTTGTGAATGCAGGGCAACATGAATAAAAGAGTCATATGGATCTTGGACAGTGGATGCTCAAGTCACATGACTGGTGATATAGCCCTGCTATCACATTTTGAGGAGAAGGCTGGCCCA